>CM051473.1:5401982-6641482 GCA_028015225.1 Carex myosuroides
TATTGTTATATGGAGGAACACAAGTTTATAGTGATAATGTATTATATTATTCTAAATCTCAAAGAAAATTTTAAAATTTTAAAGATATTTGTCAAAATAGATATCAAGTTGAGACAACCAATGAAGAAACTGTTGAATATTTATATTACTAGCTTAATATCACATAAAAAATACATATTAGAAAAATTGTTTATGTTTTCCTCCAACTTGTACTGCACATATATTAGTACAATTGAAGCACATATGATTGTAAACCTGAAGTTTACAGATAAGAATATGTTCATAGTTTGGCATGACCGGTTGGGCCATTCCGGATCAATAATGATGCAAAAAATAATAGATAATTAATGTGGACATTCATTAAAGAACGAGAAGATTCTTTAATCTAATGAATTTTTATGTGTTGATTTCATTTCTAGAACGTATACAAGATGATATTTGTGGACCAATATATCCACCATGTGAACCATTTAGATATTTTATGGTTATAATTGATGCATCAATATTATGGTCACATTATCAACTCGCAACCTGACGTTTGCGAGATTATTTGCTCAATTGATTTGATTAAGAGCATAATTTTATAATTATTCAATTAAGAAAATACGTCTAGACAATGTTGGTGAATCTACTTCTCAGACAATGCATGCAGCAACACTAATTTGCATCAAGCCAACCAGTTATAAATAAATTTCCCCTTTACGATTGATTTTTGGTCACATATCTAATATTTCCCATATAATAATTTTTGGATATGCGATATATGCTCTAATTGCTCCACGACAATGCACTACATTAGAACATCAAAGAAAGTTAGGATTTATATTGAATTTTCATCTCCATATATAATAGAGTATCTAGAACCATTGATGGGAGATTTATTCACGACTAGTTTTACCGATTGTGATTTTGATGAATCAAAATTTCTAAGAAATAATATATTAGTATGAATTATCATTGTCTCATTTTGATCCTCGTACTAAAGAATATGAATTAAATATTCAAAAGATAATTCATTAGCAAAGATTATCTAATCAATTGCCAGATACATTTACATACTCAAAGAAAGTGACCAAATCACATATACCAACTGTTAATGCTCCAATTAAATTTGATGTCCCTGTTGGACAAACTATTAAAATTATGACACACATGAAGCGTAAAAGACCAATCGGTTCTAAAGATAAAAATTATCAAAAAGAAAAGGAGCAAAGAATGAAAATGGCTAAGTTGAGGATATGATTATTTCAGATAAAACTCTAGAAGAGAATCAAATTATAAATAATATTGGAGTTCCAGCAGAAACTCAAGTATCTGAAATTCATGAAAATAAAGAGATCTCGATAAATTATATCATGAGTGGAATAAGATGGAACCGAGATGAAATTGATATCAATGATGTATTTGCATATAATATAGCTCTAAATATAATGAATATTGAGTATCAAGACCCGAAGTCTAATAAAGAATGTCGACAAAGAAATAATTAGCCAAAAATGAAAATACGCAATTGAGGCAGAGTTAAACTTTATTGAAAAATAAAAAGTTTTTGGGCCTATAGTCCCAATTCCTGAAGGCATAAAGTCTGAATGATAGAAATTGATATTTACACGAAAACAAAATGAAAAAGGTGAAGTTTTGAGATATACTCACATGTGGTGGATGCAATAATTTTTTTATAATTAATTAATCTGGTAATACATAAAGGACTTGATTTACATCTAATGGATGTTGTTACAGCCTATTTATATGGCTCGCTTGATAATGATATTTATATGAAAATCCTTGAAAGATTTAAGATGCATGAAACATGTAATTCATGTTCTCGAGAACATTATTCAATTAAATTGAATAAATCTTCATATGGATTAAAGCAATCTGGACGCATGTGGTATAACCGTCTCAGTGAATATTTATTGAAACATGGATATAAATATGACACAATTTGTCCATGTATTTTCATGAAAAGATATGAAAATTAGTTTGTTATAATTGCAGCTTATGTTGATGGTCCAAATATCATTAGAACTCGTGAAGAGTTTCCAAAAGCAGTAAATTGTATAAAGGAAAAATTTGAAATGAAATATCTTGGGAGGACAAAATTATGTCTTGGATTGAAAATTGAACATTTGAGAAGTAACATTTTTATACATCTAGAAAAAGTATATTTCATGTGTGTTGAAAGAACAATTGATGAAAAACTATTTAATCCTGAAGTACCATATCTTAGTGCAATATGAGCACTTATGCATCTTGTTGGACATATAAGATCTGATATATTTATTATTCTATTATTAATTATAGCAATACACAAAGCAAGCCGAGAATGTGTTTGGTTAAGATCTGTGATTCAACACATTCGTCATACATGTGGCTTATCTTCTGGAGAAATGATCCTGACGATCGTATGTGAAGATAATATTGCTTGTATTGCTCAATTAAAAGAATGCTACATTAAAGGAGATAGAACAAAACATATTTCACCAAAATTCTTTTTCACACATAATTTCGAAAAGGATAATGTTATTAATGTTCAACAAATCTGTTCAAGTGAAAATCCAGCAGATTTATTTAAGTGAAAAGCTAGTTCGTAATATTGGAGTTCGTCGACTTAAAGATCTTGATTGATATTGTCATGAGGGGGAGTTAATATGCACTATATTTTCCTTAACCATGATTTTTTCCACTAGATTTTCCTGGTAAGGTTTCAGTTGCATATTAAAAGAATAATGTACTTTTTTTTCTTCACTAGATTTTTATTCCATAGAATTTTTTCTAGTAAGATTTTAATGAGGCATATTATTATGCAATGGACATTCAAGGGGGAGTGTTATGAATATATTATAAATGTGTGGATGTCATTCATTTTGTAACTCTCAATATTAATTCTCAATTCATTCCCACTACCCCACTACTATTGGATTTCATTATCTATTTATTATTTTAGATGACTTTTCATTTACAATTTGTAGCCTATAAATAGAGATTTTGTAATCTTGTATTGTACATAATGAGAAATATATGAATAAAGATATTGTCATTTTTTATGTGTTTTCTCTATCTTGTTTATTATTTGTTTATATTTATGTTATAACAAATTCAAGTATTATCAAAGACTAAACCAATATTTTTTTTCTCTAAAAAAAACAATATTATTTTTAAAATAAGTTTTCGTAAACTCTAACATCTATTTTTTTTACATGTCTCTTGCAAGGGTAGAACATTTATCTCTATGTAGAGAAGCAAGATCCATCACCATCTGTGCTAAACATGCAGTTCAGACTAAATCAATAACTAATTTCTTATAAAATAATTTTAGCGTAAATCTGACATTTATAAATGCATTCATTTGATATCTTAAAAAATATTGTTTTAATTAAAAATAAAATAGATAATTCTAGTATAAATGCAACTATTATGGTACATATTTAAATTTTATTATCCAAGAAAATTGTGTTATCAATTATTTAGATAGAACATGTATTAAATGTGGAGAGACTTCTTACTATGAAGTTGTAAGAGTTTTATGATATATGACCAATGAAGTTTCATAATAGACTCAAATTTGATATACAACCATTACAAATAATTAAGAATGCATTTGTAATTATAGTTTTTTTTAATTTGAATAACATTTTTCAAACATATGTACCATAAGAGTTGGATGTTCCATAAAAAATTGAATGTAAGTTAGAATTATCCAAATAAAATTATAGTTGTATTAGCGTGTATCGAATTTAAATCAATTTGAAATTTAATTGATATTCCATTGTAAATTAAGTCATTAAATTTTTTGAACTATTTTATGAAGACTCTCAATTCAGTTCAAAATTTATAATTGATACACACGCCATTTATAAAATAAAGTACATATTTATAATTTGAATTCTCCAATTTAAATAATATTTTTGTAATATTAATTAAATGTGCGGTAGAAGTATCCATATCTGAGAGATTTCCGAGCCAGTTTGGTCTGCGTCTTAGCAGTACCACTGAATTAAAATTCTTTCACACCTTTTCCCAGAGCAAAAACTAGAATGTTACCTCACTTCTCCAACATTTGTATTTACAAAAATCAGTAGGTCCAAGACATAATCTCCTCTGGTAAACTGAACATTTTAAAACTTAAAAAGCAATGAAGGTAGAAAACTTTGTTAGCTGTCAGCCTGAAATCGGGTAACGATTTTAACAGAGCAATTTTGGCATCAAGCAACGCACGGACTATTTGCAATGCTGTACTTTCGCTGTATGAAGTCAGAAGTTTCTCTTAAAATCTTCACCCCTGAGTTCACATAGAAATTACAAAAACTTACAATCTGAGAAGGGCCAACTTTCCATACAAATTTAATTAGACAATTCAATGTTTTAGATTCAAAGACACGATGGATCTGCAAGAAATCAAGTAATTAGTTTGTTCCGAACATGTGATTCCTCACACACAAAGTATTATCTTTGCTATAGATTAAAAATTAATTCTCATTTATGCACATAATATAAACCAATTATAATTACAGTACATAAGCATATAAGTGCTTACTATCAAGAAAGTGATTACAGTTCCCAGCTATATATAAAATTGTTAGAATAATTATGTTTAAATTAAGAATTAATTTCTCATATATCCTTGAAGAGTTCTTCAATTTCTTATTTAACTCTATACTCTTCATTATATCTAATATATCTCTCAACTTTTTCTTTTCTTTCTTATTTGCCAATGAATAATTATCCATATTTAATGAGTCATTTAATATTATTGCCAATAATACCCTCATGTACATCTCTCTGCTTCAATTATTTTTTCGCTCTATTGAAGCGCCTTTTTATAACACCTCTGGAACTAGGCTTCGCAACATTCTTAAAAATACGAAATGCAGCTGCTTTCGCCTCCCATTCACTGTTTTTTTTTTATAGGATTGGTAGAGGCTACCAAAGCAAGATTGCAAAATTTCAGTCCATGTCTAACTGCACGGGAAACACTTCCTAAAATCTACAAACTCGTTTATTACAATTTAGCCGATTCCACTTTTACTGATTGAGCTTCTGCAGTATCGCATCCAAAGGTCACCTTCTTGAATAATTCGGTTTGCCAGAAAAGTTGGAGGCATGGCTTTATCTCTAAAGATCTTCTCATTTCGTTGCCTCCAGATCAACCAAGCTGCACATATAAATCGGGTTGACCATTCCTTCCTTGAATATTTGCCTTGAGCTTTGACCTGTAGCCATGTACAGTCCCATGTTTGCTCCACCGAATCCCCTATCATCAAAAATTGATTCCCCAAGATCCTTTGAATCTCATCCCAAACCGACTTTGCATACCGGCATGAGAACAAGAGATGGTTTGCTGTCTCGAGATGATTTGAATCACAGAGTACCCATTTGAGATCTCAATGAAATCCCCTTCTTGACATGACATCGTGTGATAGAATTCTGTCCGAAAGGAGCAAATGGGCAAAGACTCTAACCGTGAGTGGGGCAAAACATTTCCATATGTAGGCAAATCGCCATTTGAACCTTCCACCAGTTAGAATTGTTTTATAGAAGGAGGAAGCAGTGTATTGACCCATTCACTGTTAATCTGCTTATCCTTTTGTTCCTCTACATTTTCAAAATTCTCAATTTTATCAGACAACATCCATAAATGAGAGCTCCTGATCACATTTATCAATACCTTCATGATCCAAGCGAAAATCTTCTCTTGAGAGACAACCAATAGGATTCTCTTGAGAAGCAACCAATGGTGTAAAAGGACGAACAACACAAGCAAAACTTTGTAGTATTAAGTCAAAAAGGGCTTTCAAGATATGTCATCATTAGTTGGTATTATATCATAGAACCTATTGTTTGCTGATACTATTTTTGAGAGAAAATTTCAATTTTTTTTTTGAGAGAATTATTCTTTGTCATTGAACAAGTGAATTTCAGCATACACTAACTTGGTGGAAGCACTCAACTGGTTATTAAAAAAATACAAAGAATGACTGGAAAAATAAATTATCCGTAGGTATTAGACGCTTCAATGGAACGGAAAAATAATTGAAGGAGACTTGTGAAAATAAGGGTATTATTGGCAACAATAAATTTAAATGACTCATTAAATATGGATAATTAATTTCATAGGCAAATAAGAAAGAAAAGAAAAGATTGAGGGATATATTAGATATAATGAAGAGTACATGGGTAAATAAGAAATTGTAAAATTCTTGAAGGTACATGAAAATTAACCCTTAAATTAAATAATTATATTAATTTAAAGATACCGATAATTTCATTGCTCGTGCCAATTGACTCATTGTTATAAGACTTTGTCAAAGTTCATTGTTTGTCATAGAAGTATATAACTTCATTTTGAACTAGACAATTTATATTAAAGAGCAGAAACATAAAATACATAATATTTGACAGTTAGAATTTGAATTCAAGTTTTCTCTATCACAAAATAAAATTCTAACAACTAAACTATATTATTATTTGAATAATTGAATCATATAAACATTAAAAAAAATTAAATTTTAATATACAAAATTAAAACTTTTAAATTTATTTGATTATTTTTGTTTTGAAAAGTGAAGATCTGTTCACCTACTTCCATTTCATCCTTGAAGCATGAGTTTTAATATAATAAAATACAAACAAATATAAAGAAAGAGAAATATAAAGAGAAATTTCATGTATTGCTCTTAAAAACCGCAAAATTACGTATTCCCTCTCTAAAATTCATAATATCATATTTATCTTTCTAAATTTTAAAAAACTCATAAATTTATCCAATTATTACCTTTTCTATTAGAAATCATTTTATATTTATAAAGTACCAATTTTACCATTTATTTTAAAAAATAAACTGTGTAGTCTGTGTAAGAAACATGGTTTGTCTTCTAACTGATCAGTTTTAGGAAACAAAAGGTTTATGTCTCTACTTATAACGTATACACAGTGGCATTTAGGCATATGCTTTTGTGCATGGATGGATCTAGGATTTTCGTCGGGAGAGGGGGCAATAAAATATTGAATCGGATTTAAATAGATAATTGGGTTCAAACTCATTAGCTAATCGAGTACTAGATAAAAACATTGCTCTAACTTATAATTTTCAATACGTTGACTTCTAATTTCCAATGCTCTAACTTCTGATCCTACTTACCAATGAGAATTCAATGAATTTATCCTAAATTTAACCCTAATTACAAATCAGAATTCCTGAGGGGCTAAATAAAATTCTAGAGGGGGCAAAGTTGGTCTGGACCTACAGATCTCCACAAAAATTCAAAAATTCAGGGGGGGCAGTTGCTCCCCTGGCCCTTACTGGATCCGCCCCTGCTTTTGAGTCACATGTAAGAAAATGAATCGTTTACTCTCAAAACCAACTAATTAGAAGATCAATTTTTTATCTTTTTAATAAAAAGGTAAAATGAATACTTTATAAATTTAAAATGAGTTTTATTAGAAAAATCAATAAATTAAATAAATTTGTGAGTTTCTGGTATTTGTAAATCAAGTTTTGCACCAAAGTCGATCAAACGGTCCGTATCTAAACTCAAAATTTGAGTTACCTTAGGTGATATGAATTTCCCTCGAATTCATATCACGAGGCTCCTTTAATCTGGAATACATGAAATTGTGAATTTTAGAGAGGAACATAATTTCAAGATTTTTGAGGGGTATACATGAAATTTCCTAAAGAGATTAGTATCCAATAACAAATGCAATAGTTATCAGCACACCTCAAGTAATGGAGTGGAGTAGTGGACTAGCCACCAATTATGCCTCTTAATCACGTTGATTAGAAAACTAATATATCAATATGTTTCGTGGTTTGTGGTTCGACCAGTCAACTTCCGTTAAGAAGTGAGCACGAGGTTTTACCAAAAAAAAATTAACTCTGACCAAATTAAGTGGTGATTGGCAACGGTTCTTGACTGCTCAATGGTATACAATATTTAAGTTGTCAGAATATTGAGTACTTGATATAGCAAATTAATCGCAGATCTCGATTATCAATGTTTCAGTTGTCATAATAGTTAGTGCTCGATGTAGCATTAAAAAAATGAGGTTATGGTGCTCCACAAAGCACGTAACGGTATGTGTTATGAATTCATATTGTTATTTATAAAGTTCAAATAATAAAACTGAAGTGTATAAAAATATAATTGGTAATCAAAGTTTACATTTTTTGTAAAATTATTTACTATTTATTTAAATAGATAGAAAATCAACTTAATTATCTAAAGATTCTGACAAAAAGTAGTTTTTTTTAATTATTTACAAATTGGTAAAATAAATTCTAAAAACTGTAACTTTAATTTCTAAGTACATTTTTTTATGAAGATTATATTAATTGGTTCATATTGTTTGCACTATAAAAATATGAATATGAATCATAGCACGTACTGATTTACGATTTACAAAGTATTGTAACTCCCTCGTAATAAAAAATACACATGATGGTAAAGAAAATACTGTTTTTAACATTAAAATGATAGTAAAAATTAAAAATAAATAAATGTATCATATATTCTAAAATATACTACGTCATACTCAGACACAAGCGTGAGATGATTTGCACCCCTTAAGAAACAACACAAATATAAAACTAAAACATGACATTCGAATTTTCAACTTCATTTCTTAATTGGATGTGTTAAGAATAGAGATTAGTTTATAATAGAGGCTATTCACAAAAACAATTACATCTAAACAACAATTTTGCTATTCTGAATAGCTAGAACAATTATTATTCTCTATTTTTTTATAAATGTTGGAATAACTACTATTTGAAAGTGTGAAGAGAGAGAAATTTTTTTATTTTTTTTAATTTCCGCCAACACAGTCCCAAAATGATAAAGTTCACACTAATATGAAAAATTACTATTTTTATCTATTCTCATTTACTGATTCCAAATTTCGCTATTCTATTTATTCTTGCTCCCATCCAAACATACCAATAATGTGTTCTGTTGCGGAAATTTGTTAGTTCAAGGTTCTACTTGTGAGATTTTTTTTTTTTTTTTTGCTGCATTTACGTTTGATTTATAACGATCTATCAATATGAAAGCTTCTCATAAGCATTCTACAGAGGATCCAAATGATGATGAATTACATAATCATAATGTTGAAATTTTAATCAATGCTTTGTCAAGTGACACAGACACACCTAGAGATAGGGCTTTTACAGACCTATATTTTTGTCGTAGGCTTTGTAGGGATAAAGAGACATTTATGCATGGCATATCCATGTCCAAACAACACATCCTGGATGTCCCAATCGGCAATAATTCAAAAATCTCGTGTCCGACACCATTTTTGTGTCTGTGTTACCGTGCAAGTAGAGTGGGAAAAATGGCACGCCGGAGCCGGCTCCGTCACGGAACGGCACGGTAACGGCACGGAACGGCACGGCACGCGTGTCATTCGCGTGCCGTGATTCGCGTGTCCCGTGCCGTGACCATCTTTTGAAACTTTGGCACGGCACGGCACGGCACGTGAAAAATTTAGTCACGGCACGGCACGACACGTAATTACGCGAGTCACGTGTAATTAGGACCATTAGATATTGATTTAATGGTGAATCTTGAATAAATTAATTTAAAGTATGAATAAATGGCCACGCGAGTCACGCGAGTCACGCGAGTCACGGCACCTTTAGGCACGGCGTGACTCACGTGGCGTGACCATTCGCGTGCCGTGACCACCTCTTGACATTTTAGTCACGGCACGGCACGGCACGTGAAAAATTAACTTGGTCACGGCACGGCACGGCACGAGACCAAAGTCACGGCGTGTTAGTCACGGCACGGCACGGCACGGCACGTTTTTCCCTCTCTACGTGTAACATAGGTCATGAATAATTTGTTCTCGAAGGACATAGCTAATAATTTGATAAATATATTGGACTATTAGGAGAAAATTTTGGTGGTTATAGTTCTACCAGTTGCTTTGCAGTTTTAAAATTTGGAAAAATTTATAGTGTGCCCATGTAAACTTCTGAAATAGTCAATTTAAAACATTATAATATCTAATTTGCCAAAAACTTGACATTTTTTTTATACCCTTATTTTATATATATAATAAGTCGATTTCAAAAAAATGAAATGGTAAAGAAGAAAATAAAAGAATATATTTGTCAATTTAATTTTTTGAATAGCTAAATTAAAGGTTAAATAAATGAAAAAAGATAGAACAAAAAAGTCAAATTTTTATGGACAAATTGAATATTGAGTAAAGATGTTGTCCCCCACTCCAGTCCCCTAAACGTCCCCCCAATTCTAACTAACTTTGTCAATCATTAAACCACCTTGAAAAACGTGTAAAACATGAGTCCAGTTTTTTTCTTTAAATACTTGATATCATAAGTATGAATACTTGATGAATTATATATGAATATTTGATAACTTAGGTATGAATACTTTCCATTTTGTATGAATACTTTCCATATTTGAGTTCAGTTTTTTTTCTTTAAATACTTGATATCTTAAGTATGAATACTTGATGAATTATATATGAATATTTGATAACTTAGGTATGAATACTTTCCATTTTGTATGAATACTTTCCATATTTGAGTTCAGTTTTTTTTCTTTAAATACTTGATATCTTAAGTATGAATATTTGATGAATTATATATAAATATTTGATATCTTAGGTATGAATACTTTCCATTTTGTATGAATACTTTCCATATTTGAATATTTGATACCTTAAAAAACGTGTAAAAGTATGTCATCATGGATCTCATTTGAAAGAGAAAATTGTGTAGAACACGTTCGTGGTTTTAGATTTGCAAAATTTCTCATAGATCGTCCCAAAAATTGGTTAGATTGAACGGAGAAAAAAAAATCACCTTGAAAAACATGTAAAAGATGGGTAGGTATTGTGTCCAGTTTTTGTTTAAATACTTGATATCTTAGGTATGAATACTTGAGGTCTTAGGTATGAATACTTGATATCTTAGGTATTCATATTTTCCATTTTGTATGTGAATTAATTTAATCAATGAATGGGGGACTGGTGGTGTGATCCACGTGACTTTTTGGTTGTGGTCCCCAATGCATTCTGACAGTTACTGCCCCCGAAAAGTAATGGTCTCCAGTTTGTATGTGAATTAATACTTGATATCTTAGGTATGAATACTTGATGAATTATATATGAATACTTGATATCTTAGGTATTCATACTTTCTATTTTTGGCGTGAATTAATGTATGTTGAATGGGGGATTGACAGTTGTACTTTGACCGTTAGGGAACGTTTAGGGGACTGAATGGGGAGACTGTTAGTCGATCCCTTGAATATTATGATGTTTTTTTAAGAAAATTGACTATATTTCAGAAGTTTATACGAGCATACTAGAAATTTGCCCCTAAAATTTCAAGTAGATTTCGGAGAAAAATGGTTAAACAATTTGTAATAATCCTCCGACCGACACTCAAGATCTATCCTGTAATTTTCAATGAACAACAAAATTGCCAAAGAAGCAGGAAGCAGTAGAATTGCCAACGAAATTGCGCTTACATTAAGTTATTTTATTTGTTCATTTTATGTAATTTTTGCGGGTCCCTTTCCTTTCATCTGGCTTCCAAGCAAGCAACAGCTTGATGGATTTTTTTCCTCTTCTTTTAACCTCTTCATTGTCTTTACGTGATGCTTTTTTCATTGTTTTGCTTCAAAGAGAGAGCCAAAGCCGTAATTTTCACGGCTGTCGTTTTAACTTATATTTTCTATTTTTCCTTTTCTTCTATATATATTTGAAATGAAAAGATTATCACTCATCAGCATGTTTACACATAATTCTGTGCTCAAATTTTATATCGGAATTGAGGTTTGTATTACATTAAGGAAAAAATATCGTTTATGAACTGATTCCTGCCTATTTTTTTTTTTTTTTTATAAAAAGACTGCAACGCCCGTTTCATTTCGAAATTGATAAAGTAACAAAAAGTAAAATATCGTTCACAACATTAACATTTTGGAGTTAATATACTTCTAGCAACAAAAACATAGAACAGAAGGGTAATGTTTAAACAGTCCGAGAAATAAAAGGACCTTTTTTTTTTTGGATAAAGTCAAATGCTGCAAAGTAAAAGACACTCCTAGCATCAATTGTTGAGAGCTAAGCACAACTAGTTTGCTTCAAGAAGTGGAGCTATCTTCTCCATCAGAGGGGAGACCATCAGTGTTAGGTGAGAGATCTCGCATGGGATGAGGTTAGTGCTCATTAGCATCTTCTTCTAGACCTGTCCAGTAAACCATTATAGAGAGAACAATATTTTTTTCCAGAGGAACAAGATTTATTTTCAAAAGATATCAGATTTATTTGTTTTCAAATACATCAAACAAAAGCTCTTAATTATCAAGAATAAGCAAAAGTACATGACTGATTCCTGCCTATTGGAAAAGATTCTTTAAACCAACTAAACCAACTAATATCTTTAATAAATACTAAGGGAAAGAAACAGATTACGATTAAATATGTTTTTTTTTGACAGAAAACAGAGGTCAAGCCTCTATTCTATTGATAATTGATCCGTTACATAAGTTATGTTACAAACCAATTATGCGTCATATGTAATAAGTAGTAAATCGGTGCTTCAGTGAAGCAGCCAGAATATTCAAAAATGAAAATTAAGATGAAAAGACTGTTGTGGAAACTTCAACTGCAGTGTCGGCAGTGAAGTTTCTTGTGAAGCTATCTAGTTGGCACCGTTGTTGCTCCCTTCACCCCGCCTAGGTCGCGAGCTGTACCACCACTGTGAGTCGATTTGTTCCATTAATTGCTGCACCGTGCATTCTGTTTCTCTGAAAACTCTTGCACACCGTTCCCTCCATATGATGAAGTTTGCGATTAAAAGTAGGGATTTCTCCTTCTTGGTGTACACCTTACTGACAAGTAGCTGTGTATTTTGCCGTGATCTCCGTATGTTGTATTTGTGTGACATGAGCGTTTGAATCCGGATTGCCACCGCGCATTCGCAGAATAAATGTCGAACCGTTTCATTAGCTGCTTTGCACATGTAACATCTGTTGACGATTGTCATCCCCTTCCGTTGAAGATTGTCTATGGTGAGTATGCGGTTGAGAGTGAGTAGCCATCCGAAGACTTTGAATCGCGGTGGTGCTTGTAATTTCCAGATTTTCATTCTGTTGTTTGCAATCGTGGGTGTATTTTTTATGGCACAGTATGCAGATTTAACCGAGAAGGTGCCGCTCTCTGTCCACCTCCACCTGGCCTCATCCGAATCCGCAGTAAGCTGGATTTGTGCTATATGCACGATTAAATATGTTGTATTACATGATTTATTATTTATTAGAAAAAAGACTTGCTCTTCGACTCTAAGATATTTCAATTTAATCAGGGATGCATGTTGGACCCAGCCAAAGTATAATATTCAGATTTGAGATTCCTGTGGCCTTCTTGATGTATGCTAATACATGCAATGCCATTGACCATAGACAGGATCATGCTTGAATCGCTTTAATTTTGTATTTTTCTGTTCAAGGAAATAAGAAACCTCCAAGGAACAAAAAGAAACATTTATAATAATGAAAAAATACACATATAAAACATTTAATGCACTAGCATTTATAATCTATCTTTCTTTCTTGGATTTATCTTGTAAATTTACAATATAGAGCTAATAATGCATCTGACTCCTTTTTCTACAAAATACTTCACTGGGAAGGGCACAGAAAACCTAGAATAGCTCATGGCGGAGTCGTCGGACCTTTTCTTGATGGTTTAGTCAATACTCGATGACGGAGGATAATTACCGGGTCTCCGCCCGGTGCACATGATCTGATGATCTGACTAGGATCCGATACCGATGCCACCTCATCCGATAGTATGTTGATAATAGCTAGCACTATAGCAGGGTCCAGTCGAACCAAACCAGTCCAACTACGCGTGCTTACTCCCACCTATCTTAAATCATCATCTCCATTCCTTCAAAACTGGATACTTCCTCAAAAGAGCTTATTAAGCTAAATAAATGGCGCCTCTTGTTATAGATGACTTGAGAACAACTCAACCAAACAGAGTCATCTAGTAACTTTCCTAAATTCTAACCCTTGCTCGACCCGTACTATAAATGCCCACTCCACCGTTCCACTTTCAAACTCACCTGTGAAGTCTGTCTGTAAATAAATTCTCTGTCCCCAGCTGTATACGCACCAAAAATTTCTCGAAAAGGGTTTCCAAATTTAAAAAATAAAAACAGAGAGAGAGAGAGAGGAGCACACTTCTACACACTTCACGGCGACTATGGCGACCAGCACCGCAGTGCAGAGACTATCTCAGAAGCTAGTAGGCCCCGCCAGTCAGACGCCCTCCGGCCTCCTCCCCCTCTCTTGGCTCGACCGGTACCCGACCCAGCGGGCCCTGATCGAGTCGCTACACGTGTTCAAGCACGGCGTCAACCCATCGGCAGTGATCGAGTGCGCAGTAGCCGAGGCGCTAGTGCCGTACTACCCCATCGCCGGGAGGCTTGTTGAGGATGGCGCCGATGGGCAGCTGTCGATCGACTGTACCAGTGAAGGTGTCTGGTTTATAAAGGCTAAGGCCGAGTGTACATTGAAGGATGCTGATTATTTGGAGCATCCGTTGATGATACCGAAGGATGAGCTGCTGCCGCATCCCTCGCCTCGGTTGTCCCGATCCGAGGAGGATTCATTGATTTTGCTAGTTCAGGTAATTTCGGATTCTTGTTTGGGTTTCTGAAGCATTTGATTTTGGAATGAAATTACATGGGATAATATTTTGTTTTATCAAATCAAATTTACATGATAGTTTTACAAGGTGGTAGGTGGAACGCTTGGTGTAGGATTTGTTTTGGGTTCGAGTTTCAACCTAATACACAATTATTCAGAGAAAAATGATATGACAAGTTCCGGCCTCCGTATTTGACATGACAATTTCAATTTGGAACGTATCTATCAAAAATTCAAAATTCATTATTTTTATTTTTGTAATTTCGGTTTCAAGTCTTTGGGCACCATAATTCCTAAAAGATTAATATTGCAATTTTGCAAGGGTATTGTGGAAAATTACGAAAAGAACAGTGAAGAAATTTTGGTTCTATAATTTAACTGATCTAGAGTCTGATGACAATAAGTCGCAAGAACAAACTTTTGCGCAAATAAGCGTAAATACTATATGTAGTAGGCGTTTAACAGTAAAAGGTCAAGCTTATTTTTATTTCCTTTGGCTGACGCAAAAAGCATCTCTTTCTAGATCTTGACCAAATAAACGCGTAAACATTAAATGGTAGGATTGCTAAAATAACAAAATTAATACCATTTACTCTGAACAAAAATAATAAAAAATTGAAAGTAATCAATAACAAAACGTGTTACTATATATTTCAGGTAACTGAGTTTGCATGCGGAGGCTTCGTGGTGGGTTACCGATTCAGTCATGCAGCGGCTGACGGGCCTGGTGCGGCCCAGTTCATGTCAGCAGTTGGAGAATTGGCCAGAGGCAAGGCAAACCTATCCATTGAACCAGCCTGGTGCCGCGAGTGCATACCAAATCCACCTAATGCCCCCATCGGGGAGCTACCACGGCCGTCCGATCTGCGCCTGGAGTACCTTGCAATGGACATCTCGGCCGAGTACATCAACCATTTCAAAAACCAATTTCTAGATGAAACCAACCTCCGCTGCTCCGCGTTTGAGGTGTTGATTGCCAAGGCCTGGCAGAGCCGAACTCGTGCAATTGGATTTGCCCCTGATACACAGATTCATCTCTGTTTTGCTATGAATGCCAGACCTGTTCTGCATGAGAAGTTATCGATCGGGTTTTACGGTAACTGTTATTACATCATGAGGGTGTCGGCAAGTGCTGAAGTAATTTCTAACTTATCAATTGTTGAGATTGTCAAGTTGATCAAAGAAGGGAAGAAGAGGCTTCCTTTGGAGTTCAATAAGTGGGGCAAGGGGAAGCTTTCCGGGGACCCCTATCAGATCACATCAGATTATAAGACGCTGCTGGTGTCAGATTGGACGAGGCTGGGATTTTCTGAGGTGGACTACGGGTGGGGCCAGCCATTCCACGTGGTACCATTAACAAACTTGGACTACATTGCCACATGTATATTGGTGCGACCGTCAGTGGATAAACCTGGCTCACGGCTGATCACCCAGTGTGTGGTACCGGGTTGCGTCAGTGCATTTCACGAAGGAATGATGAGCTTGGATTAGTTCTAGAGTTGAAGTTGATTATTTTATTTTTTACTTGAAAGAATAATAATTCTTTTATTAGTAGTGATTGGTTTGTTTTAGCTTAGATGAATGGAGATGGCTATTGTGATACCGTAGAGATTCGTTGTAGATTAGTAAACTAAATGTATATTTTGGATATATTTTTACAAAGAAGGAAATCCCCCCTATTCTGAATCAGTTATCTTCTTGTTCTCCGTCATCTACTTTTGTTCTCATTTTAAAGGTTTCGTTTCATAAAGATTAATGCATACAAGAACAACTTAGCGTAGGCGAAGTTGGAGAATAAAGATTGAAGTAGTTTGAGGCAGGTTAGAAGGTGCGCTCATTAAGTCTTAGTCCCTGTATCTATGAAGGCGTTTTTGTTCCCGCTTCGCGAAGAAACACGAGAGAGAGAGAGTTTGGTGGGAGGCCACATTCAACGCTTGCGTGCCCTCACAGTCACAGCTCACAAGCCCAATAGACAAATGCGCTGGAGCCTAGAAGTTTGGATCAAAAGTGAAACACGTGGCTAATTAATTAATTAGTTACATAACAGGCGCACAATATTTGTACTAGAGGTAAAAGAGCATCTATGTTCCAGCAATTAAAATGAATTTTTAAATAACTGTTAACTATTTTTTGGAAATTAAGGTCTCTGAAGTTTTTAACTCTCACAATTTTGAAATTAATTTTAGAGTTTCTATTAAGTCATATCAGAAATAATTTGAACCAATCATTTAATCAGCATGAAGTTTATAAATAGTTTCTTAATAAGACTGCATAGTTTTTAAATAAGAAACTCTCCCACATCTCTGAAACTGAAATAGAAACTGCCACATTAAATTAGAAATTCTAATAGTACTAGGAATGTAGATGCTCTAATAGAGAAAAAAAAAATGATAAAACGTTATATACAGACCAAAAATAAAAATTGGCAAAATTTTCTGTTTTAGAAACTTAGAATCCATATATCTCAAATTATAATAATAAGAGTTGGTGAGATTTGACCAAGTGGTTGGATAGGTAGGCAAGCTAACGGTAAGCTTTCTGGTAAACGAAAAAAGCAATGGAAAAATAAAAGAGAGAGACAGGAATAGTATTAAAAATTGAAAAGAATTCATGATACTTTCTTTTCTTTTGAGCAAAGAACAAATTCACGATGCAAAGGTGCCAACGACTTTTCTCAAAAGAAAAGAAAAAATAAGTAGCTATCAGCGGGGACCATACACGGAGATAAAGAGAAGAGGCTTCCTCACAACGACTTAAATACTTGTCAAAAATCGTGCTATATTTTATGTGTTTTAGGTAAATTACTCAATTATAATAACAGTATACATGGACTTCCTCATAATTTATCAAGTATTTAAGTTTTTTATATATTTTAAAATGCTTTCATTAACCTACTAATTTTTTGCTTTCAGAGAAATTTAGAAGGTATAAATGTATTTATTGTCAAACAAATAAGAGTCGGCGATTAAAATTGTCAAGCAAATGACCTTCTAAATATAGCGATTGTTGCATTGTTTATCAAATTCAAAATGTACGATATTGACCTAGAGGTTATATTAAAACAATAAATATATTAAATTTGAAACTAAAATGAAATCTACGATTATTTGTCATATTTTAGTTATTGCATATCATACTTCCTAATATTAAAAATCAGATTTGATTACAACATCTTTAAGTTTTAGAAAATTTGGTTGTTTTAAAAAAATATATTAAATACATCGATGCGTTGTTTTAACTTTTCAGATTTCATTGATAATTGCATAGCATAATTTTTTTTAGCGATGAAAATTAGATATGATATAATACATGATTTTGTTAAGATAAAAAAAAAATAGATGGATCTCACTTCTCTTCAATTAATAACAACTATTCCAATATTATATGGGGAACGTATGTAATTGATTTTGGAGTATTTTATCTAGCATTTAATTTTATATTTACACAATATAATGTATATATTAAAATTGTACTCTTAAATATGATGTATCTTTACTAAAAAAAAACCTTTCGTTTTGATTAAAATTGTTCAGAATACTCGCATATTCTTAAATCATTTATTTTGATTAAAATACGTTTTATCGTATATCTATTCACTTCTCTGGTGATATTGTACCAATGTTTATGTATTTAAAAGTTTGAATATAAAAAGTGGAACTTTTCTCAGCGGAAATTTAAATACAATTTTCGCAGAGAGTTGGAGAAGTAGTATGTGTATTTTTTTTCCCCCTAAGATGCTGACAGTAGTTATTAATTAATTTGATTGGTACAAGTACGTTTATTTGCAAGCGCTGACTAAATAAAATGTGAACATTACTTGAATAATCAATTTGTTAAAATGCTGACAGTCCAAGAAGTGATAAGTACTTGAGCATGGATTTGTAAACCTACTATTTGCCAATAGAGATCTTTACGCTAAAAGAGAAAAACTATTATTCCGACAGTTCTGAAAGTAATTTTGTAAGAAATCAAGAGTTAATTATGCGGAGTCAGTTTTATTATCTATCTAATTTTGATCATTTCTTTTAATTATATAACTTCTAGTATTTTTCTAATTTAATTGATTCGTACGTATTAATTCAAATTACTAAATAATAAACTAAACTTTTATGCTAGCTACTAATCTCATTTCACTCGTAAATAATTTCAATTTTTATTAAAATAGTGGAGTAAATTGTGAATGATTTTATATTTTTTTCAGCACTAATGCAGTTACATATATAACACATTTTTCTCAGAAATAATTACTTCAAAATTATTTTCTCGGCGTATTAGAGTTAAATAAATTTTGTAGATCCTTAGACACTGGTAATGTCAATGGCTGATTTTAATTCATGTACCACTGTTTTGGGAAAAAAAAAAAGAGTTGACGAGATCTAACAATATAATACAATACAATACATCAATTTTATAATACAATATAATACATCAATTTTATTTCGTGCTTAATTTGAATTCAAATTGGCATGGGGATCCAATTAATTTCAGTGATGAAATATTAAATGAATTAAAATCAATCCACCGTTATTATATGTCGAAGTTGGGTGACCTCCCATGAAATTTACGTAAAAGTCAATATCAAAATCGTAGCACTTTAATTTTTTATTTAACAATTTTTCTTGGGGACAATAAATGCTAATTAAAGGCATTGAAGTCATATGTAAAAATAATGCCGAAATTTTTATTTATACCATAATAAAAAATAAAAAAACCAAAACACCCCTGTTTGATGGGAATTCGAATTTACCCAGACCGTCAAACCATTTAGCGGCCCCAAAGACTGGGACTTTGGATATTACTATGTTTTTGTTTTTCCTAAAAACCGGAGATGCTTTAAGAACCTTGAAAGAAGAAATATTCTAATAATTTGAGGGGTTAGAGATCCCACTTAATGCTTTCATGCAAATTTACACGAATAAAAAATGAGTGTCACTTGGTTTAACTTGGGCGTTCTTTACTTCTTTTTGCGTACATTCCTGAATATATTCGGGAGCAAGTTTTGATTAACGCATACATTCGTACATATAAACACTTGTCTGGTTATATTTAATAACAAATCACTTATTTTTAATTCATCAAAAATGCTATCATGACCGTATATGTTAATATCAAAGTAGTCACCTTTAACAACAACATATTAATTTTGTAAAAGCTTAGCTAATTTCTTAATAGTTGAATTATTTTAAGAGGGATGCTTCTATGGACATAAGAACTTATTTGTAAAATGAGTATATTTTTATTTTCAAAGTTCAAACAGTCGATCCGACCGTTCAACATTTTCTCCATATTACAATGTACTTGGAGGTCAAATTTTACATTTTTTTGAATTTTTTTACTATTTATTAAGTATTTACAAAACTAGTCAAATTCAGACCATTGAATTTTGTACCCATCTTAATAAATAGTAAAAAAATTAAAAAAATGTAAAATTTGACCTCCAAGTACATTGTAATATGGAGAAAATGTTGAACAGTCAGATCGACTGTTTGAACTTTGAAAATGAAAATATGCTCATTTTACAAATAGGTCCTTACGCCCATAGAAGAATTTGCCTTATTTTAATGCCTTTTCAATTATAGTTTCCAAGACGTGTCTGTTGATAGCATAGAAACGTAGTGATGATCACTCATGCGACTTGCATACAATCATCCATCCAACACACTCTAAAAATTGTAATTATACAAGTTTGAAAGGAAAATATAAAACATAAAAATAGACAAGTGTTTCAACAATAATATAACAATCTTAATTTTCTTATAACTATATATTAAAAGCAAATTAGGTGTATAATACATGTTTTTTATTTTAAAAAAAAATAGCCACTAAAAACATTTAGAAGTAGACTAGAGATGGACATTTAAGAGCGATTCCAAAACATTTTCCTAAATAAATAATATCCTGATCTAGAAATTCTTCAACTAAAAACAAATAACTTCGTCATTGCTGCAAGTTCAGAAATAGCAGGCAACATCTGCAAATCGTTTTCTAAAGATTACGTTAAATACTATATGAAGCGGAGGTTTGCTATAAAATAAAAAATGAAAATGAAAAATCATACAGATGTTAAGCGGCCAGCATCCATTAACCTTTCTCAAGCACGCATCTCCACTAGGAGAACTTTATCACAATAATAATTTACACTGTGCCAGACCCCCAAAAGTACTAGCAAAACAAAAAAATGAGAGAGAACTGTAACCACTACAAGAAAAGAGGAAAGAAGGAATAAAAGTACAAAACTAAAACCTAAGCACCTTTATTCCCTTGGAAATCAGGTCTCCACCCCGTATTTGGCATTCTATACCCCAATTGGGAAGGTGGTTGCACCATTTCTACCTGACCAGGCCCCCCTTGGCCCCACCACTGGCTAGTGGCTTGATAGTTAGGTTGTAAATTGATGGCAGGTCTTAAAGTAGGCTGAGGAACAAGAGGCTCTTGTGATGGCTGTAAAATTTGTTGACTTGGTGCAACGTACTGGGTTGCCTGAATAGGTGGTATATTTTGTGTGGTATGCATGTTATGTGATGAAATTTGGGGTTGAGACGGTAAAGAATTAACATGCAATCGATTTTCCTGGTTAGGGTTCCATTCAGGGAAATCATCATCATCATCATCATCATTAGCATTCCATGGCTTTGTCTCAATAGTTGGTTTCTTAAAACTAACACCAGTACCAGTACCAGCTCCAGGAGAACTACCAGTCCCATGACCATATTTTTGTATCAATTCCCTAATTTGCTGTACTGGCCTTACACTGGAAACACCTTTGTTAGCATTTTTAGCAGCACTGCCAAAATCAAACTCAGGAAGATCATCATCATAATTCCTAATAGTATTATTATTAGTATCAGCCCTATTAACCATGTGACCAAATCCAGGAGGCACATCACCATCATCGTCATCATCACAATTAAAATTACTTGGTGCATGTTTAACAGGGTCGCGTGTTGAGAAAGATGATCTACTAGGTTTGGGAGAGTTGATATTTATAACTTGTTCTTTTCTTCTATTGTTGTTATTAGATTTTTTGTTGGCGGTGCTCGGTTGGTTGTGATGGGAATGGGACCTAGGTGATATGGTTGTCACAAGAGGTCGCCGCCACACAACCACACCAATTAAGCTGATGGAGGATGCTTTCAGATTGTCAGAATGCTCTTTTGGAAGAAGCCGGGTAAACATCTCGAGCATTTTTTCATTGGTTGGGCTGAGGTATAGCTCCACGCCAGGGCTTGGTTCAGCAAACCCAACTCTTGCATCGGCAATATATGACTCAATGGTCTGCATTAAGCAGGGAACAAGAGATCAGCTAGGGAAAGAGTGGGAAATGATTCTCACTGTCATATAATAAACAACAATGAATCATCAAAACTGAAAACATGATGGAGTAGAACCGGGATGCTATTAAGCACCAAGCCCTTTGTGAGTTGAACTCTAAAATCTATTGGATTGATTTCAAACGACGAATCCAAAACCTTTGATACCGATCTCTTTCAAAAGTGATGCATTTACATGTCAAATTTACAAATTTTCAAATTAATTTAGTACAAAATCAAGCGGTCAAAACATCATGAAATGAACGTATTAAAGTTAACTTATAAACCTTCTATTTTTTACCGCTTCACTTTATATTAAATTAAGTCGAAAATTTATAAATTTGACATGTAAACACATCACTCGTGAAGTAGATTGGTTTCAACGATTTGGATTTGTTGTTTGAAGTCATTCTGATAGGTTTCGGAGTTTAAGATCACCAAGGACTTGTTGAACTTAAAGAGTACTCTAGTTCTACACCCTCTCTTTGCCTTCTTTCACTTGGGGATATTGTTTTCAAAAAAGTAAAAAAAAATATATATATTACTGGGATGTCACTTGCATGTATAGAATAAAATAACCTATATTACAAGTAATAATGAGGGGAGAGGTCACAAACCTCTGACAGATTCTGTCGGCCACTTTCCATGGATCCCTGCTTCCATTTGATTTCAACAATCTGACAAAAAGCAAATCATTTAAAAAGTATTTTATAAATAAATTAGAACCATTAAATTAAAAGATATCTAGTTTCAGACTTCATGGTACTTGGTGCAAAGCACAAGCAGTTTGCGGAATAATGGCCAATATTACCCCATTTTACGTGTAACAACACATATTCTCATGTTAGCGACTAACACTCAACAATTTAGAGTCGTTGAACAACGACCATCTATTGATCATACAAATTCTTTTACAAACCAGCTCATTAAATCTCATTGGGTGTGATCATACTTTTACTTCTAACCCAAAGAGAGCTCGTCATATTTGAGGTAAATTTTGTTAATACTAGGCAAACTGTCTCTAGTACCACTGGCCCAACAGTTGTACACAAGGATCTCAAACTATGTCCAGTGTTGATTTGAACTGTCACGACTGTTAGGTATTAAACACAACCACCAGAAATAGCCGTTCATGTCATCTAAACATTAAAAGGTTGAAATAAATAAAAACAACTTTCATATGATTTTTAGACTTTATTTACTATTTTATCAGATAAGAGATAGAGATGCAGAGCAGGTGCGGAATCTGGTCATAATTATCATGAAAATTTGGACCGCTGCTGAACATTATAGTCACGACTGCTTAACATTGCTCTTTTTCCTCAGTCATTAAGGGTTTTGCGCAGATGACTTCAAACTCTTAGGCCATTCATTCAGACCTCCAAAAGTGAAATATGATTGCATTAAGCCGAGGGTCTGGTGGTACTCGTGCTCAACTCTAAAAAGTTTTTTTTCTTTCAATAAATTTAATTTCACCTAACCCTAAAAGTTCTATTTTGGTCTATACAAGAGCAGATGATACTAAAGCCTGACAGTCATTGGAGAAAAGAGACATGTATCATAGTATGATATTATGCTGGCATATGTACAGCTTCTGTGCAAAACCCTTAATGAATAACTTCATAATTTACATTAATGGATTGAACAGGTTCATAAATCTGACAGATCTTACTCTCAGCACTAAAAACAGCATAAGATTATATCACAGAAAGGAAATTACCATAATTGCACGGGTGCGAGATAAAGGAAGTTCTTTAAGGAACTTCTCAAACGGCTCAAGGCGAACTCTTCCCTTGATCTCAATAAATCCCGGCCATTCCTTCATAGAAGGCTTCTCACCACTGTAAAAAAAAAGGTGCTTATCATTTGCCCTCATACAGGGTATATATCTTTAAGAAGATGCATTATACTGGACCAGTAAGTACCAGTTTGTAGTTTAGCACATATTTAGCACCGGCATTTAAACGTATGTTATAATGTTGAATGGTAATTTGCAACATGCTGTATCTGAGCTTTTCAGTGTTGAGATGGAATTTTTACAGGACATATAAATGCCCAGTGCTTTGATTGTTTATTCATTCACTTATTATTTACACAATTCAACTTTTAATATACCGGTTATCTTGCTTAATGTTTTTTATGCATTAATATGTAAGCTATAGTCTGCAGAGTACAAAAAAGAACCAAATTTACATGAGCGCGCCTCAATGATGAAACCAAAGTTACAAGAAATTTGGACAAAAGCATAGCTTAAACTCAGATGTGCAAATCCTTCAACTCATTGTGATCATCATGAAAGCAAAGAAAAAATGAAACTCAATTTAAAATGCTGATAGATTGCCATTCTATTTCGTCATGTATAAACAAGTCCATTTCACATCAACTACCTTTTGTAAAAAGCAACAACACTTGCAAGTGACGAGACATTCAACTGTACCACCCCTTCCCACAATGCCTCCCCATGCTCCCCAATAATTTTCCCACTTGACACCTCCAGTTTATTGGCAACGGGTTCTAATTTCACTGCACTTTCATCCAAGGAAGCAACCTTACCCTCCTTATCCTCCTTACTGTCCATAGGATCTAAGGTTTCTGCCTCACCAGTACTCTCCTGTTTGACATTTCCCGATGCCTCCCCAGAAGGCACCCGTTTATTCTTCACATCTGAGTGGACACCACTTTTCTCTTCTTTAACAATAGATGGCTTTGTTTGTGCTAATGCAAGTGCCTGTGCCGCTGCCTCCTCTGAGTTAATACCGAGGTCGATAAACGGGGGCTCTGAATCGAGATCCTTCATAAACTCATCCAATGTAACTACCGGTGAGAGATGATCCACATCCACAAATCCGTCCCCCATGATTTCCAGCATCAAGTCCGGCGTCTCATCTTCTGCCTTGACATCCTTAACGGGCTGCTCAACCCGACCTGTACTGCCCCCCACACTGGCACCAGCTTTGATCTCAGCATCAAGGGGAGCCCACGAGGAGTCCTTCTCCTCCTCAATCACCACAAACTCCCCTTTATGTGTTTTCTTGACCCGTTTTCTCATGTCCACATCAGCATCTGGTAAAACAATAGCCTGAGCCATCAATTCAGCCTTGGCTTGACGCCACTCTGACAATTCTTTTGATGCCAGCTCCTCAGCTGACATCAAACATAGTTTCTCGGGTTTAATATCCCCTGACAATACCCTTACTCTTAATTCTGGGTTACTCTGATCCTTTAAATTGAACGAAAGAGAGCGACCTTTCTCTCTGTACTTTTTGTTGACCCCACCGAAGTGGCGAAACAGCTCAGCTTCAATTTTTATTGCTAGGCTCTTCTCATCCTCACGGGGTGCCTTCAACATGTTGTCATCAGGAGTATTTCGTGAATTTTCAGCCCACGAAAGCCCATTTCCCTGCAACAGCTCATCTACCATGGATTCACAATCATTCGGTCCTTCCTCTTTTTTCAGGTTTGCTATTTCTTCACCATTTTGTTGTTGAGGGCCCTCTGATGTCTTTTCTCCGGATGAGACAGAGAGTGCCGCAGCAAGATGTTCTCTCATCCTGGACCTTACTGACTCTATATCATTGGCAGATTGGGCCTTTGGAGATACCTCAACCTGCTGTATTGATCGCTTATTAGAAGCTTTAGAAACACCCTTTGTCGCTGTCAGCCTTGGAGACACCTCCATTTGGGGTAACTTCTTGTTCGAGGTAGGGTTATTCGGAGTATTTGGAGGTCTTTCAGATCTTAGCGGGTTTTGATTTTGGGATTGCACAGCTACAGACTCCCACGGCATTAAAATGCGAGATGGGGCATTAAAAGGTCTGACAGTTAGTGAAGCAGGGTTGGTGCTGTTGGGTTGATTCGGATTTAATGTCAAATTTGTGGATGTAAAAAAGGGAAGTTGATTGTCTGACGAGGTTAACTGCTGTGACGGAGACAAGCCACTTGGAAGGGCACTTGTTTGTCCAGGCTTGGACAACTCCATTTAACAAGAAGCTTTTGCACAGGGCCACCTCTATTATTTTGTTTTGTTGCGTGATGATCCCCTGCATTTAAAAAGATAGATGTTATCATTGCCAAGGTGAATATACAATAGCTAGACTGTCTTCCTTTTAAATTCTGGAAAAACAAGTACATGCGAAATTCTTTTCCAGGTACATTATAATCTACTCTACACCATGAAATTCTCATCGGAGATTGTTCAGAAAGAATTGAAGAATACATGTTTTGAAAATTACAATCTTGCTACTCAACACAAATCAGAAGATATTATAAAAGATTGACTTCAAACTTATTTCAATCCGAACAACATCTGATAGAGTTTTGCTAAGGTGCACTAATGAACTCAAAACTTTCTTTAAAATATTTGTTACTAACAAAAATGAAATGAACTTACAATAATTTGATAAAACACTTCTATTCAGCCTTATACTGTAAAATAATTTTTCACATAATCTTAATTCCATAACTTATTTCATAGAAAAACTATATTACATACTATTGCTCCATAAACCCTAAATCCCAAGTTTGCACAAAAATACCAAAAACCCTGATCCGATCTTATAACAAATCTATCAGCATACATACGGCTACATAATTTCTGAGCAAGGCTGCAAACGCAAATCCAGGCTAAAGACCACTAAAACCCAAGAAATCGGGAGTTAAAGCCCAACTTTCTGATGGAAAAGAAAAAAAAAAACCTAAAACCCGAGAAATCTACATGCAAAAGGATGAAAACTATATATCGGTGACTTCTCTCCCAATCGACATATATCCCTTTTAAACCCATATCCTAACACATCACGAATGGCGCCCGAGCAAACACGTACAAAGCTAATTTAGAAGTCAACAGATAACGAACTATGGAACTATCAGCAATTAAAATTAGGGCATCGAACACAGTAAACCCTAGGAACAATTTACCGAAATTGGGGAACAAAAGAAAGGAGTAATAGGATCGAAAACATAATGGTAATAGATTACCTGAAGAGAAATCGCAGGATAAATCAAGCGGTTCAACCCCAAGCTCGGTGTAGAAATCGATAGAGGGGGGGGGGGGGGGGGGGGGGGGTGAAAGACGGCGCGACTGGTTAGCACGGGATAGGGGTGAAGGGAGCGAAGGATAGAGAATAAACCGCTTTATATGGCAAAAATTTTATCAGTGCCCCTCTAAAACGTAAAATATGATATTTTCTAAAAATATCCTATATGTCCAAAAATAAATGGAAAATGTTATCCAAAATTGCTCTCAATTTAAAATTTACCGTTTGAGGCTTTAGATCATTGTTTCAGAAGAACTCTCGTCTCGTCTAGCCACGTGTTATTTTGTACAGCAGTGAGAAATTTTACATTACATAAAAGAATTTAGAATTTATCTATATTAGAAACTTGTTTTTGTTGTATTTTGCTATCTCTGACTTCCTATCATTTATCATTTTTTTGCTCACTATCTTTCATTGTCGTGATTTGACCATAACAAATTAATTTATTTTCAGTATAAAACTAAAATTAGTACAAGTTGCGTGCCAAGGAAACCAAGATCCCTGTTGAACCCACATGTAGGAACAGATTTTGAAAGCTTTCTCTGTGGACCTCATTTTCCATTCGCATCAATATTTAATAATTTAATCATTTTTAATGTATTTAGAATTAAATAAAAGTATCTAGTCTGCATTTTATTGAATGTAAATGCATTATTATAACTTTTGTTTGTATAAAACTTGATATTTTATTTTCGAAATTGTTCTAATAATTATTTCTCTCAAGTATTAGAAAATATTTGAAGTACAACTGTCAAAATTCGATGGTTTACTCACTTGAAATAACATCCGAATTAATAGAAAATGTTCCTTATTTGACCTCGAAAAATATTATTTAATATAAAGCATTTGTTATACTTGCAATTTGCAGTTAATACTTATTTTTTGACGTAAAAATTTGGTATATTCTTTCAATATTATTTTTCTTAGTTTTTGTTGTAAATGTATTGCTGCAACCTTTGTTTGCATAAAACTCAATATATCGGATATTTTGTTCACCAAATATTATCTAAAACTCAATATATCTGATATTACTTGGGCAAGTTTTAGAAAATATTTGATGAATAAATGTCAATGTTGGTGGTTTAGTCTCTTAAAATGACTTCAAAACTAGTAGATGATATTTATATGCTTGCAATTTTCATGTTGTATTACGCCTACTTTTTGACGTAAAAATTGATATATAACTTTGGAAATTGCTCTAAAATAACAATTAACTTTCATGATTTAATTACTTGAAACGTGTCTATAACTAAACGAAAACATCACATACTAATGCAATTAGTGGAATTTCATTACTAATATTTTGCTTGCATAAATATTGATGTATTATGACCAAACTGGTATAATAAATATTTGCGCCGTTATTAGGTGATATTTGAAATAGGACTATTTGATGTTTTAATCGTTTAATGACTTCGGAATTAATTGAAAATATCTAATATGCACGCCGTTTCAACAAAACTTATGCTACAGCATAAAATTTCATATATACTTTCAAATTGCTCTCAAAATAATTTGTGTAAGTTTTAGATTTTTTTTTTAGCATAACAGGCATAATTGATGTATCCTTATAAACCACAGGCATAAAAAACTGATGTATCCTTATAAAAAAAAATTCCTATGATAATTAGTGAGGATATTAAATAATATTTGATGTATAGAAGTCTATTTTGGCGTTATGGTCACTTGAAATGACTTCACAAGTCATAAAAAAACATCTATATATAATTGCAATTTGCAGGAAAATGCAATACTAGAGCTATTTTTGTCGTAAAAAAAAAACTCGATATATCCATTCAAAATTTCTTTGATAGTAATTTGTCGTAAAATATATATATTATCACGAAATTGCTCTGAATTATGTGTGGAAGTTTTGGATAATAGTTGTGGTATAACTGTCGATTTCGATTTAATCACTTGAATGACTACGGATTAATCAAAACCATCTATTCTCATAATTTGCAGGAAATGTTGTACTGCTTATTTGTAGCATAAGAAATTAAGAATTGGTACATTCTTTCAAAATATCTCTAACAGTAATTTGTGTATCTTCTAGATATTATTTGGAGCATAATAGTTAATTTTGAATATTTAATTATTTAAAATGTGTTCATAATTAATTAAAAGTTTTAACTAGTATCGTGGCTGTGAGTTGCAAGTTGCAACGATGACATTATTGTTGGATTTATTTCATGCAAAATCATACCGCAATTCATAAACCCTAGATTTGCCATGATCCTCTAGTGAACCCTAATCTGAAATTCTAAATTACCTTGGTCCATAGCCATGATCTTCCAGAGAGACACAATCACTGTTGATCACCGGAAGCCTTTAGATTTCCAAGTAATCCCTCTCAAGTCCGATGGAGAGAGCGAGAGAGGTGGCAGCGACAACGCTCTGTTCTGCACAAGGAGAAATACCCGATTCTAGTTCTCTACTGAAAATCCTCTTCTCTTCCACTCAATATCAATCTTTATTTTTTAATTTAGAGAGAGAACAAAATTGGAGAGAGAGAGAGCCGAATGTTCTGTTGGTTATAAGAGAAGACAGAACCCTTTTAATTGAATAGCCGTATTTCAATATTTGAATAGGCACCTTTCATCTATCCATTAATTAATTAATTAATTAATCTTATTTCTCTTTAGTGGATCTGTAGCCTATTATCTTATTGGATCTTTAACGGGTCTTGATTCAGAACTTGTCTTATTGGGTATTTCCTTATTTACAGAACATTGCCGTATTTAATCGTGTTCTCCAGAGACCAATAGCATAATTGTATTATTACCAAACTTTATATAATTTAGACCATCACTAAATCATAAAGTTATTAATACGCATTCTACACATTAAAGGCCCCACTTCTCATGACACATATTGAACCCGATAATACTTAATTTGATCACTTCATAACGGGTCTAATTAGATATTTGACAGTCTATTATTCAATATATATTTATATCACATATAAACCCATATATGTTGTAATTAATTGAAATTAATTCCAACAATCTCCCACTTGGGCTATATGTGTATCCGAATAATATATATTGATAAAACCGAATTGAGTACTCAAACTATGCTGTCATAGCCTTTTGTGTCATCAACGAATTCCGTCCATCAATCATATTCACAAGGACTTAAGCAGTATTCGTCTCATGAATCGAAACTAAATCAACATAAATCACTGTGTAAACATAACTGAATAACATGAATCATGAATGGAATGTGTAGTTTGAAAATTACATGCAATGTGATCCACATGCCTATCTCCAATTTGGTCACTTTAACTTAATTTGATTTTGAGATCAATCATAAATTCAGAGTGCATAATAAACTGAATAACTGAAAGCTGAATGACTGAAGTCTGAATAACTGCGTGATACATACAAATAACAGAATATCATTTAAAATTTAACTGCATGATATCTGTAAAAGTATATCATATAAAACATAAAACATGATACATAAAATACAAACTCCCACTAAATCTGACAATCCTCTTTAACATAGATACCCATATGAGAGACATGCTTATGAAACTGTTTGGGTACCAATCCTTTAGTCAGTGGATCTGCTAGCATGGAAGCTGTACCAATATGCTCAATACTTATAAGTCCACTCTGAACTCTTTCCTTCACAGCAAGAAACTTAATGTCGATATGTTTGGATTTCGACGAGCTCCTGTTGTTGTTGGAATACAGTACTGCTGAATTATTGTCACAATATATCTTGAGTGGCAACTTAATAGTATCCACAATACGCAACCCAGTGACAAAATTCCTTAGCCATATTCCATGGTTCGATGCCTCGAAACACGCAATGAATTCGGCTGCCATGGTGGAAGAAGGAATCATAGTCTGTTTTGCACTCCTCCAAGAAATAGCTCATCCAGCCAACATAAAAATATAACCAGATGTTGACTTCATGTTATCCACACAGCCCGCAAAATTGGAATCAGTATATCCAATGACCTCAAGCTTATCTGATCTCCGATATGTCAGCATGTGATCCTTCGTTCTTTGCAAGTACCTAAGTACCCTCTTGGCTGCTTTCCAGTGATCCATACCAGGATTACTGAGATACCGGCCTAACATTCCTGTGATGTACGCAATATCCGAACGCGTACACACCTGAGCATACATCAGACTTCGTACTACCAAGCATATGGAATCTGGTGCATTTCTGATTTCTCGAGTTCTGTCTTTGGGCACTGATTGAGACTAAATTTGTCTCCTTTTGCCACAGAGGTATTTCCTGGTTTGCAGTGTTCCATACCATATCGCTTGAGAATTTTATCGATATATACTTGTTGTGAAAGCCCTAAAATACCCTTATTTCGATCTCTATGTATTTTAAGGCCTAACACATATGATGCTTCACCAAGATCTTTCATATCAAAATGCCTGAAAAGAAATCTCTTAGTTTAACGCATCATGTTTATATCGTTACTGGCAAGCAATATGTCATCAACATATAAAACCAGAAACATAAACTTACTCCCACTGAACTTGTGATATATGCATTCATCCACCAAGTTAGGCTCAAATCCAAATGAGACAATTACTTGATGAAATTTGAAATACCACTGTCGAGACGCTTGCTTGAGTCCATAGATAAATTTATTTAATTTGCAAACCATCTGATTTGAGTTATTGTCATCAATCTCAAAGTTAGGTGGTTGCACCATATAAATGGATTCATCAATGTCGCCATTGAGAAACACAGTCTTAACATCCATCTGGTGTAACTCAAGATCAAAATGTGCCAGTAAAGCCATAATAATTCTGAAGGAATCTTTCATAGACACAGGTGAGAAAGTTTCCGTAAAGTCAATGCCTCCTTTCTGTGTAAATCCTGTCACACCCCGCAGCCATTAGTAGTGACAGAGCCCCGCCGTAAGCATACAACTCCATGTATGCTTACAAGGCAATTACGATAGAATTCATAATCATCACAATAAAAGAAATAAAACAAGTTTATATACATAATCCAGGTACGAAAGTCTGGTAACAGTAGAATATACAAAATGTATCTCATACGGATACTAACCATAAGGTATGACATAGAGATCTATACAACAAAAATATATATACATCTCTAGTCAAATAACAAAATAGGTACTATAATAGTATGGTAACATATACCAAAGGCCTACTACTCGTGTGCCTCTCCAGAACCGGCCGTACCGTAACCTGTAAAAAGATCCCAAAGGGAGGGGGTGAGAATAAATTCTCAGTGCGACTTTGCCACAACCCAGCTATTGGACTTGCAATCAGAATCCACTTTCAAAAATAAAATCCATACAACAACCTTTTAACAGTTCTATATCAGTATATAAATGTATGCATATGCTCCACAACAATAATCAAATGAATCACGACTCACGGAATTTCCAAGATGAAGTTCAAACAACACATATTTGGCTTAACTCAGTTTATTACAGCTGGTAGCACCTACGGATGTCCCACCGAGCTGGACCCTTTATCCAACCCACATCTGCAGTGTCACTGACACCTACAGATGGCCCACCAGCTGGACCCTTTATCTGACACTCATTCGCAGTGCTTTGGCTTAACCATTAACTAAGGCCTGGTTCATAATCAGATAAAAGAAAATTCGTATGCAATAAGCTCAGAATCGTCCATTCACAACACGTCAATCCAAACTGTCATTCCTGTCCCAGACTGGATATGACACCATTTCATCGTTTCCTCACAGTCACCCAAAGTCTCCGTCACGATCGGTCATTGCCCAGCATTGACTGATCTTAATCAATCACTGCCCAGCAGTGATTAATTATCCTCATATGCGCACATGGTTTCGAGTCATCGCCCAGCGTTGATTTCGAAACGTTACCGACCATCCTAGATAGTCATAAATTGTTGGGGACTTTCGACCGTAGTTTCCAAAACAAAAGAACACAAACAAACGATATACCATTCAACATGCAAATACAACTATGATATTCATTTCAGTACATATCAGTTCTAACTTAATACGGTTATGCATATGATTCAAACAATTCGATTATGCAATCAATCAAGCAGTTCAACATGACAATCGAAAACAATTTAGTTTCTGAAAATGAAACATCAAACAAGTCCAAGAACCCCGCACCTGATTACGAAGAGCGTATCTCGCACTTATGGTTCGGACGTCTCGAAAGGTCCCGCAAAATTTTGCTCACCCGAGCCTACACCGATATCAACATATATAATTTATTTAATCTTTGTTCGACGATCGATATGGTTACTTGAGTTACATTAGTTTCTTTATACTTTTCTTAACATAATCCATATACCCTTTCAAACATGGAAACCATTCGCAAAAATACCCATTGTGGATCGAAACAAAACAAATCAGAGCTTCATTCCTGTACATTCATTGCGGCCCGCAATGACCTTTACAGTTTTCTTTTCCTGCGCGACAAATTCACTGCCTCCACTCATTGCGGCCCGCAAGAGATCTTATTGCGGCCCGCAATAAGTCGGTTCGCGAATCAATTCGTCCACTACTCAAACCCTAGATCAATCAAACCAAATTAAGATGAAATTGAGGAAGAATTGACTAAATTAGCAACATAGAAGCTCAATGGAGTTAGAGTTCGATCAATTCTAACACTAATCTCGGGTTTAAACGAACAACCCGCGAATTCGAGAAATCTCGGATTTTCAAACGAAGAAGGGAAAAGAAAAATTACCGACGGAATGGCTAGGAGAGATTTACAGCTGCCTTCTCGGTTCCAACCTCGATTTCCCGGACGGTGGCGCAATCCGACGGGATTTCGGAGCTCTCCCTCTCTTTTCTTCTCTCTCTCTCTCTTTCTTTCTCTTTCTTTCTCTTTGGCCGGCCACACACAAGGGAGAAGAGAGAGGGGTTATTTATCAAAGAGGGTGCTTTGCGATTCGTGCTAGGATGAATCAATGGTCCGAATAATTTTAAAATTCAATATAAACCCATTTAACGTGTTTTAATTACCCATTCCTCGCTCATCGATCAAATTTCGATTCCGTCTTAAACATTCTAAATAAACAAATGATTGAAATTTTTATTATGAAAATTTCTTAACGTGACAAATCCCTTAGCAACAAGCCGCGCTTTATATCTCTCCACATTACCTTCTGAATCCTTCTTGGTCTTAAATATCCATTTGCAACCAACAGGCTTCACACCTTGAGGTAATGGGACGATATCCCAGACTTTGTTGTCATACATGGACTTTATTTCATCATTCATGGCCTCAATCCATTTTTGAGAATTCGCACTTTCTAAAGCCTGACGGAGACTGAGAGGGTCATCCTCCATCATGCCAATGTCGAATTTATGTTCTTGAAGGAACACAACATAATCCTTAAATATTGCGCTTCTTCTCTCTCTAGTGGACCGCCTTAAAGGCACTGTTTCTTGAAATTCTTGAGATGGTATAGGTTCCTCTTCAACATCAACATTGTCTTGTACTGGATTCTCTTCCATTTCTAGAGGTTCATTCACTGTAGGTTCATTCACTGTACGATCCTGAACCAATGAGTCTACAGATATTCTTATTACAAGTGGTACCATTGCTGGCGCCTCTTGTATAGGAGAATCTTGTTTTTCTTCAAAGACAATTTGATTTGTATTTCCCCCTTGAACCATAACATCCTCAAAGAACTTAACTGTATTTGTCTCGAAAATTGTTCTATTAGTGGGATCATAAAACTTGTACCCCCGGGACCTTTCTGCATATCCGACAAAATAACAACTAACTGTTCTTTCGTCCAGCTTTTTCTCTTGTGGTCTATAAGGCCGAGCTTCAGCCGGACAACCCCAGATTCTAAAGTGCTGGAGACTAGGCTTTCGCCCAGTCCACAATTCATATGGAGTTTTGTTTGTTGCCTTAGTCGGTACCCGATTCAAAATATATGCTGCTGTCTTAAGTGCTTCTCCCCAGAGGTTTAATGGAAGTGAAGTATGAGAAATCATACTCCTCACCATCTCCATTAATGTTCGATTGCGCCTTTCAGCCACACCGTTCATTGCGGGCGAACCCGGCATTGTATACTGTGGCATAATTCCATTTCCCTCTAGAAATTTAGCAAAAGGCCCTGGACGTTGTTCTCCTGAACCGTCATACCAACTATAGTATTCACCACCACGATCTGATCTGACGCTTTTAATCCTTTTGTCGAGTTGTAACTCAACTTCAGCCTTGAAGGATTTAAATGTGTCCAAAGCTTGAGCCTTTTCTTTAATTAAAAATATATAACCATATCTAGAATAATCGTCAATGAAACTGATAAAATATACATGTCCATTCCTAGTAGCTGTAGGGAATAGCCCGCATATGTCCGTATGTATCAGTTCAAGGACGTCTGTCATACAATTGCTGTATATTTGTGCATGCTTGTTTGTTTGCCCTTAGCACACTCAATGTACGGACCGAGATCCAACATGTCTAAGGGCCGCATAATATCACTTTGAATAAGACGTGTAATTCTCTGTTGAGAAATATGACCTAAACGTTTATTCCAAAGTGCAGCTGAATCCTGATGTGTTAATTTTTGTCTAACGTTTCGAGTTTCATTGTTCAAGGTCTCATTATAGGAAGCAATAGTATCTAAACATAAAGATTGTCCAAAATAGATAGAAAACCAGTAGCAACCAAATTGGAGTTTTGATACAAACCAAACTTTCTATCTCCAAATGAACAAGTAAAACCTAATTTGTCCAATGCAGAAATAGAAATCAAGTTCCGCCTAAAAGACGGTACAACAAAAGTATCAAACAAATCCAAATACAAGCCAGTTTTCAAAAGTAATCTAAAATGCCCTATAGCTTCAACTTCTGCCTTATTTCCATCGCCCACATAGATGTATCTTTCACCATCACTTGGCTTCTGGTAACTTCAGCAACCCTGCATAGACACAGAAATGTGAGTAGTTGCACCTGAATCTATCCACCATGTGTCTATTGAAACTGAAACTGCATTAACTTCTGTACAAACAAAAGAAAAATTAATACCTTTCTTGACACGCCATGCGTGATAATTGGTATAATCCTTCTTCACATGCCCTTCAGATCCACAGAAGAAACAACCCTTTTTCTTTTCTTTATTCGGCTCCGATTCGGTAACCGATTTCTTGTCTTTAATGGGCTTCTTCTGCGAACTTGTAGTTGCAGCTCTGAATTGGCCTTACGTTTCTGTTTCTCTTTTCCCTTAGAGGTAGAAGCAATGTTTGCGCTTTCGCTCTTGTCCGACTTCAATCTCTCTTCCTCCTGAACACAGTGCGAGATGAGTTCATTAACTGTCCATAAGTCCTTCTGACAGTTGTAACTCACCTTGAACTGTCCAAATGAGGCAGGAAGAGAGTTAAGGGCCAAATATACTAGCATATCATCCGATATATCTAGTTTATGTCCCTTCAGTTTTGAAGCGGTATGCATCATTTCAAGAATGTGCTCCCTTACATTGCTCTTACTATGATACTTCATTGTGCAGAGTTTGTTTAATAGAATGCCTATTTCAGCCTTCTCATCCCTAACAAACCTCTGCTCAAGTTCCTTAAGATAGTCTTTAGCAAGAGTGGAATCATAAACCGGTCCCCTAAAACTTTCAGGAATGGTCTTTTGCATGACCCGGAGACACAAGCGATTTGACCTCATCCACCGTGCATGTGCAGTTTGTTCCTTTTCAGAACTAGTTTCAACAGGCACAGGTGGTTTGGCTTCCTGCAACGCTGTGTCCAGGTCAAGGCACCCAAGGATAATCTCAAGATTATCTTTCCAATCCTTGTAATTAGAACCCGTCAGCATCGGAATGCTATTGATGCCTGCTGTAAGATCAGTAATTTTTACTGAAAAATATTCACAAAGAACAAATCAAATAACCAAATTATAATATTTAAAATCAAAATAAGGCATATTCCATCAACTAAGTATCTTCGAACAATAAGTGCTCTTTGGAGTCAATCATTATTCTAAGATAAATAGGTGTAGCAATTGAATATAACAGTCCATTTGATGTCAAATAGTCAACCTTCTTTGGGCCGATTAACTAATTACATCCAAAACATAATGACTATTACCCATTCATTGCCACAAGCATACACATACAACACTTGATTATTGTCTTTCCTTTGGGCCAGTCCAATAACCAAACATCATATGTATATTCACTGTGTATAAATTGGCAAATGATTAACGCCGGTATGAGAGCTTACTTTGGCAAGATGATACCTTTATTAATCATTTTCCAAAATATATCTTAATCTGAAGCCTTCATAATGATTTAATATTATCCAAAGAAACATTTATCAAAATTTGGCTTAACCGAATTATAATTCTGTTCTGGTTCGGCCAAAATACCAAAATTTAGAATACCTTGATCTGGCCGAAATTATACATCTCTGTTCTGGTTGAAAATTTATACAACTCATTTCGTTAAAAATGATTGGTAAATGTAACCGTAATTTGATTGGCCAAAAAGTAATTGCACAGCGGAAACAAACAAAATATTTTAATTCGTATAATGATTTCTACGAAACCAGATAGATGTTACGAAATTATATATACAAATCCTTCTTGACACAAAATCATATGTTACGAAACCAAATGGTTTGCAAATTTAACGAAATTAATTTTGACCATGATACAAAACAGAGTAACGCCAAAATCAGAGTTACGCCAATTGGTAAATTTATTTGAAAACAGTGTTACGCCAAAATCTGAAAACCTTGAATTTCAAATAATTAATTTCTGAAATTTTAACAAAAAAATTGTTTGTGCAGAAATTAATCGGTTCAACTAGAGTAGGCTCTGATACCACTTGCTGGATTTATTTCATGCAAAATCATACCGCAATTCATAAATCCTAGATTTGCCATGATCCTCTAGTGAACCCTAATATGAAATTCTAAATTACCTTGGTCCATAGCCATGATCTTCCAGAGAGACATAGTCACCGTTAATCACCGGAAGCCTTTAGATTTCCAAGTAATCCCTCTCAAGTCCGATGGAGAGAGCGAGAGAGGCGGCAGCGGCAACGCTCTGTTCTGCACAAGGAGAAATACCCGATTCTAGTTCTCTACTGAAAATCCTCTTCTCTTCCACTCAATATCAATCTTTATTTTTTAATTTAGAGAGAGAACAAAATTGGAGAGAGAGAGAGAGAGAGAGCCGAATGTTCTGTTGGTTATAAGAGAAGACAGAACCCTTTTTAATTGAATAGCCGTATTCCAATATTTGAATAGGCGCCTTTCATCAATCCATTAATTAATTAATCAATTAATTAATTAATCTTATTTCTCTTTAGTGGATCTGTAGCCTATTATCTTATTGGATCCTTAACGGGTCTTGATTCAGAACTTGTCTTATTGGGTATTTCCTTATTTACAAAACATTGTCATATTTAATCGTGTTCTCTAGGGACCAATAGCATAATTGTATTGTTACCAAACTTTATATAATTTAGACCATCACTAAATCATAAAGTTATTAATACGCATTCTACACATTAAAGGCCCCACTTCTCATGACACATATTGAACCCGATAATACTTAATTTGATCACTTCATAACGGGTCTAATTAGATATTTGACAGTCTATTATTCAATATATATTTATATCACATATAAGCCCATATATGTTGTAATTAATTGAAATTAATTCCAACAATTATAAGAGAATAAAAAATATACTCATAGATTATTTTGAGAGAATGTTTTTTTTTTTTATGTTATACTACTCAATAAAACAAGCAATATTTTGAAACCCATGAGTATTTTTTTAATAAAATTTTTAGATAACTGTAAATGCATTATGACCGTTTATCCACTTCTTAAATACTCAAAAATCTTCAAATAATCATGTAATGACATTTGATTTTAAACATTGATTTTGATACAGAAGACAATGTTGTAGTATTTTTAATAAAATAAACAATATTTTGAAATCCATGAGTATTTTTCTCTTATTATTTTTTCTTAAAAAATTTGATAGTGGATATATACATGTACGGTACGTTTGGATTGTGCAAGGATTAATGCAAGAATAGCAATTTTTGAGTTAGTGGTTGAGAATAATGCTAACCCGAGTGGTTTGAGAATAGCGCTAACTTTGGACTATCCGGTTTAGTAAAAATGTCGTTTGGATAGTATATTTGGAACAGCGATGGAGAAAATAAATAAAATAATGATTAAAGTAATATAATATTTAAACTAATATTTTATTACATGTAATATTAAACTAATATCATATTACATTTAAACTAATATTTTTAATACTAATCTAATATTTCATTTAATACTAATCTAATCTAGTATTATATTTATTTAATACTAATTTAATATTTTATTTAATACTATTCTCATATTTAAACTAATATTATATTACATTTAACATTTAACTAATATTATATTACATTTAATATTTAAACTAATATTATATTACATTTAATATTTTAACTAATATTATGTTATATTTAATCTAATATTTTATTTAATACTAATATAATATTTAAAGTAATATTATATTACATTTAATGTTTAAATTAATATAATATTATATTTAACATTTAAACTAATATTATATTATATTTAATCTAATATTTAAAGTAATATTATATTACATTTAATAGTTAAACTAATATTATATTGTATTTCATATAATATTTTATTTAATACTAATTAATCTGACATTATATTTATTTAATACTAAATTAATATTTAAACTAATATTATATTACATTTATTATTTAAACTAATATTATATTATATTTAATATAATATTATATTTAATATAATATTATATTTAATACTAATCTAATCTGATATTATATTTATTTAATACTAACCTAATATTTAAACTAATATTATATTACATCTAATATTTAAATGACTACAGTATGATATTTAATCTAACATTTATTTAATATTAATCTAATTTGATATTATATTTATTTAATACTAATCTATATTTTAAATTAATATTATATTATATTTAATATTTAAACTAATATTTTATTTAATACTAATCTAATCTAATATTATATTTAATACTAAATAAATATTTTATTTAATACTAATTTAATATTTAAACTAACTCTAATTGAAAGGAATCAAATATTTTATTAATATCACTAACCCCACTAGCTCTATTTTTGCTAACCCATCATTTCTATGAGTTAGTAGAACATAGTTATTCTTGAGCTAACTCAATTTGCTAATTTGTGTTTGGATTATCTAGGTTTAAGAATAGTGGAGCTAACCCAAAGTTAGCTCTATTCTTGGATGATCCAAACGCACCGTATAGAGTAGAACTAGGTGTTCTTAAACTCACCAAGCCTCTTTGTGAGCTTAACTAAAAAATCTATCGGATTGGTTTCAAGCGACGCATCCAAACTGTTGAAACCGATCTACTTCACGAGGGATGAGTTTACATGTCAAATTTATAAATTTTTGAACTAATTTAGTATAAAGTCAAGCGGTAAAAAAAAGATGGTTTATAAGTTAATTTTAATGTATTCATTTTTCATCATTTTTCACCGCTTGACTTAATATTAAATTAGTTTGAAAATTATAAATTTGACATGTAAACTCATCCCTCGTGAAGTAGATCGGTTTCAACGGTTTGGATGCGTCGCTTGAAACCAATCCGATAGATTTTTATATTAAGCTCACAAATAGCCTTGGTGAGTTTAAGAACACCTAGTTCTATTCTACATGTATATATTCCCTTCCCTATTAAGTGGGATTACATACATTGAAGGAGACAATAAAAGAGTAAGACACATAACCCTTGCCATATGTTCCACTTTTTAGCCAACAAAAAAAAAAGTAAGATATCAATTTTAATTCTGACCAAATCGTATGCAATACATGTCTAAATAAATTTAGATTTTTATACGTAAAAAAATACCAAAAAGATGCATTGAATAAGAAAAAATCATACTATTTGATTAGAGGGTTGATATTCAATCCGATATTTTATTTTTTAATCACAGTTGTTAGCGAATTATGACATTTATGTGCTTAATATAAGAAGGAAGATATGTGTGATCTTCTGAATTGAATTATTACATATTTGTTGTCTATTATATTCTAGGTAATCTTTCCTCATTTGTCAATCAAATCTTATTATATTCACTGGGACTCTATTGACACAAATGTAAAATAATAACAGAGGAGTTGGCACTATCAGGCTTCACGAAGAGTCGAAGAGTCATACTTTAATTTACTTCCGCACATCTGTTTTTAAAATCTAAAGAACCGATATGAACTGTTCAGCATAAATCCTGATTTAAAGAATTAGTACCAGAGGTATACTGTGCGAATCCACAAATAACGGAGCATGCAAGTAGAGATTAATTTGGGGTTGCTTTACAACGTTCTAAAAAAAACATAAAGAAAACATAGAGAGAAGGAAAAATGAAATAATTTCCTACGAGAGAACTATAACTTTTAAAAATCTGATAAGCAGAAAAAACAAAATCAGGACTTCGAACAAGACAACCGCCCCTTCCTCTCTTTTGTGTCTGAGAGAAAAAAAAAACAATCTCAAACCCTAACACCCACCTCCCCTTTCAAACAACCGTCTTACCTCTTCTCGACATAGTAATACCTTCTCTCTCTCTCTCTCTCTCTCTCTCATCTCTACTTCCTCGAGCGAAAGGGAAGGGAGCAAAGCGAATGAATGTGGAGTCTCTACCCTCATCTCGACCGGAACGCAACGGAGAATAGATTCGGTTGTCGGAGTGCGCGGCTTTCGGACAAGAGCAGGTCTTGTCGTGAAGAGAGATGGGAAATAAGAGAATTGGACGATCATGAGAATAATGAGAATAAAAGTATAGACACGTAGGAATATAAAAACATAGTGATTTAGAGGAATTGAAGAGAATAAAGGAGTAGATATATGATTGAGTGTCATCTGACGTGTTGTAGATAATTTTTATCAATGAAATCGTTAATTAGTATGCATTTAAAATCACTAATTTAAAAAAAATCTAATAAACAAACTTTAAACGGGTAATTGATCCATGAATTTTTTTTTGGAGAAAAGACGTCAAATTTAAAAATAAATAAGCTGACAAAATTCAAATCAAAATCCAAAAATTGAGAAAATAAGACAATAAAAACTTTAGGTGTGTTTCTGGTAATTTCCTATGCATGACCTACTCTTTACATACAGAGAAAGCAAGCATCCACGATAGAGGAAAGAATAGAAATTGCCTGACTTATCGGGCCGAAAGAGAAACTATCACCTGTGGATATACCAAAACAAGAAAAAAATATTACCGGATTTAGAGAGAAGACGAAAATGGAAAATCAAAATGGTGAGAGAAAGGGCAAATTTTATAAATTTCATAAAGGACAACTTGGTATTGTCTTCTCATCTCGAGTCAACTCGCTAATTAAGTTAATGAACTCAACGCGAGTATACTTTAACTTCGTTCGAACTCGCTCATTAATCACCACACGACTCATGTATCAGTCACATATTGTAACTCACGTGTCTAATGTAGTAACTATTTGTGTGATTAACGTGTCATAATCTCTTCAAATTTTATCACGAGACGACATACACGTAAAACTCTTGACTTCAATCAGAAAAGATCAAACGTGAATCTACGAGCGTCTGACCAACGTCAAATCGCCAATTCTCTCTCCCTTTGGTTTATTTTCGTTGGTCCAGATAGCCCAATTTGTGTGTGCATATGATGACCCAGAAATGATTTATAGTTAAAACTTAAAACCATTGCATGTCTGCTAAACGAGGGGATTTCTGGGACGGCTGCAAGCCCATTCTTCGTCTGATGGGCTACAGACCCATTCTAACGGCTCTTGCGCTACCGGTTCAGTGCGATATAAAAGGCCTCAGGCTTCTTACTAGTTTGGTTTCGAACCTGCTAGGCCACGGTTCTATGGAGAACTCTTGAGGTAGGCGATGTTCATTGTCTCAGTTCTCAAGTAGGCTCCAAAAATTGAGTCTAGTTAAACTATTACAAAAACTGAAATAAGGAAAATGCTAAATAGGCCCAAAGTATGGCTAAAATCAAAAGGTAATAGAAAAAACGATAAAAGGCACTACTGAAAAGAGAAAACAAAATTTGAACCAAAAAAAAACAGAGGGAGAGACCGAGGGAGTATAATACACGTAGCCTATGGTATCTAGCAGTTTGTGATATCCTGTGATATGTTTATTGAGCAGAATTTTTGATTTGTAGCATTATAAAATAATAAAATTCTCAAAGTAGCATGCAAGTTGGAAATATTTGAAACATAGCAAAAACACAGTTTGCGTTTCACTCAGAGATAAAACTCAGACCTAGTCATCTGCGTTTAATTTTTATATTTTATTTTACTTATTTTTTAATTTTAAAAAATACATATCATTAGTCGTTATAACTGAAAAAATTACGTGTTGATTTTTGTTATTGTGTCTTACAAAATAATTAAAAAATAACTATTTTTTATAAATTAAAAATAAGTAAAAAAAAATATAAGAGGGGTAATCATATAGTCATACTTAGTTTTTATTTTATATATGAATGAAATGCATACTAGGTCTGACTTCACTCCGAGTGAAACACACTTTTAGTCTGCATTTCTGCCACGTTTCGAGTTGTGCCCGACTGCAGGCTATTGTAAACTTTTTATTCTTTTAAAATGCTACAAATAAAAACAAATCGGCTTGCTTGATGGTGCGAGTTGATCATGAACATTTCTTTTGTGGGACTTTCAGCATAATACAATCATTCACCTCGTCCAAAACAATTGTATGAATAAAAACAAGTTCTAATTCCACATTTATACCCGTTCGCAAAAAGCTTCTGATGAAAAGAATATTGAACTGAGGTTTGATCTGCACCATTTATTTCACGTTAAGGTTCGTGCTTCATCATAATCGAGCAACCGGCATTTGTTCGTCTATTTCCTCCGCATTAATTGTGTCAATAGCAGAGTCGTCGAAGCACACTACCATTTAAACGGATGGTGAGGACAAAGGAATCCGTATCCTCCAAGTTACCTAACTCAAGCAAATTACAAACAGACGGCCCAAAATTATTCCAGCAGGTAGAGTGGGAAAAATGGCACGCCGGAGCCGGCTCCGTCACGGTTACGGCACGGAACGGCACGGAACGGCACGGCACACGTGTCATTCGCGTGCCGTGACTCGCGTGTCCCGTGCCGTGACCATTCGCGTGCCGTGCCTATCTTTTGAAACTTTGGCACGGCACGGCACGTGAAAAATTTAGTCACGGCACGACACGGCACGTAGTCACGCGAGTCACGTGTAATTAGGACCATTAGATATTAATTTAATGGTGAATCTTGAATAAATTAACTTAAATTATAATTAAATGGTCACGCGAGTCACGCGGGTCACGGCACGTTTAGGCACGGCGTGACTCACGTGGCGTGACCATTCGCGTGCCGTGACTACCCCTTGACATTTTAGTCACGGCACGGCACGGCACGTGAAAAATTAACTTGGTCACGGCACGGCACGGCACGAGACCAAAGTCACGGCGTGTTAGTCACGGCACGGCACGTTTTTCCCACTCTACCAGCAGGCCATAAGTCTGTCCACAACTATAGGGGGTCCACTTTGAGATTCATGCCAAGTTAAAAAACTAATATCAACTGTTCGAGGAGAAACCTGGGGTGATCCGAATTTTGGGCATGGGGTGATCTGGGGTGATCCGAATTCGAGGAGAACAGTCCACCTTGAGTCAGGTACCTGGGGTGATCCGAATTTGAGGAGAAACCACCCCTCACCATTTAGCCGATGTTGTTACAATATATTAGGTAAAGATTAGCTTGGTGAAACCCACCAATCAGTACCACAAGTTGATGTATGTTATTGGTGTTGGGGAGGTCAAACAATTACACCTCATTTTAAGGGTCAAACACTTACATCTTAAATAATGAGAAACAGTTTTTCATCTTAATTCTAATAACCGTCTTATGCTAAAGCCGACTCATGAAATATAAATCTTAAGTGCAAAATATAATACCTTATTCCATGGATGTTTCCATGAAATAAGTCGATCATTTGAGAGATCGCTAACCATCTCCGTAAACACGAGACTAGACTCTAATGGCAAGAAGCCATTCCTGTCGGTTTGTCATATGATCATAGAAATAAGCCTTCTAAGACAGCAAGACTTGATCCTTGCGAGATCATATTCAATTTCTTTAATGGATCTCTCATCTCTATTCTTTGATAGTGAAAGAAGAAGAAGAAGAAGAAGAAGAAGAAGAGAAGACACACAGATCTGTATTTTCTACAGAGAATGATTTCTTTTCAGAATTTGTGTTTTTCATTATGTCTTGTACCTTGAGAATCAATTCTTATATAAGATAACTCTAATTCTGACAAACTAGATTTAAACATCTAAATATGGACATCCAAATTTAGACGAGAACCAACTTTCCATATTTATTGATTATTCTTACTTACAAATTACACAATCAATCCATCAATAAGTATGAATTTTGTTTTTATTTTTCTACACATTTATAAACCACATCCTATTGAATATATAACTTATCTAATATCTTAATTCTATATTATATCATTTAATTGTGAAAATTATATATGAAAGTATATAATTCATAATTACGTTACATATAAGCTATTATGATCCAACAATTGGACTAGACGATTTGAGTGGAATTCATATCATGTGCAGTAACTTAAATTTTAAATTTCTCTCCTAAAAAAAAAATTCTGCATAATTAATCTGAACTGTTAAATATGTATTGTCATGAATATTAAAGAATCTCGTATATGCTTAGGTCAGATTGGTCCAAATTTTGATGGAACAGTCGAGATTTGAAATACAAAATATGAGGTAATGCAGAGGATACAGACTCAATGGAGTTAGCTTCACGCCTTCAGCAATTTGATTCACCTATTGGACGAATGGAGACGAAATCAGCCATTGCCTGAAGCTTCACAGAAGATATATTATTAATTATATTTATCCCCCGGGATAAATTTATAGAAAATAAAAACATTATCTACAACCAGTGAAGGCCAATTGAACTTTTTCTTCAACATGATTTTTTTATTTTAGGATGAATTAAACCGTACGTAAAGTAGCCTTAGTTTATTCATAGTTGGAACTATTCTCGAATCTCTCGGTACATTGCATTAATATTGGTTCTTGGGAGCTGAAATTTCAAGCACTTGTCTACATGTACAATCTTATAATTTCATAATCAAAATACAGTTTCTAGTTGGAAGTTGGAACATCAGATATACTGGTAGCTGCTTATTAATAACTTAATTGAATTGAATAGGCCATTTGGCGACAATTTTACAATCAAAATACTGTTTCTAGTTGATAATTGATGCATTAGGAATACCGGTTGGCTGCTTGGTGATAACTTAATTGAACTGAAAAGGTCATATGGTGACATTTATAGTCAAATGGAAGTGGATGGGTGTGTGCATGTTTGTTGGTTAAGGTTCAATTTAATGCACATACTACATTAACTCTTTTATGTATTCTGCGGAGGTGCTTGTAGATATAAAATTTGAGAATAATTTGATGAAATCATTTTTTTATTTAAATGTAATATGAAGAAAATTTGGTAATATTTTATTTTATATTAATATTCTTAAAAGAATATATACAGTTTCATGATTTTTGCAAATGGTACAGGTATACCACATATTGTTCGTACTAGATGAAAATTTGGGAATAATTTGTTTAATTCATTATTTTTTTAAAAGGTGCTAAAACTATAAAACAAATACAGGTAAGAGATGTTGAAAAAAAAATACTATAAATACAATACGAATATAATGCAGAAATTCTATAACTATAAATTTAGGTTTACCAACTAGCAATCATAAATGTAACGACATTTTTCATTTCAAATACATTGAAGCAAAATTATAGTAACTAGAATTCTTCAATAATTGGACTTTGTTCATAATTTTTTTTTTTTTAAAAGAGAATAAACAAAGTCAGATATTCAATATTTTTTCCGAAACACTAAAGATATATAAATTGGTAACAATACAATTAACAACGTAATATTTCATTGAGAAGAACACACAAAAAAAGATGAATTCATTTAAGAGCTACGTTGCATCCTAGATGTATCAAACACAAAAAAAAAGATGATTTTGTATCACACACCTTCCATCTGCAACCTTAACTTCATGCGATATGGTGTTTCATAATTTAATTTATATAATCATAGCTTCCATCGTTATAAAATGTGGTTTCCAACATTCATAATCTTTTGCAACTGGAAAAACCATGTGAAAGAACATATTAAATCTCTTTGGTCCATGCGCTGAGACTGTAATTTTTTTTTTCCTCTTTTGAATGGGAGGAGTTGTGGTTAAGCCAATCAACATTTTTTTTTCTAACTCTAGTTATTTTTAAAGGTTAAAAACTCTTGTTATTATAACAAAAAAAAAATTTAGGGTAATTATATCTCCCCCATCTATCCCCCAACTAACTAACTACCTTTTCTAACTATAATTCAAAATTCTAACTACCTAATGGCCCTACAAATTAATTACTCAATTTTCTCTATTTATTTCTTTCCTCTTTCTCCCTCCCTCTCCCACCTCTCCCACTTCTCCCTCTCCACCTCCGCCTCCACCTCCGCCCACCTCTCCCACCTCTCCCTCTGCGCCTCCGCCCGCCTCTCCCACCTCCACCTCCGTCTCCCACCTCCCGCCTCCGCCTCCTCTCTCTCCCACCTCCGCATCCGCCGGAGTAGATCCATCACTGTCGACCGCCGGGTCAGATCCGCCTCCGCCGGGTCAGATCCGCCTCCGCCGGGTCAGATCCGCCTCCGCCGGGTCAGATCCGAGTTATTTGCAAAGAACAAATCTTCATTAATGGTGAATTAGAACAGTGCGTACTAAGTACATATGGATGAATACTTAATGTTTTAGAGATGAATATTTCAACGTTTATGGATGAATACTTAATATCTTAGGCATAAATACTTTAACTTATATGTATGAATACTTGATAACTTATGGATGAATACTTTTTATTTGTTTGGTATGCACATATGTTTGTAATACTCTTGGTACATTAACTATTTACACTTACACGATGAGGATGAATACTTGCTTAATGCGAGATGAATACTTGTATGACGAGGTGTGAATACTTGTGCAACGGACAACTCGAAAGTATGTCATCATGGATCTCATTTGAAAGAGAAAATTGTGTAGAAGACATTCGTGGTTTTAGATTTGCAAAATTCCTCACAGATCGTCAGAAATATTGGTTAGATTGAACGGAGAAAAAAAAACCCATCTCTAAAAACGTGTAAAAGATGAGTGATTGATGTGTCCAAATATGCTTATATTGCAAAGATGAATACATTTATATAGATGGATGAATGCTAGTTGTGTTACAGATGAATATTTTTTTTGCAAATTTCTAAAATGAGCTGAAGGTAGTTAGAAGTCCCCCACTTAATTAATGCGCTGACGGTTATGCGGTCCCCCACTTAATTAATGCTCTGACAGTTGTGCGGTCCCCCACACATGTTGTTTGTCCCCTACTTTCTTGTTGTAATATATCCAAATATGTTTCTATTGCAAATGTGAATACCTTCATATAGATGGATGAATACTAGTTGTGCTACATATGAATACTTCTGCAAATTCCTAAAATACACTGACAGTTATAAATTCTAACTAACTAACTACCTTAATTAATGCAACTGACGGGGGATGAAACAGGGGATTGTTCACGGAGGAGAGCTAGGCGGACCCAAAAAATTATTATTCGGATGTCAAATCCATAAACTCCCACATCATAAGACATTTGCTTTGGTCACTAAATCAAAACTGGTTGTCGTAAATTTTGCTTGGTTTTTTTTTTGTTTGAAAGAAATGGAGAATCTCACCGATTTTCATTCAACTAAAAGCCAATACAATGTTTTTAGTTAAATAAAAAAAACATAAAATCTTCTAATTAAATAAAAAAACTCACAAAAAGGTACCATGCGTATACATTAAGGTTTCTCATCAAATAAAAAAAAATATATTGTGCCTAAACTATCGAGATTTTCAACAATACAGAAAAAAAAGTGGACCCCGAGATGTTCGGCGGTTTGGATATTTTTAAAATTTTCACAGAATCGTAAACATTTCTGTTAATTTTTATTTAATGTTGGATATTAATAAAAATGTCGGCAATGACGTGTTAGAATGAGAATATTGCTTTATTGCAATGAGGGGATATGGCATATGGGTAATATAATAGCAAAAAAAAATATTGCTTATTAAAAGAGAAGCTGCGTGCAGCAGGCAACATTTTATTTTTGGAATATTTTTGCAACGAGGAAAATAACAGGTAATATTGGAAATAAGAAGCCCAAATCATGGTAGCAACGCAAACCAATTGGGCCGGAGATTCTTCTATCTTGGGCCTCAGAAATATTTTAATTATTACCTCTAGCGTCCGAATATATTTGAAAGCACCGCCTTGGTGTTAAGTCCGTGTTCTTTTTCCTGACCGTTTGGACTTACCATGAAATGTACGCAGTGTAGCTTCAGGTCTAGGGTCTAATTAATTAGATATTCTACCATTTGACAAGTGAAGTAGAATTAGGGCTCGGTAAAATTGCTCAAACTCGTACCTCTCTCATAATTCGCTCATTTACAGCTCGTTTTAACTAGCTCATTTACAACTCGAGTCAGTTCCAACTCGAGTTGTAAATGAGCTAGTTTAATAAATGAGCTGAGTTTGAGCATACCCCAACTCGCTCATTTATAACTCGAGTTACATAGTATTGGTCACAATAAATTTCAGAAATTGATTTTGTTAAGCTGCTGTATGAAAAATTGCTAGTGCTTATGTACTAAGTTGCTGTATGAAAAATTGTTGGTGCTTATGTACTATTGCTGTATGAAAAATTATTGGATACTGATAAATTCTTTTACTAGTAGTATATAATTAACTGGTTAAACGAGTTATAAATGAGTTGTGAGCCAACTTGAGTTGATAACGAACTGAGTTCGAGTTGGCTCTACAACTCGTTATTACCATCCCAACTCGAGTTGACTCGCTCATTTATTTAATGAGCTGAGTTCGAGTTGGAAGTAACTCGCTCAAACTCAGCTCATTTACAGCTCTAAGTAGAATAAAAAACAAAAGTTCATATCACGTTAAATAGTTCATTATGCAATAGCGAAGACGAAGTGTGTATTTTACAGTAGTCAAATATATATTTTACAGCAAGCAACTGTGCATTATTTTAGGATGATCCGGACAATAGATATGCATGTTTAAAATAGCAAACGTGCATTATACAATATCCATGTTTCAATTGTGCAATAAACCAATAATCGAGTGTGCATTGTGAGTTAGTCAAGCATTTATTTTGAAAATTCCTTATGAGTCAGATTAATAATAAGTACTGGTAGCTGTTAAAATGTGTTTTGACTTGCAAAAAAATAAAGCACGATGACTATCAGAAGTTTTTTTTTTTTTTTTTTTGCTAAATAAGCCAATATGCATTTGGTAACAATGCACTAATGCAGTGTGCATTATACAATTTTTATATGTATTTTAAGATGCAGAAAATTGAGCGGGTGTGTTTAAGAAATGAGTTCATATTTGAGGTTATCAGCTTCGTTCTATTGTCTCAATTCAATATTTTTCCAATAACTACTCTCAATTAACAATCATCTATCTATATATATATACAGAGGAGGGTTAAAATACCTCCATTTTTCATGCTTCCACCATGCCTCCATTTTTAAAAACTTTAATAACTCAAAATTTAAAACTTAAAAGTCAAAATAAAACCGTTGGATATGATCTGCATCATTTTATCTATGTGCTCATAAAAAATTATCACATTTTGATTTTGTTTTTATGTGAATCAATAAGTTGAAAAATCAACGTCTAGAAATTATCCACATTAGTACGTTTTTTTACAAGCTCTTGATGACAACCAAAACAAAATTGAAATGTCATAATTTTTTACACATGCATAATAAAATGATGTAGATCATATCCAATGGTTTTATTTTGACTTTTAAGTTTTAAATTTTTAAAAACTTAAAGTTTTTAAAAATGGAGGCATAGTGGAGACATGAAAAATGGAGGCATTTGAACCCTCCTCGTATATATATATATATATATATATATATATATATATATTAATAATTATGTACAATATATGTTTTACATGTATTCATATTCAAATTTAAATTATAAAATAAAATATAAAAATGCGAAAATCTTCATTATATTGATCCGTGAACAACTTAATCACCGTGAGATAATTTTTTCGTCAATTTAAAAGAATTTGAAGTTTGAACGATCCAAAATCAAATTGTTCTAGTCAGAGCTTAGAACGGTTAATTAGCTGGTTACTTGTCTGGGCTTCGTCAGGCTTTTAAAACTACATTTTGCAGGTCATTGAATTGAATATTTATTTTGGTATCCCATCACAAAACATTTATTAGTATCCAAAGTTAATTACAAATTAATAATTATACCCCGGTTTACCGGGTTTTTACAAAAATATCCAAACCAGCTACAAAATGGCAGGTTTTCTCTACCCAGAAGCTGGCTATTTTATGGCCGGTTTCCTATTTTTTTTTTACCCGTAATTAACCCTACAAATACCCCTTTTTTACTCTCTCCTCCACACAACTCACTCATTTCTCAACCGAATTTTCTCTCTTCTTTACGGTAATTTTTTTTATTTAATTAATTTTTTTTATTTAATTTAGGGTTTAGGGTAATTTGTTGTCATTTAGTGTAATTAGCATAGTTGACCATATTTTAGAGTATTTTGGCCATTTTTAACATAATTTGGCAAATTAAGCGTAATTTAGCCGAAGTTAGCATAATTAGGATAATTAGATAATTTGAGCATATTTTATCGAAATTAGGCTATTGTAGCATAATTTAGCATATTTTATCGAAATTAGGTTATTTTATGCGCAATTGGACAATTTTAGCATATTTTAGCATAATTAAGACTATTTTGGCTCTTTTTAGCATATTTTACCGAAATTAGGTTATTGTAGCATATTGTAGCATATTTTAAGTTATTTTAACCGCAATTGACCTATTTTAGCAGGTTTAAGCAGAATTAAGCCTATTTTGGTCTTTTTTAGCATATTTTAGCGAAATTAGGGTATTGTAGCATATTGTAGTATAATTTAGGTTATTTTAACCCAAATCGGCCTATTTTAGCATGTTTAAGCAGAATTAAGCCTATAATGGCCCTTTGTAGCATATTTTTACTGAAATTAGAGTATTGTAGCCTATTGTATCATGTTTTAGGTTATTAATCGCAATTGGGCTATTTTAGCACGGTCTACGGCTTGTCCAGTAGTTGATGAGCAGATCAGTACTAGCAGCACCGAGCATATCAGTCCTCTCCTGTGGATTTCTCACGATGATTACCGAGTCTCACTGGCTTCTCGTGAGGTACGTATCTTTTTTAGGTTTTCTTTAAATTTTGTTGAGTTTAAATTTTGTTATGGTAACACCGTGTGGACTACTTTTTTAAACGCAAGACACGTTTCTTTTAGATGTGAAGTTGCGGTGCGTTCACATACGGTACTACGAGGTGATGAACCAGTACCTCATCAACCTGGGTCTCTACCAGGTTGTGGACATCTTACGGACAGAGAGAAACATCATCAATGCATCTCTCATCGCAGGACTAGTGGAGCGATGGCGTCCCGAGACGCACAAGTTTCACATGCCATTCGGAGAGATGACAGTGACACTCCAGGATGTGAGTGCCCTTTGGGGTTTGCCTATCTATGGCACACCCGTTGGCGGCGTATCTGACAGCCAGAGATTTGCTGCTGATATCGAGTGGTTGTTGGGAGCTGATCATCTCTCTCTCATTGGGGATCGTGGGCAGTCCAACTTCCATCTGAGGATGACAAAGTTACGAGAGCACTTCAGCACGGGTCTGACGGTAGATTCCACCGATGAGGAGATTCAGAGGTAAAAACTATAATTTGTTTCTATTAGTCAATTCCCAATAAATTGTTTCTATCATATTTGCTATAAATTGTTTCCATTAGATTTTTTATATGTTTTGTATTACAGATATACACGGGGCTACGTGATGGACCTTTTTGGTTCTGTCATATTTCCTGATTCCAGCGGTGATATGATGCTGATGATGTATCTCCCGCTGTTGGCAGACCTTGAGCAGCCGTTGAGTCCCTCTCGTGCAGTCTCCATGAGATTGGGGTATACGAGGAGGGTTTTATGTTGACACCGCCAGTACCTCGATATGGCACAGAGTTGCCACATGATAGAGATGCTAGTGGTAGCGGGTCTCATACTCAGCATGACTTTGGGACTGGGCTCGCTGCATCTATCTTCGGTACACCAGCGCCAGTCTCGACAGTCTCTACGGGTGATTACATATGGGATACCATAGAACGGAGACGCAGCTACGCCGATGCTGGTGTGGAGACCCCGAGAGATAGAGCATGGCCGCGCGAGCGCCGGGCGAACGCCGCAGTACCGCCTGAGCGATGGTCCCCCTCTCCATTTTAATAGTATCGTGGCTAGTTTTGTACTATTTATATTTGGTATATTTGAATTATCATATATTTCGGTTCTTTTGTATGTGTGCTTTTATAGTACTATTTTATATTTTTCAGATAAAATAAATTATCATGATAATGTTAAATAGAAAATATTACAACAATAACAATAATAGTACAACATAAAATATAAACAAAAAATATTAAAAAAAATTGAATAAGTGCTTTAAACAACAGAATAAGTACTTTAAAGATTAAAGGCACACCAATTGATGCATCTCAAAATAAATTGAGTCGGTGCGAGTGACACAAGTACCCAGAAAAATAGTCAAGAAAATAATATTACAATATAATGAAAAAATAAAATTACACTACATAATCTAGGGGTGTAAACGGATCCGGATTATCCGGTCCGAATCCGCTCCGTATCCGGTTACTATCCGTATCCGTTTTAAACAGAGCGGATACTTAACGGATACGGATACAGATATACATTAAACATAGTCAAAATACACGGATACGGAAACGGATAAATTTCTATACCTCTAAACGGAGCGGATATCCGCATATATCCGTATTCGTATCCAAAGCGATTTCTATATATGATGTCTCACTTTTATATCTTTTCACTCGTGGGACTAACTTTTAGTAGAGATCCGGACCTTATATCTTTTATATTTTGTAAATCAAACGTGTTATATGCTGAAAGGATTTCATATTTAAATTTTATTAATTGGTATTTGTATCTTAAAATACATATGACTCAATATCCGACAATTATCCGTTCCGTATCCGTATTTGGTTAAGGCGGATATAATTTTGAGTTTTGATATCCGTTTATTATCTGTATCCGCTCATTGAAAGACGGATATGGATTTGGTATTAGCATTATCTGCTCCGAATCCGCTCCGTTTACACCCCTAATATGCCGACATGGTTTTCTTTTTTCGGCTCTCTTCTTTTAAAAAAACAAAGGGAATGTAGGGTAGTTGGCAAAATAATTAGTATATGTTTCAATGTATTCGATTATGTCACGGTCTTAAATAAATACTAAAACCCATTGTAAATAGAAACTTGTCACTTTCATTTTCTTTTAATGCATGTACAATTCAGCATAAAAATTAAAAACGAACCAGACTTTTCTCTTGATGTCTCTATTTTAATTAATTTCAGCTGTGACAACGAAGTTAGATTCCTCGCTTGCTATAAAATGCAACACAAATTGACTTAATTTTAAAATTAACTTAATTATTTTAGAAGTGGTTTGAAGTCAAAGTCAAGCTATTGAACTGTTTAATATATTTGCAAAGAGTTTTATTTAATTTTTGAATGTATGATTTTTCACACAAAATATATTATCTTTTATCATCACTAAATTAAAATTTAGTTATCTAAATTTAAGAAGTAAAAAATTATATGCACTAAAATTCATTTATTATTATTACTTGAACTGTAATTTATAGATTTTTTATCTTGTGCCAACCAAATTCAAGGAAAAATGACTTACCTAAATCATCGCTCTTAAACATATTGGCAAATGAATTATTCGGGTTCGGCTCAGCGGGCTACAAAATTTGTGATTCGGGAATAATTCGGATATAATTCAGGAATGATTCGAAATTATCCGGACCGGAGATCTCAGTCCCACAAGGGAGCAAAAAAACAAAAACAAAAAAATTCGGGAAAAGTTCGGGAAAAGTTCACGAATAATTCATAAAATTTGGAAAAAATTCAGAAAATTCCCTAATAATTCGGTCAAAGTTCGGTTAACTAAATTATTCGGCGTTTGGTTCACTATTACCAAAAAAATGAATTATTCGCAAATAATTTGCAAATTTTGTGACTATTCTTGAATATTAATATATCTAATTGGGGTCAATCCTTTAGCTAGTTTTGAAAAAGAAACACCGAACCCCTCATTTTAGAAAAAAAAATCCTCCAATAAATAAATAAATAAGTGTGGTCGGTGAATTTCTTTTTTTATAAACCATCATCTAAAAAAACAGAACATTGAAAACCTAGTTGTTTGCTTAATATTTTACAAAAATTATCAATACCAAAAATCATTTTCGATACCCACTTTTAAATTCCAAATTTGAATTTTAATATCCACTTTTTTTCTCCTCTAATCCTCCCATCCTCACAACCAACCACAAAAAAATCAAATTAAATAAGCTGAACTTTATTTTCGGTATGAGCTTTGTAAGCAATTCCCTGACCTATTTTTGTGATGGGACCCACTTGTCAGTAGTGATGCTTGATTAAATTCTGCAATTTTCATAGAACAATCAATACACATGAATTTTCACTTGGCAAAAAACTGTTTTAAATTATTCTTCCATAGCCTTTCTTTTGTTAAAAAAAAGAAAAGAAAAGGGGATAGCACTTTAATTGTTGGATTGGTGAAAATGTTTGGTCGTTATAAAAATGACCAATCTTATTGAAACACACAAGCATTGTCATTATAAATCGATCATTCATTTAGTGTGCACAAGTATTAAAAGACTATTGAAGCTTCGATTCAACAAAGTAAGAATGAAATTTGTTCCATAGAGGAAAAATGGGGATCCGAATCTACTAAAATTCGAGGTCGGTACTGTTCACTCTGAAATCTCTGCAATTCGAATCCAACGTCGAACTGTTCTGAGATGTGTGCAAGGAAAAACCAGCTGTTTCGAGATGCGTTCTCAAAAAAATTCGATGGCTGAATTTCAGATTGCAGGGATTTTAAGGTGAACAATACCCGATCTCAGAATTTCAGCTGATTTATTTCCGAAAAATGGGGACTAAATCTTTTGAACATCTTTTCAGTAATTATTAAATTAGAGGGTTCATTAATTTGATAATCATCATGAACTTAGTTAAATTTATATAGTTACTAAGAACTATATAGTTAAATTTGTGTATGTTAGTTTGAGCAATTTAGTATTGTAAGCTGAAAACGAAATTTTCACTGAGCTAATATCTGCAATCAATCCATTTTTTTAATTAAAGAGTTAAGGACTTGGATGCTAATAAAAAAAAAGTGAGGGCAACTATGTAAAAATACCATATCCCCTTATACGAATCTTTTTCTAATACATATTTACTTCAATTGAAAACCGAAAATGATATTCGGTATGGAATTTTGGAATCGGAATTTCATTTTCGGTATGAGACATTAAGGATTGGAATTTGGAACGGGTGAGTACCGGAATTCAAATTCGAAATTAGAAAAAACAGCTACCGAAAATAATTTTTGGTAATGATGATTTTTGTAAAAAAAATAAGCAATCAACCTAGGGGTGTAAATGGATCTGGATTATCCAATCCGAATTCGCTCCGTATCCGGTTACTATCCGTATCCGTTTTAAACGGGAGAGGATACTTAACGGATACGGATACGGATATATATTGAACATAGTCAAAATACACGGATACGGAAACGGATAAATTTCTATACCTCTAAACGGAGCGGATATCCGCATATATCCGTATCCGTATCCAAAGCGATTTTTATATATATTGTCTCACTTTTATATCTTTTCACTCGTGGGACTAATTTTTAGTAGAGATCCGGACCTTATATCTTTTATAGTTTGTAAATCGAACGTTTTATATGCTGAAAGGATTTCATATTTGAATTTTATTAATTGGTATTTGTATCTTAAAATACATAACTAAATATCCGACAATTATCCGTTCTGTATTCGTATTCGGAGATTATTTGCTCCGTATCCGTATTCGGTTAAGGCGGATATGGTTTTGAGTTTTGATATCCTTTATTATCCGTATCCGCTCATTGAAAGACGAATACGGATTTGGTATTAGCATTATCCGCTCCGAATCTGCTCCGTTTACACCTCTAACATAATCATAAGATATCATATACAAGAAGAAAATAGTTTGTGTAAAAAAAATAGAAAACCGGCCATAAAATGGCCGGCCTCTGGGGAGAGGAAACCGGCCATTTTGTGGCGGTTTAGATATTTTTGGAAAAAGCCGTAAACCGGAGTATAATTATTAATTTTGTAATTAACTTTGGATATTAATAAAAATGTCGGCATCACAAACAAAGACAAATTTGGGAATAAAATAGCACCAGTACGAGAAATGATGGCAACTGTAATACTGTTATAATGAATAGAATATTAATGATGTTTCAACTACTGAAACTAGTGAACGGAGAAAACAGATTAATGTGATAATTAGAGCATCCACATCCGAAACAGAGAAAATCATTTTCAAAGCCATTACGTCAGAACAGATTCAATGATTCGGATTGATAACCGATCCGGCACAGAGCAGCAGCAGCAGCAGCACGCTGAAAAGGTTATCCATATCCTCCGAGGTAACATAATATTTCTGTTTGGATCACGACCATCCGATCAGGAATGTTTGGAACGCACCGCCGCTTTAATAGTCGTGTGGATGATAATTGGACGGTCCAGATCCAACTATAAATATTTTGTTACCTTAGATGATACGAATTTCTGAAAAGGGAATCAAAATCCAGACTGCCTACCAGGAATTAGCCTGTGGGCATTGTTAATTTGTTATCCACAAGCAATTAATGCTCTGTCCGTCTGATCTAAGATCGACGATCTGAATTGGGAGCTCATTTCTAATACAAGATACTATCTAATAATGCAATTGCACGGACCCGAAATTTTTATTTTTAACATTTTAAATAAATTAATTAATAAAATAACCATCGTTTCTGGTCAATTCTATATTTAACACGGCCGCAGAACACCGGAGCGGACCCATTTGGGGAAGGCCGCAGAATGCCGAAGCGGACCCCCATATGGGGCCGCAAAATGCCGGAGCGGACCCGGGTCCGCAGAATACCGGAGCGGACCCTAGTCTTTATATCCCGAAAATGACAGGAACATTTCATTCCACACTCTCACACCTTCTCTCTCCTGAGTTAGCTCTGATCTGTAAGTTTTTTCTCTCTTCTTTTAAATTTTTTATTTTTATTTCAGTAGATTAAAAATTTAATTAGAATAATTAATTTAGCAATAATTTAATTAGAATAATTAATTTAAATTAATTAATTTAGTTAATTTTTAATTGTAGGTTTCTTCTGTATTGAATTGGAAAATGGCTCTTATGGTATCCATCTACACTGGTGGGGATGTATTAACAGGTCCTAATGGGGTTTACTACAGTATTGGACCCGTTACTGTGATCCCGGTATTGCCAGGTACGGATTATTTGGGACTTAAATCAAGTATATGTGGGAATTTGGGGTTGGATCAGGGTCAGTATGACCTTAAAATTGATGCCAAAATTAGCATGCCGACTAGTTCGGCACAAACCTGGTTCCAACTATTTCCAATTCAGAATGAGGGAGCGTGGCAGGTATTGTATAACCAAACCATGAGTTTTTCTGGGGGTGCATACAAGATAATTGACATATATGTGGAGGTTACCAGAGCCCGGCGTTCGAACCCAGTTCAGAGGTTAATCCAGGGTCGTAGTCGGGGTAACTCATCCGGCTCTAGTCCATCCCCTGTCCAAATTGACCAACCGTCCAGTAGTCGGGCCCCAGTTCAGAGGGACCGACCCTCCCGTCGAGCCCCATCCCAGACTGACCACCCTTCATCTAGTCGGACCGCTCATTGGGGTCAAACTTGTAATCCGGATGAATCTGATGAAGAAGTGGATCCGGAAATACTAGAGGCAGAGGAAAATTGGGGTCATATTGATCCTGAGGGTATGAGCGATTATTCTGACCAGGAAGATACCGGGCCTGTGCTCGGACTATCAAGGAAATTCAAGATGGATAGCGGGTTTCAGATAATGGATCGCGGGGTTCAGCACCCGATTCATGCTTTCAACGACACATCAGGGTTTATGGAAGCCAATTCGGGTTTGTTTGGAAGTAGAGCAGATTTTGAGAATGAATTGTCCGAGGGACAAACATATGACTCAAAGGAGGACATGAAGAGCGCAATTGCCAGGTTTCACATCCTTTGCAACAAAGAGTTAATACCTACGCACAGTGACCGCACAAGAATGAGGTTCAAGTGCAAGGACAATTACTGTGGGTGGTACATACTCGCAAGGGCCACCGGTTATGGAACACAATGGCGTGTCTCCAAATGCCCAACACAACATTCATGCCACGCGGATGCGACAAGAACAGATCACGCCCAGTTGTCAGCTGCTATGGTTGCCGAGTGTATATCCGCTCACATGAGGAACGATGTCGACTTGAGTATTCAGGCTGTCCGAATTGCTGTTGCTGAAAGGTACAACGGTCAGATACCGGCGTACAACAAACTATGGCGTGGCCTTGAGTTGGCAATAGCCCGTCAATTTGGCAGTTGTGAGGGGTCATACGCTCTTGTAGTTCCATTGTTGGAGGCAATGAAAAGAAGCAACCCAGGTACTACATTGTTCCTTCAATTTTTACGTTATTTCATTATCAATCAAAAATTGAACTTATTTTTTTAAATTTATTGACAGAAACATTGTTTGAGGTGACCTCATATCCCACTGGTGAACCTGGACCATGGAAGTATTTTCATAGGGCGGCTTGGGCATTTGGACCGTGCATAGCTGCTTTTCAACATATCAGACCGGTCATCACAGTTGATGCATGTTTCCTGTCAGGCCGGTATAAAGGTAACTAATTTGGTTGTTTTCACTTTATTTTAGTTGATTTCGGCTCTTACAAAATGGGTTTTAACCATAGGCAAGCTGTTGATTGCAACCGGGTACGATGCTGAAAATCAGCTCCTCCCGTTGGCTTTTTCACTGGTAGAATCAGAGAGTTATGACGATTGTGCGTGGTTCATGAAATGGTTGCGCCGTAATGTAATCCGCTCCAGATTCATGTGTGTCATCACTGATAGGGGAAAGGGTATCAAGAAGGTGTTCAGACAAGATGATATGGGGTGGAACGAGGAGGATGAGGATCAATGTGTTCACCGTCTTTGTGCTACTCACATAGCCGAGAACATGAAGAAGAACGGTTGCAGTGATAAGGCAATCCGTTTTTTTAGAATATGTGTGGCTAAGAGGAAGATGAGGAGGTACGAGCAAGGAATGCAAGCAATGGGGCAGGCATGTGACATTGCCCTCAATTGGCTGGACGGTGTGGGTAAGTATTTGGATCAAGATGAGAACGAGTGCCCCAAACCATGGAAGATATTCCAAGCACTGGACGGTGGTTACCGTTGGGGCATCATGACTACAAACGGGTCCGAGTCGCTTAATAAGGTCTTCAAGTCCTCTCGTAGGCTACCGGTTGCAGCAATAATTGAAGACACATTTTACAAATGTATGACATGGTTTGCGCAAAGGAGGGCCAAAGCGGAATGGGAAGTCAGTCAAGGTCAGCAATTCTCGTGTCGTGTGCATAAGGTACTTTTATTTGTAGTTATTTCTTCATAATTTTTAATGAAGTTTGTTAAAAAAAATATCTGACTTCTTCATAATTTTTTAATTTTTCGTAGCTGATCAACAAACGGTTCGAGAGGTCCGATAAAATGAAGACGCTGGGGGGCTTTGGAAACAACAACGAGTTCGAGGTAACCGCCACACAGGAGAGAGTTCACGCTTTCATACCTGACGATTCTGGTCGGTTTACCAAGGCCAATTACAAATACACGGTGATAATCGGGGATGATCACACGGTAACTTGCACGTGCCAGAAGCCTCAATTGGAGAGAATACCGTGCTCTCATGTTCTGTCCGTGTGTCGTCTCCGAGGCATCGACCCTGGCGTATTTGTAAGTCACTATTATCACATCCATACACTGATCAACACATGGAGCGCACAATGGCATGTTTATGGAAATCAGTCGGAATGGCCTCCACACGATGGCCCGGTCCTTGTTCCAGAGAAAAAAAATATTGCTGTGGGCAGAAGACAGCACGACAGAATTCCGATGTGGATGGATGTTCTACATAATAGGAGAAGAGGACACCAAGCCGGCCGAGATACGCAAGAAAGACAAAACAGAGCTGCTCGGGCTGCACGAGATTGAGAGTTAATGTTGTTTTTCTAATTGTACTTGTAAAACTATTGTTTATTTTCGGTTAATTAGACGTATTTGTAATTTCCGATAACATTCGCATGTTCTATTGTATGCTTCTTTATATGGCTCCTTGTTCTATTGTAATGTTTCTTTTGATCAAACAAACGACGAACAACAATTTCAGATTAAACGACATTTCAAATATAAGTAATTATACACAACTTCCAGAAAAACGTTACATTTTTGATAAAAATTTCCAAAACAAAACCAGAAAAAAAAGACCAGGGTCCGCTCCGGCATAGTGCGGCCCCATATGGGGGTCCGCTCCGGCATGCTGCGGCGGCCCCCAAATGGGTCCGCTTCGGTGTTCTGCGGCCGTGTTAAATATGGAATTGACCAGAAACGGTGGTTATTTTATTAATTTAATTCTTTAAAATGTTAAAAATAAAAATTTCGGTGCACGGACAGAGCGCCCTTGACTTGAGGTCTTCCTTTTAAATTAGACCAGAGGGCAGAGGTGCACTGGAGTACTGGACCCAGCGCCCAAATTGAATTTATGTGGCTCTTCCCAGATGGAAACTTGGAGAGCGATGTGTAACTCCCAACTTCCGACTTTATGATCTGTAGTTTGTCGTCATTATACGAGCTGAAATTCTGTGGACATTTTTTTTATCAAAGGCAAGGTATATTTTAGATGTTATTTTTGAATTTTTTTTAAAAAAAATCTGCTTCTTTTTGAAGAGAGGCGAGAACGCATACCACTGTATTAAGTTCACAGTCTAGTTTTATAGATGCTTAATTAATCTTATAAATTAATTCATAATGGGAAGGTACAAGAGATAATTATGGAAATTTAGAATAACGAGGGATCACTTAAACAATGATAATTTTGATAATTATTTTTAAATTATTTTAAATAAGATTGAAAATAAAAGGTAATTTTATAAGTATATTATTAGATACATAGTATTCTAACAATCAAATTTCATACAATTCGTGTATCATTTCGTAATGCATCAAAAATTATTTTAAAATGTTGCAACTTAATATCACTTGATTCGCAATAAATATATATTAAATCTCATCATCTCATATCAAATTAATATCACTTTGATACGTGCATCCTATAGATCATTTATTGGATTTTTAAATTAATTTTTTTCTTTGAAGATTAATAAGATTCATTTCTTTTATAGAATTTATATGCGTTATAATATGTCACATCCAAAGCATTAATTTGAAATTATTAGTTATCTTATTATCGTTGTCAGGACCATTAGGTTGTCATGAGAGTGAGGCTACGCTAATATGTATATTACATATAGTTCCGTGTTATGGATTCATATTTTTAATTTTTGAAGCTCAAATAGTTAATATAAAATGTCAAACATGATATTCATATGAAAATGTATTTGGAGATCAAATTTTATATTTTTTAGAATATTTTACTATTTTTTAGATAGGTGGAAAATTACTTGATCTAAAAATTTTGGACCATCCGAAAGTAGTGATTTTCTACCCATCTAATAAATTGGTAAGAAAATTAATTTGGTGTCCAGGTACATTTCATATGAAAATCACGAAAATCATGCTTAATGGTTTGAATCGACTGTTTAAACTTTAAAATTAATGACATGAATTCATGACACAGGTCGATTCGTAATATGATATTACCATAGCTTCACTCTTGTCATAATAATATCTAATGGACTAGGTCTGTGGCAGACTTAGAAGAAAGAATGCAGTCAATTAACTTTTATTTTTTTATTTATGTTTAATTTTTTATTTAATTTATAGTAAAATATCATGATATCGTTAACCTTCATTTTTTGTAGAAATTTTTTATGAGATGTTCTCTTGTGGTACTCACACTCTCTAGTTTCTCATCTTACAACATGATATCTATTAAAGCCTTTTCTCTCTTATTTTAAAAACCAGTTAGTGCAACGGGTTTTTTCTTAGCAAAATCCGTCTCTAAACTAGGATCGACAAATATAAAGGTATAGAAGATCAAGTTGTGTTATTCTGTTACCATTCCCCACGCAATAAATGACTTTGAGAAGTTTGGAAAATCAAGAAAGATCAATTTGTTTGTCACGAGATTGTGTGGATTCCGTGCGGGATAGGATTTGACGGGTTTGGAAATCTATTTTTTTATTTACGGAAACCCATACTCATAAGTATGCACGGGAATAATTCTGAGAATGTATTGAATGAGTGTTCGGTTGTACCGTGGGTATAATTGTGAGAAATCATATTTTCTTTATAAAATTGATGATATCAATAAAATAATTATTAATTAAATTAAATTAAATCAAATCAATTAAACAATATATTACTTGTACCGTAATCTTGTTATCCGAAAAATTATTTGAAATTAAATTAACAAATTGATCATTGTGGTGATGAATATCAGATTTCCAGTTGCTTATTTTTTAGATTAAACAATTATTTTTATTAATAAAATTATAATAATGAAATTAAATAAAATTGATTAAATAATAATATTAAATAGATGAAATATTTCTAATAAAAATTATTACTAAAATGGGTACAAATAAAATAAGAAAATATTTATAAATTAATTAATTAAAAACAACAATTAAAAACATTTACAAAAAATATAAACATTTATAAACAGATAAACATTAAAAATATGTAATTACAAAAATTAGAAAACAAACAAATATTTAAAATATGTAATTACAGAAATAAGAAAACAACAATTAAAAATATTTAAAAAATAAACATTTAAAAACATAAAAAAATAAACATATATAAACAAACAAACATTTAAAATATATAATAAGAAAACAAATCCGAATCCGGATCATTTAATTAGTCCCACAATTAGAAATAAAATATAATTCGGTTCCTTATATACAAGGGAAAGAGAGAGAATTTAAAGAGAAATGAGAGACTCACGTGCAGGGTGGAAGCAAAATAGAAAGAGGATGGTGCCGACATTTTTATTAATATCCAAAATTTAATAGAAATTAATATTTATGTTCGGAATTATGTGGTTTCGCCAAAAATATCCAAACCGGCCATAAACCGGTTTACTCTTCTTATAAGCCGGTCATTTTATGACCGGTTTACTTTTTTTTTTTTAGAGGCATTATAAAAAGCAAGATAATGAAATTTAACTGAAAATTTGAATTTTTTTGTTTAAATTATTTGATAAATTACTTCTTTTGCCAAAAAACAAAGGGAAGAGCCTCAAAACTTGAGTTGAAATTTCTGATTAAGATTTTCATTTCTATTATTCAATCTAAGTAGCTCAGTAAATTAGTTACATAATGAACTTGTAGAATACCAATTTTTACTATTTTTGGAATTTTTTTACTATTTTTTATGATTCTTGAAAGATGGCACAAAATCAGTCTACTGTAGCATAATTTTGCGTAGTTTAGCGTAATTTACCGTATTTCAGCATAATTAGCGAAGTTATTGTAATTTAGCGTAATTTAACGTAATTTAGTGTACTTCAACATAATTTATTGTAATATAGTGTAATTCAACATAATTTCAAGTAATCTAGTATATTTTAGTATAAATATGCTAATTATAAATCAAAAGAAGTAATCTAACAAATAATTTAAACAAAAAATTCAAAATTTCAGTGTTAGATTTTATTACTTTGCTCTTCATAATGTCTCTAAAAAAAAGGAGTAAACCGGCCATTTTAAAATGGCCGGTTTGGACATTTTTGGTGAAAGTCGGAAATTTTGGACATAAATATTAATTTCTAATTAACTTTGGATATTAATAAAAATGTCGGAGGAGGGTGGCTCCCAGCATTAAAGAGAAGGAGAGAGAGAGAATGTGGGAACAAATAAATGAGGTCTGAGCACTTTTTTTTATCCCACAAAATTGCACTAAACAGTGATTCGTTGGAAATAACCTATCCAAATTAATTTCAATTAAAGATGGATAAGATCATTTATTGGATTTTTAAATTAATTGCAACTAAAGATGGATACGATCCAGATGGTTCCAACTTATGAATGCAGATATTAAACATGATTAATCTTTTTCTGTGATTAATGGCCTTGATGCGGATATTGCTCAATGGGTTTGATCGTAAAGAAAAATTCGTAATTGCAAATGATTATTTTTTTCGTAATATTTCACTTTCTTTTTGAGCAAAAAGAGTTCAATAGTGAATATATGTCATGACATTTTTTTATAATTTTTTAGCAATTGTTTATTATGATTTATGACTCCTAATAAATATAAGAAAATTAATTAATATATAGATATCGAGTTTTACATGCTTTTTTTTTTCAATCTGAAGATTAGAAAAACGAGTAGTTGGTTATTTGTATTAATTTAAATAGATTGACTTTAAATGACAAATTTGAACCATTAAAATCAATATACTTGATGAGAGTTGTGTTTATATGTTAAAATTATTAACATTCCATTTTATATAGTGTAAAGCCTCCGGTCAAAAAATGATAAATGAATACATTAAAATAACTTGTAAATCTTCATATATTTATCGTCATACTTTGTATGTATTAAATGAACTAAAAAATTTTATAAATGAAAAACGTAAATTTATCAATCATGAGAAGTATATTGACTTTCAATATCAAATTCAAACCGTTTCAATTAATTTACTTGACTTTACTAGTATAAAGTCAAGTGGCAAAAAAATAATAAAAAATGAATACATGAAAATAACTTATAATTTTTTTTATCATTTTACTTTGTACTAAATGAATTCAAAAAAATTATAATTTTAAAATATAAATATGTTCCTTCATAAGTTTCAATGATTTGAATTTACTTTTTCTAAATCAATTTAATACATTTCAGAATTGAGCTCACCAATCAGCTTAGTACATATGCATCATTCTTTTTTATTACAACTTCTGTTGTTAATTCATAGATCGAGGGTTCGTGAAAAAATATAGACAGAGAGATCAATTGCGTTGGTTGGTGATTTGCGGATTTGGAAATATTACATTGTTAATTCTTATATCTCGATATAGAGAAAATTATTTCATTTTGTTATTTGCAAGATTAATTACGGATATTATAGTTCTATTGAATCAGGTTAACGAACACAATATGTTGTAACCAAAAGAAAAAAAACGAACACAATATGTGTATATGATTTTTATTTACATTTGCAGATTCTGTATTAAGAAAATTGTAGATTTGCGATCTTGAAATAATTAAATAAATATTATTCCTTATGTGCAACATTCATCAACTAATTCCAATAATTTTGGTACTACCCGTGCGTTGCAACGGGAACATATTATAAGACTGAATAGAATATGAAGAGACTTTTTTGTTGACAATAACTTGTTTAACTAATAGGGACATCTTTTTTGTAAATGTAGCCTATTTTTTGTTTTATTTATTTGCTAATTTGAGCATGGCACTGATACTCCATTAGTTTCTATTATTATGATTAGAATAAATTCAAAGTTCAATAATTTCAATACATATAAGAATTCAAAAACCAATTTTGCGACGGGTTAACTTCTATTTCCAGTTTCAATGAATTCGCAAATATCAACATCATATCGAATATATCATCACAATTCCAGTTAATATCTTTTGACCCTCAAAAGACTTGCTGTTATCTTTTTTTTTTTATGTCAATCGCAGAAGTGGCTGCAATTGAAGTTCTTAATTAAATTATTAAGCAAAAGCCGAATGCAATTTTATTAATTGACTTACTTAACTACAGTCACCTATTTAAGAAATTATAATTTAGATAGAAATTTGACCACCCTTTAACATATCTGAAGTAGAATATTGTTTGAAATTTTGATATAGTCCCGTTAACATGAAAAGGTCGATTAAAGAAATTAAACCATATAAGAACATTCATTAAAGAGATATGTGCTTTTATTTACAATAAGGAAAAACAAATATGGCTCCACATGCAAACAGGGAAGGGTCACATGTGAAATTTAGTAATATTAGGTACTTTGCAAAATAGCATGAAACAGTGAGGTGAAATATGTAAAATTGAAAATCGAAAAACCTCTCAAGCACCCAGGAATAGATAAGTGCGATATGACAAGCTCCCCTCAACAAACTTTAGTGTTGCAATAATCCCCGCAAGAACAACAACGGTTGTACCCTAAAATACTAAAAAATATTGTATTTTTATATAAAAAACACTCTAAGAAGCAAGTAAGAATTTCTTAATAAGCAAGCAAAAAAATTCAGGGATTCGTTTTTATTTGAGAAAGTAAACATTATATTTGTAACTGAAAGGAGAAAAAAGATTGAAACTTCAGTAACTGAATGGTTCTGAATTTAAACACAATACTAACATCATAACCTGTATGTCATTATTGAAGACAAGGTGAGTTGAGCGATATCTTGAAAGAAGGTCGAACGCATATGGATTGCAAAATCTTCAAACTGGACAAAAATTTGAACAAAACTATGTATGTTTGATAAAATGCAAAGAGTGAGGCTACGGTGCTATGCATAGCACGTATTGGCTACGGCTCAAAATTTGACTTTTAAAATCCTAACGGTCGATCCGAACCGTTCAACATGATTATAAAATGAATATGTACTTGCAAACCAAATTTTACATTTTTTTTGAATTTTTTTACTATTTTTTCGAAAATCACTTGATCTGAACATTCTGGACCATCCAAAAACAGCCTATCTAAAAAAATAGTAAAAAAAAATAAAAAAATGTAAAATTTGATTTGCAAGTACATATTCATTTTATAATCATGTTGAACGGTTCGGATCGACCGTTAGAATTTTGAAAAGTCAAATTTTGAGCCGTAACACGGACCCAATCCGTGCTATGCATAGCACCGTAGCCTCACTCAAATACAAAAGTTTATTAGTTACAAAATCATTGATGCGCAATATCTCCATAACTGAATGAGAACATTTTTGCGATAATTTTGCTTGATAGTTGTCATAAACTCATGAAGAAAATCTTTGTAGTCCTGATACACAACACGAATAAAAAACGATTTAAGAACATATTTCAAGAAAAAAATATGGACTTAAATGCTAATGAAAATTTAAAAATAGAGACCTAGAATAAGAGAACCTGGCCAACTACTCTTCTTTGCTTTAATCCAATGTAAAACTCATCCTTAAGCAGCTCTTCATTGTTCGTCCCCACATGCATATATTGTAATAGGTAAGCACCAAAAAAACACAACGAAAAAAAATGAAATCATTTGAGGGACTTTACCGCATAATAGGCAAAACTTATCTGAATGGTATTGTTAAACCAAGTATAAAGTGTTTACCGGAGAAGGTCGGACCCCACCAAGGGCAGTGTATCGCGCGAGCTTGCCCACAAGTATCCCCATACCCTGTCAGTAACAAATATTTTAGCAATTTACATGGTTTTAAAAAACTACCAATATAAGAGGGAAATTTTGAAAATTTACCTGGCAACCAAGGCCACCAAGACCTATAATTCGCTCTCCATGAGTGACCACAATTACCTGGATGCTATAGGTTAGATCTATATAGAAACAAAATTGAAAATATATTCTAGATTTTCCACAGAATATGTATAGAAACAAAGAAAGAGAAATAAGAAAATAAAGAAAAAATCAATTTCCATTGTGATCCGTATAGAAACGAAGAAGAAGTAAGGAAACACAAATAAAATAAGAAAACGGAAGGTGGTGTCTGCTCAATTGAAGAGGGAGAAATAAGGAAACGGAGAAATACATCGCTAAATTTTGGATTATGCTCAATTATAATTGTAACATATCGTGTGGCAGTACGTGTGACGAGTATGTTTTTAACTAAATTTAGACTTCTACACATAAAACAAATGCATTTAATCAAAAGAAGATAGATTATCTGATTAGAGGGCTAAGATTAACTCTGAATTTCATCTTTCATAACCGTTGGCGGATCGGACTCCCAACGTGCTTAATAATGGAATGGAGATATGATTTTCTTATATCCGACAGTTGCTCTATGCTCCATATCATACTATCCTGCATATTGCAATCCTTTTCTGGTGATCGGTTAGGTAAGAATTAATATTTACGGATGACATGGCCGACCAGAAGAATAAAAGATCATATGGCGGGAACCAACCGACATTTTTATTAATATCCAACATTAAATAAAAATTAATAAATATACCCAGCTCAGCTGGGTGAGCTGGGTTCTGATAAAAATGTTCAAACCAGCCATTAAATGGCCAGTTCCTCCAATTTTTTTTAGAGACTATGAAGAGCAAGATGTCGAAATCTAACATTAAAAATTTGAATTTTTTTAATATTTGTTAGATTACTTCTTTTGATATATAAATAACATATTTATACTAAAATACACTAAATTACTTGAAATGATGCTAAATTACACTAATTTCGCTAATTATACTGAAATACGCAAAATTTTGCTAACATAATTTCAAGTAATTTAGTATAAATATGCTAATTATGCATCAAAAGAAGTAATCTAACAAATATTTAAAAAAATTCGAATTTTTAATGTTAGATTTCAGCATCTTGCTTGAGGAGAGGGACTGAGAGAGAGATGTTAGATTTCAGCATCTTGCTCTTCAGCATCATGTTAGATTTTAGCATCTTACAAAATAAAAGATACTCAATTTTAGGATGATGGTTATTATCAAATTAAATTCAATAGCCGAACACTAAACTACGTTTTTTTTAGGTACTAAGTTTTAACAATTTCACTAGTTCACATTGATCCAATTATTTTAATGTGATTCAGGTCTCCTATCCTTCCTAATCATCAGCCGCATACAACACTGTCACTAGCCGCATACGGGTCGTTGTGTGTCTACCGATGATAGAAAACTTTAACTCAATTTTTGAGGCACTAAACGGCATTTTTTTGCAAGTCTGATTCCGTTGAGTCCCTGGGGGTGACCCTGAGGGCACCATTGCCCCCGTCTCGTCCCAAGCTTTTCGAATTGGGTCATACACGCAAATCTGAGTTTTCTAGCCAAAGTTATGACCGTTTAAAGTTTAAGCCGATGACGCACCGATGCTTTATGCACGGCTTAACGACGGTAGAAGTGCATCGATGTTTCATTACAAAAACATCAGCGACGCACCGATGTTTTTTTAGCACTACTCTGCTTAATTGCCAATGCTAAGGAATAAAACATCGATGTTTTATTGCAAAAACATCAGCGACGCACCGATATTTTTTTAGCACTACCCTACTTAATTGCCAATGCTAAGGTGTTGAGTATTTTGGGTATAGGGTTTTGTGCTTCCTTTTGTACTCTTTAGACTTTTGAATTTATAAACCTAATACTCAAAGATGTGGTCGATTGCAAGCGCACAACCTAATCCCTGTAGTAATTAAGGTATCGATCCAAAGGGAGAAAGGGAAATACTAATTTCTACTAAAGTAAACTACTTTTAAAACTGAACAAATAAAGTAAAAAGGGGGGTTTTTGTATAATTTCCTTTTTTAAGGAAAATTAAAGATTTGTAACTAAGTAATTAAAAGTAATTAAAACTTGGATGTGATTCAAGTTGGAGAAGTCTAGGGGTATTCGGTCAACAATCCCTTGCTAATTCTATCTACTCGGTTTATTTAAATTCATATTTGATATGACAATATTTCTAACCTAAGATGTTAAAAAGGGTCACTTTCGTGAATTAATAACGTGCCTAAATAGTTCGGACTTCACGATTAAGTCATTCATCCTAGCTATCTAGACCATGAAGTTCTCGTTAGCCTATTATATCCTTAGATATCGGTACTTCACGATTAAGTCCTTCATACCAATATTCAATTCAATTCTAGGGGTCCTAATTAGGGATTTGACTTCACGATTAAGTCATTCATCAAATCCTAACCATAATTTTTGTAGTTCTGGTTTAGATGTCAAATTGGTCAATTCTTATCCAAATCCTAAGGTATTTATGATCACAATTTGGTACTATCCTATATGATCCTATTCTACTTTAAGTCTAAAAGACCTAAGCAGGATACTATAATTCAAGTACTAATCATGCAACATCACAAAGAATAAATCACAGAAATTAACATCAAATCAAACAATCATAATAAAAACTAAGATCCGAGTAAGATAAAATTGAACAAGTTCATGCTACATGACATAAACCCCCTAGAGAGGAAAACTAGCCTCTCATGGAGATGCAAGCATTCATCATGAATTTAATACAAAAATAAGTAAAAGACAAAGAGAAACTAACTAGAGAAATATATTACACCCTTCTCTAATCAAAAACCTTAGTCTTCTTGCGATTGCTGTGAAAATTCTTCTTCTTCCTTCTTGATTCGCTCCTATGGTAGATGCTCTTCTCTTGAATTTCTCTCTTAGATTGGTGATCCTAATAGAGAAGAATTTCTTCCCTTATATACTAGAAACTGGAGCATATCGACGTGGGGAATCATTCTAAATCTGTCCCAGCGTGTTCCCCACGTTTTCACCTTCTATTTTCCACCTTTAGGTCGTGGTCCGATGCGCCGAAAATAGAAAAATTTCCGAAAACTCACTTTTTAGGCTGATGCGACCAGAGTGCGGCCGCACTGTGCCCGCACGGGGTTTGATTTTTGCTCTGTTCTGCTTTCTGGTTTCTGAGTTCGTCCGCACTGCTCCTCAGTGCGTCCGCATTACGCTCGGACTTTTTCTTCTTCCTGTGCTCTCAATTTCTTCTGAAATTCTCCAAGTGGTGAGTGCGGCCGCAGTGCGGGTAGAGTGCGTCCGCATTGCTCTCGGACATTTCCATGTTGCTTGGCTTTCCTCCGAAAAATTCCTAAGTAGTGACTGCGGCCGCATCAAATTTCCGTGCGTCCGTATTCTTCTCGGACTTTCCATATGGGAGCTGGATTTTCTTCTAAGTGCCTAGTGCGGCCGCACTAACTCTCTGTGCGTCCGCATTTTGCTCCATTTTCTTCATTTTTCAAACAGACAAACGCAGTAACTAGATTCTAGGTGTATTTTATTATATTCTCTAATCAAATACAAGATATTTTGTGCTATTATGTGACAAAAATCAGACCGAACATGTATTTAATTTAGGTCTATCATAAGGCTAATAAAACATCGATGTTTTATTGCAAAAAGTAAGAAGTCACTTGGGGTGTTATGTGTCCCCAATGAGTGCATCTCCTATGAGTATATTTCTTAATGATTTTCAATAGTAAGGGATAGGCAACAGAAAAAATTATGGCCACTATCTGTAGCATGGTTCAAAAAATCGGCCGATTCCGAGTCAACTCGGAATCGGACGGGACCGGGCCGAGTTTTACCAGATTCTCGGGTCTATGCGAATTTTTCAGAAAAAATCAGATGAACAGTGACGGAATCGGCCGATTTTCTGATTTTTCAGCCGAGTTACACCGAGCATGGTTTGGAAAATTGGCCGAGTCCAAGTTGTCTCGGCCGAGTCGGAACGGTATCGGCCGAAGGCGATCTGATTTTTCCCGAGTTAACTCGGATATTGATAAAATCGGTGCTAAATCGACACAATCGGCCAAATTTTCACTCATTTTCTTGGCTCTAGAGCAAAAGCATAATGTTTTGGTAATTCAATTAAGTCAATTTGAATTTTTTGGAAGGCAGTCGAAAGAATTTGGGAGAGTCGCCGTTCAGAAAGAGGGGAGTCGCGATTCACAACGAAGAAGAAAGCTTAATTCATTATAAAATATTGACTAGACTTGGTTTATATATGGTGTACAGTTCTGTTTTGAAAATATAACATGGTTCATTTTGGGCCATGTCCAGACATGTTATTAAATAGGGAAGAGTGGACCAGTTATTAACCTGGATTTATTAAAAAGGGATGTTTAATTGTTTAGACTATTAAAACAAGGACCGGTTATTAATAATGGCATAATTTTATTGTTATTAAATAGAGACGATTTGTTTTATTTATTTATTATTTTACTTGAGTAAAAATAAATTATTAATTGTTTATGAAATAAAATATTTGATGAAAATAAATTAACGCATATACAAAATATAATAGGAAAATGTAAAAGTTAAAATTAAATATTTTATTTGTCTTCGTTAAATTTGTTCAGTTTTCTATTTTTTTATCAAATAGTATGTATATTTAATTTTTAAATTAGATTATATTTTTTTTAAGTAATACACTGCAAATTTGATTATTCGTCCAAATTTAATTATTATGAGAGTTAGAATGGATTATTTGACAAATTTAGTACAAAACATGCTTCTGCCAAAAAAAATCCGAGTTTCCGATCTGATTCGTCCGATTCCGGCCGATTCACCCGATTCCGATTCTACGGTCAAGTATCCGATTCCGATTCCGATTCCGATTTTCAGAACCATGGTCTGTAGGAAGCATATGATTTAAGATATTTTCTTGATGTACTGGTTTTTGGCGCTGGATGTCGAAAATAAGAAAAATTGTTTTTCTGTTTCTTCTCTCATTCTTGAACTGCTCTAAAATAACAAAGCTAAAAAGAAAAATAAATATTCAAAAAAGAAGAGAGAAATACAAGGGCAAATCAGTAATTACTCCCTTTTGAATTTAGATGGGCTTGCCTCCATACTGCGCTCATGCCATTATTTAAATCCACCTACTGGCTACTGCCTCTTTCTACATATCTCTCTGTCTGTCCAAGGGAAGCACCAACAATGGCGTTTCAAGTGGCTTCAAAAATGCTGTTCATTTCCTTTTCCTCTCCACCACTCATAAGCTACAAAAAAAGGAGATTCAGTCCTCTCAAGGTTTCCAATATGGCAGATATAGTTACAAAGTGAGCTCCCTTTCCTTTTTCTTCCTATGTCACAGTTGCTAAATGCTAATTGTTCATCTTAAGTTTTGGTTTTGGTGAGTTTTTTTTTTCGTTGTTGTTGTTGTCTTTTAGTGCTTCTGTTAATGTGGATGTCATCAACTAGCGGTTACTGAAATGTTACTTCAATCCGGGAGTGTTGTCTGTCTCCCTAGTTTGATTTCATGTAACTTCATTGGATTTCCGGGGTGTTGTTCATTTAAACATATAATTTTTTTTCTGTTGTCTTTCCTGTTGATTGTCTGTCTTTACCAGAATGTGAACCTCTCTCTCTTATATATGTAGTTCCAGTTGTTCACTTCAATTGGATAATCTAAATTTTCTGAAGTTAGGAGAAAGTACAAAAATGTTTTTATCTTACCGAATAACCTGACCTAGTCTAATCCGGCTTCAGTTGAGTAACAGGTCAAGATTGAACCCTGAAAGAAGATACTTTCTTCCATTTACATATTGACATGTAATATTTAATTTTTATAAAGCAAGACATTTGAAGAATGATCAAATAATTTATTTCTAGCTGCTTGCCATTATTCACTTAGTAGCATTAACTGAGATAGTGTGTTATATTTATTGCCCCTTTGTTTAGTCTGGCAAGCTATACTTTATTTAGAATCTTACAGAATCTAATAAGTAGCACCTGTTAGTGTCTAAAATTGGAGCTGTTTATCTGTCTGATATTTCACCAGTTCATTTTTTGGGGAAGTTTATTATCTGTGCATTGCATACCTCAAATATTAGGAACTTCTTATTTGAGAATAAAGAGAGATCTATTTCCTCACTTCCCCATCCTATTTGAAATGTGCTGAAACACCCCTGGTTTCTCATTCTGTCTCGCATTGTAAACAGAGAAGTCAGGGAAGCTTCAGCTGTGACATTTTGGATGAGTGCATGTGGAAAGAATAAAATAAATTTGCAGATCACATCTTAAAGCAATGAACTCTCTAAATTTAGTCAATCAGATGTCAGAATTTGTGATAGTTGCAGAAAATTTATGGGTTACTTGCAGTTTGAGGCTAACTGCATAAAATTTGGGACTGAAGTTGATCCAATTGTCCTAAGTCAACCCTTGTTAATTATTATACCTCAGACTGCAATTGAACACTAAAGAGCTAAGAAAAATAACATAACAGAATAAAAGAGAGGCTAAAGAAATTTCAGTCCACTGGTTCTTATAAAATAACTTCTTCCTTTTCAAGGGTTCAAACTGGGGAAAAGCCGTTGAGCTTGCCACAGAAGGTACACATGCAAGTTCCTTACTCCATGCCTCCAGAGAAGACCGAGATCTTTAATAACCTCGAGCCCTGGGCCAGAGAAAACATCTTGCCACTTCTCAAGCCGGTAGAAAAATGCTGGCAACCACAAGACTTCCTTCCAGAGCCTTCCACTGACGAATTCTATGATGAAGTGCAGGAGGTTCAGATGCAGGCAAAGGAAATTCCAGATGATTATTTTGTATGCCTGGTTGGAAACATGATAACTGAGGAAGCACTGCCAACTTACCAGAAATTCCTGAACACCATGGATGCGGTTAGGGATGATACTGGTGTGAGCCCGATGAGCTGGGCAATCTGGTCCCGTGGCTGGACAGCTGAGGAGAACAGGCATGGTGATTTGTTGAATAAGTACCTGTATCTAACGGGCCGTGTTGACATGAAGATGATCGAGAAGACAATCCAATATCTGATTGGTGACGGAATGGTACAGACATGGTTTTGTATTATCTCCATACAATTTGCTGTCCTTTATGAAAAGCTTCTAGTTAGAACCTGGAAAATTAAATTGAACACATAAAACATAAGTCCAGTAAGAAATCCAATAAACAAAAACCAACCATTGTGAGAAAAGATTAAATGAACCATCAGAATTTTGCTGCAACTGGCATACTTTAAATGAACCATCAGAATTTTACGTGGAAGTAATTTTAGCCGCAGCCATGCATACATACTCAACATTGTTTTGTTTCACAGGCATTTAGGGTAGAGAACAACCCATACCTCGGTTTTATATATACCTCATTCCAAGAAAGAGCCACATTCATTTCCCATAGCAACACTGCCCGCCATGCCAAGGAATATGGGGACCTTAAGCTCGCTCAGGTACTATTTGAAATTTGTAAAGATAACTATCATTTTGGCATCTGATCATTGTTTGCTACGCTAGTTTCATTTTTATACATGCTTGTGACATATAATAATAATACTGTCACAGTACCCAGTTAGGTACCGGTACAAGTAGAATGGATAGCCTTACAAACAATTGTGCCGTTCTTATATAATTTTATTTTATGTGAGCAGCTCATATTGAAATACAATCAATCAAACTTTTGTTCTAGATATGTGGGATAATTGCATCAGACGAGAAGCGTCATGAGACAGCCTACACAAAGATAGTGAAGAAGCTCTTTGAGATTGACCCTGACAGCACAATTCTAGCTCTGGCTAACATGATGCAAAAGAAAATCGTGATGCCAGCACACATGATGCACGATGGCCGTGACCACGACCTCTTCAAGAATTTCTCAATGGTAGCACAGCGCCTCCAAGTCTACACTGCCAAGGACTATGCCGATATTCTTGAATTCCTAGTGGCGCAATGGGAGGTCAGCGACCTTGTGGGCCTCTCTGGTGAAGGCAGAAGGGCTCAGGATTATGTGTGTACCCTTGCCCCCAGGATTCGGAGGCTTGAGGAGAGGGCTCAGAGCCATGCCAAGGAGAGGAAGACCGTGCAGTTTAGCTGGATTCATGGGAGAGAGGTCGTGCTCTAAAGCGAGTAGCAAATGGAAAAAAGTAAAAATAAAAATAAAAAGTAGAGAGGGCGAAAGAGTTTGCAGATAACCAGCACTTTTATTTTGTGTTTGTATGATGTGTTATTTGTTGGTGTTTTCATGTGCAAAATAGTCTAGTCCGCAGATAAATAATCAGCAGTTATTCTTTGTGTTTAAATCACTACCAGAATTTTCGTTTGTAGCATGGGTAGCACTGGTTTGTTGCATGGGTGTTAAGGGCCCATGGAAAAGCTTTGACATTTATGATTTCGTATACCTTTTTCATGGGGTGACTCATGCAAAACATTACCCATGTAACTGCAAGCTGCTTATCCATGTAACTGTCTCCCATGTATCCATGTAAAAAATTTTGGGAGAGCCCGCCTCTGCCAATCCACTCAGATAGTATATTATTAACGGTACATGCAAATAGTTGACCCTATGCCCATGGAAATAGGTATAAAGTTGTGAGACATATTAGTATTGTTTTGTGGATCCTTTTTTATATTATTTAATGCTAGAGGTCCATGCTAAAACCCGGCCACCATACCCATGCTAATAGTCTGGAGAGTTCAGATCGACTATTAGCATGGGCTGCGCATGTAATTGTTTTTGTTGACCCTTTTTATATTATTTTATGCGAGAGGTCCATGTTAAAACCCGGCCACCATACCCATGATAATAGTCTGGAGAGTTGAGATGGACTATTAACATGGGCTGCACATGCAATTGTTTTGTTAAACCTTTTTATAATATTTTATGCTAGAGGTCCATGTTAAAACTCGGCCCACATGCCCATGGTAATAATCTGGATTGTTGATAATTAGTAGTTGCATGGGCTGCCCATGGTAATACTTTTGAATTAATGGCCAGAAATATGCATTTGATATTTTTCTCTCCCTTTGAATGGTGAATATAACAATAATTCATAGCACCACGAATTAAATCAGTGTATAAAATAACTTTAGTTTTGAAACAAAAGCATTGGGAATTTTGATAAAATTGTCCCAAATTTTTGAGATATGCAGTTAATTCACCAAAATGGGGGAAAAATATATTTCAATTACTATTCTCTCAATTAATATAATTAAATTGATAGCTGGACTGTTCCTTTAATTATGTGATTTTACAATTATGTGACTTGATGAAAGGGGGCCATGTGGGCGAAGGGGTGGCAGGCAGAGGGTTGCAGTCCAAAGGGTTGCAGTCACTTTCTATTTAAGCAGCCAGCACAAAAATTCTCTTCCCAAACCTTGAACACCTACAATTGGTAGTACAAATCTGATCAGATTAAATAATTAATATAAGAGAAAAACAATTTAGTAGACTTGAAATGGAAAATCCCAATCCAGCCGAAAATAACAATCATGAGGAAAACCCAAATCCTGTGCATGTCCCTAATCCCAATCCTGTGCATGCCCCTAATCCCGTGAAACAAGAGCCTGAGGATGGCTCTGAACAGCCTTCAAGTGAGTCTGAACAGTCTCCAATAGGGTCACCTGTGATTGAAGTCTCATCATCAGATGATGACTATGCTTGGCCACCCGGTTTTCCTTATGGTCCACCCGGTGATACCGATGATGAGGATATTTGGATTAGTTTGAGAAGAAGCAAGAGAATATGGGAACAGGTAAACAAGAACGGAGGCAAGCAGATCAGATACTTCTCGCCAGAGAAAAAAGGGCGAGACAAATAGTGAGACATGAATAGTTTTTTAGGATTGGAGGGATTATGTTTGTTATCTAATTCTTACTTTTATTTTGGCTATCTATTTTATGTTTTTCTTACAATATTAGGTCATGTATCATGTAACCATCCCTATGCATAAATATATGTAGTAATGTTTTTTATTCCTTGGTAGTTTGTACTATCTAATTTAGGTTTGTACAACTCACTGTTTTGAACATTACACTTTTACAAAATTGATTTTATGAAGAAGAACATGTCAAAATTTGGAATAAAGGTTTGAAATAAAAGTTGTAATACGTGGAAAATGATTGAGGACAGAAAAATCATTAAGCTAGGGGCCTATTAGCAAAAAGGACAGCACCAACCAAAAGGGCAGTGAAACACCCTAAAATTAATGTAATTTAGTGAAACACCCTGTAATTAACATAATTTAGTGAAACACCCTAAAATTCACTGTTTCCAACAGTAATTTAGTGAAACACCCTGTATTCACTGTTTCTATTTTGAATACTGGTATATTCATAATAGAAACACCCTAGTTCTACTAATATTCATAATAATGTATTAATCTAAGTAAAATAAGACAGCCCCAAAAATTAATGAACTTACCCGTATTTTGCCCCATAAATGCTCACTGTTGACCCATGTGCAAGCCTCCTGTAAATATTGGAATTTACTAAGCATTTAGATCATGTTAAGAGGGGCTACTTTCTGTGTTATTATATATATTGTATATTGACAGACTTAAATTAGTGAAAACATAGAAATTTGAAATGTCACCGTACCAATTAAAACCCAAATTCATCGTAATCATCGAGGGTAGCCGCATCAAATCCTTCCTGAATTTGCGTCATGTCAGGCTCCTCCTCTGTGTCATAGCCTTCGTCAACATCAAAATCTTGTGTGTTTGTGTTATTCTCCACTGCTGGTGAAGTCTCCATCGTATCGTTGACTAGATCGAACTCATCTTCTTGAATGACCACATTATCCCAATCAAAAACTTCATCATTTGATTCCAGGATAGGATTATCCGTCATTTCCTCTTGGTAAAATTCCAGCAATTCATCAGCGGCATCATCGACTTGAAACTTCCCTTTCGGGCTTGTTTTAATTGCCACCCACCATGGGCGTCTTGCCACTATATCCGATGCATAGGGAATGTAGACCACTTGGATTGCTTGGCATGCCAATACAAACGGCTCAAACCCTTTTAGTTGAGAAGTGTGTTTCACCTCGACAATTCCATGTTTGCTGTCCTTCTTGACCCCGTTTGTTATGTCAAACCAAATACACCTAAAGAGGGCCACCTTGTTGCCTCCATCATAACTTAGCTCTATGACTTCTTGGAGAACTCCGTAATAGTTGTGTTGTACACCATTTTCATCCCACTCTCCTTTGATGCAAACACCACTGCTTTTTGTCGCCTTGTTCTGCCCATAATTTTCAGTGTGAAATCTGAACCCATTTATATCATAAACTTCATAGCAACTCACTTGTTTCGATGGTTGGAGTCCCACATTTCGGATGTTTGTTTCACAATCACGATCAGATAGTACCCTCTTTCGTATCAACTAGGCATACCCAGCCTGACGAGCCTTTTCCAGATCTTGCTCTCTTGTACCCCTCATTCGCATGCATGTGTCGAACTCACTAAAATGGCAGCAAACACTAAAAATTAGTTGTTGTTTGGTTTGGCAATGAATAGGTGTCAAGTAAATCTTAAAGAGAAAGGTTTATTAAGATGCTACCTTTCAAACTTGGAGCTGATTTCCGGACAGTTGCGGAGGATATAGGTGTGTGCAGCTAAATATTCATTTTCGCCTAGAATCCTTCGATGTTCCTTTCCACCGGGACGGCCCGTACTATAAAAAATAGAAAGTCCCCTATTGGTAGAGTTGGGTTCTGTAATTCCTAGCTTGCCATTTCGAGGGTTTTCTTCAAAATAATGTGAGCAAAATGTTGATATCTCCTTGACAACCGTAGCCTCGACGATGGATCCCTCGACTTGTGACTTGTTGGTCACTCTCATTCTTTGTTCTTTGTTACGCCTACAAATGCATAAGTGGGTTAGTGTTGTTTGGTACATATATTGTTATGGTTTAGATTATAGTTGTAGGATTAGTGTTTGAATAATTAATAAAAAAAGATATTGAGAATAAAATCAAACCTTTCACATGGATACATCCATCGGGAACCAACAGGGCCACCAAGTCTAGCCTCGTGGGCCACGTGGACAACAAGATGCTCTATTGAATCGAAGAAACCGGGAGGGAATATCTTTTCCATTTTGCAAATTGTGACGATAACATCCTTTTCCAATTGGTCGATACGTGCTGTTTCAAGCTCCTTGGCACAAATCTCTCTAAAGAAACTTGAAATCTCACATAAAACATCCCACACCGAATCAGGAACAAGGTCTCGAAATGCGATTGGAAGAAGTCGCTCCATGAACACATCTAAATCGTGACTCTTAAGCCCAATTAGGGTGGAAGATGTTAGGTTAACACACCTATTCCAATTCGAGGCGTAGCCATCGGGTAACTTTACTACCTCCTTGAGCCATTTTAAAACTTTTTTCTTCTGATCTGAAGTAAGTGCAAAGGGGGCTTTTGGTTGTTTCATCTTTCCCGCGTGTTGTGGATCCGGGGTTAGGTTCTGATTCGGACGATTGCAAATGAGAGCCATATCTTTTCGGGCCTTTTCATTATCCTTTGTTTTGCCCCTCATGCATAAAAGCGTGTTTATCAAATTATCCACGAAATTCTTCTCCAAATGCATCAAATCAATATTGTGGGGCAAAAGGTTGTCTTTCCAATAAGGTAAACTCCATAAAATGCTCTTCTTTTGCCAATGGTGAGTCTCACCGTAACCTTCAATCTGATTAAGTTTGTTGCCTTTACCCCACTTGATATCATCCAGCAAGCTCACCTCCACTAGCAGCTCCTCTCCCGTTTTCATTTTTGGGGGCCCACTACTCTCGGTTTCTCCCTTTATGAAATTTTTCTTATCTTTCCGAAATGGGTGATCCGGAGGCAAGAGACGTCTATGACTGCCAAACCAACATGCTTTACCACCCCACTTGAGTTGAAATGCTTTCGTGTCCCCCTGACAGTAATAACATCCCAACTTACCATGTGTACCCCACCCGCATAGCATCTCGTAGGCCGGATAATCACTAACCGTCCATAGTAGTGTTGCATACATTCTGAAATTCTCGTTTCTAGATTCATCCCATGTCATTTCTCCAAACTCCCACAAATTCTTCAATTCGTCAATTAAGGGTTCAAGAAGGATGTCAATATCTCGTCCCGGATGTTTTGGACCGGGGATGACAAACGCGAGGAACATGCTATCTTCTTTCATTATCATGCCGGGTGGTAGGTTATAGGGAAACAAAAACAATGGCCAACATGAATATGGAGCCGCACTCGAGTTGAACGGCATAAACCCATCCGTCGTGAGCCCCAACCAAACATTTCTCACCTCTTTCGCGAAATCTGGATTTTTTTTTGCGAAATGCTTCCATGCTTCACTATCAGACGGGTGCATCATAATCCCAGGTTTATCCCGCTTCCCTTCCTTATGCCATCTCATATTTTTCCCCCTCGATTTGGTCATGTACATTCTTTGCAATCTGGGCGTAATAGGTAGATAGCGAAGTATCTTTTGCGGAACGGGCTTTGCATTTGGGTTAGGTCCAGGTAGCTTATATCTTGAGGCTCCACATACATCACAACTTGTCAAATCCTCCTTTGTCTTGTAATACAGCGTACAAAAGTTCGGGCAGACATCGATTTTCTTGTGTTCCATACCCATTGCCTCGATCAATCGTTTCGCTTGGTAGAAATTAGCCGTCATTTTTTCACTAGGCGGCAGCATGCCTTTAATGAGATCCATCATCCCATCAAATCATTGTTGGCTAAATTGATGTTCCGACTTCAATGATAAGGCTTGTGTCACCGCCGACAATATGGTGTGTTTTTCGCATTTAAGTTTACCGATCATGTCCTCTTCCCATAGCGGTGTGTCCGATGCGGAGAGCATATCAAAGAACTTTTTAGCCACTCCTTTGGGGCTGTTATCATCCCAATCGAAATCGTGACCCGCGACTGCCCTAACCATATCCGCCATTGGATCAGTTGGTGGAGGGGATGAATTTGGTTGTTGCTCCCCGTGCATGTGCCAAACTTCATAGTTGTTGCAAAACCCAGATTTATAAAGATGTATCTTGACTGTTTCGACATCCCTACTGTACTGGTTGGCACAATTTTTGCAAGGACATTTTATACACTCCCTTCCTTGTCCGTCGAAAGTTACAACGGACGGTTTATCTAGTGCTTGACGAGCAAATTCCTGAACACCCGACACAAAGTCGGGATCTAGTCTTCCACCCGTGTTTTTCCTACCCTGGTTCATCCATTGACGATCGGAGGCCATATGATAGAATAATTAACTATAAAAGGAAGGGCGGTTAGCACAGGCCACATGACATGAAAAGGGTAGTTAACAGTTGCCTAATATGGTCATGACCAACCTCAATGAAATACCAGCTTACACTGTCTTACCCAAGATTACAGGAAGAACACCTCAAACAGTGGTCTCAATTTTCGCACATTCTTACCTTAATTCTATACACTGAGTCTTACCTTAATTCTATACACTGAGTTTGTTAAGTTTCTCAATTTTCGCACATTGCTGGGATTGTTAAGTTTGTCGAAAGGGCTCAAAGTGGCCCAAACTGAGCTGCTGTCGCATAGGGGTTAGAAAGAGAGAGATTACAAAATTACCAGAATTTCTTGAGAGGGATGGAACGGCAGCGCCCACAAGCGGTTGCAAATCGCACCAGCTGCTGCAAATCGCACCAGGTATTCAGCAGATAGGGCGAAATTAGGATGTGTTCACGAGACTTCGGCCGGTATGGACCTGGAATAAGAAAATCTCCGACAGTACCGTAAAAAGGAATCTTTTACAAGTACTTGATCTGCACCGTTCTTTTTAACTACGCACGAATCTCAAAGCCTAATAATGCTGCCCCTTTAGTCAGCCCGAATCCCAAACCGGCTGAGAGTTAATCTCAACCCGTAAATAACTAATTGTAAAAGGGAATCTTTTACGGTATCGTCTAGGATTTAAGGCTGAGAGTTAATGCTTACTTCTGTCGCAATACCGATATAAATAGTGGCTCAGGCGGAGTGTATAATATTTTGTTTATTTGCGTACCCAACTTGTACGCTTCAAATTAAAAGCTAAGTGCACACCACCATACACAACCCACAATTTTAAAATGAAAAACTAGCCTAAGTAAAACAAGCTTTGTAGATAGGTTGTTCACAAATCAACTTAGAATCCACAATTCCTTAATTAAACACAAATCCTACATTAATTAACACATCCTAAGTTAAACAACTTAACAATTCAGTACAACAAATCCTACTCAATTCATTAAGAAGTTATTACAAATCCCCTTTCGATAACATTAGTTTAGATCGAGTACACACATTGGGAGGAATTAAGGCTGATTACCCTCTCCCAATGTCCACCGGACATGCTCCTTGCTAAAACATCCTACACAGCAAATAGAACAAATATAACATCAGTGCGAGGTGATGCAAACACAAAGGTAGTAGATCAATAATCAGGACTTCCTTATTTGTATGTTTCGACACTTACTGCAGGATTTGGTGGCTTCACTCCTGTTGCCTTGAAGAGCAACTCGAAACGTGCATTGTTCAAGGCTGTATCTGACGAAGCCTTCTCCAGTTCAGCTTTGTGTCGCAGCTCTTGGGCCGCTATCTCACCAGCAAAACAACTACGTGCGGCTGCTACCTTCTCAGCCACTAACTTAGCCACCTCTTCTTCAGTGAATCTCCTGCCGCAATCTTCCGCCGAGGTGGCAGTGCTCTTGGTAGGGCCTGATGCTGATGCCTCCACTGCCTCTAATTCCCAGTTAGCTTTGGATGTCCTCGACTTGTTACCAAAACTGAATAACCGCCCTTTTCTGTCCTCACCGTCCACCGCAAGCTCCCATAATTTCTCTTCTTCCATTTCCTTCCCATGTGCTTCCGATAGTGCCATATACGTCACCTTGAAATAAAAAGAATTAGTTACAAACCAGTTTGTGCTAAGTTGGGTTTATGCAAGTAGTGGTCAACCCACTTTGTGCTAAGAAGCGTTTGTGCAAACCAGTTTTGTAGATTGGTGTTATTGCTAAAAGTTATTGCTAAAAGTTACAGGTTTATCAATATCAACTTGTAGATTGGTGTTATTGCTAAAAGGTCTTGTAGATTGGTGTTATAGATGGTGTTATTGCTAAAAGTTACAGGCTTATCAATTTCAACTTGCAAGTAGTGGACATATCAATTTCAACAATCTAGGCTTATCAATTTCAACTTGCAAGTAGTGGACGTATCAATTTCAACTTGCAAGATGGTGTTATTGCTAAAAGTTACAGGCTTATCAATTTCAACTTGCTAAAAGTTACAGGCTGCAAAAATTTCAGTTACAAGCTTACCATAGCGTGGCGTGATCTCGTGTTGACGTATTCCTTGCTGCCATCCTTTGCCTTCCTCAGGTGGGTTCGATCAAAAACATCCTTCAACGCCACCGAATCTCCCCTCTCAGCTATCTGCATTTAAGAAGAAGCACTAAAGATGCATTTATGAATGAATAAACACTATAGCACTGCATAAAACATGGCTTAGGTCAGGTTGGTCTAGTGATTTTGACCAATCCAATGTTTTGGAAGGAAAAACATTCCTCAAGTCGTTCATAATTAACAGATATAGAAGAAGCACTAAAGATGCCGGCGAATAGGTCAGTAATTCCCATTTAATAATGAAACTTTCAACAAGTTAAAATTAAAAAAACAGGTAAAAGAAGTTCATAGAATTGTTTTTTCAGATTTTTAATAATGAAACTGATTAACCGAAATTAGTTCTTCAGGGTGTTAAAAATTAAAAAAAAAACCCAAAAAAACCGAGCAAAAAATTGTTAAGTTGAAATTGATACGTCCACTACTTGCAAGTTGAAATTGATACGTCCACTACTTGCACCATATTACCCATTTAAGGTCATATATCCAACAACCAAACATACTAATGTTATTTGATTCCCAATTTTAACAGTGAGTAGGTATACATCCTAAAATGGCAAAAATCAATGATACTATTAATTGAGTTAAAACAAAAGTATTCCTCTAATTGTGAAATTCCCTTTCGCAATTTAACAGACATACAACTATAAAATAACAGACATACAACTTTAAAATAAATGCATATATTTGAGAGACATACAACTATAAAATAAATGCATATATAGACAAAAAATCTGAAAAACGGCAATATTTGAGAGACGTTAAACACATTACATAAGCAGTTTACAGGCCATTTTGAACAGTAGGATTGTTGTACACTAGGTTTATATTTGAGAACGATAAAAAACGGCAATACCATCTTTTGCTTGTGCCTGAACGTGCTCCTGGAACCCCCCACATGACTGGCGACTGAACCGCACTTCAATTTATTGGCCCGGTTTCTACTCGATTGTTGCTCCCAACTTGGAATAAGTTAAGTACTATTAAGATAGAGAGATGTCATTTTATTATTCCATCCTACCTCCTAGATAAGTGATAATTTGCAGTAGTATGAGCAAGTAGCCTCTGAATCTCTTTGATCCTTAACTTGAACTCCTTGACTAGGTGTGAGTTGCTGCTATTAGGAGGGGCAAACTGCAAATATGCCCGTGCCATTATCAACTGGTCTTGTATGGCTAATTGTCATTTTTGTTGTTCAATCTAGTTTGTAACATGGTGCTTGTAAATGAACTGATCTGATTGACAAAGAACTGATCGCAATTTTGGTTAAATTTCATTTCCCATTTGAGGTGTTTGTTCAATTTCAATCTCTCTAAGATATCCCTATTCATTGATTGTTAATTTTCAGTAATTATACATGATAGAACGTATTACCACATATTAGCCAATCTTCAATGGAGCCTTTTATTTTCTTTTCAACAGGAAAGGTTTACATACCGGGAAGGGGAAGATCTTGACCGTTGTCGGGAAGTCCTGGATGGCATAGCTGGCAAAAGATATGGTGAGGAGATGAACACAGCAAGGGACAAATGCTTCAAAGCATTTGGTCGGAACATAGACAAATGGAAGGGCATGGTGCCACACTGGTGTCTTAACACCAAGTACTGGCACGAACTCTGTGACATATTCGCCACAGATGAGTGGCAAGGTTTGAGTGCTCAAAACAAGTCGAACCGTACCACCTCCGGACTTATGGTCTCGCACTTTGGCGGATCGGCAAGCACACACCAGACCCAAAAAAAACTTGTAAGATTCTGGACTTTTGTGTTAAAAAATTACCATCATCCTCAAAAAACTCACTCAATTGACATTACCGCCTTCTTGTTTTTTGCTTTCCTATGTGGAGAAAAACTTGCTTAATGGGACAGAGCCGACAAAGGAGCAGCTTTATCTCCACACCCATTGCAAACTACCAAATGGCAAATCACCGGTGTTGGCCCAAATAGAGGCTTCCATTGCGGCTGCTTCCCAACCTACTGACGATGGTGATAGTAATGGCCTCGTTAACCCGTCAAATGCGGGGACTACCATACAGGACAATCCTTTTGATGTCAACTCTTTCCAATTCACCAACAAGAGAGCACAGGATGTGTATGTAAGTACTTATTTCTCTCCAGTTCACCAATGTGCATTTCTGAAAAGCGGGTTTCCTGGCTAAGGTGCCTTTCAGTTTAATTCAAATTTACCCATTTAACTTTCTGAATTGGAAATCTACCACCTATTAGTCCTATCGAAAACTGTTGGCAAGTTAATTATAGGTTACAGCCCCAATCAGTTACATGGCTGGGAGCAACAGTGCTAGTATTAATTGTACAAAAGTATTTCTAGGTACATACATCCGAACGGGAAAACACAAAGCTAAGAAATTTATGTTTGTTGCCTTTTGTAATGTTCCCAATGCTAAATTTTATACAAATAAAATAGGCCTGATGCTTCACTGAATTCAACACCAATAGTGAGCCTTTCACCAATAAAAAGCGCAGAAGAGCTAATTACAAGGTTAACTTGTTCCAGGGACCAGATATGTGGTGGTGCATTATTAGAAGGTAGAGAAATTCACGGACTTGTTGTCCGGTCGCTATTGTGACATTAATAGCCTTCATGCACCCACTGTGGTATAAACTCGCTTACTGCTGTTAAACCTGCATTTAATTCAGAAATTTCCCCAAAATGCCCTTCCCTTCTTGAAATAGCATATGCCACCTTGTTTTCAGCTCCCTTCTTGTATTCTATTTACTAATTTAGACCAAGTAACTTGCTTAAGCCTCTGTGTGGCATGGGTGAGGTTTAATCCTTTGCTCAAGCAAGTAAAGAAGGTACTAATTTTATAAGTTCAGGTTAGAAATTCATTCCCTAGAAGGTAGTGCCTCCATTTGGTGACTGCTGTAAACAAAACTAGCAATTATTTTTCATAAGTTGAAAGGGCTTGGCTATGGATTCCCCATTTATTGCTTAAATGGGCTATGGGTCTATTGTTTTGTATTAATACTGCACCTATTCCAGTTAAGCTTGCATCAGTTTCCACAATAAAGGGTTGAGTAAAGTCTGGAAGTGTAAGTACTGGTGCAGTACTCATAGCAGTTTTCAATAGATTAGGGAGGGTCCTACAGAGTTATGGGCTGGAGATCAGCTTTGTTCCCTGTCATGCTTCCCAGTTCATTTTTTTTTGGGTTAATTTTTCATATAGCCTTCAACTTGTCTTAATTTTCTTATTTACCCCTCTAGAGTTTAATATATTGTATATACCCTCCAACTCTTCAATGTGTTTCTTATTTCTCCTTGTCAATAAGATTGCAGCTATCATGATCATCAACTTCTAGAGACACCCAAGTTCTATTCCCTCGTACTGTGAATACTAGCCTAACAGTAGTAAATTTAAGTGGTAAATTTGATATACATGAGTTAAGGGAGAAATAAGAAATTGACACAGTATTGAAGGGCATTTAAGAAATTAAGCCTTTTTTCTTTAACTTCATTCATCAATATACTATATTTTTAAACTGTTCAAAATTACAGGTGGATGTTACCGAAAAAATGGCTGATGAGTCAAATGCTGAGAAGGACGAGAGTGCTCTCTTCATCAATGCGGTTGGCACTGTGAACCGTGGCAGGGTGCGAGGATTTGGATGTGTCCTCGACAATCATTTTTCACCATCCATGCGAGTCAGGCCAAACCGGGCCGTATCTTCTGTTTCTGGCATCACAAGCCTAGGGGAGAGAACTTTCACAGAATCACAATGGAGTGCTATGCTAGAAGAACGTGATCGTCGGCAGGAGGAGGAGCGGGAAGAGAGGAAGAGAGAACAAGCAAACAATAACCATCTCTTCAGCCAATTATTCTCGTTGCTTGCCGGCAATCAGACTAATTTAACAGTATGTAAACCTAACTATCAATAGAAAATATTGTACGAACAGTGTTAGGCAACTTCATGTATAACCTCACCACTGAGTAGTTTACCCATGGTATGTTGTTATTTTAGGCCTATTCCAGGGATTTCAATCTGAGTTTCATAACTCACTTTGGTATTTTGTTGAGTACAAAAATCATCATATCATCTATTACTATGAATAAATGTAGCAGGATCTAATTTAATTCTGGTTACTATTACGTGGATGTGATTTTGTTATTTCTGGCATAATACTAAGACTTTCATCAACTGCATTTTTTATGTAGGCTCAAGCACTCAGTTCTGATAAACCAGATGAGGTTGTAGTGGGTAATATGCATCATAACTTGCAGGTCAGAACTAAGCTTACAAAACAAAATCCAGTTTAAGTTACTCTCATACAAGTAATGATATACGGTTCTTGCAACACTGGTCAAAATAATGTATGATCAATGAGGTGAACTTTTACTCAACTAACATGTTACAAATTTTTGTGAATTATTCCAATGCACTCATATTGTGATATACTTCTTGCAAAAAATGGTACCATAAATGTATGATCTAAACTAACCTACATACTTTGGCAATGTGGTATACGTAGGAACTAGCTACGGCTATTAGAGAAGTTGATCAGGGAGGGAGGTACCAAACAATACTAAGTCAGGGACAGACTGGACAGGAGGCAGCAAGTAGTGAAGCCGCAATGAACCAATGATTTGGGACAGACACCTAGAACAATGGCGAGGCATTCTACTAAACCTTTTAGCATCAGTATGGTATTTTGAAGTTCTAACATGTGCAAAGCCTTGGGGGAAATAATCTTTTGTAAATCTTTGTTTATGGTTTAACCATGTATTTTGGGTACAGGCACAAGTGTATTATATTAATGTGGCTGTTATGCTTGTCTGTTTTTGGTACAATGCATGCTTGATGACAGTGTTTGTTAATGCATATTACAAGGTTTCTCCTTAAATTGCAATGTGTTGTTACTAATGATTATTTATTTCAAATACAAATGTTTAATGGGTGGGAATTGGCATCGTACTGGGGTGGTATACTATTGGTACTGGATGGTACAATTAGAAAATGGTGATTTTTTTTTTCAATTTCGGATATATTATTTACATCGCAACATCCAACCAAATAAGCACGTACAAAACCCTGGCAATTACCTAGGTGGGACCCACGTAAAAAACCAGGTGGGGCCCACTTTTGCTGCCCATGTAAAAAACCAGGTGGGATCCACGGCCTCAATCCATGAAAAAAACAAGTGGGACCCACATGACTTATCCTTGGAAATACTCACGTGGGGTCCACGCTCCTATCCTTGCAAATACTCACAAGCTAGCCTTGCAAATACCGAGATGGGACCCAAACTTCTATCCTTGCAAATACTCAAAGGATATCCTTGCAAATACTTAGATGGGACCCACAGTCCTATCCTTGCAAATACTTAGATGGGTCCCACGTTTCTATCCTTGCAAATAACAAGATGGGTCCCACGTTTCTATCCTTGCAAATACTCCAGCCAGGCGCCAACCCTGAAAGTTTTTACATGCGTAGTTGTTTCATGCGGCAGCGCATGCAAAAGGCAGGGAAAAGGTATTTACATGCGTGTCCATGGAAATACTGAGTATTTACAACTGGGGTATAACCATGGGTAGTATTAACATGCGTTGGCGCATGCAACAAGCGTTTTTGGGGCTTGTTGCATGCGTATGCGCATGCAACAAGCCATTTTCAGACCCATGCTACAAACGAAAATTCTGGTAGTGAATGTTGTACGTCTGTTGTGTTGTTTTCATGCGGAAATGCAATGTGATCTAGCAATTAATGTTCACTTTATCATGCTGTTGTATCATTTATTGCATTCTAGACAAGTTATTATATAGACCAGTATTTTGTATTTAGGGGGGATTTCATGTATTTTACAACCAGTCAATTTATATAATGTTCAGTATTGGTGTTCTGAAGAGAAATAATTTTTCAACTAGTCAATTTATATAATGTTTGGGATTGGTATTCTGAAGAGAAATATGTTGGAATTAATTTTTATTAATTACAACATATAAGGGTTTATATGTAATATAAATATATATTGAATAATAGGTTGTCAAATATCTAATTAAACCCGTTATGAAGTGATCAAATTAAGTATTATTTATCAGGTTCAATATGTGTCATGAGAAGTGGGATCTTTAATGTGTAGAATGCGTATTAATAACTTTATGATTTAGTGATGGTCTAAATTATATAAAGTTTATAAATAATACAATTATGCTATTGGGCCCTGGGAAACACAATTAAATATGACAATGTTCTGTAAGTAAGAAAATACCCAATTAGAGACAAGTTCTGAATTTGGATCCGCCAAAAGATCCAATAAGAAAATATCCAATAAGGCTCTCTATCTCTCTCTCTTAAATTCTGACTCTCTCTCTCCTTTTTTTGCTCTCTCCATTTTTTTTTGTCTTTCTTCAAAAATCAGAGATTGAGTCAAGAGGGACTTGTGGAAGTGCTTCGGGTTGTCTCTCCTTGTGTAGAAGAAGGTTGTTGTAGCCGTCTCTCTTGCTCTCCATCGGACTCGAGAGGAATTACTAGGAGATCTAAAGGCTTCCGGTGATCAACGGTGTGTCTCTCTGGAAGATCATGGCTATGGACCAAGGTAATTTAGAATTTCATATTTTAGGTTCACTAGAGGATCATGGCAAATCTAGGGTTTATGAATTGCGGTATAGTTTTGCATGAAATAAATCTATCAATTGGTATCGGAGCCTACTCTAGTTGAATCGTCAAATTCTGATTATGGTTAGGAAATCATTTATGGTTTGAATCTTTAAATTCTGATTATCTGTTAATGGCGCTAATATCTTCTGATTCAATTTTCGGAAATCTGATTTTCGTTAATTTGATTTGTGCGCTAAATATTCTGCTTTGAGTTAATTTGATTAATCTGTTAAAACAAAATTTCTGTTTGGCAATTTGTATATTATAAATAAATAATGTAATATGCCCAAACGGTTCAGATATTCATAATAATGTAAATTGCCGTATATTTAGAAAATTTTGATATGCCATTAACTTGCTTGAAATGTGCCTCTGTGTATTCCCTTAATGGATTCTGATTTGTACAATTAATTGCCTTAATGGACTGTTATTTATGATAATTAATTGCGGACCATTTCAGATTCAAATTAAAAGTGCAATTATTTTTTTATTCAAGGCAATTAATTATATGGCAAAAATTTATGGTGCAAATTTCTGATCTGTATTCCGCTGCAATTATTTCCAAACCATAACAGATCAGTAATTTAATTATTCGGTCAAGTAAACTTTTGTTTACTATATTTGGTTATAAGGGACCGCTGCTGTTAGGAAGCCTATTTTGGATTCTATTCCTAACTCTTTTTTGCAGTTATGAAATATGTGAATAGTATGATCTTGTTGCCTTGTATGATATGTTGTAATGAATGAATGAATGATGTGTGTAAAAGCGGCCTAAGGTGCCCTGTGAATTAATTAATTTATAATTAAAAGTGACTTGCATGTCGCTTATATGTATTATTTATACGGTCTGCGAGCCTTTATCCTTAGGACTTTAATGTAATTCCTTTATTGCTATTAGAGTAGTAATTTGGTCAGAATAAAGAAGATTACATGAAGGATGGATGATGGCTATTGTCAAGTGGATTCTTACAATGGAGACCATCGTGCCTTGGATCATACTATCTCACTTGTGATTTGGGCTCATGTTATTTATTGTCTTGTATAGTTTTATGCCATTTCATGAGCCCATCATGATTAATTCGGTTAAGCCAAATTTTGATAATTTTTTTTCGGATAATATTAAATCATTATCAAAGTTTAAGATTAAGATATATTTTGGAAAATGATTGATAAAGGTATCATCTTGCCAAAGTAAGCTCTCATACTGGCGTTGATATTTGCCAATTTATACACAGTGAATATACATATGATGTTTGGTTATTGGACTGGCCCAAAGGAAAGACAATAATCAATTTATACACAGTGAATATACATATGATGTTTGGTTATGGGTAATAGTCATTAAGTTTAGGATGTAATTAGTTAATCGACCCAAAGGAAGGTTGACTTATTGACATCAAATGGACTGTTATATTCAATTGCTACACCTATTTATCTTAGAATAATAATTGACTCCAAAGAGCACTTATTGTTCGAAGATACTTAGTTGATGGAGTATGCCTTATTTTGATTTTTTATATTATAATTCGGTAATTTGATTCATTCTTTGTGAATATTTTTCAGCAAAAATTACTGATCTTACAGCCGGCATCAATAGCATTCCAATGCTGACGGGTTCTAATTACAAGGATTGAAAAGATAATCTTGAGATTATCCTTGGGTGTCTTGACCTGGACATAGCGTTGCAGGAAGTCAAACCACTTGTGCTTGTTGAAACTAGTACTGAATAGGTGCAAACTGCACATGCACGGTGGATGAGGTCAAATCGCTTGTGTCTCTGGGTCATGCAAAAGACCATTCCTGAAAGTTTTAGGGACCAGTTTCTGATTCCACTCTTGCTAAAGACTATCTTAAGGAACTTGAGCAGAGGTTTGTCAGGAATGAGAAGGCTGAAATAGGCATTCTATTAAACAAACTCTTCACAATGAAGTACCATATTAAGAGCAATGTCAGGGAACAAATTCTTGAAATGATGCATACCGCTTCAAAACTGAAGGGATATAAGCTAGATATATCGGATGATATGCTAGTATATTTGGCCCTTAACTCTCTTCCTGCCTCATTTGGACAGTTCAAGGTGAGTTACAACTGTCAGAAGGACTCATGGACAGTTAATGAACTTATCTCGCACTGTGTTCAGGAGGAAGAGAGGTTGAAGTTGGACAAGAGCGAAAGCGCAAACATTGCTTTTACCTCTAAGGGAAAAGGGAAACAGAAATGTAAGGCCAATTCAGATGCTGCAATTACAAGCTCGCAGAAGAAGCCCATGAAGGATAAAAAACCGGTTACCGGATCGGAGCCAAATAAAGAAAAGAAAAAGGGTTGTTTCTTCTATGGATCTGAAGGGCATGTAAAGAAGAATTGTACCAACTGTCACGCATGGCTTGCCAAGAATGGTATTAATTTTTCATTTGTTTGTGAAGAAGTTAATATAGTTTCAGTTTCAATAGACACATGGTGGATATATTCGGGTGCAACTACTTACATCTCTGTGTCTATGCAGGGTTGCCGAAGTTACCGGAAGCCAAGTGATGGTGAAATATACATCTATGTGGGCGATGGAAACAAGGCAAAAGTTGAAGCTATAGGGCATTTTAGATTACTTTTGAAAACTGGCTTGTATCTGGATTTGTTCGATACTTTTGTTGTACCGTCTTTTAGGCGGAACTTAATTTCTATTTCTGCATTGGACAACTTAGGTTTTACTTGTTCATTTGGAGATAGAAAATTTGGTTTGTATCAAAACTCCAATCTGGTTGCTTCTGGTTTTTATCTGTTTTCGATAATCTTTATGCTTTAGATACTGTTGCTTCGTATAATGAGACCTTGAACAATGAAACTCGGAACGTTAGACAAAAATTAACACATCAGGATTCAGCTGCACGTTTGGCATAAGCGTTTAGGTCATATTCCTCAATAAAGAATTACACGTCTTATTCAAAGTGATATTCTGTGGCCCTTAGACATGTCGAATCTCGGTCCGTGCATTGAGTGTGCGAAGGGCAAACAAACAAGCATGCGTAAATATACAGCCAATAGTATGACGGACGTCCTTGAGCTGATATATACAGACATATGTGGGCCATTCCCTACAGCTACTAGGAATGGGCATGTATATTTTATTAGTTTCATTGACGATTATTCAAGATATGGTTATATATTTTTAATTAAAGAAAAGGCTCAAGCTTTGGACACATTTAAATCCTTCAAGATTGAAGTTGAGTTACAGCTCAACAAAAGAATTAAAGGCGTCAGATCGGATCGTTGTAGTGAGTACTATAGTCGGTATGACAGTTCAGGAGAACAACGTCCAGGGCCTTTTGCGAAATTTCTAGAGGAAAATGGAATTATGCCACAATATACAATGCCGGGTTCGCCCGTAATGAATGGTGTGGCTGAAAGGCGCAATCGAACATTAATGGAGATGGTGAGGAGTATGATTTCTCATACCTCACTTCCATTGAACCTCTGAGGAGAAGCGCTTAAGACAGCATCAAATATTTTGAATCGGGTACCGACTAAGGCAGCAAACAAAACTCCATATGAATTGTGGACCGGGCAAAAGCCTAGTCTCCAGTACTTTAGAATATGGGGTTGTCCAGCTGAAACTCGGCCTTATAGGCCACAGGAGAAAAAGTTGGATGAAAGGACAGTTAGCTTTTATTTTGTCGGATATGCAGAAAGGTCCCGGGGGTATAAGTTTTATGATCCCACTAATAGAACAATTTTTGAGACAAATACAGTTAAGTTCTTTGAGGATGTTATGATTCAAGGGGGAAATACAAATCAAATTGTCTTTGAAGAGAAACAGGATTCTCCTATACAAGAGGTGCCAACAACGGTACCAATTGTAATAAGATTATTTGGAGGCTCATTGGTTCAGGATCGTATAGTGAATGAACCTACAGTGAATGAACCTCCAGAAATAGAAGAAAATCCGGTACAAGACAATGTTGATGTTGAAGAAGAACCTATACCATCTCAAGAACTTCAAGAAATAGTGACTTTAAGGCGGTCCACTAGAGAGAGAAGAAGCGCAATATCTAAGTATTATGTTGTGTTCCTTTAATAACATGAATTCGACATTGGCATGATGGATGATGACCCTCTCAGTCTCCGTCAGGCTTTGGAAAATGCAAATTCTCAGAAATGGATCGAGGCCATGAATGATGAAAAAAAGTCAATGTATGACAACAAAGTCTGGGATATCGTCCCATTACCTAAAGGTGTGAAGCATGTTGGTTGCAAATGGATATTTAAGACCAAGAGAGATTCAGAAGGTAATGTGGAAAGATACAAAGCGCAGCTTGTTGCTAAGGGATTTACACAGAAAGAAGGCATTGACTTTATGGAAACTTTCTCACCTGTTTATGAAAGATTCCTTCAGAACTATTATGACTTTAGTGGCACATTTTGATCTTGAGTTACACCAGATGGATGTTAAGACTGCGTTTCTCAATGGCGACATTGATAAATCCATTTATATGGTGCAACCACCTAACTTTGAGACTGATGACGATAACTCAAAGCAGATGGTTTGCAAAGTAAAGAAATCCATCTATGGACTCAAACAAGCGTCTCAATAGTGGTATTTTAAATTTTATCAAGTAATTATCTCATTTGGATTTGAGCCTAACTTGGTAGATGAATGCATATATCACAAGTTCAGTGGGAGTAAGTTTATGTTTCTGGTTTTATATGTTGATGACATATTGCTTGCCAGTAACGATATAAACATGATGCATGAAACTAAGAGATTTATTTTCAGGCATTTTGATATGAAAGATCTTGGCGAAGCATCATATGTGTTAGGCCTTAAAATACATAGAGATTGAAATAAGGGTATTTTAGGGCTTTCACAACAAGCATATATTGATAGAATTCTCAAGCGATATGGTATGGAACACTGTAAACCAGGAAATACTCCTGTTGCAAAAGGAGACAAATTTAGTCTCAATCAGTGTCCAAAGACAGAATTAGAGAAATCAGAAATGCACCAAATTTCATATGCTTCGGTAGTAGGAAGTCTAATGTATGCTCAGGTGTGTACGCGTCCGGATATTGCGTACATCACAGGAATGTTAGGACGGTATCTCAGTAATCCTGGTATGGATCACTGGAAAGCAGCCAAGAGGGTACTTAGGTACTTACAAAGAATGAAGGATTATATATTGACATATCGGAGATCAGATAAGCTTGAGGTCATTAGATATACTGATTCTGATTTTGCGGGCTGTATGGATATCATGAAGTCAACATCTGGTTATATTTTTATGTTGGCTGGAGGACCTATTTCTTGGAGGAGTGCAAAGTAGACCACGATTGCTTCTTCCACCATGGAAGCCGAATTTATTACGTGTTTCGAGGCATCGAACCATGGAATATGGCTAAGGAATTTTGTCAATGGGCTGCGTATTGTGGATACTATTAAGTTGCCACTCAAGATATATTGTGACAATAATTCAGCAGTGTTGTATTCTAACAACAACAGGAGCTCGTTGAAATCCAAACATATCGACATTAAGTTTCTTGCTGTGAAGGAAAGAGTTCAGAGTGGACTTATAAGTATTGAGCATATTGGTACAACTCCTATGCTAGCAGATCCACTGACTAAGGGATTAGTACCCAAACAGTTTCACGAGCATGTCTCTCATATGGGTATCTGTGTTAAAGAGGATTGTCAGAATTAGTGGGAGTCTGTATTTTATGTATCATGTTTTATGTATTATATGATATACTTTTACAGATATCATGAAGTTAACTTTTATATGATATTATGTTATTTGTATGTATCATGCAGTTATTCAGACTTTAGTTATTCAGCTTTTAGTTATTCAGTTTATTATGCACTCTGAATTTATGATTGACCTCAAATCAAATTAAGATAAAGTGACCAAATTGGAGATAGGCATGTGGATCACATTGCATGTAATTCCCAAACTACACATCCCCTTCATGATTCATGTCATTTAGTTATGTTTACACAATGATTTATATTAGTTTAGTTTCGATTTATGAGACAAATACTGCTTAAGTCCTTGTGAATATGATTAATGGACGGAATTGGTTGATGATGCAAAAGGCTATGACAGCACAGTTTGAGTACTCAATTCGGTTTTATCAATATATATATTATTTGGATATACAGATAGCCCAAGTGGGAGATTGTTAGAATTAATTTCTATTAATTACAACATATATGGGCTTATATGTAATATAAATATATATTGAATAATAGCCTGTCTAATATCTAATTTAACCCGTTATGAAGTAATCAAATTAAGTATTATTTATCGGGTTCAATATGTGTTATGAGAAGTGGGACCTTTAATGTGTAGAATGCAGTGGAAATGAAATGATTTGCAAAACTTAGTTTATTTCATTAATGAGTTGGGCTTATATAGCTTTTACATCTTACATTCAAGTCCCTCGACTTTCTCTATATTCCTATTTTACTGATAGGTCCCTAAACTAGATACAAAATACCAACACTCCCCCTCAAGATGGGCAAAAGATATCCACTAAGCTCATCTTGTCACACAATATAGATAGATCTAATGAGCTAAATCCCTTGGTGAGACAATCAGCCACTTGCTCCCTAGTAGCTACATGACCTAGCTCCAATAGTCCACTATTCAGCTTTTCCTTGATGAAGAACCTATCAATCTCCACATGCTTAGTTCTGTCATGCTGCACAGGGTTGTTTGCAATGCTAATCGCAACTTGATGTCGCACCACAACTTCATTTGAGCCCCTTGATCCACTTTGAGCTCTACCAATAATGCTCTCAACCATAACATCTCGGCAACCCCTAATGCCATGGCTCTGTACTCTGCTTCTGCTGTGGACCTTGCAACCACTGGTTGCTTCTTGCTCTTCCATTAGACTAAATTGCCCCCTACGGACATGCAATATCCTGAAGTGGACTTTCTGTCATCAGCATAACTCGCCCAGTCAGAATCACAATAGCCCTCAATGCCTAAATGCCCATTCTTTCTGAAAATCAATCCTTTTCCTGGTGCATTCTTCAGGTACCTCAGAATATGGTACACGGCATCCATGTGACCCTTCCTAGGGTCATGCATATAGCAGCTCACTACATTCACTGCAAATGATATGTCAGGACGAGTGTGGCTCAGATAGATCAGACAACCTACCAACCTCTGATATCTCTCACGATCAACTGGCTCTCATGTCTCTGCACTCAACTTGGACTTCTGATCAATGGGCGTGACTATAGGCTTGCACCCCAGCATACCTGTCTCTGTAAGCAAGTCTAGCACATATTTTCTCTGAGATAGAACAATCCCCTCTGCTCTACGAGCCACCTCAATCCAAAGGAAGTATCTAAGCTGCCCCAAGTCCTTTACCTCAAATTCTTTGCCCAGTTTCACCTTCAGCTGAGCTATCTCACTCTCATCATTCCCAGTGATAATCATATCATCTACATACACAGCTAGCATGGTAACATGACCACCCTGTCGTCGGAAGAACATTGTGTGATCGGCATTGATCTGCTGATAGCCCAAGTCTACCATAGCTTTCCTAAACCTATCAACCCAAGCTCTAGGAGACTGTTTCAACCCGTACAGTAACTTCCTCAGTCTACATACCTTGCCCACTATCTGGTTCGTACCAAAGCCTCGGGAATCTCCATATACAGCTCCTCTAGCAAATCTCCGTGAAGAATTGCTCAAATGATAATTGCTCCTTAACACACGAGGAATTGTTTAATTTAATTTAATTTGATATTGTCTAGCTCAACCCTATACATTTAGGGTAAATATAGAATCAAGTCTAATTAATTTCATTCGGAGTAATCAATCAAAATTTGATCGAATAATTTCCAACGGAGTCAAGCTGACATAATTGAATTAGATAGAATTTCAAACAGTCAAATGAAAGACACTTTTTCTAGAGTTGACAACAAATGTAGTGCTCGAATAATCAAGTTGTAACCAAGAATAGTCACATTATTACAATTCAATCAAGGTTGGAATAACATGGAATAAGTTTTCTTATGGAATAATATTGAAATCATAATCATGACGGAAATACACCTCTTAAGAATTTATGGTTATATAAAGGTTCGTGCACTAGCATTGAGCTTCAGATTTTTGGACTTTGAGTGATGATCAGGAAGGATTGAATTAGCGAGAGATGTTTTGTTAACAATCAGCCCAGCATTCCACTAAAATATAGGAATCAACTCCTAGGGGATGACCGTGGTTTGAGCCAAATTGGATTTAATTAAAAAAATGTCATATCGATAGTTTAAGACCTGATTACTATGTTTCAAATTATTCTAGATAACTGGAGTTAAAATCCATACAGACGGTAGTTCAAATCAGACGACGTTTTCTCTGACACTTCTCTCGGAGAGACAAATCAATTGGAGCTTGTTCGATCGTCACTACAAAGAAGAAGATTGAAATCTTGCGGTGCTAAGAAGAACCTTTTTGCGTTTGGACAAATAATGAGAAAGAACACACGTATTTCCTGTGGATAATCGCAGTAGAGGAAATGAACCACCACTAGTCCCTTGGAAAACTGTCGCATGAACTACGTCGGGTCCATACTCCTCTCGGGGTGGTGGCGAATGAAACTAGGTTGGTGACGATGGCAGAGAGGGTGGAAGCTATTTGCCTATAGCGCTCTGCGGTGAACCTTCTCGTTTATGTTCCGCCACTCGACGGGTGGGGGTGGGGCACTACAAGAAGTGGCATTGTGACCTCGCACTATAGATGGCTGGAAATGAACCATAGGTGGTCGTGATGAAGCATTACTCGCTTATTAAGTCACACAATATACTTGGTTCTTACAATTTAAAACATTAGTGTATTAACTATGTTGGCATTCTCGAGGTGACACCGGGTCCTCACGTCATAGTCCTTCGCCAGGTTGACTCCCTTCTATCCTTCTACACGAATACCTGTTTCACGTTCTAAAGGTGGTAAACGAGGTAACGAACTATCTCCTGCAGGACTTAGAAACTTGTGAAACTTCGTAATAATGGGTAGAATCTGAATTTTAAAGATCGGGTGCGGGTTGTTGAATTTCCCAACTCGATCGAATTGTTGATTCTAGGAGTTCACGTAAATAATGCGATGGAATTTAAGATACCAAATGGCACCTTGGTTGTTGATTTTTCCTGTCTCTGTTACAGCCGATTTGGGGGCTTTGTTGCGTTCTGTGTAGTTTCCAGCCTTGGTGCTGCCCTTTTTGTGTTCTTGCGGCTAGGCTGATTTTTATTGGTACCGGCCATTTTTATTTCGGTGCTGGGTTGTTATTTTGCTGTGTGTGTGCCCTTTTCTGTTCTTTGTTCCTGTCCTGTGTTGATTGCGATTGTGCTGTGATATAATTGTGTGATTGGTATCAGCGGTACCAGCCCAGTGAGACCACTGGTACCGAACTTGAATTGACAGGGACCTTGATGAAAATTTTGGAAATATTTGGGATAATTATGTAAAGTGTAAGCCCTTGTGTGAAATATTTTAATTCAAGGGCTAAAATTGCAAAAATGGTATTACTTGGATATTGGGCCGGCCCTATATGTATATTAATTGAAATGAGGATTTAGGCCTCTGTTACTGTTGGGCCGTGGCTGTTGAAATTAAATGTGGGACTTGGGCTTTTAAAATCCTGTTGGGCCTTAATATGAATTTATTAATAAATTCAAGGAGGCTTGGGCCTTTATCTATTGGGCTTGGCAGATTTTTAAAAATAAAAAGGAATAAGTATTTAGATGCCTCAGTGATTATACCGTCCAGGGTCTTGATGCCTCAGTGAGAGTTCATAATATAATTTGAACAGATATTATACAACCCGATTGGACACCTGTATGATCCCGAAACACACCCAATTAAACTAATTTAGTTATAACACATTTTATATTAATTAGGATTTTAATTAATTAATAAATTAAGTATTTAGATTTTTTTTAAATAATTAGTGAAGTAATTAGATGTTTCAAATTTAGTAATTAGAATTTTATAAGTTAAGTAGAAATTTTAATTAAAGAAAATAACTTCCAAATAAAATATGTTGTTAATTAATAAAGGACAATTAATTAACAACATATTAATATTTTCGAATCATTATGATTACAAAAGTTTAGTTAATAGGATAATTAGATAATCGCGTATTATTTTGTAGTTATAAATTAATCGATTTGTACAAATTTTTAAAATAAATTCGTACGACTTTAGAAATATTATAATTAAGGATTTAACGTTTATTGAGTAAGTACTTAGGATTTAAATTACGTGTAGCTAAATTAATTAGGAAACACCTTTATAATACACATAAATAGTTAGGGATCAAATAATAACAATTCAAATTACGTAGGTCATATTTTTAGTAAATAAGCAGTTTATCTTCAAATTAAAATATTACAAATGATTTAAGTAAGTTAAATTAATAATTAGATTCGAACCCTAGTTAATTAATTAATTAAGCACGAACACTTAGTGAAAATAATCAAACGGGGTAATTGTTGTTCCTTAGGCACCACTAATCTCAAAAACTAAAAATAATTGCAAATAAAAGTAAAGTAGAAGAGTTTAGAGAAATGTGACACAAGAGATGATAACGGAGTTCGGCTTAAAATGCCTACGTCTCCAGGGCGTCGCAACTGCTTCTCGGTGCGCCTTTCTATTACCCAAAAGAGAAAGGTTACAACTTGTGAACCGGTGAGCTCTTACAATCAACGGGAAGTCACTCGGCCAACTAGAATAGAGAACGAAGTCTCTAAGTTCGAAATCTCAAGAGAAACACTCAAAAGCTCACTCTAACCTAATCTAACTCAAGATTAGTGAAGTGGATTTGAGGTTGTTTGAGGGATATTGAAGTTTTTGTTCTCACAACAATGGAAGAACTTGAGCTCACAGAAAATCGCTTTTTGAAAAGTTAGGGTCGGTTGTGTTAATAAAGAGAAGAACCCTAAGGTTCTATTTATAGTGGCAGCTTTCAAATGAGCTATCTGCCATAAAACGTCCCAACGTTTTGTAAAACGTAGAAAACGTTTAGTTCAAAAATTCAAATTTCTGTGAGAGTTCCTAAAACGTTGCCAACATTTAACACACATTACCAGACGTTTCCTCTGGAAATTTATCGATCAAAATGCTATTTTGAAGTCTGTGAAATGAATTAAAACGTCCAGACGTTTTGACAAACGTCTCCAACGTTTTAGAGCATTTTTCAGCTTTTAATCGATTAATTTCTAGGTTTTTCACACGAATAAACGTCTGAACGTTTTGTTCCAACGATTTGTCCCTGTGAATCAACATCAAAGCTACTTTACCAAATATAATTTTACAATTAAGATTCTTGATAAATAACTTGATCATTCTTCAGTTCAAGCGCTCTATATTGCACTTCTAATCGTCTTGAACCTGCATGCTTTCTAAAATAGAGAAAATCGTAAAATTCGATAATTGTATGTTTTGCAAATTAGTCAAATAGACTAAAAGAGAATTGCTTGAAACAACAGTAATAAGGGTCACAGATCAGAAATGAGAGAGGGGCTCGATCTAAAACCCCTCAATCCAATTACAAGAAAAATAACACAAAGCATCAATTCAACCGACATGGCACAGATCAAAATTAGAAAAAAGGGTGTTTATGTTTACCCGAAACAAGTGCAAATCGGCGAGATTATATGATAGGCCGGTACCAAAATCAACAAGCGCCATAAGATAAAGACACCGCAAGGCACCGCCAGCACTGAATAACACTAGCCAGCAGCAGCCAGCACCGAGAAAAAGGGCAGCGAGAAACCGAGCTCACAACACAAGCCGGAATCAAAAACCCTAGGGATTTTGATTTCCTCAATTGACAGTGGAACATGGAAAGAGAGAGGGGTGGCGGTTTAGGGCTCAACACATGAGCGAAAATTCAAAGAATCGACAAAACAAAAACGAGGGAGAGAGAAAAGAGATTATATAACCCGGGAGAGAGAGAGAGATCACAAAAATCCGCGCTCTCAGAGAGCAGGTGCGCAACCCACGCCCTTAAGCACGACTTAGTCGTCGCAGGTACGATTTCCCTAATGAGGGAGAAGATAGCAAAGAAATTTGAGCGCAGCACGCGTGGGAACAATTTAATCGGGTCTTTTTTCTTCTCCAGGGAACAACAAACAGAGAGATCGGGGCAGTGGGGCTCGGTGGCCAGCGACAGAGGGGAAGAGAGTGGGGCTCTCTTGGCAGCGAGAGAGAGAGAGCAACGAGAGAGGGGCTAGGGTTTTCACCAAGAGTGAAGGAGCGGAGTGGGGGGCTAGAAGGTAGCGGCAAGAGACAAAGGGGAGAAGATGGGTTAATAAGGAGAGACCCCTTTAAGATTCGTGCAGATCCCATTTGAACGGTTGTGATAATCCCAAACAAAGAAATTTTATATTTGATACTAGAATCAATTGTATTAAATCAAACAATTTGATAAAACCTACGTTTAAGAATCGATATGAATTTTTGATTGTTTATCGTGTTAATTTATAACCTCATCTAGTCAGAAAATTCCAAATTCGAATTTTATATTTCACGATTAAACGAACAATTAAATTTTAATCAATTGACTAAATTTTCATCGAGAATTTACTTTTAAAAATTCCTACAATTATTTGCTGGTATTATTTAATAATTTCGTTTAATTCTTTTTAATATATATTAATTATAATGGTCATTAATATGAGTATTCTTAATTAGAAAACCGTATTTACAAAATTTGATTTACAATTCGTAAATCCTAAAGTAATTTAACAGGTAATTTAATATAATCTAATTTGTAATCGCGAATTATTTGTTAGATCAACAACATAACTATTTAGTTTAATTATTTTATTTAATTATCAAATTTCGAATTTGTTTAGTTTTAAATTTAAATTTAAGATTGGTAGAACTACAAATTATTTTAAATAATCAATTTATAAAATCTTCATCATCAGATTAATTATTTAATCTTTGCCTTGGATTAATTAATTAACCCAAGTTTTAATTAGTTGCAAAACTCGGTCATTAGACATGCAACAGCTGTGGATCAGAATAGGGCAGGACCTCACAAAGACCCGCAAAATGGAATAGAATGTGGTATGGGCGGCAGGTGCTTGGGCACTCTGGAGAGAAAGAAACCGGCTTTGTTTTCTGCGAAGCAAAGACCGGTACGATATCTCATCGGTGACACTACTCTTGAAGTTGAGAATTGGCTGCACAACGGATGACCGTTTATATTGACTTGTGTTTAATTTCTGTGATCATTTACATTTTCCTAGTAATAGTTCCCGTCTCGTACATATTGAGTGGACGGGTTCTGTTCCTCCCCTTTTTTTACTTTTGATTGTACATACTTGTAGGGCGCAGAAAGTTGCACAGCTAGTGTGGAAGGTGTGTGCATGCATGTTAAATGTCTCATGGTTCATTGCTCTCGGTTTTTGAGATATGGGATGAGAACATCGAACTTGAAACATTCAATTTCTTTCTACAAATCCTTCGGTTCACCCTCGACAGACCTACTGTTCATAATCAGTTTATCGAGAGAGTTTATTGATTGTGAGGACGTTTAACTCCCAGCGGGCGCAAGCCCCCGCTGTTAATTACATCAGATGACCCTTCCAAGCCATACTGAATACCTCGTTCATTCCGGAATTTGTGCCTATTTGTTGTGAATTGAATAAAGGGGTTAAAAGGGGAGACTCATGTATTGGCTTTGGTATTGATTTGGTTTTCTATATGCTTGGACATGCGTATGTGTGTGTGTATGATTTATTAATATTATATTTTTAAGTGGGAATTTGAATATTTGAGAAGTTTATATGCATTACTTATTTGTATTTGAGGCATATTTATTTATGTTTTTATTAATTATTTACATATTATTAAGAAATAAGATCATTAATTTTAAAGAAAGGGTATTTTGGTCATTTCAAAACTTGGCTGATGGCTGGACATGTTCAATTTTATTTAGAGACAGGGAGGATTTAATTTGGGTTCATTTGGAGGTGATTTGAGTTGATTTGGATTTGAAATGAAGAAGTTATGACCCAAAAGGACTGAAAAGGGCTTATTTGTAAAGCTTGATTCTTTCCAGGGGCCTATTTGTAAATCTGGAAGAAATGGAATTTGTGATTTGGATTTTAGACAAGGTTTTATGTGAAAATTGGGCCTTTAAGGGCTTGTTTGAGAGAGTTTTAGGCTGGCAGGGACCTATTTGTAAATTTACAAGGGCTTCGCTGTGATTACAATTTGTCAGAGGGGCTTATGTGCAAAAGATTCTTGATTTAATGATTTTATTGATTATCTGGGTTTTGAGATTTGTATTGGGCTTTGAGATGCATACTAGGCCTTTAAGATTGGTATTGATTATTTGATTGGAGTTTTGGGTTTTGAGATTTGGGCTGTAGGTTTTGATATTAGTGCTAGCCATTAATCCCAGCTTCAAGATCCGCACAGAAGGATTTTTAATTAGACCCGACATGTGGGCCTAGAATGCCAGTGGTTTGCCCGTTCATAAGCTTGTATTTGAGCCTTCGGATCACTCTCTTCTTTAAGATCTGGGTTTATTTGAATATCTTATTTCGGCGCCCACATCCAACGAGTCTAAACGCTTTAAACTTCGTGCTAGCTTTAAACTTCGTGCTAACTATGATATGAACTCAGGTTCTGACACCGGGTTTTAGGGTTCCGATCTCCGATGTTATTCCGGTCACGGCAGCATGAAGGGAAGACACCATTGGCATCGTCTCAAGCTTACAAGTCTATTGAGTGCGTTGTCGGCAGTGGTTGATCACCGGAAGCGACGGAAGACGGCCAACCTCGATTTTCGGTACCGGCCGAGGCCTTTACCTGATTTCATTGTTGTTTTCTCCAATTGTTTGGTTATTAAATCTTATTTTCGGTATGTAGGAACTATATATAGCGTCAATTTCATTTTTATAAAGATTTGAGTATGCTTTGGGCTTTTGAGTTTTCGGTTTAATATCGATTTGGTACCAGTTCTGTACCGGTTTAATTTCTGGATTGCCTAAAGCACAATTATTCTTAAAGGATGGTCATATTTGGATTTTTGAAGCATGTCAAGGTTTTCAGAATTTATTTTAAGCATAGATTTGGATTTTTGGCTTGGGTGTGTTAAATTTGTAAGAGAGAATAGATGTAAGAAAACAATTTTATTATTGCAATCTTAATTTCAGATTTTACATATATGTCTATTTATAAAGAAGAACAAAAACTAGCCGTTATACTATTAATTACAACTACCAACCACTAACCACTAACTCCTAGTCTATTAATTACTAACTAGCCGTTATTTACAAATTTGAATTGTAGCCGTTATTTTTAACACTCCCCCTCAAGCTAGGAATGTATATATCGTACAATCCTAGCTTTCTTGTAATTTTCTCGAATGGACCCGGATATAAGCCTTTAGTGAAGATATCCGCGAGTTGATCTTCACTTTTAACGTATGGTGTTTCAATTTCTTTTGCTTGAACTTTTTCTCTAATAAAGTGGCAATCCACTTCTATGTGTTTTGTTCGTTCATGAAACACGGGATTTGAAGCTATGTGTCTTGCCGAATTATTGTCGCAATACATTTTCATCGGTTCTTGAATTTTAAATCCCATGTCCAATAGGAGTTGCTTGATCCATGTTAGTTCACTTGCGGTTGATGCCATGGCACGATATTCGGCTTCGGCGCTTGATCGTGCTACAACATTTTGTTTCTTGCTTTTCCATGTGACTAGATTTCCGCCTACAAATATGCAAAAACCGGTTGTCGACTTTCTATCGAAGCTTCCGGCCCAATCTGCATCGGAATAGCCACATATATCATTAGAATTATTATTTTTCATCCAAATACCCTTGCCGGGATTATTTTTTAAAAATCTCAAAATTCTATTTACGGCTTCTAAATGTGGTGTTTTTGGTGAATGCATGAATTTACTAATTTGACTTACGGAAAAAGAAATATCCGGACGTGTAACCGTTAGATATATCAATTTTCCTACAAGTTTTTGAAATTGATTTATGTCTTTTAAAGGTTCACCATCTTCACTATTTAATTTGCATTTGTTGTCAATTGGGGTAGAGGCCGGTTTACATCCTAACTTACCGGTTTCTTTTAACAAGTCAAGTGTATATTTTCTTTGAGAAATAAAAAGTCCTTTATCCGAAGTGGCTACCTCTATTCCTAGAAAATATTTAAGATATCCTAAATCTTTTATGTCAAATTTTTCTTTTAGTTGTTTTTTAATGTTTTGAATTTGTTCAAAATTATTTCCGGTAATTATGATGTCATCTACATATACTAAAATGAGAGTAGTATTGATACCGTCACATTTTGTAAATAAAGAATGATCGGCATTACTAATTTTAAAATTACAAAAAATTAAATAAGAGCTAAGCTTGTCATACCATGCCCGTGGAGATTGCTTCAATCCATAAATTGATTTATTAAGCCTACAAGCCAAGTTAGAATTTGTTTCCAATTTATGACTGGGTGGTAATGTCATATACACCTCTTCTTCAAGTGTTCCTTGAAGAAATGCATTTTTAACATCCATTTGGTAGAGGTCCCAACCATTGTTTACGGCAATAGAAAACAAAATTCTTACGGTATTCATTTTTGCAACCGGTGCAAAGGTTTCGTTATAGTCTATGCCATAGGTTTGGGTGAATCCTTTAGCTACAAGTCTTGCTTTATACATTTCTATGGTTCCATCACTATTATATTTGGTTTTATACACCCATTTACAACCAACCGGTTTTTTATTTTTTGGTAGAGAAACAATATTCCAAGTTTTATTTTGTTCTAAGGCTTTTAATTCCTCATCCATAGCCTTACACCATATTGGACATTTAATTGCTTCTTGGTAATTTTTTGGTTCTAATACTTTTTCAATACTAGTGAGAAATGTATGGTATTCGGTTGAGATGTTGTCTTATGAAACAAAATTTTCAATTGGATATTGTACCGAATATGTCACATAATCTCTAAGTCTAGTTGATGGTCGTCGTTCTCTAGATGATATTCTTCTAATCGGTAAACTTTCTTCCGTTTCATTTTCATTTATGTCATCATTAGTTTCATTTTCTTGATTATTTTCAACTTGATGATTATTTCTAGGAATAAAACTCAAATCATCTAAGTAAGGTAAAACTATATTGTCATTTAAATGTGTTTGATGAAATATTTCTTTTTCTTTGAAATATGGTTCATTTTCAAAAAATGAAACGTTTCTAGAAAGATATATTTTTTTATTAATTGGATCATAGCATTTATAACCCTTTTTATAAGATGAGTATCCTAAGAAAATAGTTTTTTGTGATACAAAATCAAGCTTGTCATTTCTTTTGATATGTACGAAACTTGTACAACCAAATACTCTCATATGGTCATAAGTGATTTTTTGTTGATAAAGAATTTCTAATGGACTTTTGTTTTCTAAAATAACACTAGGTAATCTATTGATTAAATGGGTGGCACAAAGTACGGCATCCGACCAATAAATTTTAGGAACATTATTTTGAAATAATAAAGATCGTGTCATTTCTAATAAATGTCTATTTTTCCTTTCCGATACACCATTTTGTTCGGGAGTATTGATACAAGTTGTTTGATGTATAATACCCTTTTCTCTAAAGAGACTTGAAAACATCCTATTTATAAACTCGGTTCCATTATCCGATCTAAAGATTTTTAATTTTGCATTAAATTGTGTTTCTATGAGACATAAAAATTCATAAAAACAATCAAACACTTCATCTTTGGATTTAAGTAAAAATAACCAAGTTGCTTTTGTAAAATCATCAATAAATAAAAGAAAATACTTGAATCCATTATATGAATCTATTGGGGCCGGTCCCCATACATCGGAATGTACTAAATCAAAAAGAGCTTTACTTTTGCTCGTAGAAAGAGAAAAAGGAAGCTTTGTTTGTTTTGCTAATTTGCAAATTTCACAAGTAGTACAATTTAAACTTTTAAAATCTAAAATACTATTTAAAATCTTGTCGGAAGGATGCCCTAGTCTCTTATGCCAAATATCAGAATTAACGACTTTTGCGGAAGCACAAAAATTTAATTTGGAGTTCAAAAGATAATGTTCATTTTCTAAAAATCCTTCACCAATCTTGACCCCGGTTTCCCGGTCCTGAAATACAACGTTTTTACAAGAAAATATTGCATTACAATTTAATTCTTGTGTTAATTTATTTACAGAAATTAAGTTTACGGGAAATGTTTCTAAATATAAAACATTTTTAATTTGTTTATTGCATAGATTAATTTCTCCTACGCCATTTATTTTTGCCTTCATACCATTTGCAACCAATACAAAATTATTACCATTGGTCGGGTTGAGGTTTGACAGTAGTTGTTTATTCCCAAACATATGATCTGTTGCACCACTATCTATAATAATTTGATTAAAAAAGAAATTTTTTGAGTTAGAAGCAATACCACATATGCTGGGATTGTTTTGATTGTTCATCATCGCACAGAACTGCTGAAAATACTGCTGCATTTGATCTCCAGGCCTTGACCCGCTTGAAAATGACCCATTTGCGCCAAAATTAGCCTCTGACCCGTTCCAGGATGACCCGCCAGCGCCTGACCCGTTCCAGAGTGACCCGCCAGCGCCTGACCCATTCCAGGATGACCCGCCAGCGCCTGGAATGGAGGGTCCATTTGGTGTCTCCTTATTGGGTCCGCCAGGGTTGGAATTGAATCCATTAGTAGTTTGTCTAGTGTTATTGGGTCCGAATCCATTTCCAGACGAACCCACTAGCCCATTAAGTCCTTTCTCTTGAACAGAAGCTACATAACTTCTGTTTTTTTCACCATTTTTTTCCCAATTTCGATTCTGATCATTTCCCTTCCATTTTTTTGGTCTAAGATGGGGATAGAGGTGCCAACATCTATCTTGAGTGTGGCCATCTTTTTTACAGTGGTTACATTTTTCATTTTTTGATTGATTTGGGCGATTTTGAAAGCTAGGGTTTTGATTAAAATTGAAATTTTTTACGGTTAAGCCATGGGTCTCGTGTCCCTCATGGCTTACAATCTGACCATTCATGACAATTCTCCTACTTTCCTCTTGTTGAATTAAACTTTTAATTTGAGAATAAGATGGAAGAGGTACCGTGGTCATGATTTGAGATCTTACGGCTTCATAACTCGGGTTTAGACCCACGAGGTACTGAAAAATATCGTCCTCCTCAGCTCGTTTCTGAAGTGTGGCCAAATCTGTTGTAAACGGCCGGTAAGATTGAAGTTCATTGCGTTTTTTCTCAAGAGCACTAAGGTAGTCAGTGTGACTTCTTGACCCTTGTTTTTCTTGTTGAATCTCCTGCATAAGTTGATAAATGTGAGAAAAATTATTTTGTTGACCATACATACTTTTTACCGCTTCCCATAGTTCATGTGCCGTTTCGGCCAACGTGAAGAGTTCGGATACGGCCGGTTCCATGGAGTTGAGTAGTAAGGTAACAATTATGTCATTCGTAGTTCTCCATTTTTTTGTTGCTATTGTTTCTTCGGGTGTTATCTTGCTTGTGTTTGCAATTTCTGGTTTTTTCTCTTCACCCGTAATGAATTCTAACATCTCTCGACCACTCAGGGCTCTGGATGCTGCCCTTGCCCATGACACATAATTTTTTCCATTGAGCAAGGTATTTGTTAGCTTCGAGAAGTTCGCTGCTTCTTCTTGAGCCATTTTCTTTTTGCTGAAATTTGTCACGCGTTTTCGATTTTTCGGTCACAGAGAACCTGGCTCTGATACCATGTTAAATTTGTAAGAGAGAATAGATGTAAGAAAACAATTTTATTATTGCAATCTTAATTTCAGATTTTACATATATGTCTATTTATAAAGAAGAACAAAAACTAGCCGTTATACTATTAATTACAACTACCAACCACTAACCACTAACTCCTAGTCTATTAATTACTAACTAGCCGTTATTTACAAATTTGAATTGTAGCCGTTATTTTTAACAGGGTGCAATAAGCAATTTATGAAGTTTACATTTTTTATAAATTCGGATTAATCTAAAACTGTTTGTTTTCATGAAAGATTAGGGGGTTTCTTGTTATCAGTTCATAGGAAGGTATTTATATTAGCTTCAGAATGAGTTTTATGATTTTTTTCTATTTTTATTTCTATTTTTAAAGTGTTTATTTCGGCTGAGGGCATTGGAGGTCATTTTGCCATTTTATTTGCTGGATTTTTCCTTCTTGAAAGCTGAAACTTTGGGAGCTCATAGAAAATAGAAATGAGATCCAAATAATGTGAAATTTGTGTCCATTTTATGTATTTTGAAGTCTTCTATTTAATTGTGATATCCATTTTTCAATCTAGTCCTTAAATCAATTTTTATTACTCAATTTGCCAGCAGATCCTTTTTATCTTTTAATGCTGGAATTTTCTGGTTTTAAAACCTGAACTTTGAAATTCCATATAAAATTGAAATAAAATCAGAAGAATATGAAACTTAAGTCAATTTTGTGTGTTTTGATGTCCTCTATTTGGTGGCGATGTCCATTTTCTAGTTTGGTCCCTGTATCAGTCCAGATTGTGCCATTTACCAGCAGAGGTCATTTTGGCACTTTTTAGTGCTTTTCTTGTACCAATGGTACATGCTTTGTGATTTGGTGTTAGTCCACTATTCCAGAGGGTATTAGGGACTGGTTTAGAGCATTTACAATCGAGTTTGTGAATCATTCATCCTTTAAATGGATTTTCATAGCTTTTGAGCTATTATTGGACATTGACAAACAAAAAGAAAAGAAAACAATCTCCAAAAATCATTATTTCAACTTAAAACATTAGAAATCTGTCAAGGACTTGGTTTTATGCAGAAAAGTCCCTGTTTTTGTCAAAATCACATTTTCAAAGCTTTTGCATCATTTCAAGAGGTGTATCATTGAGATTTCATTAGGAAAAAGGTGTAAATGACATGGAACAATATTGGATTGTTGTCTATTTGCACCTTTGACCCACTTTCTCTCACTATTTGCACAATGATTGATTTAACTTCCTTGTAAAGTGTAGTTTAGTACACCTTGATGATCTTTCATACAAGGAAGCCAAATATCCTTTAATTGTGCAATATAGACCTCATTTAGTAGGAATAGACAAGGGAGCTATCCAGCTCAACCTTTATTTATCCTTTCATTACTTTTATTCATATTTTCTATCATCCTTTAACCCTCTTAAATAAAACAAATAAATAGTTTAGGTATGAATGGAGCTATCCAGCTCAACAAACATACCCTCTTCAATTTATTTGCTTTAAAAGGAGAATTAAAGGGTTTTGAAAGAAAATAAAAAAAAATCGAAAATTAAAAGGGAGAGGAGGCAGAGAAGGAAAAGAAAGAGGAAAAATTCATGTTTTGATACTTTTATTATTATTATTCATGAAAATCATTCAAAAGACAAAAAAAGTGCAAATAAAGATATTATAGCATATTTTTATTATATACATATTTTTTTTTATGTTTAAAAGGGAAGAAAGTGCAAGAAAATAAAACATTTTTTGTTTGATCATCAAGCTACATACTTTTTTTTGTTCATCCTAAGATGAACTAGAAATCATGCTACTCTCACATTCATCATTTTTGGAAGTTTTAAAATAAAAAGAAAATGAAGAGATGAAGGCAAGCTCAAGACAGTAAAGAGAAAAGAAGAAATTTATCAAAAACATCTTTATTTCGATTTCATGAATATGTACATAACATTGCTCATTAAGAGCTTACATCAAGTAGGTATTGGTTACCTTTCTCTTTTCTAAAAGCTTGAAGAACTTGCTCTCTAACTATGAAATTTAGTATTTCTTTTTGTCTAAACCTAGTAGCAGAGATTTGAGTGAGTTGTATATTTGCTGAGTGGTTGAGTGATGCCTTTCTTCTTCATTCTGGGTGCCTTATATAGGGCAGCAAGGACTTAGGGTTTAGGGTTTTGCTTATGTGGTTTTCATCACGCATAGCAAGTGTTTGATGCATGGTCTGGATTCATTTCGGCCTCCTAGTGTGTATACATGGCAAAGGTCATCCAATCACACCTTTACATGTCATGAACTATTAGCTGTATTATTCTCAGCCTTTAGATTGTTCTCATGTGTTGATGTCTCATTATCACATCTATAAATCCGACCTATTTCTGTACCAAAATCTGTGTTTCAAACCACCAAATCGTGTCTTTTGCATTAACTATACATGAAATATCTATAGAATGTGGTACTGCTGTGTTTTCGTTCCTACTTTGCAGAAAACAGCGAAATCAGGGAAGAATATGAAGTTCTGGAACCATCCACGCGGGCCGCGTCACATACGACGCGGGTCGCATCAAACCCTGACTCGACCACAGACGCGACCTCCATTCTTACACGCGAGAAGCACAGACACGCTGACCGCGTCCACTGCACGCGGGTCGCGTGAGTCTATTCCGGAAAGAAAACAGAATAGGAAACAGAGCTCAATGAAGGAAAGGTCGGCCAGATTGGCTATATTACGGGATCCCTTGCCACAGAAGGGGATCTCATTGATTATTGTGCATTCCAGAGAGCAAGAGACGGGTTTTAGGATTGAGGTTCGACGGCTAGCTTGGAGACGAAGTTGAGAGGAGCATAACGAGAGTTTTGCGACGAATCTTCATCGTTCTTCTAGTTTTTCTATGAACTCTTTTATCTTTATTTGTTTTCTTTGTTCTTTGACTATGTGTGAGTAGTTTTCTTTGTTTCTAGGGTTACGATGTAGTTCGATACCTTGTTTTGTATGCATGTTGTTTGAATTTGTGTTGAACAATAGTGTTTAATTGTTTGAGTATTATTCTAATTGCTTTGTTGAAGTTGATTGAATGATTCATGTTTGTTTACTGTTAGATGTCTATAGCATCTTTCTTGTACTTTGGCATTGATGTTTCTTTCAACCAAACTTAGTATCTGAGGTAGGTTTACGAGCCATGAGGCGAGTCCAAAAAGTAACTGAGAGGTGAACTTTACCACTTATCGAGAGGTAGTGGTTACCTTTAGTAAACCAGACAATTAACTTAGATTCAAAACCTAAGAAGGTGAAATTGCATTTCCGATACCAGGTTTATTAAGCCAACAAATGAGAGTTGAGGTTTAGGAACATTAGGTTCGGTCAATGAATCCTTACACTAAAGAACAACGCAAAAACAGACAACTGCTGCATTTCCTCGAGGTCCACACGGACCGCGTATGAGAGTACGCGGGTCGCGTGTTCCATGCGGGTCGCGTGTGAAAGCACGCGGGTCGTGTGGATACCGAGAGGCAAGGTTGACAATGAAATCGAAAACCCTGGAAACGCTTCTCTCTATTTGATAAAACCAAAATTTACTTTCTGTCAATTTAATTACTTTACTTCTGTCATTGATTGAATTTAGGATTTAAACAAACCAAACCAACCTTTTTCCAACTTCTAGTACCTAATTGATTTAAATAGAATTCCATATTTGATTTAAGAACCGTCCTGTGGATCGATACCTGACTAGACTATACGAAGGGATTGTGCACTTGCAATCTTAGTCGAAAGTTGAATAAGGTTAAAAGCTACAGCTTGCTGTAGTGAAACTTTGTGATACACTTTTGTGCGAACATGTGTGCACAACATCATCTTAGCCCTTGATAAACCGACTATAGAAGGAGAAACTTGATGGGTGTGCTCCTGACTCTCTGGAGAGGGTATTCCCATATTTTTCTTCATGTGCACAGAGCTGGACACGTATCAGAGGGGACCAACAGCCAAATAACAGCTGTATTGAACATGGTACCTTGTTCCCGCGCCTTACCGGGCCTCATCATGAGCCCAAATCGGTTCTGGTGTTAATATTCATGAGGGATGGACACAGAGCATCGCCCTTACCCCATTATCATGTGCCTGGGTGTATTGCACCGAATTGATGACGAATTACACCCTTTCTACTTATGTCACATTCGGGTGCATGCCTCTCTCACGGGCCAACGCAATTACACCCTTTCACTTTAAATTGGAAAGTCTACCAGTGTCGCCTACCCCTTCCTTAGCTCTAAATCAAGTCTCGTGATTTAATTTTGCCGAGAGCTTGCATTTTCCATTTTTCTTCCTTCCCCTTCTCGGTTTTAATTGGACTTATGAGAGAGGGATGTATGACCAGAGCTTTGAGTATAGAGAAGAGGGTATGACCTTTATTAATATAGCATAAAGGCTTTATATCGAGCTCTATCCATTTAGTGAATTTTAAGCTCTAATTTCGGATTCGGAAGGAAGGCCAGGAGAAGAAGAAGAAGTCAGGTGCGCGGGCCCACTTGTCGGTCTCCTTGTTTCTACCGTTCATCCCTTTAAGATTCTTTTATTTTCTTCGGCTGTATTCGGTGTCCGTGAGCCGTGTAAAGGGGGTGTGGCGTGGTGCATGAAGCACCAAGTGCATGCTAAACGAAGGGGTCAAATGATATTTGAATTGTACCCCAGCACCTAGCGCCTCCCTTTGTTTGGTCACGGTGTACCATGGGCCGAGACACTGGCAATTCGGTATATCCCGTATTACCCTAGTGTGCCGTGTTCATTTTCCATGTTGCTCAGCGTAAAACGACCCTGAGTCACTAGTGATCGGGTCCCATACTGTCAGATCTGTTTGGTATCCCAAAAATCGTACCCAGAGCAGTTTTGAGACTTGATTTGGTCAAATGTCATCCTGTTTTGCACCCAGAATATTATCTATGCATTGTTTAATTCTTAAAGAATTAATTGCTTCATCATTTTGACCATTGTGCACACCAAAATTCAAGTTTTTGCATGTAGAATGTTAGCAAGAATTTCAATATGCTATACTCAGTTTGCTTTGAAGAGCCTGAGTGTGACTTTGTTATTTTAATTGCCCCGGAAATTGTCATTTATCTTGTGACAACTTTTTAGGGTCAAACAATACTTTATCTTCTTATTAATATATATGTTCTCGGCAGTTCACCGATAACCATAAAAAAAAACTCGATCATTAGACTAATTAATTTGGTTTTAAATTTATGGGTTATAACATTCTCCCCCCCTAATAAAAAGTTTCGTCCCGAAACGAAAAGATCATTCGTAAAAGACAGCATTTCGAGTAGCATTATGCTATCCGTGGTTGTGCATTCATTGCACAAGTCTCGTCGACTAATTAGTCACTGGAGCTAGATCCCTTAGTGTTTACGTCTTTTCTTACGCATGTTCATGATGGGGTTTGTGCTCTAGTATGTTCCTCGTGGCTCTGTTTTTTTCCTTGTTTATATCTCGACGGGCTTCGTAATATGTAGTTGAGTGCTTCAATATAAGCTCCACTCTCGACTCTCCAAGTCAATGTGGGGACGTAAAGCCTTCAAGTACGTTGATTTTAAGTTATGCAGATGAGTTATGAAGTTTCGAAAGCAGAGATGTAAGAATGTCGAGAGGGTAAGAAATTCCAATGAAATGAAGCTCTAGAAAATGAAAAGAACCTAAATCGGGTTGAATCAATTAACTTAATTAATTTATGTACGATCAGGAATGAATTCGTCAAGTTTAGTTTATTCGAATAATTCAAGCTAAGTTTGATTTAGGAACTCTTAAAAGGGATATATATATATAGAGTTTAGGAGGCATGATTTCATTTTAGAAGTCACGCAATCTAGTCATACAATGAGTTTTATTGGATTGATAGCAAGAAGGGGCTAAACATAATCAGAATGATATAATTTAAAATTTTAGGTGACGAATTAGAAATGATGAAATGGGTCTACTTAACTTCAACCCTATAATAAGTTCCACTTGGACCCTTTTTAACGGAAAGTCATTCGAAATCTTGAGAAGGTTTTCGGGTTGAAATTAAGTGGTATTTTCTTTTCAAATAACTTAAAAGGGAGATCCATTATTTAAACGAGGATTAGATTACAAAGAATGAATTTTCGAGTTATGAGTTGCGTTTGTGATTAATAGGCACACAAAAATATAGATAAATAATTCATTAATATTGAAAGAGAAGTGAACCAGATTAATCATATAATTGATCCATTTATATAGGACAAAGGAGATCAATTCTAGATGATTTAATTTAGATTGATTAATTTGGGAAATGGCAGGGACGTAAGTTACGTTGAATCACTCGAATAGAACTGTCTTAGAAATAGTTAAGACATAATTGTTCGCGCAGAAGCGCAACGCAAGTTTCAGTACGCTTGAGGGCGTACCTTTTAAAACCGCGTTTACACTTCACGAGTAAGGGTTGCAAGTGCACAACCCCTATCGAGTAGTATAATCGGGTATCGATCCACAGGGACGGGCAATTACTTGGTTAGAATCTACCAAACTCAATTAAAAACTAGAAGTGAGAAAGATTTGGTTTGGTGTTTAATTTCCTAAAGGGTCAGATCAAACAATTCAAGAAGATGTAATAAAATGCTAGAAGAAATGTAAATTGTGTTTTGATTATGGATAAAAGGCGTTTCCAGGGTTTCAGACTTCATCTCTGATCTGCCTCTAGTGGTACGGCCCGTACCAAGTTGGTACGGCTAGGCCGTACTTCACTTGGTAAGGCAAGGCCGTACCACCCTGGTAAGACCCGTACTGGCTTCCCAGAACAGAACCTACCAGTTCGAGTGAATGCATTTCCTTGCTGGTACCTTGTGCTAAACTCTTTAGAAAGGTTCAATTGACCATACCTAAGGTTCTTAACCCTCAACCATCGTTTGTTGGATCAAGATCTAGGTTGGAATGCAATTGATTGCCTTTTAGGGATTTCTACACCTCAACTCTCGTGTGTTGGTACAGATCTACCCTAGCTGGTTGATTGGAGGTCTAAGGCACCCTCTAATCTGTCGATTAGAGGAGAATTCAACCTCTCGGCTTCAATTCGAACTATTCTACCCTAAGCATTTGATTTGGATGAGAGATTGAGATGATCACACGACCTTGATAGGTTCGATCTAAACCTAGAGGCACATCATACAACAATCACAGCAAGCAAAGCAAAAGATATCAAAGTAAATCACAATCAATCAAACTAAAGAGTTCATACAAGATACAAGTCAAAGAAAGTCAAAACAAATCAAGAATCAATCTCTAACCCTAGAAACTAAAAGAACTACTCACAGCACATAATCAGATCTAAAAATGCAATAAGAGGGATAGAGATAGCCATGGATCGAAGGGATCGAGAGGAGGAAGCTAGATCCGTCGAGTTTCGCCTCTTCATCTTCCTTCCTTCTTGCTCTCAGCTCCTTAGCTCTCTTTCTCTCTCTTATTGTGCTCTCAAATGGATCTGGAATGGAATTGATGTCGAAATTGGAGAGTTCCCCGCTTTAAATAGCCTCTGCCAAAATTTGAATCTGTCAGGCCGCCTTTATGTACGGCCCGTACCAAATTGGTACGGCATGGCCGTACCAGGCGTGGTGAGACTGTAGATCTTCTCGCTAGCTTTCCAAAAAGTGGTCATACGCTCAAAACGGAGTTACGAGTCAAAAGTTATGACTGTTTTAAGTTCGGTGCTGAAATTTCTGGATCTGACGCAGGTCGCGTGGGGGAAGTCAGAACTCTGCCTGCTTTGCTTGTTTTCGCCTATTTCCTGCAAATCAACCACAAAACTGCAGCAGTACCATATTCTATTGATTTTCAATGTAAACTATGCAATTTAGTGGTCGAAAACATAAGGTCTGGTCTGAAAATAGGTCGAAATAATAGATGAAATATGGACATATCAAATTCCCCCAAGCTTACCCTTTGCTTGTCCTCAAGCAAATTTGTACTTTCAAACTGGGTTTGGATTCTAAATGCAAGCTAAATGCCTAAATGTGAAAATTTACTCGATTGACTCAATTAAGAAACTCAAGAATCTTTTTGCTATGATTTGGACTCATCTTGGTAAATTTTGATTCACCTCACAAATTGATTAACAAAACCTCAAACTCTAAATGTTTCAAAACTTGCAAAGCTGATTACTCGAATTTGTCGATTTATCATTCTTTCACTAAACTGTGCCCTCGTTTGTAGGAGATTTACCCTTTTGGCCCCCCCAAGCTTGAATCAAGCTTAGGTCAGAAAGTTGCGGACTTCGTGTGTTGATATTTGCAAAAATTTTATTTCTTTCATTTCTAATTTGGGAGACGAGCTCAAAGGCCCCCATTCAAGGCTTATTGCCAGTACTCTTATTTTCTCCATCTTTTCATCTCTTTTTTTTTTCTATTATTTTTTTTTATTTGCACATACCATGAATACACACATCCACTAGCGTTCATTCACACCAACGGATATCCCAACCTTTCTTTATTTGAAATCCCTATTTCCAAAATTTAAAGGCACAATTCAGTTTCTAAATTCTATTTCAACATTCAAGTCTCCATTCTCACAAGTCTCAAACCATTTATTCCTAATCAGTTCTATTTGGTCAATTATGAGGTTAGTTCTAACTTCCCAAAGTCATCCCAATCACATGAAAATTTTCAAACAGGTCCCAAATCGAAACAATCAAGCAATTTTTCACCTAACAATGCAAGAGAAAAGTAAAAATGACCTAAGTGCAATCAAAATAAATCCTAAAACACAAAAGTAAATCCTAAGATACAAAAGTCGTCTTCCCCCCCAAGCTTAGCCTGAGCATTGTCCTCAATGCTTCAAGACTGAAAGATAAAGAGATATAGAAGCAAAAGGGAAAGAGAAAACATACCCGCTCAGTCATCGGTGGGAGGTGGATCAGGTGGCACTGGTGGGAGCACCCACTTCTGAGGTACACGGCCCATGCGATCACACTCTTGCATCAGAAGAATCCGCAAGATTCCCATCAAGTTCTTGATCGAGCGCCCGATCGCGTTTTTGTGCGCTTCCAATTTCTCCAAGAGTGTAGCAGTCCGATCGGGTTCAAGATCTGCGCTTATGATTACATGACGACATCTATCTGGGTCTAGAAACTCGTACCTGAGGTGAGCTGCTGGAGGCTTGAGCTCAGGAGTCAGCCGCTCTGTCTGGGTCTTGACGCGGGTCGCATCAGGTGGAATGGCATCGCATGCTGACCAATCCCAATCGCTTCCTTTGGTCTCCAGGTCATCAGACCACGGCATGCGGGTCGCATCAGGTGGCGTGCGGGTCTCGTCTACATGCTCTTCAGGTGGAGATGCAGGTCGACTTGGCTCGATGCAACCTGGGTCCACATGTTCTTCCGTGGGTGATGCGGGTCGTGTCTCAATGATGCGGGTCGCGTCAAGTGCGGTCTGGTCTGTTGGCTGGGCTGGTCCTTCGCATTCTGGCTGAGCTGGCAGCTTTGCAGGTTGAGATTGGCGTGAGATGATGATGTGACTCAATTGCTCCAGCAACTTGTTTTGGGCAGCCATTTGATTTTGTTGAGCGGCCATCTGTGTGGACATGTTTTGCAACTGTTCCCACAGCATCTGGTTCACCTTCCCTTGCTCGTGTATGAATTCGATCTCAGCGGGATCAATGTACGGCTCGGGTGGATCGGGTTGGAATGCGCAATTGTTCGAGTCATGATAGGTCTAAATTATATACACATTCGATCTAGTTTTTATCACATAATAACACCAAATATCTTGTATTTTAATAGAGAATATAATGAAATATATCCAAGAATCAAGTTACTGCCGAAGTCTATTTAAATTACAGGAAATGGAGCAAATTGTAGATCTTCTCGCAAGCTTTCCGAAAAGTGGTAGAACACTGAAAACGGAGTTACGGATCATAAGTTATGCCCGTTTGAATTTCAGAGCAAAACAGGAGAAACCGAGCCCAGTGCGGACGCACTGACCCAGAGTGCGGACGCACTGACACAGAAAACAGATAATCCGAGCGCAGTGCGGACGCACTCGGGCCGCACCACCCGCACTCAGCCGACACACAGTTCGTATTTTGGCCATATCTTGGTCATACGAACTCCGATTTGAGTGATTCAAAGCTTGACGGAACCAGGACAAAGAGATCTACAACTTTCATGAAGGAAAAATATCCAAATTCGGAATGTATAATTCTGTAAAGTCGCATCAATGGCCGCATCAGCCTGAAAAACTGCTAAATATGGAAAGTTAGTGGGCTTAGTGGGTGCCAAAATTAGAATAACTTGGTCTCCAAGTTCAGAATCACAGAATTAGAAATATAGAAGTTAGTAGACTTAGTGGGCGCCGAAAATAAAACGACTTGATCTCCAAGTTCAGAAAACGTTATATAAGGCTAAGGAGGAGAAATTATCCATTATTGTACATATCCATTATTGTACATATCCATTCTTTTACCCATATTCCATATATTGAGAGAGAGAGATCCTGCAGAAATTCTTGAAGTTCCAAGGAAGGAGAAGAAGAAGAAGATTCAAGCAAGGAGTTGGCAAGATCGAGGTTTTAGATCTAAGAAAGGGTGTAATCATTTCTTTATCTCATTTCTTATTGTTTTTGCCAATCTTTGTTATGGATCTCTCCAAGAGAGAGTAGTTCTCTTTCTAGGGGTTTAGGTCAATGCATGAACTTGTTTAATTCTAGATTATTCGGATATTTGTTTTTATTATGATTGTGTTATCGGATTTGATTGTTAATTTCTGTGATTTATTCTTTATGAATTTCATTAGTACTCGTTCCTTTGAGTTCACCTGGTTAGGGTTTATTGAATTGAAGTAGTTTTGAAATCCCGTTGATCGGGTCTTTCCGCTTTAAGTTTATTAAATTCCGGCATTGGTCATGAGGAGACTACTAATTGAAACCATAAAGACACACCTTAGGGTTGGGTTAGAAGCGACCGTACTTTGATATCCAATCCGGAACTATAGAAATTAAGGTTAGGATTTTGGTGAAGGACCGAAAGGCGAAGGCAAATCCTAATTAGGACACCTTAGAACAAATATCGATATATGCTTTGAAGCATGAGATTAAATATCCCTCTAGGTTAGTGACAGCCCTAGAATTCGAGGCACATTAATCCATAAAGCGCAAAGTATTTGTATTAATATTTGTTCCAAAGGCTAACATAGGTTAGAAACCTCATCAAATCAAACATGAATTTAAACAAACCGAATAAATAGAATTAGCAAGGAATTGTAGACCGAATACCCCTAGATCTCCTTAAACTTGAAAACAAACCAATCTTTCTTTCCTTTATTTTATTTACATTTATTGTTTGAAACTCCTCTTTTTCGGGTATTGAACCCAACTTAGGATTTTAAGAACAAACCCCCCCACTTTACTTTTATTGTTTTGTTTTAGAAGTAGTTTTCTTTATTAAAAATTAGTGTTTCCCTCTCTCCCTGCGGATCGACACCTAAATACTACAATCGATAGGTTGTGCGCTTGCAACTAACCTATTCATTGAGTACGAAGGTTTTATAAATATTAAAGGCAAAAGAGTACAAAATTATTATATCTAAAATACTCAACAAGCTTTTTGGCGCCGTTGCCGGGGAGAATAGGATAGATACTAGTTTTTATTTTAGGAAAGTACTTTTAATTCTTAGTTTCCTTATTTACTTTTCAGAAAATTTAAAAATCCAAAAATAGTTTATTTCCTTTTTTTTTACAATTTCTGAAATTTACTTTCCTTATTTAGAAAAATCCAAAAATATTTACTTTGCTTATTTAATTTTCTGCACTTTATTATTCTCTATTTCTATTCTCTCTCTTTCACATCTCATCTCTTTTATTCTCTCATAAATTTGAGCACTGACCACCATCACGAGGAGACAAGCCGCAAAGATCAAGGCCAGCGAATCCTCTCTTTCTCAACAAATGGCGGGCCTAAACAACAATCCTCTCTTTGGTTGCAATTCAAACGACCGCCGACCCATAAGAGATGAACCGATCATCGAAAAGGAGGCAATTGCCCTCGATGATCCACCACCTTTAAACTGAGCCTCAACAAGTCGTGCTCCCGACGTTAAACCGAGCAACATCTTGTGAGTTTCTATTTCTCTTTTTAATTTCCTCTTCTAGTATGAATTGACACATTGAGGACAATGTTTTGTTTAAGCTGGGGGGAGGTTAAATGAAAAACTGAAATTCACAATTGTATCTTGCATTTAGTTTAAGCATGTTTAAATTTTTTGTTTAAAACTAGGGTTTTACCTAACCTTGAATAGGGTCCAGTCCGACTTGTTAGGATGTTTACCTAGTTTTGTGTCATGCATTTTGTTGATAAATTTGGGTGATTGACAATAATTAGGAGTATTCATGCACAATTTTTTCGAATTTTTTGTAAAACCCTTGGAATAATTTGAAATGACCACATAATTTGGCGAAAAACTTTGTGAAAATAAAGGTGTATGAAATTGGGGCATTAGGAATTCAAATTTATTAGAGAAGCTATTTAGATTTGGAAATTTTAAATTTAGAAAGATTGAGATATCCACAAGTATGAAAGAATACTTAGGGATGTGTGTATTCATGATATATGCATATATGTTGTGAAATTGGGTAAAAATTGAAAATTTTGGAAAATAAAAGGTGACTCCAATGACCTATGTTACGGCTTCATGACGTACTTATGGTTATGAGTCCTTAGCACTCTTGCTCCGCTAGTCTCCCGATAAAATTGACATTCGTGTTAGTGGAAGGGTTAGACTAAGAGCATGCAAAGCACCCTTGAATTAGAACGGTTGGGTACAGTTAACTACTTGTAACTAACCGGTGCTTAAATGAGGATTGGGAAAATAGTGCTAAATCATGAAAGAAAATCAAAACAAGAAAAATCAAAAGCAACAACAACAAAAATGAGAATATGCATGTATCAACACACGTAGTCCGCAACATTTCTAAACCTAAGTTTGATTCAAGCTTGGGGGAATTTGAAAATTCCACGTTTAAGATGGCATTTCTTTTAATAAATTTGGGTAGACGAAGTTTGTAATTTCTAAACCTTTAAGGAAATAAGAGTTAGAGTAATCAAATTGTGGGTTGAGTCATAATTATCCGAGGGTTAAACTTGAAATTTGGGAAGTTTGCATGAAGGTTTTAATTTTTGGCAAGATCATACAAATTTTTCACTTGAGAAAACAAACTTGATATAAGGTGTATCAAAGAGATCGAATTGTAGTCCCAGTTTAGATGTTGCTTGGGGACAAGCAAGGTTCAAGCTTGGGGGTATTTGATAGGTCTAAATTATATACACATTCGATCTAGTTTTTATCACATAATAACACCAAATATCTTGTATTTTAATAGAGAATATAATGAAATATATCCAAGAATCAAGTTACTGCCGAAGTCTATTTAAATTACAGGAAATGGAGCAAATTGTAGATCTTCTCGCAAGCTTTCCGAAAAGTGGTAGAACACTGAAAACGGAGTTACGGATCATAAGTTATGCCCGTTTGAATTTCAGAGCAAAACAGGAGAAACCGAGCCCAGTGCGGACGCACTGACCCAGAGTGCGGACGCACTGACACAGAAAACAGATAATCCGAGCGCAGTGCGGACGCACTCGGGCCGCACCACCCGCACTCAGCCGACACACAGTTCGTATTTTGGCCATATCTTGGTCATACGAACTCCGATTTGAGTGATTCAAAGCTTGACGGAACCAGGACAAAGAGATCTACAACTTTCATGAAGGAAAAATATCCAAATTCGGAATGTATAATTCTGTAAAGTCGCATCAATGGCCGCATCAGCCTGAAAAACTGCTAAATATGGAAAGTTAGTGGGCTTAGTGGGTGCCAAAATTAGAATAACTTGGTCTCCAAGTTCAGAATCACAGAATTAGAAATATAGAAGTTAGTAGACTTAGTGGGCGCCGAAAATAAAACGACTTGATCTCCAAGTTCAGAAAACGTTATATAAGGCTAAGGAGGAGAAATTATCCATTATTGTACATATCCATTATTGTACATATCCATTCTTTTACCCATATTCCATATATTGAGAGAGAGAGATCCTGCAGAAATTCTTGAAGTTCCAAGGAAGGAGAAGAAGAAGAAGATTCAAGCAAGGAGTTGGCAAGATCGAGGTTTTAGATCTAAGAAAGGGTGTAATCATTTCTTTATCTCATTTCTTATTGTTTTTGCCAATCTTTGTTATGGATCTCTCCAAGAGAGAGTAGTTCTCTTTCTAGGGGTTTAGGTCAATGCATGAACTTGTTTAATTCTAGATTATTCGGATATTTGTTTTTATTATGATTGTGTTATCGGATTTGATTGTTAATTTCTGTGATTTATTCTTTATGAATTTCATTAGTACTCGTTCCTTTGAGTTCACCTGGTTAGGGTTTATTGAATTGAAGTAGTTTTGAAATCCCGTTGATCGGGTCTTTCCGCTTTAAGTTTATTAAATTCCGGCATTGGTCATGAGGAGACTACTAATTGAAACCATAAAGACACACCTTAGGGTTGGGTTAGAAGCGACCGTACTTTGATATCCAATCCGGAACTATAGAAATTAAGGTTAGGATTTTGGTGAAGGACCGAAAGGCGAAGGCAAATCCTAATTAGGACACCTTAGAACAAATATCGATATATGCTTTGAAGCATGAGATTAAATATCCCTCTAGGTTAGTGACAGCCCTAGAATTCGAGGCACATTAATCCATAAAGCGCAAAGTATTTGTATTAATATTTGTTCCAAAGGCTAACATAGGTTAGAAACCTCATCAAATCAAACATGAATTTAAACAAACCGAATAAATAGAATTAGCAAGGAATTGTAGACCGAATACCCCTAGATCTCCTTAAACTTGAAAACAAACCAATCTTTCTTTCCTTTATTTTATTTACATTTATTGTTTGAAACTCCTCTTTTTCGGGTATTGAACCCAACTTAGGATTTTAAGAACAAACCCCCCCACTTTACTTTTATTGTTTTGTTTTAGAAGTAGTTTTCTTTATTAAAAATTAGTGTTTCCCTCTCTCCCTGCGGATCGACACCTAAATACTACAATCGATAGGTTGTGCGCTTGCAACTAACCTATTCATTGAGTACGAAGGTTTTATAAATATTAAAGGCAAAAGAGTACAAAATTATTATATCTAAAATACTCAACAAGTCATCGAATGGTGCAGGGTCGTAGAAATTGCAATTGTTGTTGCTGATATAGCCATCCTGCTCCGGTTCCTCACTCCAATCAGCCAGTGGGCAATACTCATAAGAGTGTCTCCTGTCCCCACACAAGGCACATGGCTGTGGTTGCTGGTTTCTGGCTGCCCTCATGCTCATTCTGATTGAATACCTCTCTACGGCCTCCTCTAGCTTGGCAGCTTTGGCATGTAGAGATGCGATCTGATCAGCTTTGGATCGGCCGCCTCCTCCAGTTTGAAAATTTTCGCTCCCATACCAATGTTGGTCAGTCATCATGTTGTACATGAGATCCATGGTGTCTCGAGTTCCTCAGATAGTAATCGCCATATTGTTCCTGAAAAAGAGAAAATAAAATAGGATAGAAGAAAGAAGCAAAATAAATAAAGGACACAAGATAAAGTCTAGATTAATTAAGTAAGATAAAATCTAACTAGGCAATTGGTTACCGTCCCCGGCAACGGCGCCAAAAACTTGTTGGCGCAGAAGCGCAACGCAAGTTTCAGTACGCTTGAAGGCGTACCTTTTAAAACCGCGTTTACACTTCACGAGTAAGGGTTGCAAGTGCACAACCCCTATCGAGTAGTATAATCGGGTATCGATCCACAGGGACGGGCAATTACTTGGTTAGAATCTACCAAACTCAATTAAAAACTAGAAGTGAGAAAGATTTGGTTTGGTGTTTAATTTCCTAAAGGGTCAGATCAAACAATTCAAGAAGATGTAATAAAATGCTAGAAGAAATGTAAATTGTGTTTTGATTATGGATAAAAGGCGTTTCCAGGGTTTCAGACTTCATCTCTGATCTGCCTCTAGTGGTACGGCCCGTACCAAGTTGGTACGGCTAGGCCGTACTTCACTTGGTAAGGCAAGGCCGTACCACCCTGGTAAGACCCGTACTGGCTTCCCAGAACAGAACCTACCAGTTCGAGTGAATGCATTTCCTTGCTGGTACCTTGTGCTAAACTCTTTAGAAAGGTTCAATTGACCATACCTAAGGTTCTTAACCCTCAACCATCGTTTGTTGGATCAAGATCTAGGTTGGAATGCAATTGATTGCCTTTTAGGGATTTCTACACCTCAACTCTCGTGTGTTGGTACAGATCTACCCTAGCTGGTTGATTGGAGGTCTAAGGCACCCTCTAATCTGTCGATTAGAGGAGAATTCAACCTCTCGGCTTCAATTCGAACTATTCTACCCTAAGCATTTGATTTGGATGAGAGATTGAGATGATCACACGACTTTGATAGGTTCGATCTAAACCTAGAGGCACATCATACAACAATCACAGCAAGCAAAGCAAAAGATATCAAAGTAAATCACAATCAATCAAACTAAAGAGTTCATACAAGATACAAGTCAAAGAAAGTCAAAACAAATCAAGAATCAATCTCTAACCCTAGAAACTAAAAGAACTACTCACAGCACATAATCAGATCTAAAAATGCAATAAGAGGGATAGAGATAGCCATGGATCGAAGGGATCGAGAGGAGGAAGCTAGATCCGTCGAGTTTCGCCTCTTCATCTTCCTTCCTTCTTGCTCTCAGCTCCTTAGCTCTCTTTCTCTCTCTTATTGTGCTCTCAAATGGATCTGGAATGGAATTGATGTCGAAATTGGAGAGTTCCCCGCTTTAAATAGCCTCTGCCAAAATTTGAATCTGTCAGGCCGCCTTTATGTACGTCCCGTACCAAATTGGTACGGCATGGCCGTACCAGGCGTGGTGAGACTGTAGATCTTCTCGCTAGCTTTCCAAAAAGTGGTCATACGCTCAAAACGGAGTTACGAGTCAAAAGTTATGACTGTTTTAAGTTCGGTGCTGAAATTTCTGGATCTGACGCAGGTCGCGTGGGGGAAGTCAGAACTCTGCCTGCTTTGCTTGTTTTCGCCTATTTCCTGCAAATCAACCACAAAACTGCAGCAGTACCATATTCTATTGATTTTCAATGTAAACTATGCAATTTAGTGGTCGAAAACATAAGGTCTGGTCTGAAAATAGGTCGAAATAATAGATGAAATATGGACATATCAATAATCTACTTCAAGTTTAATCGGAATCAAATAATGCTTGTCAATGAATATATTGATGGAAGCGGATCACATTGAATTTAGATACTTTAACTAGTTGAACAACAAACTTGATAAAATTGATAATTAGCTAAGGAGTCAAGTATGAGAAATAAAATTCTCAAATTTGGAGAGTAAATGTATGCTTAAGTTCAAATGGAATGATAATTGCTCCTTAACACACGAGGAATTGTTTAATTTAATTTAATTTGATATTGTCTAGCTCAACCCTATACATTTAGGGTAAATATAGAATCAAGTCTAATTAATTTCATTCGGAGTAATCAATCGAAATTTGATCGAATAATTTCCAACGGAGTCAAGCTGACATAATTGAATTAGATAGAATTTCAAACGGTCAAATGAACGACACATTTTCTAGAGTTGACAACAAATGTAGTGCTCGAATAATCAAGTTGTAACCAAGAATAGTCACATTATTACAATTCAATCAAGGTTGGAATAACATGGAAGTTTTCTTATGGAATAATATTGAAATCAAATCATAACGGAAATACACCTCTTAAGAATTTATGGTTATATAAAGGTTCGTGCACTAGCATTGAGCTTCAGATTTTTGGACTTTGAGTGATGATCAGGAAGGATTGAATTAGCGAGAGATGTTTTGTTTAACAATCAGCCCAACATTCCACTAAAATATAGGAATCAACTCCTAGGGGATAATCTTGGTTTGAGCCAAATTGGATTTAATTAAAAAAATGTCATATCGATAGTTTAAGACCTGATTACTATGTTTCAAATTATTCTAGATAACTGGAGTTAAAATCCATACAGACGGTAGTTCAAATCAGACGACGTTTTCTCTGACACTTCTCTCGGAGAGACAAATCAATTGGAGCTTGTTCGATCGTCACTACAAAGAAGAAGATTGAAATCTTGCGGTGCTAAGAAGAACCTTTTTGCGTTTGGACAGATAATGAGAAAGAACACACGTATTTTCTGTGGATAATCGCAGTAGAGGAAATGAACCACCACTAGTCCCTTGGGAAACTGTCGCATGAACTGCGTCGGGTCCATACTCCTCTCGGGGTGGTGGCGAATGAGACTAGGTTGGTGACGATGGCAGAGAGGGTGGAAGCTATTTTCCTATAGCACTTTGCGGTGAACCTTCTCATTTATGTTCCGCCACTCGACGGGTGGGGGCGGGGCACTACAAGAAGTGGCATTGTGACCTCGCACTATAGATGGCTGGAAATGAACCATAGGTGGTCGTGATGAAGCATTACTCGCTTATTAAGTCACACAATATACTTGGTTCTTACAATTTAAAACATTAGTGTATTAACTATGTTGGCATTCTCGAGGTGACACCGGGTCCTCACGTCATAGTCCTTCGCCAGGTTGACTCCCTTCTATCCTTCTACATGAATACCTGTTTCACGTTCTAAAGGTGGTAATCGAGGTAACGAACTATCTCCTGCAGGACTTATGTCGCGTAGCAGTCCACTCGAACTAGCTCAAGTTTTGTAACACTTGGGTTGGAGGGAAAGTAAGTCGTGAAGATAGATCCATGATTGTAACTATTTCTTGTAAATCCACCTCACAAGGGTGGAGCCAAATGACGAATACGATTTCAATCTAGTAGGGCAGATAGGACGTAAGAGAGGAGAAAACTCGATTGTCGATGTCTACGTGAGATACTATTTGAAGAATCGATCAAGTGCTTTGACTCGTATATATATATTAATATTTATCTATTTATGACTTTGCTTCCTATTTATTTCTCGAGTGGTATTTGGTTTATCATATGAAGGTTTACGATAAACCTGTGCTCTGATACCACCCAAAGGATGTCACACCCCAAACCAGGATTTCCGGATTAGAGTATGACCAGTCCCCGCCTCGTGTCAATTAATTGAAATGACACGCAAGGCTAAACAAGAATAATAATGATAATCATACAGCGGAAGCAAATAATAAAATAATCAAGCAAATGTCATAAATATCAAATAAACATACATACACACATAGTATCCATGCAATCCACCTCGGGATAAAATAAACACAAACTAGTCAAAGGGATACATAATCTATCGAGTCCAATGTGTATAACAAAAACATCAGACTCGCAAAACCCTCAACAAAAGTCCCTAATATATATCAGGCGATGTGGCCGTCGGGGACAGCTCCTGACGCCTCCTGCTGCGGACCGTCAGACTTTGTACCTGCCCACATCAAAAGGAGATGGGTGATGATCGCCCAGTATATGACCCAGTATTATCCCTTCAGAGATCCTCTTAAGTCAAAGCACATTTTAATTTGAAATCTACGTAAAGTCAGTGATTGTTCACTTTTAATGCACATGCTGCGGAAATTAAAACCTATCATAGTATTACAAAAGAAAAATATACATATAGTAGATGACATGATGTGTTTATCCTATTATGCCAAAATGATGAAGTTCCCAAAATAAAATACAAGGTGAATGAATACTAAACTCAATTGGAGTCCAGTACAATAGGTACTGTGTGTACAAATCAATATAATAGTAATACGGAAAATTTTATCACCCCGTGCCGTGCCAATTTGATTTCATAACTCCAATGTGGTATAACACAAGGACTGTGATCAGGGGGTGCAATGATACCCGATGCCTAAAATCATCGAGTATTGCCCCAAAGACTTCAAACCCGTAGGCTGATGCACGCTAACCGATGGTTATACCTAAAATTGTGTATTTTCCTTACTCTAGACGATTCTTCATCCAAATATATCCAACAGGAGAAAAGTACAAGCAATGCGTAAGAATAAGTCAATCCGTCTCCTCATGAACAGACGACGGAACTCCACCGTCCGGCCAGACTAATGGGACAAGGGCTCGTGATCGGCCCATAACAACAATAAAAATAAAATCTGCCACCGCAACCTCGGCAGCCGTACTAGGCAAGTAGCTCCTAATGTAGGGGGAATAGCTCTCGAATCGTCTCCGGACTCGAGATCGGTCCGCACAAAATGTAAAATGATCAAAAATTATATAATACCAACTCAATGCATACAGTAATATAATATTCCTAAAAGACCTCCCGAGAAACCAAGTGGTCTCTCGGCTCAATGGCTAACGGGCCGACCGGTTCCATACCAACCAGCCGGAACGCAGTCACTCGGTCTTCTTCTCAACTCTCACCAATACAAATGCTTAATCTACGATAGTATGTTGTCCACTACGAGAAGAGGACAACTAATATCCTAATCTAATATAATATTAATTAAATTACTCTACTCCTAAGAAAGTAATAAATTTTCCATTTATAAGGGTTTATGCAAATCCTAATTACAGTTCAGAAAGGATTAAACATGCTCTAATGCAACTACAAAAATTAAAGGTGCGAATGTCAGGTCAAGTGGTCGACTGGTAAGAGTACGCCACGAAAGAATAATTCAGATATCCCACACCTAATGGTTGTAGGGGTAGAACGCACTAATAGCCTCCGGGATCCACGTAATCCTCGCCTGCTTCTGTACAAGCGTCAGCGGGATCGGTCCACGGGTCAGAGTCTACGTAGGTCGGCTGACCTTTAATTTAGACGTAACTTAATTAGTGTCTAAACTAAGTACTCGTAACCCTTATTACCCTGTTTGATTATTTTCACTAAGTGTTCGTACTTAATTAATTAATTAACTAGGGTTCGAATCTAATTATTAATTTAACTTAATTAAATTATTTGTAATATTTTAATTTGAAGATAAACTGCTTATCTACTAAAAATATGACCTACGTAATTTGAATTGTTATTATTTGATCCCTAACTATTTATATGTATTATAAAGGTGTTTCCTAATTAATTTAGCTACACGTAATTTAAATCCTAAGTACTTACTCAATAAACGTTAAATCCTTAATTATAATATTTCTAAAGTCGTACGAATTTATTTTAAAAATTTGTACAAGTCGATTAATTTATAACTATAAAATAATACGCGATTATCTAATTATCCTATTAACTAAACTTTTGTAATCGTAATGATTCGAAAATATTAACATGTTGCTAATTAATTGTCCTTTATTAATTAACAACATATTTTATTTGGAAGTTATTTTCTTTAATTAAAATTTCTACTTAACTTATAAAATTCTAATTACTAAATTTGAAACATCTAATTACTTAACTAATTATTTAAAAAAAAATCTAAATACTTAATTTATTAATTAATTAAAATCTTAATTAATCTAAAATGTGTTATAACTAAATTATTTTAATTGGGTGTGTTTCGGGATCATACAGGTGTCCAATCGGGTTATATAATATATGTTCAAATTATGTTATGAACTCTCACTGAGGCATCAAGACCCTGGACGGTATAATCATTTCCCGAATTAAATTCAAGTTTACATAAGCATCCGGTTTTATTCAGTTACATTATTAAAACCTAAATTTTTAAAAGTTGTCATTTTATTCTGTCAATCCGAGACAACATTTATTCCTTTTTATTTTTAAAAATCTGCCAAGCCCAATAGATAAAGGCCCAAGCCTCCTTGAATTTATTAATAAATTCATATTAAGGCCCAACAGGATTTTAAAAGCCCAAGTCCCACATTTAATTTCAACAGCCACGGCCCAACAGTAACAGAGGCCTAAAGCCTCATTTCAATTAATATACATATAGGGCCGGCCCAATATCCAAGTAATACCATTTTTGCAATTTTAGCCCTTGAATTAAAATATTTCACACAAGGGCTTACACTTTACATAATTATCCCAAATATTTCCAAAATTTTCATCAAGGTCCCTGTCAATTCAAGTTCGGTACCAGTGGTCTCACTGGGCTGGTACCGCTGATACCAATCACACAATTATATCACAGCACAATCGCAATCAACACAGGACAGGAACAAAGAACAGAAAAGGGCACACACACAGCAAAATAACAACCCAGCACCGAAATAAAAATGGCCGGTACCAGTAAAAATCAGCCTAGCCGCAAGAACACAAAAAGGGCAGCACCAAGGCTGGAAACTACACAGAACGCAACAAAGCCCCCAAATCGGCTGTAACAGAGACATGAAAAATCAACAACCAAGGTGCCATTTGATATCTTAAATTCCATCGCATTATTTACGTGAACTCCTAGAATCAACAATTCGATCGAGTCAGGAAATTCAACAACCCGCACCCGATCTTTAAAATTCAGATTCTACGCATTATTACTGTTTGACCCTAAAAAATTGGGATTTGGAAATAAACAAAAGAGCTAAAATATAGAAGAATGGAGACGTCCATTTAAAATGTTGAAATGGAGAAGAGATAATGCATCCATTTAATCATGAAATTGAGAAAGGTTTTCTCGGTGGTGAACTAATGAAATTAATTTAAGGGGAATTAATGGTCCAATGGAATCGGACTAAGCAAATCAGGCTCAGTTGCTACTCGGCCGAATACAAATTAATTAAAATAATGAAGTGGGCTAAAGAGGTACCGAAATGCATGAATTAATTGAGCTGTTGCCTGGGCCTCGTTAAAAAGGGTTTCTTGGGCCGAACCAGCTGAAGACCAAATGAGTAAAGAAATCGGCCTAAAGATGCTACAATTATTTGATATTCTATTGTTTAAACATGGTCTATGGAGAGCCTTTAACCAAGCTGTGTGTGGTCTACAAGAGACAGGTCTATGTGGTTTAAAGAGAGCTTCTCTCCAACGGCTCAAGAGGAAAACAACAAAACAAGGCCAGCTGGTCTGTCAAAAAGATGATAGCTGCCTCCTCCCTTGCATCTCAGCTCCGAACCGTCCGATTAAAAAGGAAAAGATGAACGCCTTGGATCAAGCCACCGCATTAATCTAACCCCTGCTGCCTAACCCTAAATGGAAGGCTATAAAAGGAGCCCCTGTTGAAGAAAAAAAGAGAAGAATACACAGAGAGCCGAAACCACTCAAAAATAAATAGCAAAAAAAAAAAGAGTCTTCTTAAGCTTCTTCTCCTTCAACTCCTCTGAAAAATAAAAAAAAAACAGAAATAGAATAGGCAAAAAGCATCAGATTTTGCAATGTAGACGCCTCAATAGGCTTAGTTTTCATGTACAACTATTATGGATCAATAAAAAGCATGCTCCCTTAGAGCTTTTCACTTGAAATTCGTTTACTGTGGTTTGCTTTTTCTTTCTTTGATGCTTGTTCTTCTTGCTTGATGTCTCTTTGATCTTAGTTTGTTTCCTTTCTCTGTTATAATAAGGAAGGCTAATGCCTTGGCTTTGATATGTGAGTCAAAGGCATGAAGCCGTATAAGTAGAATAGAGTCTTTCATATAACAATCAATGCTACAGTGAAGGAGTAGAAAAAATATATATAGATAAAGCAATAAACAACTACTATAACTGATAAATAAAAAGCTTGTGATAAGATTTTACCTTTTTGATTCTTTTTCTTTTTCTTTTCTTTTGCTACCTTTTAATCAAACCTTTAATTATTTTCTAAAATGGTTTATTAATGGAGATATAAGAGTTGAGCCAGTGTTGGTCTCCTTTTATATTGAAATTATGTCAATTGTTTTACCAAAAGAATTAATAGGAATAAAAGTGACAAATAAAAAATTATTACACAAGAGGTGTTGAAGTTGAGCTAGTGTGTCTCCTTCATCATTCTCTTAATACAAAGATCCCAAGGACCTATTTGCATAAAAGGACTAATTTGATCAATAATTGATGCATGTATCAATGTGAAGAAATTTTGATAAAATTAGGACCTATATGCACATAGTGAGAGAAAGAGAGCTAAATTGCAAATAGACATCAGTCATGCTGAAATTTGTCATTTGTACATATAGTTCTATGATTTCTCAATAATTTGTCCAATAATCAAATGAAAAGAGCACATTAAACATGATTTCAATAAAAGGCAGAGACCTCCTTGCAAATTTCCAAGCTTGATAGTTTTTTCTTTATAATTTGAAAATGTTGAAGATGATTTCTTGGAGCTTTTGATTACTCCTTTTCTGTTACCAATGGAAAACAGTGGCTTTCATGCCTAAAAAACCTGTTCTTAACTCAACCAGCCAATATGGCATGTTCTAATACCTTTGTACCAGTTTCTGGTACAGTACCAAAATCCAATTCAGCAACCAAGCATGAATTAAAGGCTACTGGTACAATAATGCACTTCAAAAGCCAGAATTGACCCCTGTCAGAAAACTGGACAGTACAAGTCATCTCAAAATTCAAATGAAAAACAAATTGTACAGTTAAATGAAGGACTTCAAAACACACAAAAATGACACATATTTTACATTTTTCTGATTTTATTTCGATTTTATATGAATTTTTAAAGTTCAGATTTAAAATCAGAAAATCAGCATTCAAGTAATAAAGGCTGCTACTGGTAAATGGACAGCACTGATTGACTGGAAAATCAAACCAAAGAACAAATATCATGATTAAATAAAGGACCTCAAAATACACAAAATGGACATAAGTTTCACATTTTTCTGATTTTATTTCAATTTAATATGAATTTTCAAAGTTCAGCTTGTTAAAAATAGAAAATCAACAATTAAAACACAAAAATTACCTTCAGTGCCCTTTGCATAAATAAATGTTTCAAAAATAGAAGAAAAATCTTAAAAATCATGAAATTCATTCTATACATAATACAAATGTCCCTTTATGAATTAATAACAAGAAATAATATATCCTTTAACAAAACAAAAAGTTTAGACTTAGTCCAATTTTCTGAAAAAGCTCAAAACTTCATAAAACCAATACTCACTAATATTCTAAAAATCAGAAAAGGAAAATCAAGTTGAAGAATAAGTTCATGCTACCCTCAACAGGTTCAAAAAGTTGAAACCAGCATCTTCAATACCTCAATCATGATTCAGAGAGGTCTGTCATCTAAAATCGGTACTGTGTTAGCATTGAACCGAAAGAGAAACTTGAAATTCAAATATAAATAATGTCCAAATAAAGTTCAAAGTTAAAATCTCTGTTATGTTCTAAATGCAAATACAACGATGATCAGCTAATTAATTAAAGGAAATCACGACTTAATGTAAAAGAATTGAATCAAAAATCAGAAATCAAGTCTTGCGGCCGAGCTCGATGGTGGATCACCACCTCCGATGATTAGAGGCGACCGACGACAGATGCAATGTAATCCTGAGCCCCGGGCGATGCTAACCATGCCTTCGCCTTGCCTTGTCGTGACTGGAGTTGGCCGGAGGTCCGAACCCTTAAGATCGAGACAAACCCCAGTTCATATCCCATTTGCACGAACTTCAAAGCAGTGTGAACCTTTTGATTTCGGCACCAAGATGGAAAGTTCAAACAGAATTCCGGATCTCAAAGCATGGAACGATCTAATGTATCAGAGTGAAGTCTAATAGTTAATGGTTCACTGCCATGGGGACCCACACGTCATATTAAACAAAACCACATGGCCGAATCTCAAAGCCCAACGTCAATGTTAAAGCCTCCACACAAATCTCAAAGTCCCAAGCCCAAATCTCAAAGCCCAATTTTAAAATCAAATGCTCAGCACAAATCCTGGAGCCCAATACACATATCCTGAAGCCCAATATACGAATCTCAAAGCCCAGATGATAAACAAAATAATTCAATCAAAGCTCTTTTGTAAATAAAACCTTCTGACTTTTAATATTTACAAATAAGTCCTTCTCACCCCTTTTCAATCATAACTTTTTCATCTCAAGTTCAAATTGACTCAAATCAGTCCCAAATGAACCCAAATTGAATTCCCTATATTTCTAAATCAAAATTGAACATGTCCAAGCATCAGCCAAATCCTGAAATGACCAAAATACCCTTTTGACCTTATTTATTAACAAAAAAGTAAATAAATATGTCATAAATCAAATGTAAACAAATAATGTATATACACTTCTCAAATATCCAAATTCCTATTTTAAAATGCAATAAACCTTATTTTAATATAAAATTACACATACATATGTCCAAACATATAGAAAACCAAGTCAATACATGAGTCCCATTTTAGCCCCATTATTCAATTCACATAAAATAGACCCCAAATTCCGAAATGGACGAGGTGTTCAGTATGGCTTGGAAGGGTCATCTGATGTAATTAACAGCGGGGGCTTGCGCCCGCTGGGAGTTAAACATCCCCACAATCAATAAACTCTCTCGATAGACTGATTATGAACCGTAGGTCTGTCGAGGGTGAACCGAAGGAATTGCAGAAAGAAATGAATGTCTCAATTTCGGTATTCTATCTTCATGACTCGAAAACGGAGAGCACTGAACCCTGAGGTATTTAACACATGCACACACCTTTCATCCCGTTGTGTAACTTTCTGCGCCCTACAATTACGAAGTTTCACCAGTTTCCAACAAGGCACAGATCAGAAATGAGAGAGGGGCTCGATCTAAAACCCCTCAATCCAATTACAAGAAAAATCACACATAGCATCAATTCAATCGACATGGCACAGATCAAAATTAGAAAAAGGGGTGTTTATGTTTACCCTAAATAAGTGCAAATCGGCGAGATGGTATATGATAGGCCGGTACCAAAATCAACAAGCGCCATAAGATAAAGACACCGCAAGGCACCGCCAGCACTGAATAACACTAGCCAGCAGCAGCCAGCACCGAGAAAAAGGGCAGCGAGAAACCGAGCTCACAACACAAGCTGGAATCAAAAACCCTAGGGATTTTGATTTCCTCAATTGACAGTGGAACACGGAAAGAGAGAGGGGTGGCGGTTTAGGGCTCAACACATGAGCAAAAATTCAAAGAATCGACAAAACAAAAATGAGGGAGAGAGAAAAGAGATTATATAACTCGGGAGAGAGAGAGAGATCATAAAAATCAACGCTCTCAGAGAGCATGTGCGCAACCCACGGGCTTAAGCGCGACTTAGTCGTCGCAGGTACGATTTCCCTGACGAGGGAGAATACAGCAAAGAATTTTGAGCGCAGCGCGCGTGGGAACAATTTAATCGGGTCTGTTTTCTTCTCCAGGGAACAACAAACAGAGAGATCGGGGCAGTGGGGCTCGGTGGCCAGCGACAGAGGGGAAGAGAGTGGGGCTCTCTTGGCAGCGAGAGAGAGAGAGCAACAAGAGAGGGGCTAGGGTTTTCACCAAGAGTGAAGGAGCGGAGTGGGGGGGCTAGAAGGTAGCGGCAAGAGACAGAAAGGGGAGATGATGGGTTAATAAGGAGAGACCCCTTTAAGATTCGTGCAGATCCCATTTGAACGGTTGTGATAATCCCAAACAAAGAAATTTTATATTTGATACTAGAATCAATTGTATTAAATCAAACAATTTGATAAAACCTACGTTTAAGAATCGATATGAATTTTCGATTGTTTATCGTGTTAATTTATAACCTCATCTAGTCAGAAAATTCCAAATTCGAATTTTATATTTCACGATTAAACGAACAATTAAATTTTAATCAATTGACTAAATTTTCATCGAGAATTTACTTTTAAAAATTCCTACAATTATTTGCTTGTATTATTTAATAATTTTGTTTAATTCTTTTTAATATATATTAATTATAATGGTCATTAATATGAGTATTCTTAATTAGAAAACCGTATTTACAAAATTTGATTTACAATTCGTAAATCCTAAAGTAATTTAACAGGCAATTTAATATAATCTAATTTGTAATAGCGAATTATTCGTTAGCTCAACAACATAACTATTTAGTTTAATTATTTTATTTAATTATCAAATTTCGAATTTGTTTAGTTTTAAATTTAAATTTAAGATTGGTAGAACTACAAATTGTTTTAAATAATTAATTTATAAAATCTTCATCATCAGATTAATTATTTAATCTTTGCCTTGGGTTAATTAATTAACCCAAGTTTTAATTAGTTGCAAAACTCGGTCATTAGACTAATTAATTTGGTTTTAAATTTATGGGTTATAACAGAGATCATCACGCTTCTAGCTACCTCTAGAAGGTGTCTGTTCTTCCTTTCGGCTATCCCATTTTGAGCCGGTGTGTATGGACATGTAGTCTGATGATGTATTCCTTGAGCTGACAAATACTCCTCAAATGCCTTGTTTGTATACTCGGTCCCATTATCAGACCTCAGTACCTTCACCACTGCACCATACTGAGTCTGAACTGCCTTATGAAAATCCTTGAAACAAGTAGGCACATCACTCTTGTTTTTCATCAAATACAACCAAGTAACACGAGTATAACAGTCAGTGAAAGTCATAAAAATCTATAACCATTCATCGCAGTTGTTGAGCAAGGCCCCCATACATCCGAGTGTATCAAGTCAAAAGCACGAGAGCTCCTATGACCAGAACTAACATAAGAGCTTCTAGTAATCTTGCCCAGCTCACATGCATCACACACAAGTTTCTGTTTATTCGCTTTTTCAAACAGAACTGGATACAACCGACTCAACACACTAAATGAAGAGTGTCCCATGCGCTAGTGATGGAGCATCAACACATCCTCAGCACTCTTCTCAGAGCCTCCTACTCCTGCCCTCTCTACCATAGATATCAATGCTGAGTCTATCCCCTCACGATCCAGGTACCACAGTTCACTACGCCACGTGCCAGTCCCAAGTCTCCGACCAGTCCCCTTCTCATATTGTTTTTATGACTTTGGATTCCATGAATTTTCTTGAGTCAAAGAAACAAGAAAAGATAATTGAAGTCCGAATTTTTCAATCCAAGGACAGGAAGGTCTATACCGTCCCAGTTTTTTTTTCCGGACGGAAACGAATACACCGTCCCATTTTTTTCATGTTCATTTAATTTGATTAGTGGTGATTAGGTCAAACGGAAATCGATTAGTGGGACGAGTTAAAATGACCCGTCCGGTGGGACAGGATAAACCAACCCGGTTTACCTAGATATCGAATTTCCGCCAAATCAAACCCCTTTCGCGATATTTTATTTATTTATTTTCTCTTTGGTTTATTTTCGTTGGTCCAGATAGCCCAATTTGTGTGTGCATATGATGACCCAGAAATGATTTATAGTTAAAACTTAAAACCATTGCATGTCTGCTAAACGAGGGGATTTCTGGGACGGCTGCAAGCCCATTCTTCGTCTGATGGGCTACAGACCCATTCTAACGGCTCTTGCGCTACCGGTTCAGTGCGATATAAAAGGCCTCAGGCTTCTTACTAGTTTGGTTTCGAACCTGCTAGGCCACGGTTCTATGGAGAACTCTTGAGGTAGGCGATGTTCATTGTCTCAGTTCTCAAGTAGGCTCCAAAAATTGAGTCTAGTTAAACTATTACAAAAACTGAAATAAGGAAAATGCTAAATAGGCCCAAAGTATGGCTAAAATCAAAAGGTAATAGAAAAAACGATAAAAGGCACTACTGAAAAGAGAAAACAAAATTTGAACCAAAAAAAAACAGAGGGAGAGACCGAGGGAGTATAATACACGTAGCCTATGGTATCTAGCAGTTTGTGATATCCTGTGATATGTTTATTGAGCAGAATTTTTGATTTGTAGCATTATAAAATAATAAAATTCTCAAAGTAGCATGCAAGTTGGAAATATTTGAAACATAGCAAAAACACAGTTTGCGTTTCACTCAGAGATAAAACTCAGACCTAGTCATCTGCGTTTAATTTTTATATTTTATTTTACTTATTTTTTAATTTTAAAAAATACATATCATTAGTCGTTATAACTGAAAAAATTACGTGTTGATTTTTGTTATTGTGTCTTACAAAATAATTAAAAAATAACTATTTTTTATAAATTAAAAATAAGTAAAAAAAAATATAAGAGGGGTAATCATATAGTCATACTTAGTTTTTATTTTATATATGAATGAAATGCATACTAGGTCTGACTTCACTCCGAGTGAAACACACTTTTAGTCTGCATTTCTGCCACGTTTCGAGTTGTGCCCGACTGCAGGCTATTGTAAACTTTTTATTCTTTTAAAATGCTACAAATAAAAACAAATCGGCTTGCTTGATGGTGCGAGTTGATCATGAACATTTCTTTTGTGGGACTTTCAGCATAATACAATCATTCACCTCGTCCAAAACAATTGTATGAATAAAAACAAGTTCTAATTCCACATTTATACCCGTTCGCAAAAAGCTTCTGATGAAAAGAATATTGAACTGAGGTTTGATCTGCACCATTTATTTCACGTTAAGGTTCGTGCTTCATCATAATCGAGCAGCCGGCATTTGTTCGTCTATTTCCTCCGCATTAATTGTGTCAATAGCAGAGTCGTCGAAGCACACTACCATTTAAACGGATGGTGAGGACAAAGGAATCCGTATCCTCCCAGTTACCTAACTCAAGCAAATTACAAACGGACGGCCCAAAATTATTCCAGCAGGCCAAAGTCTGTCCGCAACTATAGGGGGTCCACTTTGAGATTCATGCCAAGTTAAAAAAACTAATATCAACCGTTCGAGGAGAAACCTGGGGTGATCCGAATTTTGGGCCTGGGGTGATCTAGGGTGATCCGAATTCGAGGAGAACAGTCCACCTTGAGTCAGGTACCTGGGGTGATCCGAATTCGAGGAGAAACCACCCCGCACCATTTAGCCGATGTTGTTACAATAGATTAGGTAAAGATTAGCTTGGTGAAACCCACCAATCAGTACCACATGTTGATGGATGTTATTGGTGCTGGGGAGGTCAAACAATTACACCTCATTTTAAGGGTCAAACACTTACATCTTAAAGAATGAGAAACAGTTTTTCATCTTAATTCTAATAACTGTCTTATGCTAAAGCCGACTCATGAAATATAAATCTTAAGTGCAAAATATAATACCTTATTCCATGGATGTTTCCATGAAATAAGTCAATCCTTTGAGAGATCACTAACCGTCTTCGTAAACGAGACTAGACTCTAATGGCAAGAAGCCCTTCCTGTCGGTTTGTCATATGATCATAGAAATAAGCCTTCTAAGACAGCAAGACTTGATCCTTGCGAGATCATATTCAATTTCCTTAATGGATCTCTCTTCTCTATTCTTTGATAGTGGAAGAAGAAGAAGAGAAGACACACAGATCTGTATTTTCTACATAGAATAATTTCTTTTCAGAATTTGTGTTTTTCGTTATATCTTGTACCTTGAGAATCAATTCTTATATAAGATAACTCTAATTCTGACGAACTAGATTTAAACATCTAAATATGGACATCCAAATTTAGATGAGAACCAACTTTCCATATTTATTGATTATTCTTACTTACAAATTACACAATCAGTCCATCAATAAGTATGAATTTTGTTTTTATTTTTCTACACATTTATAAACCACAGCCTATTGAATATATAAATTATCTAATATCTTAATTCTATATTATATTATTTAATTGTGAAAGGTATACAATTCATAATTACGTTACATATAAGCTATTATGATCCAACAATTGGACTAGACGATTTGAGTGGAATTCATATCATGTGCAGTAACTTAAATTTTAAATTTCTCTCCTAAAATAAAAATTCTGCATAATTAATCTGAACCGTTAAATATGTATTGTCATGAATATTAAAGAATCTCGTATATGCTTAGGTCAGATTGGTCCAAATTTTGATGGAACAGTCGAGATTTGAAATACAAAATATGAGGTAATGCAGAGGATACAGACTCAATGGAGTTAGCTTCACGCCTTCAGCAATTTGATTCACCTATTGGACGAATGGAGACGAAATCAGCCATTGCCTGAAGCTTCACAGAAGATATATTATTAATTATATTTATCCCCCGGGATAAATTTATAGAAAATAAAAACATTATCTACAACCAGTGAAGGCTAATTGAACTTTTTCTTCAACATGATTTTTTTATTTTAGGATGAATTAAACCGTACGTAAAGTAGCCTTAGTTTATTCATAGTTGGAACTATTCTCGAATCTCTCGGTACATTGCATTAATATTGGTTCTTGGGAGCTGAAATTTCAAGCACTTGTCTACATGTACAATCTTATAATTTCATAATCAAAATACAGTTTCTAGTTGGAAGTTGGAACATCAGATATACTGGTAGCTGCTTATTAATAACTTAATTGAATTGAATAGGCCATTTGGCGACAATTTTACAATCAAAATACAGTTTCTAGTTGATAATTGATGCATTAGGAATACCGGTTGGCTGCTTGTTGATAACTTAATTGAACTGAAAAGGCCATATGGTGACATTTATAGTCAAATGGAAGTGGATGGGTGTGTGTTTGTTCGTTAAGGTTCAATTTAATGCACAAATTACATGTGTCTTCTGCGGAAAAATTTGGGAAAAGTTTGTTTAATTCATTATTTTTTTAAAAGGTGGTAAAACTATAAAACAAATACAGGTAAGAGATGTTGAAAAAAAATACTATAAATATAATACGAATATAATGCAGAAATTCTATAACTATAGTAGAGTTTAAACAAATGTGTATGAAGGATATTAATACAAGGACTTTTAAAGGTTCTCGAATTTACCTAAAACAAAAACCGTGACGTCAAATTTAGGTTTACCAACTAGCAAGCATAAATGTAACGACATTTTTTCATTTCAAATACATTGAAGCAAAATTATAGTAACTAGAATTCTTCATTGGACTTTATCCATAATCTTAAAAAAAAAAAAAAAGAATAAACAAAGTCAGATATTCAATATTTTTTCCGAAACACAAAAGATATATAAATTGGTAACAATACAATTAACAGCGTAATATTTCATTGAGAAGAACACACACAAAAAGATGAATTCATTTAAGAGCTACGTTGCATCTTAGATGTATCAAACACACAAAAAAAAAAGATGATTTTGTATCAAACACCTTCCATCTGCAACCTTAACTTCCTGCGATATGGTGTTTCATAATTAAATTTATATAATCATAGCTTCCATCGTTATAAAATGTGGTTTCCAACATTCATAATCTTTTGCAACTGGAAAAACCATGTGAAAGAACATGTTAAATCTCTTGGTCCATGCGCTGAGACTGTAAAATTTTTTTTTTTTTTTTTTTTAATGTGAGGAGTGGTGGTCAAGCCAATCAACCATTTTTTTTCTAACTCTTGTTATTTTTAAAGGTTAAAAACTCTTGTTATTATAACAAAAAAAAATATTATTCATATTTCAAATCTATAAACTCCCACATCAGAAGACATTTGCTTTGGTCACTAAATCAAAATTGGTTGTCGTAAATTTTGCTTGGTTTTTTTTTATTTGAAAGAAGTGGGAATCCCACCGATTTTCATTCAAATAAAAACCAATACAATGTTTTTGTATCTGGATAACGCAAAATCAAATATTTCACAAATATTGAATACAAATATTATTGTTTTTTTTGAAAGAAGTGGGGAATTCCATCGATTTTCTAATAAATATATGAATTAAAAACAAAATTATGAATTATTTGTGAAATATTTGATTTTGCGTTTTTTTCATAACCAATAATCTAGTGATTAAATAAATCAATATCTGTGTTGGATTCGAAATCCGACAGAAAGTTCTTTTGTGGATATTTAAAATTGAAATATTTGACCTCCATTTTCATCTTAAATTATTATTTTTAGTTATCTCCGAAATACTTATACAAAAAAAATTATCTCTTTAAAGACATTATAATTTTAAAATATATTTATCTGCATCATAAAAAAACTATATTCGAATTATATTAATATTAATAAACCCGCATTTTTCTGAAAGAGGAGAGTGATCAAAGAAATAGATCTGGAAAGAAGAGATGCCAATAACGCAATAATTGAGAAGAGACCTGTAACAGTCAGATTCGTTCAAAAACTGAATTGAACAATTCAGATGAAGAGATGCCCTTACTTTTTAAAATTATAGCATTTTTCATGAATTATTGTCTGTAGATATTATATATGATACCACAAAGGACAACAAAATTCAGACAATGACGTCCGGGATTTTTATTAATATCCAACATAAAATAAAAAAAATAACAGAATGCTCACGATTTGTTGAAAATTTTAAAAATATTCAAATCGTCGAAAATTTCGGCGGTTTAGGTACAATATTAGTTTTTTTTTATTTGATGAGAAACCTGAATGTAAACGCATGGTACTTTTTGTGATTTTTTTATTTAATTAGAAGATTTTTTATTTTTTTATTTTTATATTAAAATATTAGAAATATTTTTTTTCTTGAAATAGACAAAATCTAAAGAATTGAATTTATTAGAAATATTGAGACAAATAATTCAGATTAATATTTTTCAGTCTCGATTTTTTGCAACTGTAAGACAAATTCTTTGTGTTATTGGAAAAAAAATGTTTTGGATCTGAGTTATTGATCCAGGTTCAAAAGTCACTTCTAGATAAATAAAAAATTATTGTGGTCCTTCCAGCACATTCAAATTCTAAAACACTCCATCTATTTTCTTAGAAGTTATTTTTTATTTTAATATTTTAATATTTTTCAAAAATCACATTTAAGTAAATAGGTGAAATTCCTTAGAATTTGAATGTAATAGAAGGATCACGATAATTTATTTAGTTACACAAAAATGAATTTTGAAATGGGATCAATAATTCAGATCCAAAACATTTTTTTTTTTTTAGTAACACACAAATAATTTACTTTGAAAAAGCCTATCTATGATAGAATTCATTGGAGTTATCTATTAACTCATTCTTTAATGAATTCATATATATGTTTGGTACCCCGGTATGAATACTTTAATTTTTCTTACAACTACAAAAAATTTAGACTGAAAAATATTGATCCGGATTATTTGGCACAGTCTTTCTAGTAAATTCAATTCTATAGTATTATATCTATTTTCAAAGAAATATAAAAATATTTCCAATATTTTAATAGAAAAAATAAAAAAACATAAAATCTTCTAATTAAATAAAAAAAATCACAAAAAGGTACAATGCGTATACATTAAGTGGACCGTCGAGATGTTCGACGGTTTGAACATTTTTTAAATTTTCACAGTATCGTGAACATTTCTGTTAATTTTTATTTAATGTTGGATATTAATAAAAATGTCGGCAATGACGTGTTAGAATGAGAATATTGCTTTATTGCAATGAGGGGATGGGCAATTTAAAAGCAAAAAAATATTACTTATTAAAAGAGAAGCTGCGTGCAGCAGGCAACATTTTATTTTTGGATATTTTTGCAACGAGGAAAATAACAGGTAATATAGGAAATAAGAAGCCCAAATCATGATAGCAACGCAAACCAATTGGGCGGGAGATTCTTCTATCTTGGACCTCAGAAATATTTTAATTATTACCTCTAGCGTCCGAATAATATTTGAAAGCACCGCCTTGGTGTTAATTAATTAGCTTCAGGTCTAGGGTTAATATTTGAAAGCACCGCCTTGGTGTTAATTAATTAGCTTCAGGTCTAGGGTTGATATTTGAAAGCACCGCCTTGGTGTACCCAATGTAGCTTCAGGTCTAATTAATTAGATATTCTACCATTTGACAAGTGAAGTGGAATAAAAGACAAAAGTTCATATCACGTTAAACAGTTCATTATGCAATAGCGAAGACGAAGTGTGTATTTTACAACAAGCAACTGTGCATCATTTTAGGATGATCCGGACAATAGATATGCATGTTTAAAATAGCAAACGTGCATTATACAATATCCATGTTTCAATTGTGCAATAAACCAATAATCGAGTGTGCATTGTGAGTTAGTCAAGCATGTATTTTGAAAATTCCATATGAAAATTTTTTTACTATTTTTTAAAATATTTCAAAATCACTTCTTTTTATGGTTCATAACCATTAAAAAACAACGGTTTTCTATCTATCTAAAAAAATAGTAAAAAATTTTCAAAAAATATAAAATTTGATCTCCAAGCACATTTCAATATGGATATCTTGTTGAGCGGTTCGGATCAACTGTTTGGTCTTTGAAAACGGAGATATGAGCGTGAAGTAAAACAAGATTCTTACTTCGCAACTCACCATAGCCCATCTCTCTCTCTCTCTCTCTCTCTCTCTCTCTCTCTATATATATATATATATATATATTTCTTTTAATAATTATGTACAATATATGTTTTACATGTATTCATATTCAAATTTAAATTATAAAAATAAAATATAAAAATACGAAAATCTTCATTATATTGATCCGTGAACAACTTAATCACCGTGAGATAATTTTTTCGTCAATTTAAAAGAATTTGAAGTTTGAACGATCCAAAATCAAATTGTTCTAGTCAGAGCTTAGAACGGTTAATTAGCTGGTTACTTGTCTGGGCTTCGTCAGGCTTTTAAAACTACATTTTGCAGCAGCTGAGCACCGAGCAGCAGCTGCAGCACGCTGAAAAGGTAATCCATATCTTCCGAGGTAACATAATATTTCTGTTTGGATCACGACCATCCGATCAGGAATGTTTGGAATGCACGGCCGCTTTAATAGTCGTGTGGATGATAATTGGACGGTCCAGATCCAAATATAAATATTCTGTTACCTTAGATGATACGGATATATCTATGATGTTTCAACTACTGAAACTAGTGAATATTTATTTTGGTATCCCATCACAAACAAAGACAGATTTCAGATCCAAATATAAATATTCTGTTACCTTAGATGAAAGGTCATTGAATTGAATATTTATTTTGGTATCCCATCACAAACAAAGACAGATTTCAGATCCAAATATAAATATTCTGTTACCTTAGATGAAAGGTCATTGAATTGAATATTTATTTTGGTATCCCATCACAAACAAAGACAAATTTCGGATTAAAATAGCAGAAAGTACGAGAAATGATGGCAACTGTAATACTGTTATAATGAATAGAATATTTATGATGTTTGAACAACTGAAACTAGTAAACGGATATATCTCTTAATCCAACTGCCACTAACCAAATCGATTAATGTCATAATTAGAGCATCCACATCCGTGAAAACAGAGAAATCTTTTTCAAAGCCATTACGTCAGAACAGATTCAATGATTCGGATTGATAACCGATCCGGCACAGAGCAGCAGCTGCAGCACGCTGAAAAGGTAATCCATTACCTCCGAGGTAACATAATATTTCTGTTTGGATCACGACCATCCGATCAGGAATGTTTGGAACGCACGGCTGCTTTAATAGTCAAGGGATGATAATTGGACGGTCCAGATCCAAATATAAATATTCTGTTACCTTAGATGATACGAATTTCTGAAAAGGGACTCAAAATCCAGACTGCCTACCAGGAATTAGCCTGTGGGCATTGTTAATTTGTTATCCATAAGCAATTAATGCTCTGTTCGTCTGATACAAGATACTATCTAATAATGCAATTGCACGGACAGAGCGCCCTTGACTTGAGGTCTTCCTTTTAAATTAGACCAGAGGGCAGAGGTGCACTGGAGTACTGGACCCAGCGCCCAAATTGAATTTATGTGGCTCTTCCCAGATGGAAACTTGGAGAGCGATGTGTAACTCCCAACTTCCGACTTTATGATCTGTAATTTGTCGTCATTATACGAGCTGAAATTCTATGGACATTTTTTTTATCAAAGGCAAGGTATCTTTTAGATGTTATTTTTGAATTTTTTTAAAAAAAAATCTGCTTCTTTTTGAAGAGAGGCGAGAACGGATACCACTGTATTAAGTTCACAGTCTAGTTTTATAGATGCTTAATTAATCTTATAAATTAATTCATAATGGGAAGGTACAAGAGATAATTATGGAAATTTAGAATAACGAGGGATCACTTAAACAATGATAATTTTGATAATTATTTTTAAATTATTTTAAATAAGATTGAAAATAAAAGGTAATTTTATAAGTATATTATTAGATACATAGTATTCTAACAATCAAATTTCATACAATTCGTGTATCATTTCGTAATGCATCAAAAATTATTTTAAAATGTTGCAACTTAATATCACTTGATTCGCAATAAATATATATTAAATCTCATCATCTCATATCAAATTAATATCACTTTGATGCGTGCATCTTATAGATCATTTATTAGATCATCTTATAGATCATTTGTTGCAACTTATATGCGTTATATGTCACATCCAAAGCATTAATTTGAAATTATTAGTTATCTTATTATCGTTGTCAGGACCATTAGCTTGTCATGAGAGTGAGGCTATGCTAATATGTATATTACATATAGTTCCGTGCTATAGATTTATATTTTTAATTTTTGAAGCTCAAACAGTTAATATAAAATGTCAACATGATATTCATATGAAAATGTATTTGGATAAAATGTCAAACATGTTATTCATATGAAAATGTATTTGGAGATCAAATTTTATATTTCTTAGAATATTTTTACTATTTTTTAGAACATTTTTACTATTTTTTAGATAGGTGGAAAATTACTTAATCTAAAAATTTTGGACCATCCGAAAGTACTGATTTTCTACCCATCTAATAAATTGGTAAAGAAAATTTAATTTTGGTGTGCAGGTACATTTCATATGAAAATCATGAAAATCATGCTTAATGGTTTGAATCGACTGTTTAAATTTTAAAATTAATGATATGAATTCATGACACAGGTCGATTCGTAATATGATATTACCATAGCTTCACTCTTGTCATAATAATATCTAATGGACTAGGTTTGTGGCAGACTTAGAAGAAAGAATGCAGTCAATTAACTTTTATTTTTTTATTTATGTTTAATTTTTTATATAATTTATAGTAAAATATCATGATATCGTTAACCTTCATTTTTCGTAGAAATTTTTTATGAGATGTTCTCTTGTGGTACTCACACTCTCTAGTTTCGCAGCTTACAACATGATATCTATTAAAGCCTTTTCGCTCTTATTTTAAAAACCAGTTAGTGCAACGGGTTTTTTCTTAGCAAAATCCGTCTCTAAACTAGGATCGACAAATATAAAGGTATGGAAGATCAAGTTGTGTTATTATGTTACCATTCCCCACGCAATAACTGACTTTGAGAAGTTTGGAAAATCTAGAAAGATCGAGGCCTGTTTGTTTGTCACGAGATTGTGCGGATCCTGTGCGGGTTGAAGTGGGTTGGATTCAATATATGTAAATATAGATTTCATTTTTATCAATATGGTGAACTAAACAATTAGATGGCAGATTTAAAAATCCCCGTGTAAAAAAAAAAAAAAATCCACATCAGCACAAAAATCTGTGCACTCCCTCAAGTTACCTGACTACATTGGTATTTTTTTTAAAGTTTAATAACTAAATTATTTATGCAAATTAAAGTTTATAAACCAACTTCGTTGTCATTCTGATGTATTATTTTGGAAATGTTTATGGCCGCATGAAATGTAATTAAATTCAAACAAATGATCAACTGCTAGAGACAGGGGATCATAGGTACAAGAGTAGAACCAGAGAATTAAAATTGAGAGGCTGAATAAGTTATACAGTGTAATTAATTTTATTTTATAAGAGTGACTAAAAGATACAAGTATTAAATAATGTTTGCTTATGTGAGAACCAGCCTTTAGTCTAGTGACAAAGATAATACTCTGTGTGAAATGTTACAGGCTTGAAATTTCAGACAGAGTAATTCTTCGTAAATATTAAATAGTTAGATGGTTTAACCTTCAAACTTTACTCAAAAAAAATGTTCGCCTTAATTTGTATGTGAAAGTGCTGGAGAATCAGACTCACAGGCATGGATCTAGATCAAGGCACTCCTGATCGATCCCCTACTCGACCTTTATGCTATCCCAATGTTTGATTCGTAGTTATTTTAATTTGTAATACGAAACTTGTTTGGCTGATACTTTGTAGTACTGATATGAACTAATGTTTTAGCTTAGCTTGTCTTAGGCTGATGTATTAGTACATTATGTTTGGGTTAGGTTATTTGGTAACTCTTGATTTTGATACGAGTTGTTTGGTATCTTTTTCATATACTTTCCTGATTTCATTGATATCAGAGGGATATTTGCTGCTTTTCTAAAACAAGAAAAAAAGAAACAGATTCTCAATTAGTCAAGTAGAAGTTAATAGGTGGAATTTAGATGTAATACTTCTTGTTTTTGAGTAAAGGTTGGATATCAAGTCATTCAACTATTTAATATCAACAAGAGATTTCCTCATCCGAGTATTGAACCTACGACTTCCTACACAGAAAGTATTGTCTTTGTCACTAGACCAAAGGCTAATTTTATGATGTAATATAACTTATCATGGACAAATCAACACAAAGAAAGATTAAGGAAATTTTGGTCATCACACACTCGTGACATGGAGGGAAAGATGCGCTAGTATATTTCAAGAACAGTATAAGACGGCAGAAGAACTAGCGAAAGAAGTCCACGAGCAATGGTCATACTTGAATAATTAATCGCACATCTAATCTCCTCTCTTTTTTTGAAAATTCTTGACAGGGGCTGTCAAGGTACAAACAAAGTAAATAAGTTACAACTCAGTCTCCACAGACTATTCAACAACAATTAAACCACAATCTCGCTTCCTCTAAAACCTTCTCTGCCAACACATCTGGTCTCTTCCATTTCACCCTAAATATCACTTCATTACGCTGCCTCCACAATCTCCTCCTTTCTTATTTCTTATTTTCTCTCTTTGTTCTGGTATTTTCTTTCTTTTAGGTTTTTTTTTTCCTCTTTAAAATTGTCTCAAAGGTGAGTCAGAATTTGTAGGGGGTACAAGGTTTTATTTCAAAACCTGATACTATGCTTCTAATGTAACCATCGTTTCAATATATAAATAGGGACCTGATCCCTATTTTTCTTAAAACAAAAAATGAAAGAAAGAAAGAAATAGCCTCAATTAATAATAAAAAATTAACATTTTGTTTTCTTAAAAACAAGAATTAAAAAAAAAAGGTTCGGCAATTCAGCTGTCGTTGAATCAATTTAAATAAATGCAACATTCCATTGAATTTTACATGATAATTTACATCTCCCGCATTAAGATTTTTGGAGTCATGCATTTTGGTCGGCCCGGACGGCCGGACGTATCAATACAGTCAATTGTTCTGACCGCTCTTTTCTTCTTTCCTAATAAATTATTTTGGCCACATTCCATTTTGCATGAACAGAAACATAACTTCACCTGTGGGTTTGTTCTCACTGGTCAAATGATGAGGTGATCATCGAATTTGAATTTTGACCATAATTTAGCTGCGGATTGTTGTCACGTGTTCATATTTTCTTGTTTTTAAAAATATGATATATCGTTAAAATTCGAATTTTCTAGGACTATTTTTTTTCATACTAAATATTTTTATCCTGTTTTTATTTCAGATTGACTTATCGGCTAGCTGCACAAAGTAGAACATTGTACACGCCTTTGCGTTTGGATGTCTCGAGAATAATTATTATTCCGAACAACATTACTATTTCCGATTCAAAACAATTCAAATAACAAAAAAAACTTTTTGAATATACTAATCCGGTTAATCCACTGTTCTTTGTGAAATTCGGAATAGCGGTCATTGCCGTGTGTGAAGAGTAAGGTGCAAACGGATTGAATACAGATGGATAGTGATCAAACTGTATTCTTATATGTTATAATTTTCGAATATGAATACAAAACACATATAGTCTGAGATGTTAAATAGATTCATATGAGATGTTAAATAGATAAGAATATGAATCGGATATCAATGAATACGAATATAAATATAATTAAGATAATTAAAATTAATGTTGGTAATTGAAATTGTTTTCTGGAAATAAAAATGTAAGTCAAATAAATAATGTTGGTTTTTATTTTTAATGATTGATAAATAATGTTGGTACCGTAATTTACAAGAATAGCAAATTGCATTGATATTATTCAAGGTCTTTGTTCTTAGGTGAAACATCAATCTCCAAATAGTGCGTGCAGCGCGTGGAGTTATTTTTATTAGAAAAAACAAATTCAATTCAAACAAAAACACCCAAGCTGTTTGGGTTTTTTTGAAAACTAACTTCACTGCACTATTGGTTCGGTGGCAGATAGAGATATGTTCTTTCAATCTTTGTACTGCATCTGTAGTCGGGTCAAAAATTATATTTACCGTACTATTAATAGTGAAAAATCACATACGGTGGAGATATTTTTCAAAAATATACAATTCAAATAACATCACATTAATACTATTTTCATACTTATTTACATTAATGCTTGTGCGATCCAAAATTATTAGTTGAGTTTGATCTCCTGCGGCACCTTTCAATATAATGAAGTGTGTTACGGATGTGTTTGATCCTTGGTTGTGTACATAATGACAAATGAATTATTCGAGTTCAGTTCGGCGAGATCAAAAATTCTTGATTCGGAAATAATTCGGGTATAATTCAGGAATGATTCAGAATTATCCGGACCAGAGATCTCAGTCCTACAAAGAAGCAAAAAAAATGTTCTGAGAAAAATTTGGAAAAAATTCACGAATAATTCGTAAAATTCTGAGAAAAATATTCTGAGAAAAATATTCTGAGAAAAAATTGGAGATCATTTGGAAGACCACTATGTTACAAAGTCATTATCATTGCAAAAATACCCAAAAATACCTCTGTTGCATTCCTACCTACATGAATGAAAATAAAATAAAGGGGCATTCTGGATAGAGAAATTAGTACCTAATTAAGATGATCATAAAATTAGTACAATGATCATATAAGAGTACACAACTTGATAAAATGATTATAAAATTGGTACAATGATCATAAAATTAAGATGCATCATGCATGAAAATTGGTAAAATGATCATACATTTGGTACAATGATCATAAAATTACTAAATAACAATGATCATTAAATTACACAAAATGCACACAACATTGGTACTAAATAACAATTACTAAATAAATTCAAACAACTCCACTTAATTGAATTCAAATATTCAGATTCTCAATGAGAGACACAGCATCCGATGCTTGACATAAATTCAAACACTCCACTTAATTGAATTGACCGCCACAAGTTGCTATATTTTGCAGTAACCCGATGATTGACTATCATTGTTCCACTACATATCATCCACCTCAATTTCTAATTAAACTTCATATTTTTAACTTTGAGTATACATCCACCTCAATTTCCAAATCTAAGACCACAACCATAAAAGCGTAATTGTAAATTGCAAGTCACACTAAACCGATCCTGAGACAGAACCAATTAAAAAAAGATTTAAAATGTACCAGTAGCAGTAAGCGGCTAGGGCTAGCGGGCACAGGCGGCAATCCTTTCTCCTTCGCACAACGGCAATCCAAATTTTTCTTTTCGCGTATTGCGCACATGCGCGCGTCTCAAGCTCTCAGCAGAGCGGAGGATTAGTTTTTTTTTTTTTTGATTGATCTCCATTCTTGCTGGGCTCTGGGCTCTGGGCTCTGGGTCAGGGGTAGACAACTCAATTTTTCAGGAGTAGGCAAGTCCAACAAAAAGTCCGGTAAAAAAAAATAAAAATATTTTCAGGATTAGGCAAATATCTACTCTTGTTACACATTGGCTCTGTCCCTAAGTGTGACCGGATATGTCACAATATGGTGCGATTTCGTTAAGGCATGACACGTGTACCGGTTATGTGTCGTGACTGATGTGATTATTTTTGAAAAGTTTAGTACGGCACGACACGCGAAAGATCTAGTCACAGTACGTGGTCACTTGAGTCACGTATAATCAGAATCGTTAAATCTTGATCGAATGATGAATTTTGAATAAACTAACTTAAATTATGAAAAAAATAGTTAATCATAACTAGTCACGTTTGGATACATCACATGTGATCACAGCGTAACTAACATGCCGTGAGCATCCTTTAAAATTTAATTACAGCACGGCGTATATAAATTTTTTATCACAGTATGGATACCTGATTCAAGTCCCGGCACGTTTTTAAGATACCTACGAACAGCTACACAATTTATAATACAAATTCCGCATAATACTAATTTACCACATCTAAATCCATACAAATATATTAAATAAAGAGTGAGGCTATGGTGCTATGCATAGCACGGATGGCTAGTGTACTACGGCTCAATATGATACTTTTTAAAATCGTAATGGTCGATCCGAACCGTTCAATGTGATAACAATATGAATATGTACTTGCAAACTAAATTTGATATTTTTTCAAATTTTTTTACTATTTTTTTAGATAGGTAGAATTTTGATGGTCCAGAATTTTCAGAAAACACTGATTTTTCTACCTATCTAACAAAATAGTAAAAAAATTCAAAAAAATATAAAATTTAGTTTGCAAGTACATATTCATATGGATATCACATTGAACGGTTCGGATCGACCGTTAGAATTTTAAAAAGTACCATATTGAGCCGTAGTACACTAGCCATTGGTACTATGCATAGCACCATAGCCTCACTCTTAAATAAATTACATGTTTAAATAGTAATTATACTAGATCACACAGGACAAAGGGACCCGATCCAAAATCCGATTTTACTACCGACTCAGTCTGTCAATAGGCCCGATTCAGTCCGATCCATTAAATACTTGGGCTGAATTAGACTAGCTATCGAACCGAATGCACAAAATGGGTACAATTACAGGAAATGAAGAAGCAAATATGCTTTGCTTTCTTTCACGTAACCTGCTATCCAAATTTCAAATAGATTAGACTGCACACGACACGGTTATATAACCAAGCCAGGGGCTACAGTGCTTTCCCGCTGTGCTGTCGAGTGTAGAGTTTTGACAACGGTCCGGGACGGTCCGGGACGGTCCAAACCCGTCCGGTCCACGGGTCTCCCGGTCCACGGGTCCGGCGGGTTGGACGGGTCCACGGTCCCGGTCCGGACGGGTCCGGTTTTCAGAGGCCAACCCCGGCCCTTGGTTGAACCACGGGTCCGGCGGTCCCACGGTCCGGGACGGTCCGGTCCACGGGTCCCGGGGGTAACGGTCCGGTCCGGGACGGTCCGGTCCGGGGGTCTTTTTTTTCTGTTTTTTTTTTGCTGTTTTTTTTTCTGTTTTTTTTTTCTGTTTTTTTTCTGTTTTTTTTTTCTGTTTTATTTGCTGTTTTTTTTTCTGTTTTTTTTTTCCAATTCAATAGTTTGTTTTGAACCGAACAATTTTACACAAATTATTGCACAATTTTTATATGAAAATTATTGCACAATTTTACACAAATTTCCAATTCCAATTCAATAGTTTGTTTTGAACCGAACAATTTTTATATGAAAATATAATTAGTGGCTAAATTTTACACAAATTATTGCACAAGATTGCACACTGATCCCAGTCTTTGGGGATTTCGATCCAATTCGTTTGAATTGATCCATACCAGATGATATAAATACCTTTAGAAATGATCGATTCACCATATTGTCCCCAAACTCAAAAATTCCAATAATCATTGTAAAATTCAAATTATTTGATTAATAATAATACTTGCATATTAAATGTTATCATTTTTTATTAATATGACATAGCATAAAGATATATTGAATAATTGAATAGAATACCCTAGTTCTATTTCAAGATATGTCACATTGTTAGTGTTTCATTTTAAAATTATAAGCTAGTTACATGTATTTGTGTTAAGTTAATATGTTGTCAATAGTTCTAGGCAAAATATGTTGTCAATACTTGTGTTAATAAATTTTAAATTAGCAATAGTTCTAGGTAAATATATACATATTCTTAGTTATTATTTATACTTTCTAAGCTTGTTTGATAATTTTGAAATAAGAAATGTTATTTATGGAACATTGTTGCCACCTTCATTGTTATTAATTGACTAGTCAACATGATGAATAACCTTTCATGACTTATTTTCCTTATTTTCCTATTATAAAATAGCTAGGTTGCATTATTAAATTACAATATTCAATTTATTAGCTATGTTGCATTATTATTCTTAAGACTTAATTAGGATACAAGACCTATGTTGCATTATTATTTTTCAATTCATTTTATTGGTTTGACATTCAGATTATATATGAATCTTAGTATTAGTTGTTCTGCAGGTGCGAACCTTAAGACAAGCCAAGAGATGCTTAATCACTCCTATAATTTTAATTTTTTAATTATGTATATTACCATTTTATTATTTTGTTGTCTTAAGATTTGGGTTTAAATTATGTATATTGTAGAGATTTGGGTTTAAATTCTAATCACGTGCATTAATTAGGTATTTTAAATTTGAGCTCTACAATTTAAATTTTCTAGTTCCGCCTCAGTTGTTCAGTTTAAATATTTTGATCGAAGCTTCTTTAGAACTATTTTAGAAATATTGGTATATTAGCTTTCTTTAGAAATATTTTAGATATATAACAGTTATTATACTTTTAAGAGAAGATAATAAACTTTAAAGTATAATTTATTCCGAATTAAAACAAAAAATATGCGTTCTAGACAGAACTGTAGTATTAAACTATTAATCATTAATTCTGGAGCACGAATCTTGATACTCTGGATTTTGTGAATTTGGGGGTTGCTGTTGTGATTTTGTGATATATTGGATCTTTTGTTTGATAGATACGGGCTTAAATGAGAGGTCAAATATTAAAGTTAGTAGAATATAACACAAGATAAACTGTGGCGGAGTGGTAAAGGTTTTGGTTGTATTGAGAGAGGACCCAAGTTCGAATCCCGCTGCCAACAAAAAAAACCAATTTTGCGCCGGTGTATGCGCGGCTCACGGCTGCGGGTCCGGTTCACGGTCGCGGCTCACGGGCGCGGGCGTGGTTCACTGGCCGGTGTATGCGCGGCTCACGGTGCAGCGGGTTCGGGTCCAGCGGGTTCGGTTCGGTCCGTTACTACAGTACAAAATTCGGGTCTGGCGGGTTCATCCGGTCCGGTCCGGTCCGGGACGGGTCCACGGGTAGAAGAAGGGGGGTCGGTCCGGGTCTATGGGAAGAAAACCAAACCGCCCCGTCCCAGGACCGGACCGTCTCTAACCCCGGTCCGGGACGGGTCCTGTGCACGGGACGGGCCGGTTCAGGTCCGGTCCACGGGTCCGACGGGCCGGTCCTGGACCGGCCGGGTTTTTTCAAAACACTAGTCGAGTGGCGCCAATTGGAGCGCTTTTACCATGGGTTGTTTTTCTTTTAAATTGGTCCTTCGCTATTTTCTTTTCTGATTAGATATAAAAGAAGGGGTCTCTTCGTTAATGATCGTATTTCCCGTTTTTTAAATATAAGGCGTGTGAGTAAGCAGAGAGATTCATCAGACATCAGTCGTCGAAGGGAAAATAATTTGAGAGAAGAATAAAAGCTCCAAAACCTGAAATCCTGAAACAACAAAGCAGAGAAAAGCTCCAACCTTTCAGGTCCCTTTCTCTCTCTGTTCATTGAGGAGGCGAACCCTAACCCTAGAAGAAGAGAAAAATACCATGTTAATGGGGATTAGTTCGTGAGCTGCAGCCTTCTTCCCATTTCTTCTTTGTAGTCTACCAAGCAAAGCGTAGAGGTAGGTTCCTTTCTTCCTCTTCTTATTGTATTTCCGTTGTTGATACCTTGCCATTTTCGACTACTTTCTACTGTCGCATGTTTTTCTGGATAGATCGGAAAGTACTGGAATTTTCTTTCTTATCATATCCTCATTTTGATTTGTTCGAATTGGATTGCGCTGAGATGTTTTTAAGCGGGGTGTCTCTCATGATAATATTTTGCTGTTCTTTTGGTTTGATTTGTTTTAATTTATTGACTTCTTGCGGAAATAACAGACCTTTACAGCTGGAGCCGCTGTTTTATCTCCTGTTCTGTAAATAGAAAAGGCCTCCATTTATTGCGTCCAATTTGAATATGCCCCTGCAATAACTCCTATTCGAACCTCAGATTTGGATCTGTTCTTTCCTTTTGTATTTTGTTTAAGATTAATGAATTATTATGTTAAAATTCTTGTAGTTTCCTCCCACAACACAAAATTCTATGGGTTATATTTTATGAGAATCCAGCTCTCTAAATCTCATTTTTTTGCTCTAGATTCACACACTTCAAAAATGGGTTGGCAAATTTGACCCACTCTAGTTTGATTTTTATTCCCGACCAATTCCAAACTGTTTGGTGCTCTCTGGTGTACTTTCTCCCTCACCCTTTCAAAAAATTCAAAGAGGTTAATATTGTAAAAGAAAAAAAAATACTAATTCCTTGTTCTAACCATATTTTTCCAGCCTGAAGTTCTCCGGCTCTGACCATGGTGGCCTCGATAGCCACATCGGCTTTCTTCCCGGCCTCATCAGGAAAGACAGCTGCGAACAGCTCCATTGAAACCCCCAAAACTGTTAACTTTTCCCCAAGCACCACCACCCCATCCCAATCAACCCGTGCAAAATCCGGGATCAAGGCTGTTTCAAAGGTCGATGGCTATGCGGCGACGGCTGAGCCTGATGTAGTGGCCCCACCTCCCACCTCATCTCCTGCCCCACGCACATTTTATAATCAATTGCCCGACCTGAGCTTCTGGCTGGCAGCTATAACCACACTTATTCTTGCGGCTGAGAAGCACTTTACGCTGCCTGACTGGAGACAAAAAAGGCCTGATATGCTTGCTGATGCATTCGGCTTTGGGAGGATTGTGCAGGATGGGCTTGTTTTTAAGCAGAATTTCCTGATTCGATCCTATGAGATAGGGGCTGATCGGACGGCATCTATTGAAACCCTCATGAACCATCTCCAGGTACGTACTGGAAATAGCTTGCTTTTTTTTTTTGGATTTTGCAATTTAAACATAATACTGATATTGTTTGATAGTAAATAATAAATAAAGATGTACTTGGCAACTTTATATTTGCATATGACATGTAACACCAACAATTTAATTAAAATAGAGGCTGTAAATACTGTGAATTGATTAGTATGATTTGCAAATTTTGGAAGGCGGGCATGTGTTGTCAACTTCTGATGTGGTCATAAGATATTGAACTGGGCCATGACTTGTTGATGAAAATACTTACAAATCATCTCCAGGGCTGATGTTAAATTAAATTGTTTGTTTAAAGTTTGAAATTTAGTTAATTTTTAGGTTCTTATTGATTTTAGGAATCAGCATTGAATCATGTGAGGAGTGCTGGTTTGCTGGGAGATGGATTTGGTTGCACACCCGAGATGAGTAAAAAAAACCTCATCTGGGTTGTTAGCAAAATGCAAGTGCTTGTTGATCACTATCCAACTTGGTACATGTTTATACTCTCCAATATCAAATCTTTGTTTTTAAAAGGGTTAATTCTACTGTCCATGACAATCAGAAATTTCATTCATGTCCTACACAAATCATAAGTGGAAGTGTCTTGTATAGGCCTGCAAAATAAGTAGAAAAAAAAACTTTATACATCTTGCCTTCCTATCTTATTCCAAAGATATCCTAATGACACATCATATCCACAAAACACATGGCTACGCAAGGGAAGAAGGAAGGCATCTTCAATTTAGGTTATTCAAATGTGTTATATTTGTGGGCATCAAGGGCTATTCAAAAATCATTCTTTAATTATATTGGTTTAAACCTTCTTTTAATTTTCCTGATACTATGTTTCCAATCCTGAAGGGGTGACATTATTGAAGTGGACACATGGGTTGGGTCACATGGTAAAAATGGAATGCGAAGAGATTGGCATATACGAGACTATAATAGTGGGCAGACGATATTACGAGCGACCAGGCATGAAACTCACTCATTCTATATCTTTTATATTATATCTATGTATTTGTTTTCAATTAACGAATTGTTGGGTCTGTGAGTTGCAGTTGCCACCTGTCTCATGTGTTACTAAGGTTTATCCTCAGTCGTTGTCCTCAGTTCAACCTCAAAACTTAATTCAGGCTGCATTCTGAATTTTAATCCCAAAACGTAGGATCTGTCAGAAACACTTGCCCATCACATGTCTGTCGGTACATACTGGTGTTCCTGGAGGACATGGGGGCTGTGCATGTATTAACCTCTCACTTGTTTATAAATCAAACTATCAAATGGCTTGCATATCTGTTAAAAATGGTCCCCTACTTGCAGTTTATGGGTAATGATGAACAAGCTGACGCGTAGACTTGCAAAAATACCCGATGAGGTTAGAGATGAGATTAGTCCTCACTTTGTCGAGCGGACGGCCATTGTAGATGAAGATAACCGTAAGCTTCCAAAACTCGAGGAGCTTAGTGCTAACAATGCTGAGAAGCACCTTCGCAAGGGCCTAACTGTGAGTTTCACTAATGATAGAAAACTCGCGTTATATCTCGCAAGTTACTTAAATGACCACATGTTATGCGAATGTTGGTTTTATCATGTAAATTGAAGTTATATTAATGGTTATTTTATTTTGATTTTGGTCTTTTCATTGGGCTTCTTTACAAATGGTTACATTCGACGAGTAATTTGTACGTTTCCTTGTGTATGTATCTTTTTACCAAAACAAAATTTACAAGCCTTGTTATTTTCTCATTAGCTAGCAAAAGGATGAAGATGTAGATATTACTAAGTTTATTGCAGATATTGTACATTTTTTAACTCCAAGAACCAATATGGGGGTTGATTATAATCTGGATCACATTGCAATATACTCTGCATTTTTTCCCAGCATTTAATGTCTAATATAGTACTTCAAATGTTAATTTCTTGTAAAATAATTTTGCAGCCTAGATGGGGCGACCTCGATGTGAATCAGCACGTGAATAATGTCAAGTACATTGGATGGATACTTGAGGTATGTATTATTCAACTACTTTTTCTCATGTAGGAATTCCTTTTCTTGCAAAATCACCTCCCTTTTATTTGTGAATCTTTTGGAACCAGGTAGGATAAAGACCTCATGGTATTAGCCACAGAAATTGATTTTGGGGGGGGGGGGGGGGGGGGGTGGTTCTCTAGTGTATTGTGATATCTAGCCTATCCTAACATTCCCTTGTGCATACGATCCTCTTGATGCTGCTTCTGTGGGTATTATTATCTTACTATTGTTACTACCATTATAGCTGTTGTTATAACTCAGTTGTATGCTGACTCCTAAAAATAATATTATTTATTATGGCTGATTATGGATAAAGCTTATCTCACACTATGCCCCCCTCCTTTTGGATGGTCAATTATTAGAGGAGCACATGGTTTACATGGACCCATGGGAATATACTAATTTTTGCCCCTCTTTCTCTCTCTTCTGGCTTGGGTTGGATTTATTACCAAATTAAACATTTCCAACATGATGTATTCTAACTTTGCTAAGTTGTTATACCTGACGTGTTTACCTTGTCCACCCCCCACTCTCTCACACACACCTGTATACTATGTAATTATACCTACCTACCAAATGATGTTGCAAATTTTGTTGCTTGCTATCTATTGCTATAATAATCTGTGGTGACTACCCAAGATTGTAAATTGAACTTTTATTAAGTCCCCATAACCCCCTGTTGTTTGAAACCATCATTTGTATAATCTTGCTTCTCGATCCAATTCAATCTCATATTACATCACAAACCTTAACTAGAAAAGGGTAGGATTTTACAATCCCATTTTCTGCATTTGCATCCAAACTTTTTTACAAATCAGTGAAATGACGAGTTACTTCCATACTACAGAGTGCTCCAATGGCCATACTGGAGAAGCACGAGCTGGCAGGGATGACACTAGAGTACCGTCGTGAGTGCGGGAGGGATAGCGTTGTGCAATCCCTCACCACTGTCTACTCTGATTGCGCTGACTCAGCTAGGCAGGATTCTGCATCCATCCATTGTGAGCACCTTCTCAGCCTTGAGTCTGGTGCCAACATTGTCAAAGGCCGCACTGCCTGGCGGCCTAAGCGGGCCCAGAACCTGGGGAAAATATGTTTGTAGAAAGTGCAAGGGCTCAAGGCAGCTTCTCTCGGGGCAGGGGGATTATTTCTTTTTTTTTCTTTTTTCTTTTTTCTTTTGCGCTGTTCTTTGCTTGTGACATTATGAGGGTTAATAGTGGATATGTGTTATATATATATGTGTAATTAATTAATGGGAATGCAGTTGCTTTGTAGATTACCTTGTGATCATTGCCTCTGTTTGCATCTGACCTTTCTCAGAAATTAGTCTTCTCATTTAATAAAATCTTCTCATGGATTAAATGCTGCATACTATTTTGATATTATAAAAGCGATGTGCTTATCACTAGCATCACGCCATGTTAAACAAAAATTGAGTACCAAATGAAGAATTAAAACCATTGTATTATAATCAACTTCTCCTTTACATGCAAGCGAAAAATCATCTCCTAGATTCTGATAAGTTTTGTAAGGGTTGATGCGCCATATTCCATTACGCCAATTGATTTCTCGAGCACCTTAATTTCTAATGAAACGAAGTAAAATGCGAGGAAATTACTAAGCGAGCACTTTTTCAATGCATAAAAAATACTGATATGTTGATGTTACTTTCCAAGTGCACAAAACTCAACACAATTCTACAAACTATTGAAGAAGATATTAAGATTTTGGAAGGGTACATGTGATAATCTGTCGTTGCTAGTCTATTTTGCAACTTGTGCTTATTAATCACTTTCTTATGGAGCTTACTTAAACACTACTAGGTTACTTGAACGATTGAACCTTCCAGCACTGTATTAGCGTCTCTCTTCTTTGGCTGGAACTTATAATTTTATATTTTCCGTATTATAAGCTGTCAATAACTTGAAAATTTTGACTTGTATAGGTTTCTGAAGCAGTTGGTAGTTGATCTAATCGCACCTATCTTGCTTAGAAAAATACAGTCAAATACATCTGAATCGTGTCAAACTACATTTGCCTTTTATCAACTCTTTAGCTGGATTGCACGACCTTTTTTCCAAAATTGAGGGCTAACAGTAATTGCCTGAAGGCATGAAATTTGAAAAGAAAAGAAAAGAATAAAACAAGGGCTCAAATGCCTCTATTATATGCCTTTACTATGCCTTCATTTTTAAAACATTAATAACTCAAAATTTAAAATATAAACGTCAAAATAAAACCGTTAGATGTGATCTATATGAAAAGAAAAGAAAAGAATAAAACAAGGGCTCAAATGCCTCTATTATATGCCTTTACTATGCCTCCATTTTTAAAACATTAATAACTCAAAATTTAAAATATAAACGTCAAAATAAAACCGTTAGATGTGATCTATATGATTTTCGCTAGGTGCTAAAAAAAATATATCACATTTCAATTTTGTTTTTTATGTGAATCAATAAGTTGAAAAATAAATATCTAAAATTATCCACATCAATACATTTTACAAGCTCTTGATGACAAACACAACAAAGTTGAAATATCATAATATTTTTACACGTGCATAAATAAAATGATGTAGATTATATCTAACGATTTTACTTTGACTTTTAAATTTTAAATTTTAAATTATTAAAGTTTTTAAAAATAGAAGTATGATTTTGACAAAAACTGAAGGCATTTGAACCCTCCTCTTGTAACTAAGATAGCAGTACTTAATTGCAGTAAAAAAAAATTCCCATAAATATAATTCGGATGTTTGGTACTTTAGGCATTAATAACCCTTTAATTTCAAGTAATCACTCTGTTCCACTGTGTCGATTGTGTAATTAATTCTTACTGAAATTTGCCAGAAGTACTGTACCATTTCTGGAGCATTTATTTGCGAAAAGTGATATATTCAAAGTGTTGTTGTCTTAGAAGAGAAGCAAGGTTTCCAACAAAATTGGAGAGGAGCGCTATACCAAATACTTTGAAAAGGAATGATCACCTAACAAACTCTTTACACCACCATGGGGTCGTCAATTGATGCTGAGAAGTCTTTTGCTGGTCTGTTCCAAGATTACACAATGAAACGAGTACGCTACCGTCTCATAATAGTTAATAGTACCGTATGTCACTGTATTCAATAATTTACGAGTCAATTAAATATGATGTAATATTCTAGATGTCAGGATATTTAGTATGATGTAACATCTACGAGTCAAATGAATAATATTAATCAGAATGAGGATATGAGGTGTTAAATAATTGAATGATTCGATCTTTTAAGTTTTACTAAGAAGATAATTTTAAATCATCAAACATAAATTGTAACATTTGTCTTAAGTGCTATGAATAGTCACTTATTTTGGGTATGATATTCATGGATTTAATATGATGTAACATCTACAATTATAGTATGTAATTTATAAAATAATAAATTGTTTGTTTGGACATTTCTAAATTTTAAGTTGAATTTTTTTTTTTCAAAATTAGTGGCTTTAAATATTTACTGACGATTTTATTGATAAAAGAATGTATTTACAACGAGTCAAATAATCATAATTCCTAGATCTACTTTTTTATTCTAACAAAACCCTCTAAACTACTTTAATATTTTAATCCTACTTATATACACTCTTAATCACTCTAATACCTTGATCCACATCTCTCTCCACGACCATATTCGTTTTTCTTCGATCGCCGTCGCGCTCCAACGACTAGATCTACTTACCGTCGCACTCCGATTAAAATGGGAGGGTAGAGACTCTACGCTCTGATCTCCGACGACACCGCGCTCTCGGTATTGGTCAGCTATGCTTGGCTTCGGTCCCTTCTCTCGCCCTCATTCTCCTCTTCACTAGAGGGGGCTGAGAGAGAGGGGAGAGTGTTGTGTCGGAGGTGAGACCCAGAAGGAATGAGAGGAGCGGACTAAATTGGGGATTGAAGGGGGGAGGGTTGCGCTAGGGTTTGTGTTTTGGAATTGCCCGAAAAATCGTTCTGGCGAAAAGAGCGAAAGCCTATACTGAAAATTACAACAAAATTAATAACTTTTTAACGCATAGCAATTCGTTGCAACAGTTTTGTCATCTTTTTGATAGCATATGTGGTAAATTTTGTTTCCAATTGTTGTTATTGTTAAACACTATAGTGCATTACAACGTTATTTTTTTTCTGTTGCGATGTCTTTATTTACTGGATTTTCTTTTTTTTCTTAATTTCACCCGAAAGATAATATTGAATTCTAAAAAAGGCATTTTTTAAAATAAGATAATTTGTATTAAAAAAATTTGCGTTCAACAATTTTAGACAAATTAATTTCGCTTTCAAAATGCTAAAGACCTATACAACAGAAAAATAATAATGATAAGTTGCAAAAGCCGAAAAAACCGACATTTTTATTAATATCCAAAGTTTAATACAAATTAATAAATATACCCAGAAACCGGCTCAATATCGATATATACCCAAGCCGGCCATTTTCTGGCCGGCTATGTTCCCTACCTAAGCCGGCCAGAAAATAGCCGGCTATGTTCCTTTTTTTTTTTTTTTAAAACCCCAAAAACTCTATAAAAGAGCACCCCCTCCCCCTTCAGATCTTCACACAACCCGAGGCAGCTCGCTACTGTTGAGGTAATAATTTTTTTTTTATTTTATTATTATTTTTTTTTAATTTTTAATTTTATTATTATTTTATTATTATGTTTTATTTTATAGATTAGTTAATTGTTTACTATTTAGTTAATTGTTTACTATTTAGTTAATTGTTTACTATTTACTTAATTGTTTACTATTTACTTAATTGTTTACTATTTAGTTAATTGTTTACTATTTACTTAATTGTTTACTATTTAGTTAATTGTTTACCATTTACTTAATTGTTTACCATTTACTTAATTGTTTACCATTTACTTAATTGTTTACCATTTACTTAATTGTTTACCATTTACTTAATTGCTTACCATTTACTTAATTGCTTACCATTTACTTAATTGCTACTGTTGAGGTAATAATTTTTTTTTATTTTTTTATTTTTTTTTTATTATTATTTTATTATTATTATGTTTTATTTTATAGATTAGTTAATTGTTTACTATTTAGTTAATTGTTTACTATTTAGTTAATTGTTTACTATTTACTTAATTGTTTATTATTTAGTTAATTGTTTACTATTTACTTCATTGTTTACCATTTACTTAATTGTTTACCATTTACTTAATTGCTTACCATTTACTTAATTGCTTACCATTTACTTAATTGCTTACCATTCTAATATTCTAATATTTACTTAATTGCTTATCATTTACTTAATTGCTTATTATTTACTTAATTGCTTACCATTTACTTAATTGTTTACTATTTAGTTAATTGCTTACTATTTACTTAATTGCTTACTATTTATTTAATTGCTTACTATTTACTTAATTGTTTACTATTTAGTTAATTGTTTACTATTTACTTAATTGCTTACTATTTACTTAATTGTTTACTATTTACTTAATTGTTTACCAGTCAATTGTTTATTATTTAGTTACTTGACAATTATTTACCATTTAGTAACCTGACAATTGTTTACCATTTTCTAAAATGTAGTTTGTTTACCATGGCCTTTATTTCATTACACTATGGTGGGAAGATGCTTAATAGTGCACAAGGGGCGTACTACAACAAACATGCAGCTCATTCATTGATGATTCCAGATGACATCTCACTTTTGGACCTGAAATCCATAGTTTACACACACACCGGTTACAACCCAGGAAGGTGAGACCTAGAATTGGCAACCCGATATTGCCATCCCTCCAACGGGAAATGGATTGTTGCGAAACTGGTAGATGAGAGTACGTGGAGAGGCATGTTCGGTTATTTGAGGTCCCAAGGGAATTTTCTAATAGAAATATTTGCTAGAAGAGTTCCGGTAGAGCCTGGGGTTGGAAGTTCGGGCTCTGGATCAGCGGCACCACATTATACCCCACAACCAGAAACTTACAGACGTGACTCCACCTTACCCCTCACCGAACCTGACCCAGAACCCTACAACTACGTCACTCCACCAGCACCTCAACGAAGACACTCAGTTGCATCCCCACCTAGACACAATCGAGGCAGACCAAGACACTCAGTTTCACCTTACCCCAGACCTGCACCAGTAGACGATGCAAGCTGCCCGGACTTTGAAGATATTAATGAAATACCGGAGGACGATCTGGGGAGCGGGGATGAATTTGAGGAAGACATGTGGGGGGATTCAGATCACATGGAAGGTTGCGATGAAGACGGGCGGGCTGAAACAGCTGAAAGGTATACTGATGAGGGGGGGCCGCTTAGTGGCCGGACTGATACGCACCCGTTCCCAGACCTCAATGATGTTTCTGAGTTTAGAGAGGCAGATATTGGTTATTATGGGCAACGGATTTAGTACAAAGGTGAGCTGTGTGCTAACCTATATTTTAAAACCAAAGAAGACCTAATGAAGAAGGTCAGAGAGCACCATATAACTAAGAATCAGGAGTTCAGATCTTGGAAAAGTGACAGGGATCGGGTTACTCTGTTGTGCAAGGACAAGAATTGCCGTTATGAGCTTAGGGCAAAGTCGACGGGATGTGGAGACGCATGGGTTATAACTAAGCAAGACAGGCCTCACACATGTAGAACTGAGAGTACGAGGGTCGACCACGAATGTCTGACGGCATCACTCATTGCCGATGTCATTGAGAACGCCATTAAAAAGGACCCGTGTATGAGCATCCAGACGGTGGCAGACATTGTTTTGTCTGTGTATGACAATGTGACACCTAAATACAACCGACTGTGGAGGGGCCGTGAGCTGGCAATAGCCCGACAATTTGGGAGTTGGGAGATTTCGTACAGCTTGCTGAGACCACTGTTGCTTGCAATTTGCGCCAACAATCCCGGCTCGACTCACCAATTTCTGACCCGCCCGGTACGGAATAAGGAAACAGGACTAATCATGCCAGGTGTTGCCGAGTTCAGAGCCGTAGCCTGGGCGTTTGGTCCATGCATTGCGGCGTTCCAGTACATGAGACCAGTGATCAGCATCGATGCCTGCTTCTTGTCTGGGCGATACGAGGGGAGGCTTTTGATAGCTTGCAGCTACGATGCCGAGAACCAATTGGTGCCTATTGCATTTGCAATTGTACGTCAGGAGGATACTGAGAATTGGGGTTTTTTCTTGCAGTGGTTGAGAAATGAAGTGCTCGGCCTGTGCAAATTTGTATGTGTCATATCAGACCAGCACAAGGGGATCAAAGCTGCACTGACAGCTGAATACGGATGGCCTCCCGAGCTCTTTGTGCACAGGTATTATATGCAGCATGTTGCTGACAACTTAGTCATGAACTGTGGAGGAGACAGATGGTACGGATGGAGGTTCAGGGAAGGAGCAAAGAGGAAGAAGCCGAGAAGATTACAAGAGATGTTCCAAGAGTTTGCTCATGTATGTCTAACTTATAACATTTCGTTTAATTATCTTATAAGAATTTTATGAAAATGAAATAACACTCATTTGTTTTTGTGCAGCTAAATCCGAAGTGCAATGCATATTTAAAGAAGGTGGGCAAAGTACGTCCTAATGATGTGATGGAGCCGTCCAATTATGAGAAGATTTTCCAAACCTGTGACGGAGGATACCGGTTTGGTATCATGACAACAAACGGCTCCGAGTCGCTCAACAATGTCTTCCGAACGAGTCGTAGATTGCCTGTTTGTGCCATAGTGGAGGATACGTTCTACACGTGCAATAGATGGTTTGTTCAGCGGCGTCAGCGAGCAATGGAATTACAAGACAAGGGACAGGTTCTGTCTGACCGGGTTTTGCAGAAGATCAGAAAACGTTGGGAGAAAGCTGGAAAAATACGGTTGGTGCGTTACACGCAGGGCCAAGGTAAGTACCAAGTTTCATCCCCAAATGAGTACGTTCCTTGCACCCGTAGCGACATGGGCAACATGGAACCCACTCACAGGGAGTTCATGTATATTGTGACGCGCGGTCCCGACAGACAAATGGAATGCACTTGCAGATGTATCCAATTAACTTCTATTCCGTGCACTCATGTCTTAGCTGTTTGCCGTGACCGAAACTGGCAAGATGACGACTTTGTTGCAGACTGGTATAAAACACCCTATCTTGTGAGTACTTTGAGCCATGTGTTCAATCCAATTGGCAATATGGGAGACTGGCCTCCTAATGTTGGAGACAGAATCCTTCCGAGTAGTGGTTGGATTAGGAAGGGGAGGCGAAAACACACCCGTCATGTAATGACGATGGATGAAATGGAAGGTGGACGAATAGGGCATCAGCCTCGCCGTTCCACTTCCGATAGGAAACGAAGAGGTATGTAACATTCATCTAAAATTATTTTTCTTTTCAATTTATACCAACTTACTAAGTAACACATGCAAATGCAGAGGCAAGAAACGCAGCAAATTCGGCAGAAAATGAGCGAGTAATGGCGTCGGGAAGTGGGTCCGGAGGGTCACGGCGTAGCACAGCTACGAGCCGTTTAGATGCAGCTGCTATGTATGCCGAAGCAATGGGAGAGGCGGTTGCCATAGGAGGAGAGGCGGTTGGGGTGCAAGGGGAGCCATCTGCCCAACCGAGGAGGTCCACTACTAGACGCACAACAAGGGCATCTACAAGCCAAGCAGGGCCATCTGGAGCCCAGGCCGGCCCATCTACAAGCCAAGCAGCGCCATCTGGAGCCCAGGCCGGCCCATCTAGTGAGCAACCAGAGCCATCTGTTAGACCACCTCGTAGGGCATCTTTCGCAAGTGGTTTACTTCGGGGATTACCTTTTAGACGTAGCAATAATAGGTGATTTGTATGCATGTTGTAAAAAATGTGTGGACTCTATTTGCAATTTGTGTGTAATTTATTATTTTATACGAAACTTAGAAATGAAATATTTGACTTTAATAGAAATCACCTAAAACAAAAATAATGCGGTTAAAAAAAAAAAAAAAAAAGGTACATAGCCGGCCATTTTATGGCCGGCTTAGGGAGGGAACATAGCCGGCCATTTTATGGCCGGCTTGGGTATATTTCGATATTGAGTTGAGTTCTGGGTATAATTAATAATTTGTATTAAACTTTGGATATTAATAAAAATGTCGGCCGAAAAAATGTACAGCTTTAATAAATTATTTGCATCTTACATATATATCAATATACCAGGCACGTACTATTTTAATAAAAGAAAATATAGAAACAAAAGAGTCATCCGATCTGAAGAATAATTTTTTTTTTCGGGCTGCAAGGTGCAAGATTAATTTTAGACATAGTCCGGTACAGTGTGTCAGGTACATTTTTTGTAAGCCTGCTTCACTTTGATACTGACTTGCTCAGCCGTTTAGGGGGAATTCAGATCCAGTGCAATACTTGGCCGTGTAGAATGAGATTTGAGTCGTTCGTTTAAATCTGGTACGAATCTCAAAATAAACTCATTATATTTAACAAATTGATTTTTGGCTAGGCTCGAAGTATTTTACTTTCTAAGGTACCTGAGATGATATGAATTCAATTTTAGGAGGGGTCTTTTTCAGCAGTCCCTTTGACTCTTCTCAACGTCAAAATTGGTATAGGCTGGTACGGTGCCAGGGTTCCGTTGCGGAGTGCTTCCCCTTGACCTAGTGCTAAAATGTTTCGTATCTGTGCTTTTCAAGCAATGATAATAGTTTTAATAGGTAATCAGTCAGAGGGAACAACTTCCTCCATTATTCATTCTTCCATCACGCATTTATCTTTTTAAATTCAAGTAAAACAAATCTACAACTGATGAAATGTAACCTCTACAAATGATCTTTGCTGCCTTTTTTATTTGTACATTAAAATTACAACATTTTAACTTTACTAGGATGGAAATTAAACATGAAATCAGCGGTCATAAATTATAATATTAGCAATAAAAAGAAGAGGAGGGTTCAAATGCCTTCATTTTTTGTGTCTCCATCGTGCCGTCATTTTTAAAAACTTTAATAACTCAAAATTTAAAAGTTAAATGTCAAAATAAAATCATTGGATATGATCTACATCATTTTACTATGCACGTGTAAAAAATTATGACATTTCAATTTTATTTTAGTTGTCATCAAGAGCTTGTAAGAACGTATTAATGTGGATAATTTATAGACGTTGATTTTTCAACTTTTTTAATTGACATCAAAACAAAATCAAAATGTGATAATTTTTTATGAGCACAGAGAGAAAATAACATAGATCGCATCTAACAGTTTTATTTTGACGTTTATGATTTAAATTTTGAGTTATTAACGTTTTAAAAATAGAGGCATGGTGGAGGCACAAAAAATGGAGGCATTTGAATCCTCTCCTATAAAGAAAGTTAAAATGTCGTAAATCTCTTATAAGTGTATATAAAAAAAGAGGAGGGCTCAAATGCCTCATTGCTTCATGCCCCAATCGTACCATTAATACGATTTCAAAGTTCAAACAAAAGATCTGAACTGCTCAACATGTTATCCACATTAATATGTGCTTAGAGATCAAATTTTATATTTTTTTGGTATTTATTTACTATTTTTTAAGATAGGTGTAAAATCACTATTTTTAGATGGTCCACAATTTCCTAAAAAACATTGATTTTGTACCTATTTTAAAAAATAGTAAAAAAATTTCAAAAAATATAAATTTTGATCTCTAAGCACAATCATGTTGAGCGGTTCAGATCTTTTGTTGGCACTTTGAAATTGAAAATAAAAATATTGGAGTACGATTGGGGAATGAAGCAATGGGGTATTTGAGTCATCTCATAAAAAATGATATAAATTATGAGTAACTTTTATTTTGATATTTATGTTTCAGATTTTGATTTATTAAAGTTTTGAAAAAAAAAAGAGAATGAAAACAAAAAAAATGAAGGCATTCATGCATGAACCAATGCACAAATAGATTATTGCTGGAAGCTTATTCACGAGATCTAGTCATAATTTTCCCTTTTTGTTTACAGCTGTACCTTGATGTCATTCATTAGTTGCACGATAGCTAGATGACTCTTTATTTTATGATAATTATAATTTTTGGGCAAAATTGAAAACTAATAAAAGTGCCTATTGTTAAAACTTAAAACTTAAAAGAGGTGTTATTAAAACCGGAACCGGACTCCAATCCGGTTTGGTTCATTAAAGGAATCGTTTATGTAACTGAACTGGTTCAAACCCGGTTTTTTATCGGTTTTATTTCAAAACATGCAACAGTTTAGAAAAAGAAAACCCAATTTTAATGAATAATATTTGGTTCCTTGTTTCCTTCCTCTTCTCCTACTCCCATCTGAACTGTTTTTGTGGATATTTGATGGCCCGTGCTTCACTGAACAGAGCAATCCTTCTCTCGCACCAAGCAAGATCTTGATTTCGTGCTCGAGTTTTAACCGTTTAGTGGATTTCAAATTGTGTCTCAAAGAGAGAACGTATTTGAGGTAACGTTCCAGTGAGCAAGTACATTGGGAGCTAGCTAAGCACGAATTGGAATTAAAGGGAAGTGGGGAGGGGTGGTTTGGCTTAGAACGAATATTGGAAGAAACTTCAATGAGGAGAGCAGGGTCGGATCTAAAGCATAAGCAAATGTGGCTAAGCTATTCCTACGATTTCAAATTTTTAATTATGCATATAGAAATTTAATTGAATTTTATCTTTTTTAAATTTTTTATATAGTCCAGCCACACTCAATAAATAACAAATGTTTAGTTGTAGCCTAAGAGTTAAAGCTCTATTTTGTAATTGAGAGGTCTTGAGTTCAAATCTCACTCACCACAAAGGTGAATTTTAATTTTCAGCTACCCTATTAAAATTTTCTAGTTCCGCCCCTGGAAGAGGGGCTGCTAGTTCAGAGATGAGTTACACATTGGATATTTTATGGTTGTTATTATGTAACCTTTCATGTTTCTATATAAAAAATGTACTGGCTTCCTCTCTAACAGAAAATAATTTAATACAATCTCCACACTTCAAAGGTTAAGTTGCAGTACACAGTATGTAACAATATAATAATTTTCATAAAAAAGATGTAAAATTATGGTTATTTTATATATGTCTCAAACATAATATGTATATAAACATTTAAAAAATTAGCAGTTGAACCGATTGATCCGCTGATTCGACCAATAAACTGTTGAACGAAGCTTTACCGGATCAATGTCCGATCCAGTTCTAATAACATTGCTTAAAAGCGATGCATGACCCGACCCCAAATTTTGTTCGCCACTGTTTATGAATTTTTCTAGCAGCTGCTGTGGATTTTGTTAACCGGTGTGGTAGATTCTGTATGAGTGCGGATAAAAGTTTAATGATAAAAAAAAAACATTCGAATAAACCAGCTCACATTTGTTCTGAGAGTTTAAATCCAGACCGTCAGATTAGAATCTGACTCTAAGCATGTAATGGACGGAATTCCTTTGATATTCGTGTTAATACATAACGAACAGATAAGATTCAGACTCGCTGTTAGATATACTTTGTTCTTAGTTATCTTTCGCGTTGTCTTTCATGAATCCCCTCATTATAATAGACTAATTTTGGGCTTATTTTTACGGGCCTCATAGGCCCATGTAAGTGGGCTAAGCCATTATATTCCCGACGGTGGAATTGGATAGGATATTGCATGCTTCAAAGGCCTTCAAGTAGATACCAACGCAGATATAGTTTTAAATCGAGAAACAAATTATTAGGATGAGAGTAGAGATAGATTTCTGAATCTAGATATTTCAGGGCTTCAAATATTCATTTGAAATTCAAATTAAGCAAGCATGTATAAATTAAACCAAAATTTTTATTAATACTCTAAAAAAAAAAAATCAAATCTGCCTCCCACTATCAAATAATTTCAAAAATGACCTAACTGCCCCATACTAGAGCAGTCAGCTCCCAACACCAAACCGCCCCTCACTGAAGCGGTCAGCTCAAGACCAAACCGCCCCCCAGTTAAGCGGTTTGGTATTGCCTATATATTGGGGGGTACTCCTCCCGTTTTTTATCCCATTCATTTTAAATTTTCCCTCTCTCTCTCCTCTCTCTCTCTCTCTTTCTCCAGATTTTCACCTCTCCTTTTGCATTAAAGTCTCTCAACTTTTTTTTGTATTTTATTTTTTAGTCCAAAATTGTTAGAAATTGTTTAGAAATTGTCCAGCATTATTTAGAAATTGTTAAAAATTGTTAGAAATTGTTTAAAAATTGTCCAAAATTCTTTAGAAATTGTTAGAAATTAATATAAATTGTTAGAAATTATTTAGAATTACTATAAATTGTCTAAAAATGTTTAGAAATTGTTAGAAATTATTTCCAATTAATATAAATATCCATAAAGGTTTAGAAATTGTTAGAAATTGTTTAGAATTACTTTAAATTGTTAGAAATTGTTTAGAAATTGTCCAAACTTGTTTAGAATTACTAGAAATTGTCCAACATTATTTAGAAACTTTTAGAAATTGTTAGAAATTAATATAAATTGTTAGAAATTGTTTAGAAATTGTCCAAAATTGTTTACAATTGTTAGAAATTGTCCAAAATTATTTAGAAATTGTTAGAAATTAATATAAATTGTTCGAAATTATTTAAAATTATTTAAAATTACTATAAATTGTCCAAAATTGTTTAGAAATTGTTACAAATTGTTTCCAATTAATATATATAAATTGTCCAAAAATGTTTAGAAATTGTTAGAACTTGTTTAGAAATTGGCCAAACTTGTTTCTAATTACTAGAAATTTTTCAAAATTGTTTAGAATTGTTAGACATTGTTAAATTGTGTAGAAAATGTCCAAAATTATTTACAAATTGTTACAAATTATTTAGACATTGTTTATAAGTTGTCCAAAATTGTATTATTAATTTTTTCAGTTTAGTTTGCAATAATAAGTTTTTTGCAGAGCCTCCACAGATCTGATCACAATACGCAGAGATCAAACAGCACGACCATGAGGCTAGTGGGAGTGGGGCGCAGGCTGTAGATGCATATGCCTCTGCTATATTTGGCACACCACCTCCGGCCACGTATCCTTCTACCTGGGAGGCCGATCCATGGGAGTGTCGTACACAGTCGGTGATCCAGGAGGAGCTTCCATGGGTCCTTCGTACACAGTCATCTTTACAGGAGGAGGATCCATGGGCGGCCGGTGCAGCGTCAGAGATCCAGGAACCGATGCCTGTGGATGATCATGAGAAAGAGGATGAGGAGGAGGTTCAGTTGGGGTATTAGTTGCCGTCCAGGAACCGCCGTCCACCTACTAGGTTGGATCTTTCTGGTCGACGCCGTCGTTAGATTTTTTATTTTATTTTTGTTAGATGGATTTGTAGTTTGTTATGCTTGGATTATTATATTTCATGTTTGAATTGTTATATTTTATGTTGTAGACTTACCATTTAGATTTTTTTTTTATCTAGTCGAACAAAACCATTTTATAACATTAAACAAAATTATAACAAATAAAACTACAATAAAATTATAACAAATTATAAAACATTACAACAAATAAAACTATAATCGTCAATTATACAATTATAACCATAAATTATTATAAAAATTATAACCGTAAATTAAAATATTATAACAAAATTTTAACATAAATATAGTAATACAACGTTATTAAAAAAAAAGGTTACATACCAAACCGCCTCTCAGTGGGGCGGTTTGGTATTTAGAGCTGACCGCCCAAACATGAGGCGGTTAGGACGTTTTTAAAAAAAATTCAGGGGGAGAGCAGATTTGCTATTTTTTCTTGTGAGGGTATTAATAAAAATTTCGGTATAAATTTCCATGACAGATTGGTGGCAGGTGTTGGTTTTCCGAAATTATTTTTGTTACCATCTTAATATTTTAAAATTATGACCTTACCAACATTTTTTCAAAATTTAAAAGTCTCCCCACTCATATATTGAATCTGTGAGTAGAACCATTTTTTTTAAATGGTTGATCTATAGCAGAACCGGTATAGGATATAAAACATCAGCGTCACATTCATATTTTACAATGAAATACGATGCACCGTTGTTGAGATTAATTACAGTATAAAATATTTGCGCGTCATCAATATTTTTGCAATAAAATATCGATATATTGTTTCTAAGTTTTAAACAACCATAACTTTTGATAGAAAATTCTAATTTGAGTGTTTGGGCATAATTTGAAAAGCTCGTGAAGAGACGAAGGGCCTGATTAACTGGGCCAAAACCCCATAGCACTGACGAAGTAAACGCAATCATAATTGCGAAAAAACATCGTTTAAGCCTCAAAACTTCAGTTGATGTTTATAATCCTCAGTAATTATGTATTTGTTTTTTATTTCAACTAGAAACAATTGATTATTCATTAGGATATTTAGTTTGACAATGACAAATATTTTAGGGTGTATTTGAATGGAAGGTTGGATTAGTGAGAATAGTGAGCTAACTTTAAAATTGAGAATAGAGCTAACCTAATAGTTGGGTTAGTAAAATAGTGAGCTAACTCACAAAAGACAGACAAATAATAGTTTGCAGCTCTTGATCCAAATGTGGATTAGCTAAAAAAATTAGTGTTATTTTTAAGTAGCTCTATTCTTGCTTTAACCAAATACACCCTACAATTAAATACTGATATCTGAAGATTTTTCTTTTTATTTTTTCATTCTATACCATGATCCATGAATTAACTATTTTTCAAAACAATAAAGTTGGTTCCATGCAGATAGAATCTGCTCAAAACTATTAACAAAAATAATAACAGTTTTGTGCATATTGAAATCTGCGTGGATGGTAACTTTTAAATTTTCAAAAAGCCTTTTAAATTTCAAAAAGCCGCTGATACGGTTAGAATTTAAAATATTGAGATGGTGACTAGAGAATTTTCGGGTTGGTTTTTTTTTTTTTTTTTGTTATATGGTTCGAATTTGGAAAACTAAAAGAAAAGGCTGAAGGGCTGTTTCCGAATTGGGAGGTTAGATTTTGGCATTTTGCAGACGAAATGAATAAATTTAAATTAATGCCCTCACTCTCGGCAGGCATTATAATACACAACTGGCATAGTTGAAAACACAATTCATGTTTAGATTAATGCTCGAACTGTTGGTAGCCATGTTATTTCCCATGTTATTTCTTGGGTTGACCATAGTGTATAGTTTTATGGAAAAATATGTTAATTTTATATCGTAAGTGTTCATTTCAGTGTCTATTTCTAGTTATTCAATATTAACTGGTCGCTTCAAGAAAGAAAAAATCCATATGCTCTATGTAGAAAATATTTTCGTTTTATTACAGATTAAGTATTTTAACGAATTATGTTTGATAATTTCATAAATTTTAGATTTATTATTTTGATTTTGTTAAGTAATTAATCAGTAGGATTTAATCTTTATTAAGTTGAATTTGCTGCTCATTTGTACGCAATATTATAAAATGATTTAAATCTCTAATTAATTTAAAATATATATATAACTACAAAATAAATTAAATGAACAGTTTAAGCAATACTAAATACCTAAAGATTCAACGCTTCAAATCATTTCCGACAAAATATGTAGTCTTTCATCATATATGCCACCAGAATATTTCTATTGGTTGCCAATTTGACTATTAGTCCTTGATCATGTCAGGAGTAAATTTAGGTTGCTACTTGCTACTATTGGAATACATAGACCAAAAACCAATAAACAGTACAGTTGTAAATGAATTAAGATTTACTACAACCAAAAAAAATTACTTTTGACCTAGATCTCTTAATTCTGTTCCCGCGAAATTAAAACAGTGTGCCTTCTCTTCTTCTAGAAGCCTTGTGAAAAGAGATCAGTTGACCACTATCCAAATTGCAATTTGCAAAGCAATTGGTGGAAATCTTTCTATAACCTCAGATTCTCTCGATTGATATCAATATGGTATGTCGTGTTTGTTATGCCTGACACAAGGGCCACGCGACTGATCCCACTCAGTAAATAGAAGTGCTCTATAACTCGCTACATGATGTGGCAGTTTACACCCGGTATACAGTATACTGGCACATAGGATTCTAGCTTCTTTTTTTGTATTGTAAGGTGCGCTTAAGCAATTAATTAAGTTGGCATTAGTAGGTCGACCTTTCCCCGACCATCATATCCACTAATATCTCCTTAAAATATAATAAAGTACTCATTGCTTTTCTTTCTTTTTCTATCCAGCTTCTTCCTTCCTGCTTTCGGCAAGATACCGTAAAATAAAGGGAATAGAAATGTATATTTTCTTCACAAAAGACATAAAAGAGATTACGCGCATTCTCGTCCGACATTTTTATTAATATCCAAAGTTAATTATAAATTAATATTTATGCTCAAAATTTATGACTTTCGCCAAAACTGTCCAAACCGGTCATAAAATGGCCGGCTTACGTTTACTCATTTTTTTTTTTACTATGAAGAGCAAAATAATGAAATCTAACACTGAAAATTTAAATTTTTTATTTAAATAATTTGTTAGATTACTTCTTTTGATTTATAATTAGCATATTTATACTAAAATACACTAGTTTACTTGAAATTATGTTGAATTACACTATATTACAATAAATTATATTGAATTACACTAAATTACGTTAAATTACGCTAAATTACAATAACTCCGCTAATTATGCTGAAATACGGTAAATTACGCTAAAGTATATTGATTTTGTGCCATCTTTCATGAATCATAAAAAATAGTAAAAATTGGTATTCTACAAGTTCATTATGTAACTAAATTACTGAGCTACTTAGATTGAATAATAGAAATGAAAATCTTAATCGGAAACTTCAACTCAACTTTTGAGGCTCTTCCCTTAGTTTTAGGCAATTCTGAATTTAAAAAAACAACGTAGTGGTCACGAACGCATGCGTATTTTTGCAAGATTTCCGAAAAGTGGTCATTTGTTGAAATCAGACACTCGAGCACCATTTTATGACCATTTGAAGTTTCGTCGTTGTTTTTCGCTTTTTCAGTGAAGATATCATCCCTATTCATATGTAATTTAGCGTAATTTACCGTATTTTAGCGTAATGTAATGTAATTTAGTGTAGTTTAACTTAATATAGTATAATTCAACATAATTTCAAGTAATTTAGCGTATTTTAGTATAAATATGCTAATTATATATCAAAAGAAGTAATCTATCAAATAATTTAAACAAAAAAATTTAAATTTTCGGTGTTAGATTCCATTATCTTGCTCTTCATAGTGTCTAAAAAACAAGAGTAAGCCGGCCATAAAATGGCCGGCTTATGGGGAGAGTAAACCAGCCATTTTATAGCCGGCTTAGGCATTTTTGGCAAAAACTCAGAATTCTGGACATAAATATTAATTTCTATTAAACTTTGGATATTAATAAAAATGTCGACATTCTCGTCAACAGGACGGATCCATAATTTCTACAAAATATTAATAATAGTACAATTTTTCTCTCCTAATGAATCGGAACAGAGTAGCGGATAGGATCTAAAAAAGTTACGTCACACACAATTCTATCATGACATGACACGACACGTGTGTCGGTTACATATCGTGACCCGCATTACCCGTGTCGTGACCATTCACGTGACGTGACCATCTTTCAAAAATTTGATACGACACGGCACGGCACACGAAAGATTTGGTCACGACACGGCACATGGTCACGTGAGTTGCGTGTAATTAGGACCGTTAGATCTTGATTGAATGGTGAATCTTGAATAAACTAGCCTAAATTATGAAAAAAATAGTTGAATGACCAAGCATGACAAACGTGACCGGTCACAGCATGACTAATGTTTTGTGTTGTGACTATTCACGTGCCCTGACTATCCTTTTAAATTTGGTCACGGCATGACACGTATAAATCTGACTAGGTCAAAACACGACACGTGATTCAAGTCATACCGTAACTAGTCATGACACGGTACATATTGAGATCTCTAGTAGCGACTTTTTTTTCTCTTGGCGAATTAACAATTCTTCTGAGTGGAGTAGCGAATCGGACCGCTTCTCTTTCTTTCTTTCTTTTACCCGAATCAGTCTGAGTTTACTTTTTTTCCACGTAATTTTCTTCTACTGGGCCCTGAATTAAATCCAGAGGTAGACATTACTTCTATCCAGGGGTAGGCACAAGTATAAAATACCACTGAATCTAAAAAAAAAATCAAATCCAGGGGTAGGCACTTGCCTACCTCTAGCTCTCTTTGGGGTCCGCCAATGCTCGTAAGCATTATTTTTTGTTTTGCAAACCAAAATAATTTATTTGTTTATCTAACTAGGTAAAAAAGAGTGAGGATATTTACGAAGACATTAGTAAGGTTGAAGACATTAGTAAGGTTGATATCAAATTTTTGGGGTTTGTTCGAAATAAAGGAATTATGGTGAAATAGAGGAAGAGTGAAGAATTGTGACGGAATAGTAACCGCCATAGTAGAGATGAAATTAGAAAAGAGGGACTTTTTCACATGTGGAAATTGGCTAAATTTCACTCTTCCACTATTTTAAACGTATCAAACATAATTAGAATTGTATGAATTAGAAGTCTCTTTCTTTTTCTACTTTTTCCATTATTCCATACATTTGCCGAACGGGCCATAATTAAAAAAAAGTTGCATTTGTATATCAGTTTTCAAAGAAATTAAATTAAATACAATTTTTGGGGACATGCGTTCAACAATTCTGACTGAACATGTGTGTTTAGTTCGTTTCTTCATCAAGTACTTGAGATTCTTTCATTTCAAACTCTAAACCATGCATTTAAAATTTGAGCAAATGTTGTCTAATTTTGAAAAACCGAGATATTGATGCTACTTGTTTTAAAAACCGGTGATAGACAAATAAGAAGTTATTGATTTTGACTGGTACTGCGAATTATTGCGACTGAATCGTACTATTGGAGGCTTACGTTATCGTGTATCGATCCGATTTTTTTATTAATTGAAAATAAAATAAAAAAATATTGCGAATGAGGATTGTTTTGTTGAAAAATCGAAATATAGGAAAAACAAAATTAATTATTCCGTCCTCCGAACAGTACAAAATTTTCCGTTCAGATTAATGATCCGCTAATTCAAATTCTTAATCCCGCTAAGCAGGAAAAAAAACAAAAAATCATGGACGGGATATCCCGTCCAGCACTGTAGCAATATATATATTTTTTTGGAGTTTAGTTTCATATAAGAGAATGAAAAAAAATAATTGCTAAAGTGATGGACGGGATGGTCTATTCCATCCATTTTTTTTTAAGTTAGATCATTAATTAGAATTAAGATAAAACGATCTATATTTTTTTATTTTATTTTAATTAATATAAAAATCGGTGTATCATATTCATACCCGCCTCGGGGAATCAGAAATAAGAAATTAACATGGTAAAAGCTGGTAAAAGCTGGTAAGTAATATTTAACCTGGAGGCTAAAGAATTTGCTTGATGGGCAATTAATGGGAGACCCATAAATTCTGTAGGGTTACCGGCTGAGGCAAAAGAGCAGTGACCACGCATGCCCCGAGCCAGAGGGAACGGACAGCTGTCGGTTGAAAGCATGGTGGGGGTAAAGGAGACAAGTCGCCGACAGCTCTAACAGTAGCACATGTCTCCTTTGTGGTGGTCACACACCCACTTGAGACCGTATCTTTCTATTTGTTTACCATCTACCGTTGATTCCAGATCTTAATGGTTGAGAATCTTGGAGAAAGGAAGAGAGGGTGATCGGTAGCTGCACCTGGACCACGACTCGCATTTCGGTCTTTTGGGGCGGGGGTGATTAATGAGCAAGTTCGAACAGTTCATTAGCTTAATAAGTAAGTATACTCGAGTTGAAAAGATAATGCCGAGTTGACAGCTGTGTTTGTACTTGGTTCGTTAAATACTCGAGTTGACTCATGGTCATTAAGTGACTCGTTAAGAAATCAAGCTTGTAGGTAATTTAAATTTTATTTTGAATTTTTTGTTTTAAATACATTATTCAAAAACTAATTAATATTGATAGAATTTAACAAATTTTCATAATCCAACTTGCTTAAACAGTACGTAATCTAACAAAAAAAATTATCCATAAGCAAATTTAAGAAAATCAAGCAGCTATCTTCTTGTCGGTTCTCACGGCTCTACATGTCACATACACACAACTCTCTTCTTGTCACAGACCTACAAATCTGCATTATCAAAACGATAATAAAAATGCACCTTCAACCAGAAATTTACTATTAAACAAAATAAATAAATTAGCTAGAAATTTAGTCAGTCTTGTATTAACAAAATAAATAAATTTTAGTACTGTTAAACCATGTTAACTAACTAGAAAGTAAAATCAGAAATTTACTGTTAAATCATGTTGTATCTTTTTGTTATTTGGGTCTGAGTATAAGTGGAATTTAGGTTTGATCCGGATGAGATTGGATGTGACATAATTTCATGTAACTCAGTTTTTAATGAGCGAGTTGGAGTATGTCCATTCTCGGATCATTAAATTAACGAACAGATTAATAATGAACGAGTAGTTAACGAGCTTTTAACAAACTAGTTACGAACAAGTCACGAATTATGAGCGATTTACTCACAACTATTTTTATTTCGGGATGATAAATGGTTTCAAATATCAATTTTAAAGCGAAATGACAGAGTTGTATGTATGGTTCTGGTTGGATTTGGATCACTTTATACCGAAGTCAACGATCGAAATTACTTTTATATATGTATCTTTTCATGTAGTATTATTTTTATTTTAGAAGTTAAACAATGATTGTCTCATAAAAAATAATCATCGGATAAAATTAAAATATTTTTTTATAAAACTTAGTCTTTTATGGCAAATGAATATATATATAGAAAAGGGTTTCAATACCTCATGTTTTTCATATCTTAGACTGTTTTTTGACAAATGAATATATATATAGAAGAGGGTTTCAATACCTCATGTTGTTCATATCTTAGATTGTTTTTTGACAAATGAATACATGAGGTATCACTGTTTTTTCACCACATATTAATTGAACACAACATCTATGTAATATCATAAAATATAACAAAAAAAAATTGTTGGTCTCATTAATTTTAAAAAATAATATAACTTACAGATTGAACAAAATTACATCAATGTTGTACAAATCAATCTATCGTAATTATAAGTATATATTATGTAATAATTGAATGATATGAAATTATCCTGTGTGATTTTGTATTTATCAATTATTTAATAGGACAACGAGTATGCAGTGGCTCTCACTTGTATCCTCATTTGGTAAGCAAGTCATAATTATTCTTACGGATAACATCAACCGACGAGCTATAAAATAATCTTATTTATTTAATATAATGGTTGAGGTTGTACTTAAAATAACCGAATCTACAATTTTTACCGACTCTTAATTTGTTTATTCGGAAAATTGAAGTTATTCATACTTTTTATCCAGATCTAAGTGCTTCACAAATCATCCGTTTTAACTTTTAAATGTATTATTTATTTCTTGCTTAATCCTTAGCACAAAATATTGAGGGATTAATGTGTTGATTTATTATTATTATTATTATAACTGTAGATTTTACTTTCTGCTGCTATTATGTTAGACTGTTGCTAGTTAGCTGTTATTAGAATTTCTCTTTTGTTAGTTGGAGTTGTGAACTCTCTAGGATTATTTGTTTGAGGCATCTTATTGTCGGATTTTGTAACCGGACTATTATTGTTTCGTAATGAAACATGTGTGTTCTCCTACTTTTGTCAAAAAAGAAATGTGTTTTTTTATTTTTTTTAACTATGCTGCATATATACGTAAATTGCTACTATTTTGATGTCATTGGCTAAAATGTGATTTATAATTTACTATGTACTTTGTTCATAATAGTCAATTGTTGTTGTTGTGTCACCGTTAAAACTATTTGATATATAAAAGCTCCGTTCAATTTGCAGTAAATTTTTATCCGAAAATTAGTCATAAATATTTATAAATTACACAGATTGGCCATCATCCACTTTTGGAGATTGTATTGAATATTTTTTTTTTATCCGTTGTTCAGATATCTAAAATGGGCCAGGTCCAACTGATCGTTGCTTTGCGAAGCATATTCATACTCTATAAAAAATGTATGAAATTAATTATATTGTTATGTTCATATGTCGAAGTTTTATAAATTATTTTATGTTGCATTCAATTAAATATATTTTATCTTAATTTAAGAATTAAAGTTTCTCTTCAATACGTCCGAAATATATTCTTAGTTAAATAAGTCTCTTCCCTCTCTACTACAAACATACAATTAAAATAATTACTATTGTGGAAAATTTTAGCTTTAGGTATTTAAAACCATATATCGCATGCACACCTCGACATAAACTAAATTATATTTGCCAAATTACTGTGGTATGTAAGCAAACAAAAAGTTAGAAATTCCCTCTTTAAAAATAAATGAATATCTATTAATATTTTCCTATAGATTGTCGTCTGAGAGGTTTATTAAAATAGTTTCCGATTAAAAATGGGCAAAATAATGATAAATAACTTGAATGCAGTTTGACTTAATTATAATTTATTAATTTTTCAATGTCAATTAAATACATTTTAATCAGATTTTACATATAAGCATTGAAGCAAATGAAAAAAAAAAAGGATTTTCAATTTTTGAGGTAATTAATTGTAGAACACTTAATTTCTTTCTATTTAATTTCAAAAAATCAAACAAAGACGCCCAGGATTCGATAGGATAATTATCAAGGAAGAAATAAACTTTCTTTACAATTTTTGATAATATTGGTTCTTTGTACCCATATCTGTGCTGTCGTCTTTCACTAAACAAGCATAAGAAAATGTACGCCTAATTTAAAAACGAGTTGGTAACTCCAGTGTATTATTCAAATCTTCCCGAAGCATTTTAAATTAGGTCCAACTAGCTAAGCCATTAAGTTATTACCATTTGCGGTAAGAGAAAACCGGTTTGGGGTCGGATGCACCATTTTGGTAGGTCAACCAAATATTTATTTGTTCGGATCATTATCTTATACAGGTCCAAACTATACTCCAGGCGCATCTAGTAAATTTCTTCTTCCAAGGGAGACAGCACCGGGAGACAGGATGTTCCTTAAAGCCTACGTGTCATCATGTGGCTGGTTGATGGTCTGCCCACCCCCACGACCAAAATTTTCACTTACTATGCTTGTTCTTTGTGAACCTGGACAATCTCTTCTGTCGATTTACGTACACCAACACCATCGAGTAACATCGTAAAAATCTCACATCCATCTATAAGGGACTGAAAGAAAGCGACAAAAAACTCAGAATCCAAGTCTCAATACTCTAGTCAGAGAGAGAGAGCAAAGGCAAAAAGAAATTAAAGAGAGAAGATAGAAAAGACAACCACGATACCGTAACCCTAGTTGGGAAGAGAGAAAAAAAAAATGTCTGTTGAAACGGAGAGGAGCTCGACGGAGTCGGAGGTGTCGGGGCTGGACTACGAAGAGACGGCGCTGACGCTCCGACTGCCAGGTGGCACATCACGAGCTGCCGGATCGGAGCCTGACAGGAAACGTGGCTTCTCCGAGACCGTTGAGCTGGGTCTGAGCAATGGCGCTCGGATGGGGACACATGGCGGGTCCTCTGCTGGTGATCAGTCCGATGAGTCTCCTGAATCACAAGCATCAGTTGCTGAAAAGCCACCTGCGCCAAAGTAAGCGAGAAAAATTCGTCTTAGCCTTGAAGTAATATGATAAATTGATAATTCGTAAATTGAGGTATATTGCTAGAAATTTTGTGGCTGACAAACTGAGAGTTTAACTCAAAAAAAAAAAAATTTGAGAAGCAGGAGACCTTGAGGAGCCAACTATAAAGTTTTTAGAATATATTGGTGTTCTTTTAATCGGAATTGGGATGTGTAGGGAGGTGGGTGTGAAACAAGACGGGTTTAGTTTTTGTGTTAAATGTCTTCTTAAAAGACAATTGTGGTCATCCTGAGCTTACTGATGCTCCTTCATGCATAGAACACAAATAATATATTAGAGAAAATTGCAGATCATCTGTGGTTCTGTGCATAAAGGTTCTCTTACCAGTAGGCCAGATCTGCTGCAAATTAATGTACGAGTGGTATGCTGGTCCAGTTGTGCCAGATCCATAATTTTGGGTGTCAATTTTATGGTTTATGATGTTTGCTTTTGGAAAATTTAGGTTTCTACTGAAAACCAAAATTACCCAGCACAGCAGTACAAAGGAAAAAGAGCACTAGTGCTGTAGTACTGTTGTTATTCGATTTCTGTGATTAAGTTCTGTTATATTATATTTGAACCATAATATATCCACTATTGAAATACATGAAAGAATAGAACTTTTAAACCCTTTACAGGAGTCGTCCAGTTCCTTTTGTCTAAAATTACACTTTTGATTCTTTATTGGCATTATTGACATTCAATTACTTGTGCATTTAAAGTAACTGCATTCTTAGTCGGAAATACTGATTCTTGAGTGTTGCTTATAATGTAATGATGTAGAGCTCGAGTAGTGGGATGGCCACCGGTACGGTCATTCAGGAAGAATGTGATGAAGAGCTGTAAGCTGGTGAAAGTGGCTGTTGATGGGGCACCATATCTTCGCAAGGTTGACCTGGAGGCCTACACGGGCTACAATCAACTCCTTACTGCCCTTCAAGAGATGTTCTCCTGCTTCACTATCCGTACTCCCTCTTCTTCTCTGTCTGACACACACATATACACACATCCCCTTTTTCTTGTGCACTCTGATTATACTAAAAGCTCAAGCAGCTTGTGCTGTAATGACTTGGGTTTCAGCTTAGATGACGTTTCTTTAGTTATCGATATTCTGTGTTTGGTTCAATTTGGGCATAGGTTAGACACGCTCTGGCCTAAAGAATCACTAAAATATTGAAAAGAGAGGAAGTCAAATGTTGTAATTTACGCGCTAAACTGAAATTCTCGGTAGAGTGAATTATGTTTTTCATATTCCTAAAACATGAACAAAGTCCAGATGATAACCAACCCATTCACTTTCATGGGAGATATGAAAATTACCTAAACCAACATGATGGCTTTGAAACTGTCAGCTTCAAGCAAATCTTTTCCTGCTTTTGGACAGAGCCTCTTTTACTTCACACTATCTGTGTGTTAGATTATAATTTGTGACTCTAGAAGGGAAATCTGACTGCAATAAAGGTCCTTTTAATTTACTCGTATATATTTTTGGAATGTCAGGTAACTATCCTGACGAGGAGAGGAAATTGGTTGATCCAGTGAATGGGACAGAATATGTACCAACTTATGAGGACAAGGAGGGTGACTGGATGCTTGTTGGTGATGTACCTTGGAAGTAAGAATATGTACCTTCATTTTTTTAATTCCTAGCATATTTATCATCTTCAAATAGCATGGCATGACATCATGATTCCTATTTCTTTTATATTTTTGTTTTTAAAATCTTAAATCACACAATGCTTAGTGTATCATATGATTCTTGTTTTTGTCATGCAAAAAGCATTGGAGGTTGAACTCTCAAATATCATTACCCATCTGCGCTGACTCGGGAATTGCCAATTCCATTATTGAGAAATGTTGACATGCTGTCATATACGACAATGACAAACGTTTGCCTGGCCAAAATGGGAACTATGAAGCTTTAGCACAATAATATTCAGTTGAATTGTACAAATGGACCCTATTTAACTCGGGAACTTATTAATATATTGTAGAATGTTTGTGGAATCCTGCAAGCGCCTCCGTCTGATGAAAAGCTCCGAGGCTGTCAACCTAGGTAACATTTGCATAATATTATGAGCTCCTAGGTACCTTGTTCAACTTGAATATGGGAAAGAGAAAAGCACCAAGTTGTCTTTTCGGTTTCATATTATTGCCCTTGGAAATTGCTCATGAAATTTTAGACAGAATATCAGGTAGTAGAATTTAACCACCATCCATGTATGCACCATTAAAGCTGTAGACAAGTACATTATAGTACAGAATCAATAGTAGATAAAAGTTCAACCAAGCTAGAGGAAAGTAAGGACTTAACAGAAGTGTATGAATTGAATAACCTGCATCTGGATGTGCTAATTTATTTATTTTCTCTTAATTGCAGCACCAAGAGCGCAGCACTAGTAATTTGGTAGAAGAGCCAACATACTAGTGTAGTGTATAGTTTGTCAGTGACTCCTCTCAACTCCTGATTTGGTGCTCGTGATTTGCAGCCCGCAAAAGTTCTCCTAGGTTTTGCTTGAGAAATTACATAAACAATCCTTCAAGTTTTGGGTGATTCCAATTTTTGGTCCTTGAAGTTTAAAAGATGTCATCATTTTGGTTCTTGAAATTTATTTTGGTGGTTTGTCCTATAGCTCTGATAGGACTAAAAGACATCTTAAACTGCTAGGACTAGAAAGGAAAATGTCTTGGACTTGAAGGCCTATTTATTTCACTCTTTTTTTTTTTTCCCCACATGCCATGTTGTTTAGTTTTTACTGTGAAACAAAGTGTATACGTTAAAATAGCTCGTCTCTTAGTAATAAGCTCATTTTTACTTGGTTGGCATGATTTTTGCATCGAGTGGCCTTCTTTTTTGCTGTCATTTTTCAAGTTTTTACTTGGTTCTCTCTCTTGCATTGCTTTTCATGTGCATTGCTTTTCATGTGTTTTAGGAGACCCATATATGAGACTGTTTTTATCCATGAGTGAATACTATTAGAATTTCGTGTAGAGAGCTGGAACTTGATAAGTCAATTGTAAACTCCTCTTTTGTTTTTTGACGGTGAAGATCAATCTTTTGAGCTTATTGTTATTATTATCCTATATTCCAATGACGGTGAAGACCAAATTATTTGTCCATGGGGGCTTAAAAGGCAGTGGGGAATGTTTTTAAACGTTCAACTACGCTAGGCTAGGAACAAGGAACAGGGTTAATTTACATGTACACTCAATGTGATATCAAATCAAATTAATTTATCATCGGAATGCAGCACACACCGTGAAGTTCTTTCCAAAGAATTATAGGGCTAAAGCCCTGTATAATACTTGGATAATAAAATTACAGTGGATTGTGTTGTGCTAAAATTTAAATAAAAAACGATTGGAAAAGAAAAGGAGTAGAACTAGGGTGCTCCTAAGCTCACCAAGCCCTTCCGTGAGCGCGACTCTAAAACCTATCAAATTGACTTCAAACAACATTTCCAAGCCGTTAGATGTTCAATCTATATTAAAATGTGCTTGGAGACCAAATTTTACATTTTTTGGAATTTTTTTACTATTTATTAAGATGGTTTGAAAATCGCTGTTTTCCAATGATGCAGAATTTTAATAAAAACAGCGATTTTCAAACCATCTTAATAAATAGTAAAAAAAATTCCAAAAAATGTAAAATTTGGTCTCCAAGCACATTTTAATATAGATTGAACATCTAACGGTTTGAAAATGTTGTTTGAAGTCAATTTAATAGGTTTTAGAGTCGCGCTCACGAAGGGCTTGGTGAGCTTAGGAGCACCCTAGTTCTACTCAAAGAAAAGAGAAGCCACATTTTGTCAAGGATAACCGAATGGCTGTGCTCGGCAATGAAGGTAGAGGTTCATTACTGATGTAAATGTTAGGACCAGGACTAGAGAGCATGAGGTTAAGGAGCAGCTGTCATGCACTGGATGTGTTCATCCAAATGGGAAGGGTTCTCACAGCGTACTCGGCTGATGCCGATCTATATGGGATCCAGCCACGCTGCGTTATCACTGGCCAGTTCAAGGGCGAGTCTGGCTCCTTCCCCATTCTGAGACTTAACCTGTTTACCTATTGTGCTGTTTCTCTCGTCCAAGTCTTCTACCTTGTCTGCTTTGTTTGTTTGTATTTTAATTTGGAGGACACTGCAATTTCCAGCTGAAACCTTGGCTAGCAGTAGTAGATACTGCATAGTGCATAGGCATTCTTTGGAATCAACTTTATAAAAACAATATACGAAACAGAGATTTTAAATTTTAAATTCAACTAAGGATTTTTGGGCTCATTATTGATTTATTGTGGACCAGACCCCTTGGATTATTAGGTCAATCGGGCCATGCGTCTAGCGGGTAGGTGTTGAGGCTTAAAGAGGGGTGGGGTTCTAGTGAACAAATTATGTATGAACTTGTTGTTTTTCTTTTATAACCTATATGTATATTAGTAATTAAAAAAACCCAATTAACAATATTTATACCAGGTCAACTGTGAATCTGTGATGAGCCAAATTAGAACATAGGGGTCCGATGAGTGATCCAACCGGGTCAAGTTCCGGGTCAATAGTTTACTGGACCGTGGGTTAACCAAATCGAACGATAGTGGATCGCATGAGAAATTGGAGGGAATCACAGAGTGAAAAACAAAATGAATCTAGAAAGCCGGTCTTTTATTTGAACGGTTCAGAGAATTTTATAAAACCCGGTCGGTTAAATTGGTTTTGACTATTCATTAGCAATTCAGATGACCGGGTCCGGTTTTAATCCCGTACTTAACTTCGTTAATTATGCAAGGGAGGCGACAATACAATTTTTTTTAGCGCCAAAACAATACCGTTTGGCTAGTAATTCAGTGCATAGCTATCTGACACTATCATCATCTTCCTATATCAATATGTGAATTGACAATCTTTTAAATTTATAATCATATCCATATATAAACTTGTGAAAATAAAAATAGCTATGTCAGCAAAAGAAAGTAAGAATGTAACTTTATTATTTATTCCACATCAACTTAATTGTATATTTGAAAATAGTGATAGCATGCTGCAGATCATGTATGGACAGAACACACATACACATGAAATTTCTTTAAGAAAAAGGCTTCTCTCTCCTACATAACTGCCATTTCTAATTACATGTTGTATGCTTTTTTGATAAATTATATTATACCTTTCTAACTTGATATGCTTCTGCCGCCTCTGTCTGCTTAATTTTTTTTTTAAACTTTTTTTCATTCAAACCATGTATTTGACCGGAAATAATTGACATAATATATGTCCTAATTAATTCTAATCCATATATTGCAGGACATAAAGAATCTCAAATATTTGACTTCTGGTTAATTATAGTTTTCTTTTGCGGCGACAATTTGATGCAAGAAAGAAAACACAATTTTCCTTCGTTGGCTTCTTCTCATAAATTAAGTTAATATTTTCCTTGTTTCGTCTCTTTAAACGTTTCTTAATTAATGAAAAAGGGCTGGAGTCGCCTGTCTGCTATTACACGTGTTTCTCAATGACTTTTCCTCTCTAAAACAGACAAGATCCCCAAATTTGTAATATTACAATTTACTCTTTTAAGAATAAATATTTTTTCATTTGCCAAAAAAAAATTTAGTTATTCAAATGGGAGTTGTTTCTTGGATTTTGCTCAAAAACGATAAATCTTGAAATATGACAATTTTTAAATGTTTGCATTCAGAAATCTTTGAACACTAATAATATATATTTTTTTTTCCAATTACTAAAGATTGTAATGAAAATAACACGACAAATTGCATAAGGGATCTTGTCGAGAGGAACACAAAAAATTTATATTATCTTTAAAAATTTGTTTGCATACTGGAAGATCAAATATACATCTTTTTTTGTTTAAAATAAAAAGAGAAACACGAAAATAAAGAAGTGGTCTTAACATAATAAATTAAGAGGAAAAAATAAAAAAACAGAATCGGCCCTATGTTGAAGACATATGATATGCTATATTGCTAAAAACATTATCTGTATAGATATATAAACATCATCACAAAGTCACCCAGTAACACATACATATTACCTGCCTCCTTGTATGTTCTCTTTAATCTTGCGTATATATAAGGATTGGTTCTCCGTTTCTCTCATCTACAAATAGAAGACGAAAGGCTAACAAACGCATGCAAAAGGACAAGGAGAGGAAGCTGAGCATGATGAAGCATGTTAAGGAGCGCCATGTGGAGGAAGGATGTCTCTATGCATGGTCTCTCTATCCTCTCTAGCTCTACTTAACAATGCTAAACTCAATGGACATGTTTAATTACTCTCCAATCGTACTGCTCCTTGGGTATCCTTTTCATTCTCTCTATTTTTTTTCCTCCCTCCTGTTCCTAGGTTTAGAAATAAAATTCATCTTTTTTTTTTTTTTTACCGAAATTAGCGATTTACGGATGACAAATTTCGATAATCTAACACTACAGCAAGGTTTGCACCGGGTTGCTCTCTCCAATAAGATTCATTTTGACAAATGTCTCTCCTTTCCTTTTCATTTCAATTTTCTTGATGGATTGATAGTCTCAATTTTTTTCGATTTTTTTTACTGATATATATGTGATGTTTCTTGTAAAGTTCCAGCCAGGATCCTGATTTTCCCTCTCTTTGTTGCTGGTTCTGGTGGAAATCTGATATACCCATTTTCATTTTTTCCTTTTTTTTTTTGTGAGAAACTGACGGAAGCTGTCAGATATCATTTTCCTTTTTTCCTTCTTTGCTGATTTTGAGGTTTTGAGGTTTTGTGTTCAGCCATTGTTGGCTGATAGAGACTTGATGTTGTTGCCTTTTACTTTGCTGTATCGATTGCTTTGTCATTTGTGAGGTTTCTTTATCTTGCCTCTCTATCTGATCCATAATTGGAATTTTTCCGTTATGATGTTTGACTTGATTGCCCTTCGTAACATCATCTAATACCATTCAGTACCAGCAACCAAGTGGTTGTTTGGCTTTGGTTTGCTGTTCTAGTACTAAAAAGATGTGGTTAACTCAGTTGTCCATTGGTACTACTAGAACCAGCCCTTGTGTTGTTTTCTGATGTCATAATTTCTATTTTTTGAGGGACAAAAGAGTAATTGTAATGCATCTCTCATTGGTGAAAATATTGTAATGTGTGATTTCAGAGGGTTAAACAAATAGAAAAATCATACAACAACAATATAAGGGTAGTATTGTCTTTACGTACAACAAAATATTCACATTAAGTCTTTGTTCTTAATCTTCGTATCTTTTTTAGCACATAATCCCGAGCAAGAATTAAATTTTTAATCCTCCATATCTTAAAGAGGATTGTCGACCAAGCGCAATATATCTAACATGTTTCCCAATTGATTAAATTATATATGTCAAGGAACCCAAATATGTCGTCATTTCATAGGCATGCGATTGCATGCTTATGCCACCGGTGTGTTGAAGTACGATTCATAGAAAATAATATGGTAATAACTTAGCTATATCACTAGATTAATTACATGACATAATGATTAATGGAATTCTTGATGGGAAGTTTTCATGCGCATAAACATTGCAATTTTTTTAATTTTTCTGAAACTTTATACTATATATAAAGTCCACCAAGATTCTTATAAATTTAGCATCTACTTAGCATACAGTTTATACAAGTACATATTCTCAGACTTCATTTATTTTTTGTGGTATAGCTTGTTTTTAGTCTGCTGCTGCTTCTGCTGCTATGAGATATTTCAGAATTGCTTGGAGTGCATCTGCTGCTGTGGCGACTAAGCTACATTTTCGGTGAAGAATTATATATTTCATGTTTAGTTGTTTACATGCTATTCCCAAAATTTGTTGAATGTTAACTGATAGCTTTGATTTCACTACTGTTTTATTGGAATCTCCATTATAGCCCGCTCGCACATATTTATATATCATAATGATTCGAGATGATGTGTTCATAATATTTACCTTGTAAAATAAAGGCCGATAAATTATATATATAAGCCCATCGTTAGGCCTAATTTGGGCCAACGGGCTGGTCAATTGAGAGGAGAAAATTGTGCACTGCTTAGTTTGTGCGTCTCCAACAAGGGAGCAGGATTTTCAACGGGCGTCGGGCCGACATCCGTCCGATGTCTGATCTAAACCGTTGATCTACATCAAAATTTGCATGAATGGATTTAAATATGTCCAGATTTTAACTGTTACGTGAATCTAGACTGTTCTTGCGATCAGTACAAATTGAATGATTTAGACCGGATAACGAATGAATTTTCAGTCAAGTATCTGTTGGAAGCCCTCCTCTCCACTCCAACAAATTCCAATTCCAATTATCTTACGTATTATTTCCCTATTGTAATCGTCAGACAGTTGTCGGAAATAATCAACTAATTAGTCAGAAAAATTCGTAATGGTTTGATCGCAAATAATCAACTAATTTATCGGAAAAATCCGTAATAATTTAATGACTAATTGGCTGATTAATCGACCTAAACAGCCGTTTTTTACAACACTAATCATAATTATGGCTAAAAAGTGTCTAATAAAAGTCAAATATTTCGACATTCAAGACTCCACGGTGGCACTGACTAATAACACTTTAATTTGACAACATCAGGAGGACTACATTTTTGAAACCTGATAATAGTTCTCATAAACTCCTCAACTGTAACTACCTTGATTACTTTTTAGGAGATCGTCAATAAATTGACGGCTAGTACGTGTAAGTGTTGATATATAATATACAAGGGCGGAACATAGTTATCACACCCCCGATCCGGAGGTGCAACAATTCCTACCGCGTCTATTTACCATTCAATATACATAACATATGACATGGATCTTTTTATGCATTGCCAATAGCATCCATTATTTTTCCACATCCCAATTTATTTACAATAATTATCTGACATTTTGCAGTGGATGATGCTAGAGATATACTCTCTGCACCGTGTTAGATATAATAAACCCAAATCTCAAACCTTTAGGTGGCCCTGCTGTCAATTATAACCCCAAAAACGTTTCTCTGTCTTCGTCTTACAAACCTGTGAATCCCACAAGGAAAAACGCGTGAGAAATAATAAATTATTTCCCAGTGCTAATTGCCACTGAGGTTATTCGATTTGAAAAAAATTCATATTCAGAATGAAATCTCCGCACAAGAACCTAACAGTTCATTTCATAATAACGAATGCAAATGCTCAATAACAGTATCATATTGAACAACAACAATTACATAAATAAATCAGAACTCTACGAATCTTATCAGAATAAATGGTTTGGGTCAAAATCTTTTAAACCATAAAGTCTGGTAACGTTTGATTTCTTAACTTTACAATTTCTAGTCTGGTAACACTGACAGATACAATAACATGTATATGTCGTGTTATGGCTTATACTGTTCTAACTATCCTGGTAATTTGTTAACAGAAACAATACATAATCAATATCTCAATACTGTCATTATCGGAAAGAAAATGAATGATAAGACAGTTCTAACTATCCTAACAATTGGTTAACAGAAACAATACGAAATCAATATCACAATACTGTCATTATCAAAAAGAAAATTATTGATAAGACAGTTACCACAGTTCATTAGTCTTACAGTCACAATTCATATTCATTCAATATCCCCTACCCAACCGGTACTGGATTCAGTTGGGGCTATTCACCATATGCGTATAAGGGTCTTGGAGTAAAGTCTAGTAGCTAGCTAGACTTTACAATATATTAATCATTTTTCTCTACTATATGGAGGTTCAAGGATTACAGTATTCAATATTCAATCAATTCAATCACTGTGGTCTCAATCAATCAGATTTCAATAAGAATCAATCAATCGATAAACAATATCAACATGACAGTCAACAGACTTACCTGTAATTCAGTTTCAGTTGTATTGGGCTATGCATATGATGCAACAGTTCAATCAATGCAGTCAATCAATTATTCAAAATGCACAGCGAGTTACGATTTAATTCCTAGTCATGAATCTCAGACTAATCCAATAACCGCGCACCTGATATCATAGGGCAACATGTGAGGTCACCAATAGTCTTTTCCTCCTTAACATATCATCTCTTCAGTCTCCTCTAAAGTTATTCCTATGTAATAATTATATATAAATATCTAATCAATATTTATCAAGATTGATATAACAGAACCGTTTACGAGTTCTAATACTTAAACTCCATGTATATTTTTTTATTATAATATCAAGAAATCTCTCATTCATATAATTCATATAATTCATACAATAAAGCACATTTATAAACATCCTCAATCCCTCTTTTATTTATTTAATAACATTACCCATTTTAATTAATGGCTTCCATTTATTAATCATTTCCTTAATCATGTGTTAACTAGATTAAATTCGGACTAAATTAATTGCCCCATTATCCAAAGTCCATTTTATTCAAATAAATTTCTAATAGTCCAAGACCGTTTCTCCATTCATATTGTCACTTCTATTAATTCTTTTAGCACCCACTTTGTCCTTTTAAATTTGTCATTCTCTGAACAAGTCCGAAGGTTAAATCCAATAACTCAAATAAAAGCTTATGTTGTCATTTTATTTCTCTTTTCTTTTTCTTTTTCCAATCAAAGCCCAAAAGACTCACCATGCAATTTATGTTTTCCAGCAGAGTTATATTTATACAAATTTGCACTAAGGCCCCTCTTACAATTTGAATTTATCCATTGATGGGTATATTGCAGATAACACCTTATACATATATTTTTCCTTTACAATCAAGCCTCAGGTAGTATAAAGCTCCGTACCAGTACACAAAAGATAATGGTACTAGCACCCACAATACTCATCATTTACCAATCAACCCAGTAAACACAAGAGAGGGAAGGATAAAGGTAAAATAAACTTGTATCAATTGCATCGAGCTTGATACCGACATAATTTGTCTAAGGTTGAACTCTAAATCAAATAGTCTATCCAACAATCTTTCTAGAGCTTAAACTTCTCAAGCCAAGCCAATAGAAGAAACCAAAACACCACCACAACTCTCGGGTTCAGATTTCGTTAAAGAACACATCGAAAAATAGAGGCCTTAGACAAATCAATTAGATCATTATTAAACAACTTTTTAATTAACTCATCACAAAATTTAGTTTGTATACATCAAATCCATTTAACCAATTTTCCCAAAACCCTTGATCAATTAAGATGTAAACATAACATAGAAGGGCAAGGAAATACCCCACAAAGCAGTGGTAGGTGCGCTAATAGAGAGAGTAACCACACACATCACTTCACTCTCAATTTATACAAGTACTTGTTCAACTAAAGAGAAGCTTCTTTCAATTTCCTTGCACAACAACAAAGAGAAAATAGGGAAGAGAGAGTAGTGTTCAAAGACCGACTAAACCTCTTGGAGAAGATAACAATATAGCAATTAATTGATTGGAGAACAAGCGGCTCTCTAATTTGCTTTGTAGCTGCTGGAGCAAAGTGGCTTTGCCACGCAAGAGAGAGAAGGGAATGGTCCTGCCATGTGGGTCCCCATGTGATATTTTCCATTTCAACCTTCAACTTTTCATATTTGCAAATCAGTCCAAGATGATAAAAAAAAGAAGAAGTTCATATGATTGATCAGTAATTAATCTGATTCCTATGTTCGAACATTCATTTTCAAATATTTTAGAAATTCCGAATCAATATAACATAATTTTATGTCATTCAAACCGAATTTTAAATAATCAGTTTGATAATAAATCATAACCAAATAACTTATTCATCATTGCTAATCAGTTCACAAAAATAATATTTATTCTTTAAATATTACTTGCTCACCGAAAAATACATTCAGACAGTTTGTATTTTATTTTCAGTTATTAATTTCATATATGTATTTTGCAGAATGTTACAATAGTGGTGGGGAAAGGGTGCTAAGCACCCCCTATAGTTTAAAAATTTGTACTTTGGTCCATTAAATTTTGTAATTTTTATATGCATTAATATCTTTTAACCCCTTTTATAAAATGAAATTATACTATATTTGATTCTTCAGCCCCCAATTTCTATTTTCTAGTTCCGCCCCTGATAATATATCAAGTATTTATATCTAACATAATAAATCTTTTTAAATACTGGACATATTAATTCTTTATGAAGATTGTATTGTTGGCGCTAGTTGGGTTTTAATTTAAATTTTTTATTAATTTTAAACTTTTTATCATGTCCAGAGAAATATGAAGTATCTATGCATAGCATATCAAATATTTATATATACTATATCAAGTATTTATATCTAATATATCAAGTATTTATACCTATATATTTTTATTTTAAGTCTTATATTTAAGCTTTTAGGTATGAATACTTAAGCTTTCAAGTATTTATACCTAGCATATTAAGTCTTTATATATTGCATATCAAGAAGAAGAAAAAAACAGTGTAGCAAGTAGAATCCGAAAGTACTTCAATATGAATCTCATTGAAAGAGAAAATCGCGTAGAAGATGTTTGTAGCTTTAGATTCGCAAAATTCCTCATAATTCGTCGGAAATATACATGAGATTGAATGGAGGGAAAAAAAACCTCCTCTAAAAACGTAAAAGATGGGTGAGTGATGAGAGAGAGAAAAATAATTTTTCTATTTATAATGTAACTATTGATACCTATGCGTACAAGTGTTTATATATAACATCAGGGGTGGATCCGGGATTTTCGTCAAGGGTGGGGGCAAAAAAATAACGAATCATGTTTTAATAGCTAATTGGGTTCAAACCCATTAGCTAATAGGGTACTATATAAAAAAAAAACAATGCTCTAACTTCTAATTTTCAATGCTCTGACTTCTAATTTTAATTACGAATCTGAATTCAAGAAATTTATTCTAATTTTAACTCTAAATTTAACCCCAAATTTAACTCAAATTATATATCATAATTTCAGAGGGGGTAACAAATTTTTTAGGGAGAGACAAAGTTAGTCCGGACCTATAAATCTTCGTAAAACTTCAAAATCCAGGGGATCCACTTGAGTCTGCTCATGTATAACATATAAAATATTATATCTAGCATATTAAGTGTGAGCGCAAAAATATAAAAAATAGAAGTTGAACTTGGTAAAAAAAAGTGAGTTAGAGATTTTTGTTGAACTAGAAATGAGGAATTAGATAATTTCTCTTTTATTTTTTTGATAAGCAAGCTGTAGCAAGCGAGATGACAATGGTTGCCAATGCTGTATGCATGAGCTTCCAACTGAGCAAATACTGCACTTGCTAGAATGAACTTCCGACCAGAGGCGGCGTTCCAGGGGGCAACTGCCCCTCTAGATTTTGAGTTTTAGTGGAAATCTATCGGTCTTGGCCGACTTTGCTCTTCTCTGAAACTTTTTTTGCCCCTTTGGATGTTTGATTTGTAATTCGGATTAAATTTAGGGTTAAAATTAAAATAAATTTGTTGAATTTTGATTGATAATTAAAATTATAAGTTAGAGTATCCGAAATTACAATTCAAAGCATTGGAAAATATAGTTAAAGTATTATTTTTTTTATCGAGTACTCAATTAGTTAATGAATTTAAATCTGATTAACTATTTAAACCCGATTCGATATTTTTTTGTCCTCCCTGACGAAAATTCTGGATCCGCCAACTGAGCGTTTGAAATTCGGGTCTATTTGAATTAGAGGGATATGTTTTAAAACTCGTGTCAGATTAAAGCTGACGAATGAGATCTCATTCTACCCGGTCAGGTAATGCACAGGATCTGAATTCGTATGCATCATCGGATTAAAATTGAAATTGAGCTGATTGACGGTTATATATGGAGTTAGAAAACTAATATACTACAGGCGTCAGCTTTACAAATTATAAAACCGAAGAAGAACCAAATTAGTATTTTATGCTAAAAAGTAAAAACACATGCACAAGATTATACAGAGATTGAGGGAGGCATGACCTGTGTTAGTTACTTCCCCGTACAATTTTCTAAATAAAATTACAGTTTAACATAAAAAGTTAATTTTGATTGAACGGTCCAATACTCCTATGAAAACTGTACACCAACTTATCATGAATACATAACTTAAGGACGAGTGAAACTATTACAAACAGACATGGACAAAAAGTAGATTAGATAGCGGGAAAGAAGTGCTAACCACTTCTTATAATTTTTTTTTTTTTAACTTTTTCTTTAAAATTCTAACTTCTATAAAAATTATACCATTAACAACTTTCATATGATACTTACTTATCCGGTTCAATCTATCTCAATTTTCTAATTCTGGGAAGAGAAGCATAGTTTTCGTGACCCCTCTTACGAATTAATTTTTTTCTCTAAAAAATCTTGTACGATACTAATTCTTTCGCAGTCTAATTATATAATTTTTTTTTTACAAATATCGTACTTTTTTTTAAAATTAAATTTTGGTGGGTCCTTATTCGGTGGGCAATTCCAGTTGCAATGTCAACTACACATGCCAAACCAACGGTACGTGCCTGTTGTTGCTGTACTTTAAAATTGCTACTATGGAAATGGAAATAGGAGGCATGCACTGAATGTCCAGAATAAGAAAAGTTTCATGATTGAGTTGTACGATATGATTCTTGCAATAAATACGATTACATCAATTAGAAACGGTAGTTGTGACTTAATACAGAAGTGACAGTTTCCTGCTTCGTTATGACATAATTAATTAGGAATCCGCATCTTCTGTATTAACTCAATTAACTCAAAAGAATATCTTTTGAGTTTAATGCATCTTTGCCGTCCGATTAGGATCAGAGCCAATCTGGATACGGATCTCAACTGGACGGTTCATATCTATTAATGCATGTTCCGTTAATGCAGATGATACAAATTCATTAATTAGAAAGATATACATGAAATTCCTCCTAATTAATTATCTCTTGAAGAAATTAAAGCTCTTGGTCCCCTTATTACTGGTTAATTAAACATATTTGTGGTTCCATTATCGTCAAATCCTCCAGCTTTGTCGATCAAGTTTTTTTTTTCGAAATTAAGCATTTATTTTAATAATTTTAATAATCTTCAAAAATAAAATTTAAAATTATAAGTATAATTTATATTATCCATATATTATGCTTAAAAAAATATAATGAGATTTGATATATGTGTTACTGTACATCTGACTTAAAATTTTAACAAATCAAAACTAACAATTTTTTATTCATCATCAAATAATATTTAAATTGCATAAAATTTGATTGTTAAGCTATCTATATGTCCAATAACACACTATACATTTCTTTTTAATTTTTAATTTTATTAATTTACTTTACAAATATATTGTCAAACTTGTGATAATAAGTATTTGAGGAAAGTCGAGGATCGATAGTTTGTGCAGAGTTACCTCATTGTTTTTGAAGATAAAGACGAGCAAGTTTTTTTTTTTATCGTTAGATTCGAATCAATTAATGATTTCTCATACAGAAAAACATTATCTTTAGTTATTAATTAGAGACTAACTTTTATCATAATAATTATTCTTAAGAGAGTTTCGACGTTATGCCACGTATATTTCAAGCCATTTTAGTTTTCAAGAAATCTCAACATGAGTCAACATAGTATGCATAAAATGCGGAAATTCTGCCGGTGCATGTTCATATATGGTAATAATGTATAACAATGCGACATATAATAATCAGTAAAAATATATTCATTTTTCGTATACAACGAACCATAAGGCCAATGAAACGAATCTGTTGAAATTCTCACTCGTGAATAGTGTTCTTGAAATCTCTGTTTTTCTGAATACAGCCGTCAAGCTGTTTTTAGATGCGTGCATAGAAAAATCAACTGTTTCGAGTTGCGTACATAAAAAAAAGTTGAACGGCTGGATTCGGAATTTCAGAAATTTCAGGAACACTGTTCACGAATGATGGATTTTAGCAGATTTCAATTCTAAGGCCAAAGCCATGTTAACCCGATCAGCATAAGAAAAAAATGGGCGGGATGGCGGACGCTGTATTTTTGTCACGAAAGCCAGAAATTGAGTTCAAATAGCTTCTTGAGTACAAATTTATTAACTAATTGGATACTAGATAAAAAACAATCAATATAATAGAAAATAATAAAAGTAGTATATTCTTACATAATAAAAAATAATAAAATAATATTATTTTACATATTAAAAAACTACAAAGTTGGTCCGAACTCGTAAATTTCTTTAAAATTTATATAAAATCAACAAAGTTTAACGGTGCTTTTGAACTGGGCCTGACGGACTTTTCAGTTCCAGAGAGGGACAAAACAATTTTCAGGGAGGAACAAAGTTGTATCGGATCCGTATTTTTTCACTGAATTTCAAAATTCAGAGGGAGGCAATTGCCCCCCTAACTCAAGGTGGGTCCACCCCTAGGGATAAATAACTCAGCTGCAAACAATTTTAATGTAGTTCATCTATTTCTCTAATTGAATTTACTAGAAGGATCATCATATTTTTTATTTACTCAGAATTGATTTTTGAACCGAAATCAATAACTCAGATACAAATATTTTTTTCCCAGCAACACACTAAGAAATATTTTTTTTTTACAGTTGCAAAAAATCCAGCCTGAAATTTTTTATCCGGATTATTATTGTAGTCCTTCTAGTAAATTCTAATTCTGTGATACCATCTATTCTACTAAAAATATAAATAAATTTCTAATATTTCAATAAAAAACAAAAAAAGTTCTACCATTTTTGAAAATACAAAAAAAATCAGAAATTATATTTTATATCAAAATTACAAAATTCGGAACGGGTCAAAATTTATTCCTCTCTATCGTTGTATAAACAGAACCAGCTAGCTGTGCCGGTTTTCTCTAAACCATTTTGTTTATTTCTATTTAAAAAAAATACAAACTGAGCCTCGTTTTTTAGACGATAAAAAGTTTGTATATTTTTGCGGTCTCTTTTGTTAAATAGTATTACACTTGCAAAAAGCAGGAATATTAGGGGTGAAAACGGAATGAATAATATTCGACTTCTATTTGATAAATTAGATATGGATATCTGATATCCGAGTGGATACGGATACGGATGCTATATGATTTTATGTTTCAATCTGAATAGTAAATATATACATATAGTTTAATATATATTATGGAAAAAATTATATTATTTATCATTATAATTAGATAAATATTATGAACTTTAGTATTTTTCAATAATATTTATATATTTTTTAATAAATATTTGATCTGATCCGTATTTGTATCCGTCTAATATTCAATCCGTATCAATATCCAAAAAATAAAAAACGGAGATGGATAGTGATTTCTACCACTATCAACTCCGTATCCGATCCGTTTTCACCCCTTCTGAATATACAAATGAAAATTCCTATGAGTAGAACTAGGGTGTTCCTAATTAAGTTCATCAAGCCTCTTTGTGAACTCAACTCTAAAATCTATTGGATTGACTTCAAATGACAAATTCGAACTGTTGGAACCCGTCTTCCTTACGAGTGATGCATCTACATACAAAATTTTTAAATTTTCGAATTAATTTTATATAGAGTCAAGTGGTCAAAATTAAAAAGTTTGCAAACAAGTCAGAACTTGTACAAGATGATTCTAGCTTTAACTTAGATTTATTTATCGGTTAATAAGCAAAGCTCAAGAATCTGTCTTTGATCTAGTGACAAAGGTACATGGCTTCTATATGGAAGGTCATGAGTTCGAAACCCACAAAGTGGGGAAATCCTCTGTAATATGCACAGGGGTTTGAAAGTGTGTTGTTTTTTGACAGTGCATTTGAATAAAAATGCGAGTAAGTGAGAACTCACAAATTTACTCAATTTATTGACTTTCTATTAAATCTCACTTTAAATATATCAAGTAACTATTTTATTCTTTATTAAAAAATAAAACAATTAGTCTGTGTAAGAAAAATGTTCTGTTTTTTAATTGATCGGTTCACGAGACCGAATGATTCATTTCTTTACTTGCGACGCATACACAGTGTCATCTAGACATATACTTGTGTGTGCATCCCGAGTAAGAAAATGAATCATTTGCTTTCAAAACCGATCAATTAGAAGACTAAATACTTCCCTTAAACAAGTTACATATTTTTTTATTTTTTTAATAAATATAAAATTGATACTTTATAAAACGAGTATTAATAGAAAAGTCAATAAATTGAGTAATATGTGAGTTTTAATTTTTTTTTGAGAGTTAGAAGACAAAAGTCAACTTTTGTATTGATATAAGAAAAAGTTTAACAGACGGTAATTAAAAAAATATGTACAGAGTGATAATTAACCCTATATACAACCTAGTATGCGCCTTAATTAAATCTCTTCCAGTTCTGCACCTCTATTAGGATATCACCGATAAGCCGACCGACTTTTTCCCATTTGCAAATATTCTCCTGTTGCGCTCTCGCCAGAGTGCCCAAGTTCCTGCTGTCCAAACAATATCCCATTGTTTCTTTGTCTCCTTCCCTAGAGTGGCTCTGACATCTAACCACGCATCTATAATCGTGTCTCCTGACTGAGATGGTACATTTCCGTGTGCGCAAAGCCCCAGCCAGAACCTGATTGCATACCTACATTCACAGAAGATATGACCTCTCTTCTCCAGTGCAGTATCCACAAAGCGGACATCCGTGTGTGACATTACATCCTCTTGTAACTAGCATCTCCTGTGTAAGTAATCTATCCTCCATCATTAGCCAAAGGAAGATTCGTACCTTTGTCGGTATTTTAAGCTTCCACAATGGTCTATGATAATAGGAAATGACACCTCTATCGTGCATTTGTCGGTATGATGATGCACAAGTGAATACCCCATTTGCATTCCAATGCCATAGGAGGGTCCTTTGGTTGGCAACCCAGAATGTTTTGCACCACCTAGTGTCGATAAGTCGGAATTCCAATTGCAATGAAAGAGCTCTTACCTAAATTAATTCTCAATCCCGTTAGTTCTTCAGACAGTTCAAGGGTTAGAGCAATTACCTTTAAAGTAGTCGGATGTGCCTCGGTAACAATTAGAGTATCATCCGCATACTGTACCATCTGTGTGTTTAGGAAGATTGGCAGGTGCATTGCTGGTGATGCATTTAGCAAGAATCTGTTTAGTGAATCCGCCACAAAGATAAATAACATCGGCGACAATAAGGGTCCCCTGTCTTAGGCCCCGCTTATGCATGAAGAATTCTGTTAGTCCCCGTTGACTTTAATCGCTGATGAGGATGTTTGTAGAATGTGGAGCACAGCTGATATCTCGTTAACTTTGTAGAATGTGAGTTTTTAAATTTAATAAGTAAAAATTAGATTATGAATTTTAGAGGAAATATACGTAATTTCGTAGTTTGTGAAGAGTTTACATGAAATTTCCCTGGTTAAATTTGGTATATGAAAGTTGGCAGGGGATGCACCTTAGGGCTGCACAAAAAATTCGTAGTTTGTAATTCGATTCGAGTTTGATTCGAAAAAGTTTGTAAAAAATTCGATTCGAAATTGAGTTCATTTGAAATTAATTCAAACCAAACTTAGTTCGAAATTAATTCAAACCAAACTCAAACTGAACCTATTTTGATCGAAATAGGTTCGCAAACCAAACTTAGTTCGAAATTAACTCAAACGTGAACCGTTAATTTCTACTGATAATGAACTTTAATGTTTTATTTAGGATAATATTTGAGTTTGTAATAATTCTAAGGCTTTGGTGATTGTTTTATACTTCTATTGATATTTAAATTGTACTTTGAATACTTTGGATATTTGAAAACTTTGGTGATGTTGCTCCTGTTGGCTATTTGGAAAACTTTGGATTATGTGATTGTACTGAACTTTGATTGATTGTACTAAACTTTGGTGTTTGATATAAATTTTGGTATTTGTAATGAATTTTGATATAAACTTTGGTGTACTGTGTAATTAGAATTCAGAATGCCTGAGTTTTTATTGAAGTGCTGTAATTTCGAACTATGGCCCAGCCATAAGTTATAACTCTTAAGTCGTAACAAAGTTCGTAAAAGTTCGAAATTGAGTTTGTAAAAATTTCGATTTGAAATTGAGTTCGTTCGAAATTAATTCAAACCAAACTCAAACTGATAGTAAGTTCGATTCGGTTCGGTTCGTTTGCAGCCCTCATGCACCTGATTAAAATTTACTATTAGGTACAAGGTAACTGTACCTACCACCGTTTTTCCCAACAGAAACAAAATAGACTTCCTGGTTAGTAGTCAGATCCAATCAGTGGCAGTTAGCGTACCGACCAAATCATAACCTAATCCTTCAATCTGTCCGTAATCTGTGATTTACGAATAATATTATTATATTATACAATTTAACCAAATTGAAGTTGAACAAAATGACAACAATGCCCCCGTCCGTTTTCTTTGTCGCAGTTACTGTTCACTTGTTCTGGCACGCAGGTAACTTCTTTTCTATACAAACACGGAACAAACCCTAGGAGAGAGATAACTTAGAGAGACAGCAGAGAAGAGATCCAGTGGCCTTTTCTTGCACGGATAAAACAGAGACGTGTCCTTAAAACAATCCCCTTTCTCTTGGATTAAGGGTTGTTACTTAGAAGAGCCCACCTCTGTCTTTTCTTCCTCATACCAATTTTTCTGGATTTTACTGAAAATGCGTTGTGTCGGTGTGTGGGGTTTTCTGATTGGCGGTTTTTGACAGGAGCGAGAAAGAGAGAGAGAGAGAGAGAGAGATACACAGAGAAAGAAAGAGAAAATGGAAGGAGAAAGTGTTAAATTGGGGCGAAATGGGGGGCCTAGCGGCGATGGGAGGCCGCCTCTCAGCAAACCAGTGCTTGCTCGCCATAGTTCTTTTGTGAGTATTCTTTTATGACTCTTTAGTTTATTTATTTGAAATGTTTTGGTAAGTAGGCTTTGTGAGCCATGGTTAACTTTTGATCGTTTATTTTGATATTTTGTTGGAAAGATTGGGTTTTCAAATAATTTAGCTTTTAAAAGTACTTTCCTTCTTTATAATAGTGACATTTACGAACTTAGTAGAGTACTATGCTGTAAATGATAGATCGATTTAGGTATGATCATTTCTTTTCCCTTTCCCTTTCCTGTTTGATCTTTTGTTCATGTTAATTATTAAACTGTGGAAAGTTGTGACTATTGAAATATTTTTCCAAGTGTTGGCATCGGTCCTTGCAAATGATGGAGATTCTAAAATTTCAGCCTTTCTTAGTCTTGTGACTGTTAGTTCTTAATTGATTGTTGAATTTAATTTTTAATGTCTGTTATCCTTTTGCTGATAGTATGTACTCTAAAGAAAAATAAATTCAGCTTTAGGTGAAATTGTACCATTACTGAACTTTATGACAACTGAGCATTGCTCTCGAATAAAATCTAATCACGTGCCTAGAAAGGCAGGTTGGTGTTGTTATGTTACGGTACCAGTAAGAGCCTTTCTTGTACCTTACCGTCCCAATTCTGGTATGAGCTGTTTTTTTTTTCTTGCGCGTTTTGTTTTTTATTGATTGTACTTTTGGTTGGTGAGGAATACAGATAAGAGAGATTACTGTTTATATTGGTATGAGACTAGTTAGGCTCTCTACTTCCATATAAGAGCACAAGCCAAACGTTGGTGCTCTTTTACTGTTCCCTCAGCCTAATTATTCAACTTTTTAATCTTCCTGATTCGTAAGTGGTGAGTTGATGTGTTTTATTAAAAATGAATAAAAGAATGATGTAGAAAGTTGGGTTGTTGATGCATTTATTGCATGTGCTTAGTTCTTATACAAGCATGTACTTTGTTAAACATGCTGGTCGTCTTTTTTTTTGTGGGATGTAACCAAAATCTTAGATACAGAGAGTTGAGTTCTTGGTCCACTAATTGCATGTGCTTCTTGTACCAGGATGTACTTTGTTAAACATGTTGGTTGTCTTTTTTGGTGAGATGGAACCAAAATTATATAGCTTTTGCCTTTTAGTGCCTTATTTCTAAATTGATGTGCACAGAGGAGGATCCAGTTGAGAGGAATGGGGGGGGGGGGGGGGGGTCAATTGACTCCCATTTATATCTCAAATAATTGTGCTTCTATGTGTTATCTTATAATTTTTTGGAAAAATATTATAGTTTCAACCATGATTGACCCCCATATTATTTACTAATTGCGTCCACTGTCGACCCTTATATTATAGTTTCTGCCTCATTTTGAAAGCTTGCTAACATTGAACCCCTAACGAAAAATTTCTGCCTTCGCCCTTGGATGTGCAGTATCATTGTCTGTCCATTCTGCAATGTGGTTATACAGTAGAGTACTCGCAAGGATTTGATAGTATATTTCTTGTTTCATTTTAGTCCTGGGTTTGAAACATATTAGAGATCCTTGACTATCCTAAAATATTTTAGAGACCATACTTGTTCTTTTACTACCGTGTCAAATAGCTACAGGGCTTTTTTTCATCAAATGAAATGACATTTTTATATGAGTTCACTCTTATTTGTTCCGTTCCAATTTTTTGGATTTGTAACATATTAGAGGTTTATGAGTACTAAACATTCTAGAGATCCATTATTGTTCCTTTACTACTGTCTCAATAGCAGCAGGATCATTTTTCACCAAAGGAAAGGTGTTCCAGACATAGGATTTTTTTTTGAAAAGCTCTTTCTTTTATTGGTTAGGGAGCTACACGCTTATACTGGGCTTCACTGTTGCTCTTAGGGGTAGAGCATGCATAGAGTGTAGGGTAGCACAAATATTCATGGTGCTGGTGCATAATTTTGTAATTATTTTGGAAGGGAAGCATACTTCTACAATTATTTTTTACTACAAGTATAATTCTGCAAGTATGTTTTTGCAATTATTTTAGTCCTGGGTATGCTGGTTGCTCAAATAGGAGACATATTATGGGGTCAAACTCCGATCTGCATGATAATAGATTGATGGTGTTTTGTTAGCAGGTTCGGTCAAGAGAAAGCAATGTGGCTCCTCCCGAGCCTGAGAAGGGCACCACAGAAAGGTGTGGGAACGACTATGTGCCAGTTGTGAGATCGGGTGCTTGTGCTGATATAGGATCGAGGCATAGCATGGAGGATGTTTACTTCTGTTGCGACAATTTTACAAAACATTATGGGGTTAAGAATTTTGATGAGGAGCCTAGTGCTTTCTATGGGGTATGTGCTGTTTGAGGATTACTATACTGAGTTTCCATACCACAAACCAGTAGGTGCTGACCTGTGCATGCTTGAACTTTCTGTTGATTCCATTTTGTAGTTTCTTTGGATTATGCGGTGCTTGCACTGTTGAATATACCTTGGTGTAAAGTTGGTTTAAGTTAATACAATTCTGGGTTCAATTTAGACTTGACTACTCATACTTGGTGCAATTTAGGCTTGACTAAAGCAATTCTGGGTCAATTGAGGCAAAATTAGGTGAGAGCTTTACTTGTCTTGCTATGGGTTGAAGATTTTTGGCATAAACTAATTATTTTTGATTAATTTAGTTAACTTAGATCTTTCTTCAAGTCTGTCCTCTAATATGTCTGATTTTTGCAAGTATTGTTTCCAATACCTTTAAAAACTGGTGGTTTTGAGGTGGTGTAAGAAATGATACAAGAAAAATGCCAAAAAGGAAGCATATAGTAAAGGACAACTTTTATTTTGTTTGTGGTATTGGTTAGTTTTTATTTTGGAAGAATGACCCATCCACCAAATACACCCCAGGTTGAAGCTGCTACCTTTTTTGTGAAAGCTGGTAATTTAGTTTGCAAAATGCTTTGCCCGTATACTTAAATGCAATGGAATGTGTAGGTGTTTGATGGACATGGAGGAAAGCATGCAGCTGATTTTGCATGCAGCAATTTGCTGAAATACATATTGCAAGATGTGGATTTTCCAATGGACATAGAGAAGGTGATCTCTTCAGCATTCCTTCAGACAGACTCTGCCTTTGCAGAGGCATGCTCTGACAACTGCTCTCTGGAATCTGGCACTACTGCGCTTGCTGCCCTTGTTGTCGGAAGGTAATGTGTCTTTCAACCCCCTTCCTCTTTATTTTTTATTTATTTATTTTTTCTGTGATTGTTATTGGTACTTCCAATGGGATGGGTAATTTGGTGCATGATATCTCAATGTGCTTATATGCAATTTTGTGGGGGCCAACCTGCTTTCACTGCTGCCTGCATGGCCAATTTATTGTGTCCGTGTCCCCCCCAGGTACCTGAGGTGCAATTTAAAAAAAAGGGACGGCCCAGATTAATCCCAGCTGGGTCAAACTCAATCCGGTGCCTATTGAAACTATAGGGGGTCTTCTTTGAGATTCGTGCCAAGTTAAAAGAACTGTCCGGATGTATCACTTGCACCTCAGGTACCTGGGGTGATATGATTCCAATTTATTTGGGCTTAGTTGATCCCTATTTGGTGGCATCAGCCATTTAATGCAATCAAAGGGTGCATGAATAGGTGCTGGATGTCAGTATTTGATTTGGTCAGATTCAGTAATAGAATGAACTGGCTGATTAGATTATCAAGTTGGCCACCTCATTTTGGTTTGGGTCAGATTGGTTTCGAGTCAGATCGGTCTCATTGGCTTTGGGTCAGATTCAGTCGGGTTGAGTGATTTTGGTTTGGTCCATTTAGGTCTTCTGACTCAGAGTTTGTCTCCTGGCAAGATTGGTTTCTAGTTGTGGCAGCGTTTTCTTTTCACTTGAAATCAGGTTATTTAGATTTTGATCAGGACGGGGACCAATTTCAGTTTTAAGTAGGGTGAATTTACCGCACCACAGTGATGGTCATTTTTGGTCGCTCCATTGGTTTCTCTCAATCGTGGGTGAGCACCAAGTCTAAGTCAAATTAACCAAATGGATAAGGTTGCCTAATTGTACTGTTTGTCTGAGCAGGGTCCATATTAGTACGTACAAAATACCAATTGCAATAAGGTAGGGTTATGTTGTAGGAGAATCCATGATCTCTCTCTCTGCCTCCCTCAGACAAACACCAGAACAATTAATGTACCTAATAACCACTAATCTCACTGTATCTTTGCTCTTTCTTGTCAGGTCATTGATTGTTGCAAATGCTGGAGACTGCCGGGCTGTGCTTTGCAGGCGTGGCAAGGCCGTTGAGATGTCGCGGGACCACAAGCCTTCCTGCAGCAGTGAGCTCCTGCGGATTGAGGCTTTAGGTGGTTATGTTTATGATGGCTACCTTAATGGCCAGCTCAGCGTGGCACGTGCCCTTGGTGACTGGCACATGGAGGGCCTGAAGGGCCCATGTGGGCCCCTTAGTGCAGAGCCTGAGGTTATTGTTACTAGACTGACGGAGGAGGATGAGTTCTTGATCATGGGATGCGACGGTTTGTGGGATGTTTTTCGAAGCCAAAACGCGGTTGATTTTGCACGCAGGAATCTCCAGGTGCACAACAACCCTGCCATCTGTTGTAGGTACGAGTTTATAGATTTGTTGTGGCACAAGATTTCAAATCAAACCTAGATTTTATGATAGCTAAGCTTAAACTAAACCTCACGTGTGAAATTCTGTAAAACTAGTAAGAAAAGGAACATCTTTCATGCTACATGTCACTTCGAGGTCCTGCCAAAAAAAAAAACTGCAAAATTTGATCCATTTTGTCGTAATCGAGTCATTAACATGTTGGTTAACCATATGATGAAACACAGAAAAAGTTCGTTGGCTTATCAAATATTCTATCGAGCCGGGATAGATATTAGACAACAGACTAAATTAAATCTGGTATATGTTTTACGTCAAGTACCATCAATTCATCACATAATAGCAGCAGTGGTTCGTGCAAGTTCTACAAAATCCTTGAATTTGGATCCTTGTGAAACACCTGGGTACTTGTGATTTCATAGCTAATTTGACCAGTACTATTTGATACTGTTCATCAATGATTTTGGTATGTTTCAACTCTTTTTACATTGGCAGAGAATTGGTGGATGAAGCGCTGAAGAGGAAGAGTGGTGACAACCTGTCCGTGGTGGTTGTGTGTTTCAATCAGAAGCCACCACCTGTTCTCACATCCCCCCGGCCCAGAGTGCACAGGAGCATCTCGGCCGAGGGTCTTAAGGAGCTCCAGGGCTTCTTGGATAGCTTGTCGAATTGATATTTGAACCAAGAGGTAAGAGAGGATGAGATTCTTTTGTTGCTTCTCTTCCTGTCTCTGCTGTTACCTCCTTGGCTTATTGTTTGTAGCATTTTAATTTTAGGCATAAATTGTTTGCTGAAAGATTAGTTAGTTTGTTTTAGTTGATACCTTTCCTGTTGAGTGGTTCGGAGTTGTAATATATCCGGCGGCTAATTGCTTCTAATTGTATGGTGATTTTCTCTTTGCTTGGGAGTTGGGAAATTGTTGAAAAGAATTTGTCTAACAATTGATTATGGTCAATCTAGGTCTTTTTAATTATATGATACATTTTTGCCCAATTCGATTAGTATTGCTGCTTCCTGATAATCTTTGAAAAGGCTGTTACATGCGAATTGCAAAAATGATTTTGTGCTATGTAATACTCATTGATTGCAAAAGCTCATTTGACCCATGATAATAAGATACACGAATTATGTGCATGTTTTGTTTTAAGCGTGTCTTTTCTTGAATTATTATCTAAAATTGGCCAATTCTCGAATTATTATCCACATAAGTTTTATCTAATTAAATGAATATTACAAATAATTGTGAGTGAGGCTATGGTATTATGCATAGTGCACATTGAATTAATATCTTCATTTACAAATTCAATTAATTGATCTGAACCTTTCAACATGATCTCTATTTGTAAATATACTTGTAGACGAAATTTTACAATTTTTAGATTTAATTTTACAATTTTTAGATTTTTTTACAATTTTTTTGTACAAGTAGAATATCACTTGATTTAAAGATTTTAGATCATTCAAAATTAGTAATTTTCTACCTATCTAAAAAATTTAGTCTTTTAGATTGACAGTTTGGACTTTCAAAATGAAGATATTGATTCAAAGTACGGATAAATGTGTGCTATGCTTAGTAACTAAAAGTGGAAATTAGAATTTCTATATATTTCTCAATTAACAATACTAATACTATACAAATATATAAGACTAAAGGAAAATTTAAAATAAAAAAGAACAACTATTACTTAATTACATCAATTATTATAATTACTATGATTTATTTCCTTTAACACTCCTCCTCAAGTTGGAGCATATATATCTAACATGCCCAACTTGTTACATATACTATCAATGTGTGCTTTTCGAAGTGGCTTGGTTAGGATATCTGCGAGCTGAAGATCTGTTCGAACATGACTCAGTTGAATGTATGGAGGGTGCGAAGTTGTGCCTCTGACAAAATCCCGAACAAGGTGACAATCTACCTCGATGTGTTTGGTCAGCTCGTGAAAGACCTAATTCTTGGCAATGTGCATTGCTGCTTGGTTGTCACAGTGTAATGTCATCAAACCATCGTGGTGAACACCTAGTTCGTTGAGCAAACGCTACATCCACACTAACTCACATGAAGTGTTTGCCATTGCACGGTATTCTGACTCTACACTGGATCGAGCCACAATAGTCTGTTTCTTACTCTTCCAGGAAACAAGGTTCCCACCAAAGAAGACACAGACTCCAGTAGTGGACCTCTGACTGGTAGGACAACCTGCCTAATCAGCATCGGTGAAGCCTGCTATCCTGTCATGTCCCTGGTCAGAATATACTAGCCCTTTCCCTGGAGATCCCTTGAGATACCTCTGAGGATCCAAATAACAGCATCCCAATGTGTAGTGCGAGGCCTGACATGAACTGACTCACAACACTTACTGGATAAGAAATGTTAGGCGAGTAACTATCAAGTAATTCAGTTTACCAACCAATCTTCGATATCTCTCAGGATCATGTAGTAGCTCTCCATCCTCTGGCATAAGCTTGGTCTCAGTGACCATCGGCGAATCAACGGATTTGCATCCAAGTAGCCAGCTTTCTGAGAGCATATCCAGCGCATATTTCCTTCGACATATGAGAAGCTTACCACGAGACCATAATACCTCAATGCTGAGAAAGTACTTGAGTTTGCCAAGGTCGGTAATCTGAAATTGCTCGCTCAAGAACTTCTTCAGAGCGGAGATCCTATCGTCATCATCACCAGTAATGATGAGATCATCCACATACGCAACTAGTACTATAGTCTTTCCCTTTAATTGCTTGTAGAAAACTGAGTGATCATTGGCACTCCTGGTCATGCCGAAATGACTGAAAGCTTGAGATAGACGACCAAACCAAGCGCGAGGAGATTGCTTGAGATCATACATGGATTTTCGTAAGCGACAAACTTTGGATACCTCCTCCTGAACAATAAACCCAGGTGGCTGAGTCATATATACCTCCTCCTCAAGGATGCCATTGAGAAATGCATTCTTGACATCGAGTTGGTATAGTGGCCAGTGACGAGTGGCAGCCAGAGCCATGCAGATGCAAACAGATGCCATCTTGGCAACATGAGAGAAGGTCTCATCATAGTCAATGCCACAGGATTGAGACTAATCTTTAGCAACCAACTGAGCTTTAAGTCGGTGAAGGGACCCATCGGGGTGAACGTTAACCGTGAAGACCCACTTGCAACCAACTATTTGTTTATCAGGAGGGAGAGGACAGAGATCCTAAGTCTCATTTTTCCACAGAGCTGACATTTCCTCTTGTATAGTGCTAAACCACCTTGGGTGTTCCAAAGCCTCTGCCACATTCTTAGGAATAGAGTAACTGTCAAGACGTGTACAAAAGCAATCGAGGGGATATCTGGTATATGTGCATGATCCTTTGCGAAGGGCAATAGGAAGATCATGATCTGAGATATGAGGTAGAGGGCTAAAAGTAGGAATTGATGGACTAGATAATGGAGGGTTGATGAAGCCAAAACATATAGTCTAAATTCATCTATTTTCTTCCGAAAAATGGCGAAAAACGACTGCAAAGTAGCCATTTTCCCGATTTATTTACTGCAAACGTATTTTTAGGTCTTTTTGGCAGTTTTTGAGAAAGTTGCGTATTTAGGCCAAAAACAGAGCAAAAGTGTCATATTTAGGCGATTTCTGGAGATAGCACCAAATCGTGGCATCTGAAATTTTCTGTAAATCAGAGCAAAAGTATCATACTTAGAATCCGTGATGGAAAGAATTGTCGCAAGACAAGAAGCAATTTTCCGTAACTTGCTTCAACATGATGAACCAACAATGCCGAAGAGAGACGATCAATACACAAAGAAAAGTGAAACCAGTTGGAGGGATGCCTCTAAAACAGGTCGCGCAATACCCCTGATGATGGCGTCCTCAGAAGCACATGTGACACCAACCATGCCGCGTGCGTTTTCAGAACCCAACTGCACATCGCAACCAGCTACAGATCTGACACGCGTGGCACACCCCACGCCGCATGCGAATCCAGATCCATACCGCACACACTCCCCGTTGGCCATAGAGAAGACTATAGAGGAAGAAACTAGGTATGAGCCTACACATTATGAACCTCAAACTTCTTTCTAAAGGTCAATCACGTGTTTTTGGGATAGGTACCTCATTGAGATTGTAAAAAAGGTGAAGGAATTGAATATTCCAGTATTAGTTACTAATGAACTAACTTAATTGTCATCTTATGCAAAATTCTGTGAGGAAATACTTTCCCATAACAACAAGTTGCAGGAATATTTCCCTTTCGCTCTTAAAGTCAACATAGAAGAAATAAATATGAAGGAAAGTGAAGATGAAGAATGAGTATTGGAAGAGAGCTCACACTCATCACCGCTTCAGATCAAGCATTCCAATCTCGAGTCAACTCCAAATCCTAACGGTCTGGAAGAGATCAAGGTTCCAATCATATAATCGAAGCCTCCACCGACCACTCTCAACACCATCGCATCAAAAAGGTCCATTAACGAAGAATTCGCCAAGCGAATTTTGAGCTATTGGCTTAAAAATTCTTGGTAGAATTATGATGCAAAGTATGGACATAAGACGAAGGTTAAACATGCCACGGTCCACCCTCAATCCACCTCGTAACGCGTCACAACCTGCTGGGACGGTAAATCAACCTTCCAATGCAGGCCCGGTAGCAAGAGCAAACACTTCATGGCCACTAAGGGACTTCGCCCTTCCACAAGATCTAAAGGATCAAAATAGCGTCAAAATGCCCGAGATAGAGGCGAACAATTTTGACATTAAGAACTCTTATGTCAACTTGGTGACTAGGAGTATTTTTGGAGAAAGATCAGATGAGAACCCCCAGATCCACCTCAATAATTTCAAGAATGCTTGCAACGCGATCAATCCCACTCCCTAGGAGAACGATCGCAATCATGGATTGAATCATTAGAGACCGGCCCAATCACAAATCGGGCTCAAATGACAAAAGCCTTCCTTGCTAAGTGCTTTCCACCCCCCAAGAATGCGAAATATCGAAGCCGTATTAATTCTTTTGTGCGAAAGGATGGAGAAACCCTAAGCGACAGATGAGATCGCTTCAAGAACCTCGAGAGGGAGTGTCTTCACCATGAACTGGAGAAGTGGCTCATGCTTCAATCCTTTTACGATGGACTACAAGCATATGCAAGACAAGCAATAGACTCAACCGCCGGAGGATCTTCAAAGCGTGGAGAGTACTGCAACTGGAAAATTCGAAGTTAGTAGCAACATCGCTATCTACGCGCTGGGTGGGAGGCAACCCACGGTTCTTTTTACTTTTTATGCATTTTTATTTTCAGTTCAGAGTCATAGGTAACTTACTAAACCAGAACTGATTGGTGTTTGATTGAAATTATGATTGAAGAAGAAACTAAGGACAAAAAAGGTCATTTTTCTGCTGAGTATGTATCTCATACGGTATCCTTCCATACCGCATGCAAGGAATGCTTAGCCTTGTACGACATCCAACCAGACCAACCTTTCTGAAAAATATAGAAAAAGTTTTGCGAGGAAGCCGCATGCGACATACTATACCCGCATGCGGCATAGGTAGAATTATATTGGGGTAAAAACTTAGAAAATTTTGGCTAAGTTTTCATGCGGGACCTGACGCCGCACATAATGCCACATGCGATGCGCCAGAGGCCACATGAAGGCTATTTTTGGATTGCAGAAAAATTTATTTTTGGCTATTTGAAAATAGGGAGGAGATCATGGGCTGCCCCACTACTCCCATCTTGGCCACCACTTTCCTTATTTACTACCCCTCTATAAGAAGGGCAGCCTTTCTTCCCTCCTCACAAACTTTTCTAATCTTTTCAATCCTTTCTTCTTCCTTAGTAGCTTTTGATTTTTCAGCCAAGAATTTCTTCTAAGTCCAGGTCGCACGCCACCTCCAAGGCTGCACACCTAAGCCGCATGGCAGACAGAGAAGGTGATTCATGGGCAAAATCAACCAAGCCGACGATCAATCTTGACCACCAACACCACCATACAACAACAGGCCGACTGGGATTTTGTTTCCCTCTGAAGAGCATCGTGTTCGCTTTCAAACATTGAAAGAACGCACAATAAAGGTAACTAAGGAACCATACAATTTATCTCTACAAAAATTGTTAATTTGCAACGAGGTAAAGGCACTTCTATCCTCAATCAACCTATGGGAACTATCCTACAAGTTGAGATGGACGCCAACATACGCACGAGCCACCTTGGAGTTTCTAGCAACTTTGCAAGAAGAAGGCGACAAGATAAGTTTCAACCTGAATAGTAGGCACTACACCCTCATAAATGAGATAAACTTGGCATTAGGTCTACCCTTGGGTGGGCACATGTGACATGGAGCCAAGATGGAGAGGGATGCCTTTTGAGAGAAACACTCTCTACAAGAAAGAGATGGGAGGAGGCCTAAAGACTCAACCTACATCTTCACCCCGCTAAGATTTGCTCACGTCATCTTAACAAACTTTATCTTCCCAACTGGAGAATTCAACACGAAGGTAGATGATAGAGATATTATCTTTCTCTCGCAAATGAAAGGACATCATCATCAATGATCACCCAATTGTTGACCACCTCAAGAAGGTAGCCAAGGAGAAGCGTAAAGATCTTGACATCACTGTAGGCGCATATGTCACCCTCATCGCAAAATACTTGCAAGTCGACATACTTAAGAAAGAAGTAGATGGCGATCCAAGCATCAACCTAAAGTACTTGGTCGACCACGATCAAGTATACACCGCATATCATAAAAGAAGTAAACATGTCCATATTTACATCCGCATGACATATAGGCTATTAGGGTTGATCCGTTCGGACCCCATCCAACCTTCTTCAAGCAAACCCGCCATAACTTTGGAAGACGAGCCTATCAAGGAACCCAATGAGGTCATTATCAAACTTTAGAAGGTGAACCTATTGAGAAATCGGAAGAGAATCATCAATAAGCCAACCAAGTCATTACGTATACTCAAAACCCTTCACAAACAAGAGAAATATGAGAATGTGAAAGATCGGAGCGTCGCGTAAGGTCCAAGAGCAGAAGCAAGCCATACAAGGTACATAGTCAAGCACTAACGCTACCTGAAGTGGAATATGCAGTCAACATATCAGATCAGGAGACAACCGAGCCACCTGCAGAAGTTTCTATTAAGCCTACAGTCTATGCGGCATCTCTCACACCGCATGCCGAGCCAGACTGAAGCAGCTGATAGGTGTATTTTATATACACCATCGATCTAGTTTTTATCATAAAATAACACCAAATATCTTGTATTTTGGGATATAAAGCGAATATAATACACCAAGAATCAAGTTACTGCGTTCGCTCGATGTTTCAATGCAGGAAACAGTGCAAAATGAAGAAAAACCTCCCAGTGCGGACGCACTCCCATCCAGTGCGGACGCACTGGGTACTTAGCCAATTTTCCAGCGTCGCAGACCTCACAGATGAAAAGTCCGAGCGTAATACGGACGCACTCACCTTCAGTGCGGACGCATTCACTACTTAGCCGATTTTTGCAACTTCCAGAATTTACAGAAAAACAGAAGTTCAAGGCCAGTGCGGACGCACTCACATTCAGTGTGGACGCACTCAGGAAAATTTGCAGAAAATCCTGAAAAAGGAAACTTGGAACCAAAAGAGATTTGGAGCCAGTGCGACCCAGACCACACGCACTCAACTCCAGTGCGGACGCACTGGACTCGCAGACAGCCAGAAATTCGCATTTTCCAGAGGTTTTCTATTCTTGGCTTCCAAGGAACACATTTTAGAAGGCCAAAAATAACCATGACAGTCTGAGGAGTGCACCCACTAACTCCACTTCTATCCTCTAAATTGGGCAAAGCCTTTGGCTATAAAAGGAGAAGAATTTCATCTCTCTGATCATCCATTATTTTATCCATTCTTCCACAAAAGAGAGAGAGGGAGATCCTGCAGAAATTCTAGAAGACTTTTCAAGGAAGGAGAACAAGAAGATTCAGGCAAGGAGTCGGCAAGATCGAGGTTTTAGATCTAAGAAAGGGTGTAATCATTTCTTTATCTCATTTTTTTTTGTGCCAATCTTTGTTATGGATCTCTCCAAGAGAGAGTAGTTCTCTTTCTAGGGATTTAGGTCAATGCATGAACTTGTTTAATTCTATCTTATTCGGATCTTTGTTTTTATTATGATTATGTTATCGGATTTGATTGTTAATTTCTGTGACTTATTCTTTATGAATTTCATTAGTACTCGTTCCTTTGAGTTCACCTGGTTAGGGTTTATTGAATTGAAGTAGTTTTGAAATCGCGTTGATCGTGTTTTTCACCTTTAAATTTATTAAATTCCGGCATTGGTCATGAGGAGACTACTAATTGAAACCATAAAGACACACCATAGGATTGGGTTAGAAGTGACTGTACTTTGATATCCAATCCGGAACTATAGAAATTAAGGTTAGGATTTTGGTGAAGGACCGAAAGCAGAAGGCAAATCCTAATTAGGACACCTTAGAACAAATATCGATATATGCTTTGAAGCATGAGATTAAATATCCCTCTAGGTTAGTGACAGCCCTAGAATTCGAGGCACATTAATCCATAAAGCCCAAAGTATTTGTATTAATATTTGTTCCAAAGGCTAACATAGGTTAGAAACCTCGTCAAATCAAACATGAATTTAAACAAACCAAATAAATAGAATTAGCAAGGAATTGTAGACCGAATACCCCTAGATCTCCTTAAACTTGAAAACAAACCAATCTTTCTTTCCTTTATTTTATTTACATTTATTGTTTGAAACTCCTCTCTTTCGGGTATTGAACCCAACCTTAGGATTTTAGAACAAAACCCCCCCACTTTACTTTTATTGTTTTGTTTTAGAAGTAGTTTTCTTTATTAAAAATTGGTATTTCCCTATCTCCCGGCGGATCAACACCTAAATACTACAATCGATAGGTTGTGCGCTTGCAACTAACCTATTCATTGAGTACGAAGGTTTTATAAATATTAAAGGCAAAAGAGTACAAAATTATTATATCTAAAATACTCAACAAGCTTTTTGGCGCCGTTGCCGGGGAGAATAGGATATATACTAGTTTTTATTTTAGGAAAGTACTTTTAATTCTTAGTTTCCTTATTTACTTTTCAGAAAATTAAAAACCCGAAAATAGTTTATTTCCTTTTTTTTATAATTTCTGAAATTTACTTCCTTATTTAGAAAAATCCAAAAATATTTACTTTTCTTATTTAATTTTCTGCAATTTACTACTCTCTATTTCTATTCTCTCTCTTTCACATCTCATCTCTATTCTTCTCTTATAGATTTGAGCACTGACACCGGTCACAAGGAGCCAAACCGCGAAGAACAAAGCCGGCGAACTCTCTCTTCCTCAACCAATGGCGGGTCTAGATCCACCATACGGCATGCCACGCAACTTCGTTGAGGACGAACTTCCGGAAGGTCTTATCAACCAAGCCTTTCGTGATCTCGATAACAATCCACCACCTCCCCCTCCACACAACAACCCACCGCCTCCACATCCACACGACAACAACAACAATGTTCCACCAATTCTCAACAACAATCCTTTGTTTGGTGTCAATCCAAACATCGGAAATGGCCATAACCGCCAACAAGGCCACCGCTTCGGTTTTATACCTCAAGGCCAAGATCCACGCGAAATCAAGCCATCTCTCATCCACTTGCTTGGCCAAAGTCAGTTTGGAGGAGCCCTAAATGAAGATCCACATGCCCACTTAGCGGTCTTCGAAGAGTCTTGTGGCACCTTCGCTCGAGAAGGAGAAGAGCTCGACAACCTCAAGCTCAAATGCTTCCATCTATCCCTCCGTGACAATGCAAGGACATGGCTAAGGACCGTGAATCGTGACAACATAAGAAGATGGGACGACATGGAGAAGTTATTCCTAGGAAAATACTTTCCTCCATCCAAAACCCAGCACTTTCGAACGAAGATCACGACCTTCAAGCAAGCCGAGGGAGAATCTTTGACCGAGGCATGGGATAGATGGGCCGAGCTTCAACGCTTGTGCCCTAACCATGGCCTTGACATGTGGTTGCTTTTTCAGTTCTTCTTCGCAGGTTGCACAATCGCCACCAAGACGCATTTGAATTCAACCGCAGGAGGTAATATGTTCAAGATGGATCCCCAACAAGCCATGCTAATGATCGAGGACATGGCAATCAACCAAAGGGAATGGACGGCCGAAAGAGGTGGACGAACCCAAACCACACCGGGAGTCCTAAAAACCGACGAAGCTACCGCCTTGAAAGCCCAAATAGATGCCTTGCAACATCAAATGGCACAAATGCAAAATGCCAAATCCGTGACAAAGAAGGCTTCATGCGGAATTTGTGGAGAGGCGACTCATATCACCGCCGATTGCCAAGTCCTCATAGAAGGAGAGGAAGTCGAGCAAGTCAATGCAATGTTCTACAATCAAGGTGATAAGAGGAACGACCCGATCTACAATAAGGTTAGGCCAAATGATAACTCAAATACATACAACCCTAACACAAGGTGGAACCATCCCAATTTCAAGTGGAAGACCGACAATGACAATTCCAATCAATACCAAGGTAATTCAAATCAATACCAAAATCGGTCAAACCAAAACTCGTACCAAGGACCTTCTCAAAACAACAAATTAGAAAAAATGATAGAAGGGCTTGTGATATCTCAAAACGAGTTCATGAACCAACAAAGGAACACCAACACCGAGATTTCGGATTCCTTGAGGAACTTCAACAATAGGTTCGAGTTCTTAGAGACTAAGACAAAGATGTTAGAGAACCAAATAGCACAACAAGCATCTTCGTCATTTCGTCAACAAGGCACTCTACCGGGCAAAACCGATATCAATCCAAGGGAGCAAGCAAAAGCCATAACCTTGAGAAGTGGCACGGAATATGAAGGACCAAAGATGCCCAGCGGAGATGAGTCTCAACAACCACCGAATGAGGCACAACCACCTCAAACTCCTCTCAGCGCGGACGCGACCATTCCTAATGCGGACGCACCGGCATCGGAAAAATCTCAAGAACCGGGTAAATCAAACCCGGCCAAGGTAAAACCAAATGAAACTCCTAAGTATATCCCACCACATAGGTTTATACCATTCCCTCAAAGGTTAGTTAAGAGCAAACTTGACCAACAATATGCCAAATTCATAGAACACCTCAAGAAATTGAATATTACCATTCCTTTTACCGAAGCAATTACTCACATGCCCACTTATGCGAAATTTTTGAAAGAAATTTTATCCAATAAAAGAACAATTGAGGAAGTGGGCACGGTATCCCTTAATGAGGAGTGTAGCGCCCTCTTCTTAAACAAGCTACCTCCAAAATTAAAGGATCCCGGAAGCTTTGTTATCCCATGCATGATTGGTAATACCGAATTCAAGAGGTGCCTATGTGATTTAGGCGCAAGTGTGAGCCTCATGCCAAAAACCGTTTATCAAAGGCTAAATCTTGTTGATTTGAAAGATACAAGGATGTCATTACAAATAGCCGATAAAACGGTAAGGTATCCCGAAGGAATTGCGGAAGATGTTATTGTAATGATTGGTAAGTACTTTGTCCCGGTGGACTTTGTAGTAGTTGAGATGGAAGAGGATACTCATACCCCTCTCCTATTGGGGCGTGACTTCCTTACCACAGCAGGTGCAAACATTGATGTCAAAGAAGGAAATATATCCTTTGACATTGGGGACGAAAAGGTAAATTTTCACATGTTTAACGCCATCAAATTTCCTTCAAATGATAATGATTCTATATGTAGAGTGGAAGTTTTAGATTCCATTATAGCTGCCCATATGGAGAAGGAGATGGTCAATGAACAACTGGACCAAATTCTGGAAGAAACCGGCTCTGAAAACGACACAAATGGTGAAAATAATCCTCAGTGCGTCCGCACTACCGCCCAGTGCTTCCGCACTCAGCATGAGGGAACTGAGGATTCAGTCATCCGAGCGCAATGCGTCCGCACTGACCACCAGTGCGTCCGCACTCAGCACAATTCCGGCCAGGATGCATTTCAGATTTCCGAAAATCAACCTCAATGCGTCCACACTGCCACCCAGTGCGTCCGCACTCATGCTAAAATAGCTCAAATCGAGGGGATTTCGACCGATTCCGCACCACCAAAGGTCGAACTCAAGCCTCTACCACCTACCCTTCGCTATGAATACCTGGGGGAGAGCGAGACATATCCGGTGATTGTTAATTCCGAGCTCAACAAAGAACAAACCGAGAAGCTTTTACACGAGCTAAGACTTCATCAGAAAGCAATCGGCTACACAATCGACGACCTAACCGGAATCAGTCCATCCCTTTGCATGCATAGAATCCTAATGGAGGACGACCACAAACCCACCATTGAAGCTCAACGAAGGCTCAATCCGAATCTAAAAGAAGTGGTGAAGAAGGAAATCCTCAAGCTACTTGATGCCGACATCATCTATCCAATCTCCGATTCTAAATGGGTAAGTCCGGTCCATGTAGTACCAAAGAAGGGAGGCACAATCGTGGTGAAGGGCGAAGGCGACAAAATGATATCCACAAGGGTGATCACGGGATGGAGGATGTGCATCGATTACCGCAAACTTAACAATGCAACAACGAAGGATCACTTCCCTCTACCATTCGTGGATCAAATGCTCGAAAGGCTAGCTAATCACTCACATTTTTGCTACCTAGATGGGTATAGTGGATTCTTTCAAATCCCTATTCACCCCGATGACCAAGAGAAAACAAACTTTACTTGCCCTTACGGTACATTCGCGTACCGTAGGATGCCGCTTGGTCTATGCAATGCCCCAGCTACATTCCAAAGAGCCATGATGGCTATTTTTTCCGATTTATTAGAAAAATCCGTGGAAGTTTTCATGGACGACTTTTCAGTTTTTGGTACCTCTTTTGATGATTGCTTATCTAATTTGATCAAAGTTTTAGAACGTTGTGAGCAGGTCAATTTGGTGCTAAACTGGGAGAAATGTCATTTCATGGTGCAAACGGGGGTAGTTCTAGGCCACGTGGTGTCCTCCAAAGGCCTAGAAGTCGACCAAGCAAAGGTGGAGGTGATCGAAAAATTACCATATCCAACATGTGTGAAGGATGTGAGGAGTTTCTTGGGCCATGCGGGATTCTATCGGCGTTTCATCAAGGATTTTTCAAAAATCTACAAACCGCTTACTAATTTAACTATGAAAGATGCAGAATTTATATTTGATGAACCTTGTATTATTGCTTTTGATATGATCAAGAAAGCGCTAATCTCAGCCCCAATTCTCCGACCTCCTAATTGGGATGTGCCCTTCGAAATCATGTGTGATGCAAGCGACTTCGCCGTTGGAGCCGTTCTAGGGCAAAGGATCGACAACAAGCCACATGTGATCTATTACGCAAGCAAAGCCCTAGAATTCGAGGCACATTAATCCATAAAGTCCAAAGTATTTGTATTAATATTTGTTCCAAAGGCTAACATAGGTTAGAAACCTCGTCAAATCAAACATGAATTTAAACAAACCAAATAAATAGAATTAGCAAGGAATTGTAGACCGAATACCCCTAGATCTCCTTAAACTTGAAAACAAACCAATCTTTCTTTCCTTTATTTTATTTACATTTATTGTTTGAAACTCCTCTCTTTCGGGTATTGAACCCAACCTTAGGATTTTAGAACAAAACCCCCCCACTTTACTTTTATTGTTTTATTTTAGAAGTAGTTTTCTTTATTAAAAATTGGTATTTCCCTATCTCCCTGCGGATCGACACCTAAATACTACAATCGATAGGTTGTGCGCTTGCAACTAACCTATTCATTGAGTACGAAGGTTTTATAAATATTAAAGGCAAAAGAGTACAAAATTATTATATCTAAAATACTCAACAAGCTTTTTGGCGCCGTTGCCGGGGAGAATAGGATAGATACTAGTTTTTATTTTAGGAAAGTACTTTTAATTCTTAGTTTCCTTATTTACTTTTAATTCTTAGTTTTTATTTTATCGAAGGACGATGACATGCCCATAGACGACTCGTTTATAGACGAACAACTATACGCAGTCAACCACCAAGAGGCGCCATGGTATGCGGATTTCGTAAACTACCTTGCATGCGGTATCATACGCCCAGATTTAACCTTCCAACAACGGAGGAAATTCCTTTCGGATGTCAAGCAGTATTATTGGGATGAGCCGTTGCTATTTAAACTGGATTTAACCTTCTACCCATTTCGATTATGTGTCGAAATGGGTAGAAGCCGTGGCAAGCCCAACCGCTGACTCCGCCGTGGTAAGAAAGATTTTTCAAAGAATTATTTTTCCTAGGTTTGGAGTACCTCGAGTGGTGATTAGCGATGGCGGCTCTCATTTCATCAACCGCCAATTCGACAATCTACTACTCAAGTATGGAGTCAAGCACAAGGTAGCCACACCATACCACCCTCAAACAAGCGGGCAAGTGGAGGTATCCAATCGCGAGATAAAAAGCATCCTACAAAAGGTGGTGAACACATCGCGAAAAGATTGGTCACTCAAACTAGATGAAACTCTTTGGGCATATCGGACCGCTTTCAAAACACCCATAGGTATGACTCCTTTCAAACTAGTATATGGAAAGCCATGCCATTTGCCGGTTGAACTCGAGCACAAGGCATATTGGGCAATAAGGGCCCTAAATTTCGACATGAGGGCAGCCGGTGAAAAAAGGGTTCTGGACCTACATGAGTTAGAAGAATTGCGCCTTAATTCCTATGAAAATGCTAAGCTATACAAAGAGAAGACAAAGAGGTGGCACGACAAGCATATCATAAAGCGCAACTTTCAAGAAGGAGACACGGTTTTGTTGTACAACTCACGCCTCCGGCTATTTCCCGGGAAGTTAAGATCACGATGGAAGGGCCCATTCGAAATAACAAAGGTATTCAACCATGGCGCAATTGAGATATGGAGCAAAGAAACCGGGGCATTCAAGGTGAACGGACATCGCCTCAAACATTTCAACCATGCAACTCCTATAGGTGACAAGGAGATCATAGGCCTAGAAGATCCACACACTCAATAGTGAGCCCTAATCGTGTCGAGCTCACGACGTAAAATTGAGCGCTTCTTGGGAGGCAACCCAAGTTTTTACTTTTTCTTTCTTTATACTTTTATTTTTACTTTCTCAAAAATTTACATTTTTAATGACTCAGCCAATTTTTTAGGTCGAAAATTCATGCAAATAACCTGAGTGCGTCCGCACTAAACTTCAGTGCGTCCGCACTACCTACTTAGAAAATTTTTCAGACAGGTTTTACCATAAAAACTGGCCAGACCGAGCGTAATGCGTCCGCACACAAATCCAGTGCGTCCGCACCGACAGCTACTGCAGGTCTGCACATCCTGAACTTTTTACCCAAGAGCAGTGCGTCCGCACTGAGGATCAATGCGTCCGCACCCGAGGTACGCTTCATTTAATTTTCAATTTTTTTGGAAAATCGAAAAAATTCGAATTTTTTGGATGAGTGCGGATGACCACCCGCACTAAGAACCAGTGCGTCCGCACTCGGGTTCCTTCTCCTTCTTAAACCGACCCCTTCTCTTCATTTTTCTTCGCGCCTTTTCGATTTTAAAACCGAAAAACTTGATTTTTCTCTCCCAAAACCCGAAAACCTCGTTTTTCTTTCAAAATCTCCCTCTCCTCTCTCTTCTCTACCACTTCTCTCTTCTTTTCTCTCTCTTTTCCTCTTCAAAACCGAAAACCCAACTTTTCTCAACCTTTTTAAGCGCCGCTTCGCTAAAACTCGGATTTCTTCGCATTTTCTCGAAATTTTCGCGATCTACAACAAGGTTTGATCTCTCCTTACTCTAATTTTGTCAATTACTACTTAGATCTGTGAAATTGGTACCAAAATCGGAGAAATCGACCAAAATGGGTGAAAACGGTTCAAATTCGTACCCCAGTGCGAGTGCCCCCACCCGCACTGCCATTTAGTGCGTCCGCACTAAGCTTGGGGGAAAACCTAACCAGACCTATTTTTCGGTTTTTTTGTCCAAGTACCCAGTGCGACCAGACTAGTCGCACTGAGAACCAGTGCGTCCGCACTTTTCCGAAGCAGCCCCGAAATATTCAAAAATTTGGTTAAGTACCCACTGCGTCCGCACTGACCACCAGTGCGTCCGCATTACGACCTTGAAAACCTCATATTTTTAGCTAAGTACTCAGTGCGGCCAGGACCACCCGCACTAAGAGTCAGTGCGTCCGCATTAGGCTCGGGAAAAATCAGAAATGGCCCTGAATTGAACAAAATTTGAACTGTTTGTACACAGTGCGTCCGCACTGACCACCAGTGCGTCCGCACTTAGCCCAAATTATATCAAAAATTTTGAAATTTTAATTCTTTCAAGTTTTTTTGAATGCCGAAGAAATCAAGTGCCAAGAAACAAAGGTTTGAGAAAGGACAGGGCAGTCGCCAACCACCTCCTTACCCACCCGCCTTGCCACTCAACGAAGGTCAAGAATTGAGGCGTAACCTTCTACAGTCCCGTCGGACCCTCGAGCCATCTCGATGGATATGCCGAGAAACACTCGAAACACTCGGACTCCTCGAGTCGGTGCAAATGCTCAATGAGCGGCTTGGCTTGTGGGAGTTTCTATGTGACGAGGTCAACACTTATGAAGCCATCACCATCGAATTCCTCTCCTCCTACGAGTTCGACCGGGGTTCACGAACGCTGACATTTAACCTTGGGGGCTTCTCACATATGTTGCACACCACCGAACTCATGGCCGCACTCGATCTATCCACCGAAAATGTCAGCGAGATGCGCACCATTCTCGACTTCTACCATGACATGAGCGAGGCCCAGTTCCGCGTCTTAACATGCCAAGACGGGATCCTCGGGCAGCAGAGAGTCAAGAATGTTCTCCACCCGGCCCTCCGATATCTCCAGCGGGTACTTTCTCACACTCTCTTTGCCCGTGGGGAGAGCGCATCGGTCTTCAACCTCGGAGATATGGTATATGTTTGAAGCATGCTTCGGCGCAACAATGGCGAGATGGCGTACATGCCGCACATTGGGTACAACTTGGCCAAACACATGCAAAATGTGTCGCACAACATGCGATCGGGCGGAATGATTCGAATTGGCGGTATCGTCACAAAGATTGCCCGGCACTTGCAAATACCGACCGGTGAAGATGTGGTACTCGGGTACACGCTTGTCGACCTAGATGGTCTATTTCGGGCGAGGCTCATCCGTTGGGACGACATTGAAGAGGCTTGGATCAACTTGGGTCCAAAGGACAACATCCGGCACCGGTTGCCTCTACAAACTCAAATCGATCCCTTGGATACCGATACTTGGAAAATTGTCGATGAGCCGCTCGAACCACCGCTACCACCGCCGCCGCAACCACAACAACCACCACAGCAAGCCGCACCCGATGCCGCACAAGCACAAGGCATACCAACCAACCAACAAATCTGGGATTTTATGCAGACCATGAACACCTCCATCAACAATTTGAGCATCAATGTTGGTGATCGTATGGATGCCTTTGATCGCCGTATGGATGTCTTTGACCGCCGATTTGATGAGGTAGAGGCCGAGGCCGCCCGAGCGACCTACTATTCCCGCCGAGGATGCATGCACGCAAACCCGCATTTTGAGGATGATCCACCGACACCGCCGTACCAAAGACGGGCCGCTCAAAGGAGAGAGTACGAGATGGCGCAGGAGCGTGAGGCGGCGAGACTAGCACAAGAGGCCGGCAACAATGAAGTAGAGGAGAATGAGGTCGAAGACATGGATCGTGACGAGGATTGATCCAGCGCAGCAGCACCACCATATTACGCCAGTAAAGTAGTTCATGTTTCTTCTCTCTTTTTAGTTTATTTTTAGCACTGAGGACACTGCTTTATTTAAGCTTGGGGGATGGGAAGAAATTGTATCTGCATGCATATTTATTTTTCAGTTTGTCGAAAACTTTTTAGGATTGATAACCTTGTTTTTTTTACTTGACCATGAATAGGATTTGTGATTTTGAACTTAATTGCTTGCGATTACGAATTTGTCAATTGTCAAGACGTTTTACGAGGTTATAAAAAATAGAGTCTTGCATAATTGGACTTAATTGTCTAAAAATGCATAAAGTATAAAATCATGTTTAAAAATTTTGTGTTAAAAATTGGCAAAAATAAAACTTTTTTGATAAACTTGAGTGATTGACAAAAATTAAAAGTATTCTTGCACGATTTTTCAAATTTTTAGTAAAACCCTTAAAATAATTTTGAAATGACGACATAATTCGGCGAAAAACTTTGTGGAAATAAAGGTGTTTGAAATTGAGAAATTAGGAATTTAAATTTATTAGAGAAGCCATTTAGATTTGGAAATCTTTTAGAAAAATTAGGATATCCGTGAGTATGAAAGAATACTTAGGATGTGTGTATTCATGATATGTGCATAAATGTTGAAAAATTAGGTAAAAATTGAAAAACTTTGGAAAATAAAAGATGACTCCAATGACCTATGTTACGGCTTCATAACGTACTTATGGTTATGAGTCCTTAGCACTCCTGCTCCACTAGTCTCCCGATAAAATTGACATTCGTGTTAGTGGAAGGGTTAAACTATGAGCATGCAAAGCACCCTTGAATTAGAACGGTTGGGTACAGTTAACTACTTGTAACTAACCGGTGCTTAAATAAGGATGGGGAAAAATAGTGCTAAAATCATGAAAGAAAAATCAAAATGAGAAAATCAAAAGTAACAACGAAAATGAGAATATGCATGTATCAACACACGAAGTCCGTAATTGTTCTTACCTAAGTTTGATTCAAGCTTGGGGGAATTTCGAAAATTCTACATTTTAAATGGCATATCTTTTAAATTTGGGTATACGAAGTTCACAAATTCAAAGTCTTTAAGGAAATAAAAGTTAGCGTAATCGAATTGTGGGTTGATTCATAATTATTCGAGGGTTGAACTTGGGGATTTGGGAAATATGCATGGAGATTTTTAAAGGTTGGCAAGATCATACAAGTTTTTCATTTTGAGAAATATATACTTGATATAGGGTTGAATTGTAGATCGAACTATAGTTCAAGTTAGATTGTGCTTGAGGACAAGCAAAGTTCAAGCTTGGGGGTATTTGATAGGTGTATTTTATATACACCATCGATCTAGTTTTTATCATAAAATAACACCAAATATCTTGTATTTTGGGATATAAAGCGAATATAATACACCAAGAATCAAGTTACTGTGTTCGCTCGATGTTTCAATGCAGGAAACAGTGCAAAATGAAGAAAAACCTCCCAGTGCGGACGCACTCCCATCCAGTGCGGACGCACTGGGTACTTAGCCAATTTTCCAGCGTCGCAGACCTCACAGATGAAAAGTCCGAGCGTAATGCGGACGCACTCACCTTCAGTGCGGACGCATTCACTACTTAGCCGATTTTTGCAACTTCCAGAATTTCCAGAAAAACAGAAGTTCAAGGCCAGTGCGGACGCACTCACATTCAGTGTGGACGCACTCAGGAAAATTTGCAGAAAATCCTGAAAAAGGAAACTTGGAACCAAAAGAGATTTGGAGCCAGTGCGACCCAGACCACACGCACTCAACTCCAGTGCGGACGCACTGGACTCGCAGACAGCCAGAAATTCGCATTTTCCAGAGGTTTTCTATTCTTGGCTTCCAAGGAACACGTTTTAGAAGGCCAAAAATAGCCATGGCAGTCTGAGGAGTGCACCCACTAACTCCACTTCTATCCTCTAAATTGGGCAAAGCCTTTGGCTATAAAAGGAGAAGAATTTCATCTCTCTGATCATCCATTATTTTATCCATTCTTCCACAAAAGAGAGAGAGGGAGATCCTGCAGAAATTCTAGAAGGCTTTTCAAGGAAGGAGAAGAAGAAGATTCAGGCAAGGAGTCGGCAAGATCGAGGTTTTAGATCTAAGAAAGGGTGTAATCATTTCTTTATCTCATTTCTTATTGTTTTTGCCAATCTTTGTTATGGATCTCTCCAAGAGAGAGTAGTTCTCTTTCTAGGGGTTTAGGTCAATGCATGAACTTGTTTAATTCTATCTTATTCGGATCTTTATTTTTATTATGATTGTGTTATCGGATTTGATTGTTAATTTCTGTGACTTATTCTTTATGAATTTCATTAGTACTCGTTCCTTTGAGTTCACCTGGTTAGGGTTTATTGAATTGAAGTAGTTTTGAAATCGCGTTGATCGTGTTTTTCACCTTTAAATTTATTAAATTCCGGCATTGGTCATGAGGAGACTACTAATTGAAACCATAAAGACACACCATAGGATTGGGTTAGAAGTGACCGTACTTTGATATCCAATCCGGAACTATAGAAATTAAGGTTAGGATTTTGGTGAAGGACCGAAAGCAGAAGGCAAATCCTAATTAGGACACCTTAGAACAAATATCGATATATGCTTTGAAGCATGAGATTAAATATCCCTCTAGGTTAGTGACAGCCCTAGAATTCGAGGCACATTAATCCATAAAGCCCAAAGTATTTGTATTAATATTTGTTCCAAAGGCTAACATAGGTTAGAAACCTCGTCAAATCAAACATGAATTTAAACAAACCAAATAAATAGAATTAGCAAGGAATTGTAGACCGAATACCCCTAGATCTCCTTAAACTTGAAAACAAACCAATCTTTCTTTCCTTTATTTTATTTACATTTATTGTTTGAAACTCCTCTCTTTCGGGTATTGAACCCAACCTTAGGATTTTAGAACAAAACCCCCCCCACTTTACTTTTATTGTTTTGTTTTAGAAGTAGTTTTCTTTATTAAAAATTGTATTTCCCTATCTCCCTGCGGATCGACACCTAAATACTACAATCGATAGGTTGTGCGCTTGCAACTAACCTATTCATTGAGTACGAAGGTTTTATAAATATTAAAGGCAAAAGAGTACAAAATTATTATATCTAAAATACTCAACAGCAGCTCTACGGCATCATATATGCCGCATACGGCCTCAGCTTATGCTGTAGGATTACCATATCGCAACGTATCCGACTTGTTCAGCCACCGCAAACAGTGCAGATCAATCACCATCTCTGAATCTGGTACTTTCACGAGACCAGATCATCCTCACCAGTGCCCAGCCATGGAAGAACTCGTAGGAATTAAGCGCAGGCTTGAAAACCTAGAGTTTCATAAAGCTCTCATGGTCAATGCGAGCGAATTTTTTAGGAGCTATGGTGCCAAAGAAGGTCCGTCCTTCGACGGCATACCTCGTCAATTCTGACTGTAAGTTCTGACCCAGGGTTCGAGATCTTCTTAGAAGATTTTACCTTTGCATTGGGGACTATGCAAGGTTTAAGCTTAGGGGAGGGGATTGAACCCTTGTATATTAGGTTTTAGGGTTAAATGTTTCAAATTTTAGAGGGTATAACTAGGTTTTTTACCTGACCATGAATAGGGTTTGCATGACTGAACTTAATTGATTAAGATTGCGAGGTTATCAGGATGTTTACCGGAGTTATAAAAATAGAGTCTTGCATGACTGGACTTAATTGTTTGAGATTGCATAAAGTATCTGATAAATAGAGTCATAGGTTAGGTAGAGTCCACACATGAAACACACGAAATTTTGAAATTTTTCGAAAGGATTATATCTATATAATTTTATTGAGGCAATTCCTAAATAAAAAAGTAGCATAGTCTCCAAGACACTTGATTGAAATTTTGGACATGGAAATGCTAAGGCTAACAACATACTGATTAGAAAAGGAATATTTTTGAAAGATGATTTTTCTTATGCATTATGTAAGCAAAATTTTCTTAAAGTTGAGAATATTTTCTATATACATTCTTTTTGAATTGAGACCCTTATATTTTGACAAAAATTATAAAAGATAATTTTTAGATATGTATATAAATATCTAGAAATTGTGTGTATTCATAGTAGATGCAACTAGTACCAAAAGAGGGAATAAAATGAGCCCTACCAAAAATCCAAAAATAATAATTATTAAAAGAGAACGCAAAATAGGTCCCGCCATCGTGTTTTAAATTGGGATTTGATGAAATCCTTAGGTGCATTCGGAACGCATAACCTCTCGTTTATATCTATACGATAAAAGAATCACCCGATGAAATTCTTAGGTACATTCGAAATGCATAACCTCTCTTTTGTATCTATGCGCTAGAAGAGTAAAGTCAAATTGAGTAAAGTGTATTTATTTTCTTTTCTTGCAATTTACTTTTTCAATAAAGTTGCATTCTACTAACATACTTAGTCTTCAAAATTTTAGTTCAAAAAAGGGGATCGAAAATTTAAAGGGATGGAAAAATGAGTATTGATTGATTTTAAGATCTCTTTACCATAATAATTTTAAGACGGGTTGTCTTTTAAATTATTTCTAATAAAATCAAAGTGTTGCGAATGCAAGGTTTCCATTTTCTAAAAATTTCACCAAGTACAAATATTAAGAAATTGAGTAGACATTTTTGTATTAGGTTGATTCTTAGAAAATTTATCAATATTTCCGAAAATCTTATTCAAGGGCCAATTTTTAGCCAACCTACCCAAGTAGCTTTGCTTATTTTGTTCGAGGACGAACAAAAGTTTAAGCTTGGGGGTGTGATGAAGCCAAAACATATAATGAAAATTCATATCTTTTCTTTCGGAAAATGACAAAAAGCGAATGCAAAGTTGCCATTTTCCTGATTTATTTACCGTAAACGTGTTTTTAGGTCTTTTTGGCAAGTTTTTGAGAAAGTTGCGTATTTAGGCCAAAAATAGAGAAAAAATGTCATATTTAGGTGATTTATGGAGATATCACCAAATCAGGGCATCACATGGAGCATGCAACACCTCACACGAAGTGCACAACATGTGAAATGACGAAATTCACAGAAAATCCGCTAAGTCAGGAATCCGTGCGGGGTCCCCTATGCCGCATACGGTATAGACTTATGTCGCACGATCCGTGGACTCAATCCATGGACTGTTTTGATTCTGATCAAATCTCCACCGTTGATGTTATTTTCGGCATAATTCTTCCAGATGGACGCAATTGCTTCAACGGCAAGTTTTCATAGCTATTTTTGGCTTCATCTAAGCAAACTTGAAGTGCACCCCAAGTTTGCATTACCTCCACTACTTCCACTACTCTATAGGATTTTAGTGTACGTATTTAATTGTGTTAAGTCCATAAAATAGAGATCAGCAATCCTCATTGCTAGGTTAGGTTAAAGAGTTACTTAGAGAGAAGGGCAGCCATTGGAAGCCAAGCAGGAGAAGAAGACGTCATCTAAGGAGGCAGAGGTTCATTCATCTTCAATTGGGTTGTAATTTATGTTCTCTTTATTTTATTCCTTTTATTTTGCCATGGCCATGAGAAGCTAAACTTCTCATTTCTAGAGTGAGAGTTGTACTCGAATTCTTAATTATGTTTTAGTATAAATTTATATTTTGTTTATGTTGATTTGAGTTCTCTTTATTATTTAAATTCCTTTTTATTAAACCCTTGCATACATAGTTCTGTCTACATATGCCAGTGACCCTCCATATACCAATAGGTGTATGATTTCATTGCATCCCGGTATGAGTGGGATAATGCATGTAAGTATATGTAACACTTCGGCTAACGAGGCCTGGCAGCGGTTCAAAGACTAGGGTTAGAACCCAGTGGGTTCCCTTAGCAGAATAACGTAAATCGTATATTTAGATTATATTAGGAAACACCTAGATTAGGTAGGGTCTTTGGGATATTTAATTGTATGGTAGAATAGGAAATGATCAATTGTGTTTGTGTGAGAAAGATAATTGCATACCTATGATACTTAGAATTGATAGCCCAAAAGCCGATCGCAAAATAAAGAAAACCTTTCAAATTGCATAAGTAAACACCTAGTAAGCCTGCGGGGTAGTGACAGTGCCGCATGCGGGATACTGTGGGACAATCTATGCCGCATGCGATAGTGACATGGACGTTGAAATTTATACTTTGTATAATTAAGTAGGAGAGCATCTAATCCCTAGAGAATCTCTATTTAATTGTTTAACCCAAACCTTAGCACAATTAGTGCCACCGCATAAACCTTGAGGGTATTGAACCCTACCTTAAACTGTTCTAAACCTATTTCAAAACCCCTAAAGTACCTAAACTAGCGAAAATTGTTAGAAATCCAATACACTATTCCTGTGGATCGACACCCCAATTAAACTACACGGTAGGATCATACGTTTGTGATCTGAACGTAAGTTAAGTTAGGGTTAAAAGGTATATTAATTTATACTGAAAGTTGTTAGTACTATTTGGGTCTTATGTAGGGGATTGTGCAGATTCGGTGGTTGGGTCAGTTTCAGAGTCGGTAGTTGGGTCAGGTTCAGATTCGGTGGTTGGATCAGGTTCAAATTCAGTGGTTGGGTCAGGAGGTATATGTAATGTCACGGGAGATGCACAAGTCTCATGATCCTGCATAGTCAGGACATAGTTAGTACCAACATGGTGTTTCTTACCCCATTCAAGTATATACTTGAGTAATAGCAGGCGTAGAAGGTGTCGGTGACCCACCATTCTCAGGAGTTGAAGAATAACTCATCAAATATCAAGATATTTCAGAATAGACAAGACCGGTGCAAGAGTGGGAGAAGTACCAAACTCAGAATCTAAGTAGTAGGGTACAAACTCTAGAAAAGTAATATCAGATGATATAAAATACCGCCTAAGAGTAGGATTATAACACTGGTAACCTTTTTGAGTCCCATAATAGCCTACAAAGATGCATCGTAGTGATTTAGGATCAAGTTTTGTACGGTCTGGTCGGGTATCATACACATAACAAACACAACTAAAAATCTTAGGTGAAACATAAATAAAGGTGCAGACATATACAGGACATTATATGGTATTGCACCATCAAGTATAGAAGATGGCATGCGGTTTATTAGGTAACACGCCTTTAGAATTCCATCTGCCCAGAAGCGATGAGGAACATGTCCATGATACATCATAGTATGAGCCACCTCAAGAATGTGTCTGTTCTTTTATTAGGCTACTCCATTTTATTGAGGTGTATAAGCACATGATGATTCATGGATGATACCATTATCAATCGTATATTGCATAAATTTATTTGTAAAATATTCTTTCGCATTGTCACTACGAAGAGTTTCAATAGTAGTTTTGAACTGAGTTTTCACAAAAGAACAAAAGGCTGAAAATTTTGCAAAGATTTATTGTATAGATTTAATAATAAGGATCCAAGTTGCACGAGAGAAATCATCTACAAAAGTAACAAAATATCGAGAATCTAATATATATTTAACCGGACAAGGACCCCATACATCAGAATGCACTAAAACAAAAATACTGTCAGACTGACTAATGACTTTAGGTGGGTGGGAAGCACGGACATGCTTTCCCTGGATACATGGGTCACAAACTAATTCTGAGATAGACTGAAATTCAGGACATATCTTCTTCAAAACCTGGAGAGATGGATGCCCCAACTCATAATGGACCTCCTTAGCACTCCTAGTACTCAAGAATGCCACTCGCTGAGGTGAGCTCTCCATGCAATACAGATCTTTGTCCTTATATGCAGTAGCAATCAACTTGTTCGTCCCCAGATCCTGAAAGGTGCATTTAGTTGGAGTGAAAGTAACTGAGCAATATAGCTGTTATGCTATTTTGCTTACAGACATAAGGTTTTCAGGAAATGAATGGACATATAAGACAAATGATAAGGGCATATTTTGTGAAATCTGGGTGGATCCAATTCCTTCAATATTACAGGTAGAATCATTGGCTATTTGGAAAGGTGGCTGTGAGGTAGTGGTAAGTCCTAACAGTATAATTTTTGTTACCAGTCATATGGTTAGTAGCACCTGAATCAACAATTTATGATGGTCTTGACGCTACAAAACAGTTGGAAATCATATCTGAGTGGGCTAAAGTAGCCCTCAGAATCTGTGTCTGAGAGGTCATGTCGGCACGAGTGAAGCCCAGCTGCTCAAGTCGCTGAACAATTGTAGCAACTTCATTTAAATTTGAGCATTCGCTGGGTGATTGATTGACAGGGGCCACCTGAGCACGAGGGAGTGGAGAACCCTTAGGGCACTTCGGGCAGTCCCACTTCATGTGACCCCACTCTTTGCAATAATGACACTACACATTCTTTGAGCACCTAAAATCTGGATCAATCTCCATTTAAATCTGGAGTCAGAGAGCGGTGTGAGAGAGCGTCTTTGTGTGGTCAGATCGGATTGCACAATTTGCGAGTCAGATTGAAAGCAGCAGGGTACAACAATTTGGGCTGATCGGAGCTACAATAACCGCGCTACAATGCGGCAAAACTGCTACAGTGCGGCGGAACAATGCAGTGGAACAGTACAGTACGGAACAGTGTGCTGGTGAAACAGTGCGGCGGCTAGGTTTTGGTCAGGACTAATTTCTATATATTTCTCAATTAACAATACTAATACTGTACAAATATATAGGCCAAAGAAAAATCTAAAATAGAAAAGAACAACTATTACCTAATTACAACTATTATTATAATTACTATGATTTCTTTAACATAGCCTCCCTCAATAATTTTCATTTTTCTGAACAATACATGAGAAAAATGGATGAGGCATGGAAAAGTTCCTACTGTATGCTTGGGTATCGTCTGACAATAGCATCCCACATATCTCACTCATGCTCCAAATTTTTTGGATTTGTTTGCAACGCTAGACAGTGACATTTCCGTGATGAAGCAAACATAGTGTGGATGATTATGCCTTCCAGTGACAAGCCATCTTTAATTCAAATGAACTAACATAAGCATGGTAAATGTGTATATCCATACCTAACTGCTTCGTGTCTTTTTTTTTTTTTTTTTTTTGCAAATTAATAAATTATACAACATATTAGATGTTAGTTATAATAATGGAAATTTTATTTTCTAATGGCATTGGTTGCAATTTGCAATATACTTTTAACGCAACATGGTTAGCCAATATGAATGCAAAAAGTACATCGCCATACATATCTCAAATTCATTCTTTGGGCTCTCTTATGGAAAATCTTTTAAATAATTACATGATAAAATCAAATAAATGCGCCTATCACAATAAAAACTAATTTTAAGGAACAAATACGAACATATATCTACACATCTCATCATAACTAACAAAGCAAACCAAACCATGACAATCAAGGATGGTGCTCCTACTGACCCCTTATCTTCTCTGGAAATTTAGGACCTTGATCGCAAAGGCAAACACGAAAGCAAATAATAATCCGAAACCAACCACAGCCGCAGCCACGTAACCCAAGAAATCATGCCTAAACCCGTAGAACCGCCTGACAAAGTCTTGCACCCGTTCACCATCATCCATCACAGTAACAATATCTCCATATTGCGAAGCCACAAGCCCGTAGAATGTCCATGCGATTGGGCAGGCCCAAGAGTACCATCTCCACCATACTGGAATCCTCTGCAAAAATAGACATGAATTAAAAAAAAGTAGGTATGCTTCATGCGTGGATATAGAATTTAATATATTTGATACATATAGGTAAAGCTAGTTGCTAATCCCAAAAAATGACAGCACAATGAATACTTCGGACCCAATTGAGGTTAGTACTGGTTGGTTTTTCTTAAACAGTGAGTTGTTTTTTTTCTTTCCGGTTCTATGTTATTTGATTTCTTAAAGAGGCTGTTTTGCTAGAGTTAATTAATTACCGGCCGTGGAATCAAAAAGCCTGCAAAGATATTCCATATCGCGTAGAAAGCCGTAGAGACGATTGCAGCAATATCACTATTCGGTGTCATTGCAACAGCCATCATCCCGTAAAATGTGAAGTACATGAATGTGAAGTACATGAAGAAAAGATACCACAAGAACTTCCCAACCGTCCAGTCAAAGCCAATGAGACTATAAACAATGAGGCCATATATAATAGTTTGAAGGAATATGTGTGGTATTTCGATCAAAACCTATAACAAATTAGGAAAAATAAAAAAATTTAGCCTCTCAAATTTGCTAATATATATTTTTTCGGAATAAAAATTGGCTAATATATTGCTCTAGTGAATATTTTGCTTTACCTGTGCAGCCGCATAAGGTAGAGCCGAGTACATCCCAGCAGCTTTCTCTCTGTAGAATACAGTACGCTCTACGTCTACAATAGGCTGTACTGTTTGGCCATTTTGTATACCAATGAAAAGCACAGAAGCATACATACACCCCAGTGAGTTGAGCAAATCTTGTTGTGAAGTACTATTGGAAACAACACATAATGTATATATGTTAGACTTGTGACATTAAAACTCTATAATAGAAATAATAAAATTCTTAATCTCTACTACAAAAATAATAAGATTCTTGATCTTCATGAATCTTCATGAATCTTTTGGTAGTTGTAATCATTTGACCAAAAGTTTACTGGTCTTCTTTCTATGTTCTCTTATTCTGGATACTATTGCATGATTGGAGGACACTAAGGCCAAATCCAGTCAAACTTAGTTATGCATTTAAGTACAATGAAGGGATAGTTAGTTGATGCAAGACAGGTTGATATCGGCCTTAGTTGCACATTTGAGGGTTGACTTCATTTCAATTATAAAAGCCCAAGTCAACATAGATTTTTGCCTATTTAGTTTAATTGGCATAGTTTAATTAGTTACTTACACTTTCTTGCCAAGTCTCCAAAAGATGGTACCAAAAATGACTGCAATGACGGTTGTGAAGAAAATCCGAGTGGCAGTGTATGATGGGTTGCGCCAGTACGATTTGTGCTGCTTCCACAGGCAAGCCATGCATTGTGTAAGGAATGATTGAGAATATGTAGTTGGGAAGAATAGGTCTTTTGATCCTGCTGGAGGTGTGCTCAAATCACTTATCAAAGCTTTGTTTCTCCTGGAAAAATGTTAATTGAGCAATGTTAAAAATCATCTTTTACTGATGCCCTGTGAGTATCTGTCTTAGATGTTTGTTTACCATGCATGTATTGCAAATTGCTTACCGATAGAGATCTGAGTTCTTGTAAATTTCTGCGAAGTTGATTCCAAGAATGTCTTCTTGGGCCAAAGTGCTCACCTCTAACATCCATGTTGCCGGGTTATAACCAGCTTTTATCTTCTTAACTCCATCAACACTCTACAAAGAAGGAAAAGGAATTAAATATAATATTTTATCCAATTTGATTATGGAAATAGGAAATATTTATATTACTGAGACTCACCTCAAAGTAATTAATGAGATCGCATGAGTTATGCCCCAATGGACCGACATAAATCTCCTCACCGCCTCTTTTCATGAGAAAAAGCTACAGGGAAGCAACAAGAAAGAGATCAATCACCATACAAAATAAAAATTTACCCAAAAATTAACAATATTTGTTTGATTATTGGAACCAATTGTGACTGAAAGTACTAGATTCTAATGTTTCATATGGATATGGTTCTGGTCTTCCAATCAGCAATAGAAGCTCTATACTAACAAAACTATGACCTCAGTTGCATAATGGGGTCTATGTTTACCATTAGTATAGCCTCAACTAACTCTTAGATTTTTAATGAAGTTTCAGTTGTCCTCTAGCTGCAAGCAAACCCTGTTTTCTAAATTATCATCACGTTAAACAAAAAAAATAATATGAATATGATTCCCAAATTAAATTAGTTGACCGACCTCATCGAATGCTTCAAATATGTCAATACTAGGCTGATGAATGGTACAAACAACTGTCCGTCCCGTATCAACCGTATTTCGCACTGTCCTCATAACTATAGCTGCAGCTCTTGCATCCAGGCCAGATGTTGGCTCATCCATGAATATGATAGATGGGTTAGCAACCAACTCAACCGCTATCGTCAACCTCTTCCTCTGCTCAGTAGATAGCCCGTTTACACCCGGTAAACCAACAAGCGCTCCCCTTAGAGATGTAAGCTCCACCAACTCCATTACCTCCTCAATGAACATCTACATCAAGAGTAGTTATGTTCGTATTAGCGATAAAAATCATTTATGCAAACCTGTGTTAAAGATATAAAGAACTGCAGACTAGGACTTTTCTACCAGTACAAATCTAGGTGGCAAATTTACAAACCTTTCTTGCTTCAGAGTCTACTTCTGGGGGCAGCCGAAGCCAAGCGGAGTACAGGAGTGACTCATAGACTGTGACATGCGGCGAGTGGATATCATTCTGCTCGCAGTAACCAGAAATGCGTGCAAATGTCTCTTGCTTTTTTGGGTAACCTGAGATGCAAATATCTCCCTCTATGTATCCTCCAGTTTTCCTCCCAGCTAGCACATCCATTAATGTAGTCTTTCCCGCTCCACTTACGCCCATCAAGGCGGTTAGAACACCAGGTCTAAACGCACCACTTACACCTTTTAGAAGCAGTAGTCGGTCATCAGTTATGCCTTTGTCTTTCATTTCCTATACGAAGATAAAAAGTATCATGACTTGTTGCATTTCAACAGTTATTACTCCATAGAAGTGGAAAGATGAATACGGGACTTAGAGCCTTCTCCATTTCAGCAATAAAATTACAGTTATTACTCCATACCATAGTAACAAATCAAAAGTTCGGGTTCGGTTCGGCGAGGTCGAAAATTCGTGATTCGGGTATAATTCGGGAATGATTCGGTACAACAAGGAAGCAAAAAAAAAAAAATACTTCAAAAAAAACGTAAAAAAAAAAATATATATATTTTTGAAAAAATTCAAAAAAAAAAATTTTAGCGTTTTTTTCGCGTTTTTATCGCGAATAATTCGTATCTCGCGTTTTATACGCGTTTTATTCGCGAATAAAACGTATTATACGTTTTTCCGCGTATAATACGGTGTTCGGTGCGGTTATGTTGAAAAAACGAATTATTCGCGAATTATTCGCGAATAATTCGCGAGTTATGTCACTATGCTCCATACTAACAACTACGAACGAATTTGTTTAAGCAATTAAGGTTTTTTATTTAAGTTTGGAACTTCAAGAATAAAAAATAACATTTGCTTCAACTTACAACATAGCAACATATGATGATTTGGTCTTAATATATTAGCTGACAACAATTTTTGAAGGTTAGCTGGCGAAATGCCATTAGTTGACAAAATTGATATGGATTTCAATATTATAATTTTTTACAGTACCTGAGGCATGTCTACAGAGTATCTGATGTCATTGAAGGTGATCGATAAAGGTGAAAAAGGTAGTACCATCCCCTTTTTCTTGTTTTGTAATTCAATAACTTCACCATTTCTCCCTGCATATTTTTTGTGCATACGTCAGCACAAGATGATAATACAATTCAAAATTCCTTCAATCTTGCAATTCAGCTTAGCCATCCCCAGTTTAACCCTTGTTAGCCTCAATTTACAATGTTTAAATTAACCTTTTGGAGATTCATCTAGGAGTTGGCGAAGCTCAACAACTTGACCAGTACGATTTGCTTGCTTCTCCTTGAGTGCCTCCTCGGATATTACAGTATGGCCTTTGCCAAGTGCTGAATTGGTAAACAACGGTTATTTAAAATCCAAATAAATAATAAAATCACATTTTAAAATTGTATAGAAACTTACGGCCAAGCCAGTCAAGGAAGAAGATAAAGAGAATGTTGAACAGGAAAATGTATCCAAGCAATGCACCAACTCCAATCCAGTACCAGTTGGCATCCACAAAGATGCCACGCGCTTGTAAAACTAGTGTACCAAGTCTCTCGGCACTGACACCTTCTGTTGAACTAACCTGCAAAGAAGCAAAATCATTAAATTTTTAGATTATTTTAGTAGTTCAATTAGGTTGCTTTGCAATCAATCAAGAGCCGGAACTATGATAATTTAATGCTGTATCAATAAGGTTCAGTTTCACATGTGCTGGAAAAGTAGTAATTTCCAGAAAAGAGAAGTTCAAAATCTCAGGGATCAGAGTGCCTAGCAATACTGAAGTAGAAGTTTATTATAGAAACCACAGCTAAAATTGAGGTTTTTTTTTACATTCTTCCCTTAAAATTACATGTCTTAATGAAAATTAGATGTCTTAATTGAGAAAATACCATCTTGTTCCAGCTATGCCCAAGGAACTCATTGACAGCAATAGCATTTTGTGCGTACATCAATGGAGATGACCAGTATCCCCAAATCCACCATTTTTTGATATTTTCTGGAAGTAAAAAACAGCAACTAAAGTCAATATCAATCACACCAGATAATTATAGGTAATCAATTGAAAGCCCATTGAATGACCAGACACAAGCATAAAAATTGGGGAAAAAAAAAGTAAAAACAAAGCCATTAGCAGAAATGGGTTGATTCCAGGAAAAGTACAGTAAGATTACCAAAATTCTTTCACAAAACCAAGCCATAATTAGTTCATATAATAATTAATTTCATACCTCGTGAGATCAAGAAACCACCGAGAATTAGGAGAATTAATTGTGCAAAAGTACCAAAGGTATCAGCCACAACCATCTCTCTACCTACAGCAGCAAGAAGTCGAAAGAGACCAGATGCCATCTGACTTATCAACACAAGTAATAGATAATGCCTGAAAAATCTGCAACAGAAGGAAAACATTCTTCTAAATTTGGTTGTCTGAATCATCTATATATATGTAAATGAAGTATTGTCTGCTACCACATTACATACAGATTGCTAAATATTTAAGTGCATGTCTAACCTTTCAATATCTGGATCAAACCCAATCACATAATATGTTAAACCGATCCAAACTGCACATTCAAGGAACGAAATAGGTATCTTAAGGATCCATGTTGGAAGCGCATATATCCATGAGGGATAGAAGAGGAGGTCTCTTTGCTTGTAAAAAATGGGCAGCTTTGCAATGCTCATGGCGAGTTCTGCAAATCCATTGAATAAATGTGTAACAAGTCCAAGGAACATGGCACCCAAGAAGATCACGCCATCCTCTACTGTGTTTCGGGGCATTTTTGTGCGCAGGAACACGGTCATGGCAATTGAACCGAGAATTATAAGCTATATGATGCAAAGAAAAAAAAGCTTTAGTTATTAAAAAAAAAAAAAAAGCTAATTATCCATTTGTACTAATTTGACCAGACAAATAGGTCACAACATTTGTAGTATAATTGCCAAGGTTACTTGTAGATAACTAAAAAATGGGAAGTCGTTGTGTATGTGGTAAAGTATAGGTGCAACTGAACCCAATAAGAAAAAAAAAAAAAATAAACACAGAAACATTCGGGGTGTACTCACTTGGACTACTTTGAAGATATAGACAAAAGAGTTTCTCTTCATTAGGAGCCATTCTCTATCGATGTTAACTTTCAATAGCTCCATCATGCTAATACCATACTTTGATGTGGTGAGAGCTGCAGGATGGTTCCTGCTCCTATCAAATGGTGCACTCATCTCCTGTCCCAATTTACGGCCAATGTGGAATGATTTGTAGGCTTCTGAAAATTCATTCACAGAAATATACTGGTATGGTACATCCCTGTGGGCCCAATACTGATGCTGGTCTTTCCTTGATGTAACCTGTTAATACACACAAAGTATACTGTCAGTGTGAGACAAAAGGCTATTTACATAATCATTTCATGATGAGAAGTTAAATAAAATGAAAAGAAATGAAACTTACTTCTTGCAAAAAATCAGCAACACCTTTTCTTTCAGGACATTTAAACCCCATCGACTCAAAGAACTCTAGAACATGCTCACGTGGGCCTTGATACACAATTTTCCCCTCAGACAAAAGCAAAATGTCGTCAAAGAGGTCATATGTCTCTGGTGCTGGTTGAAGCAATGCGATGACTGCTGTACCCCCGAGAATGTGTACCGATTGCCTCAGAGAGTTCACAATCTGGTACGTGGTGGAGCTGTCAAGCCCAGTTGATATTTCGTCCATGAAAAGTGCCTTAGCTGGCCCCACAAGCATTTCACCTGCACATGCATTATATAGCATTAATTTTTCCTCATTTATGCACTCCTGAATGTTGATCTCAAGTTCTTAACATATCTCGTGTTGTTTTCTCAGTGAACCAACAGAACTATGACTTGGACATTGTGTCGAACACCTTGTATACACAGAAACAGATTCCACTGGGGTATTTTTTAAGAAAGCATGTTTTAGTTGGTGAAGGCAATCTGGCCCAAAAACCCTCCATAGCTGTCCAAATCTTCTCTACTATACCAGTGCCGCCATAGGGGACTACTACTAAATCTCCCATCTCTTCCCCACAGAATGTCACACTCACGCTAGCATGACCATACCAAGGGATTTGGTACAAGACGGAAAAAAGGAAACCAAAACCTCCCCCAGGTCCGGATCCGTAACTCAAAATTGATCCGAACACTAAAAGAGGCCCGGAGTATCTGATCCTCTTTGGGCTGGGCTTTAAGCCAGAAAAGCTCAACACCTATGTTCCCTGTTTTCCTTTTCATTGGATTACTCAAATGCCCCTATTTCTATTGTTTTGTTCTCCTTGAGTAAAGAAGGGACACAGGAGGGGATAGATCCTGAATTTCTTTGTTTTTGAGAGAAGATTCTGAATTTATTGAAATGATAAATGGGAGCAGCGTAGGTGGTGTTCGTAGATTTGTTAAGACAACATTAAGTTATTATCATAAAAATAAAACTATGTTTTGGGTTAAGTTTGTTGAAGTAACTTGAAATTTGTCATTTGGATAATCATGTACCTGTTGTGACACGTTTCTTCTGTCCGCCGGAAATGCCCCGAATCATCGAGTCGCCTACCATTGTATCGGCACAGATATCCAGACCCAAAATCTACCAAATTATTATTGAGTTAAATTATACTTCCAGCTTAATACTCGTAAAATTATACTCATTATATGCATTGAGTCAAATGCTCACCTTAAGGATATAATCGGTGATAACAATTTCCTGGCCTTCCACAGATATCGCCTGTTTGCATCAAAAGTACACATGACATCAGATTCTGAGGTTACCAGTGATGCATCGCCATTCAAGGAAATGAAAATTGATAACTCTTTTTCCAAAAAAAAAGAAAAGAAAAGGATTTTATACCTTCATGTACACATCAATATCCGGATCTGGTATAATCTTTGCCTCCTTTTCTCTTCTTGATAGCTCAGACAACATATCTGCACATACCATAAAACGAATCATATTACATCATCAGATATTGAGGATTGCAATTTCTTAACTGCTCAACTAAACATCAAAATTGACTGAAAAAAACAAAAATTTAAAAGAAAAGGTTGACCATTCCTCTGTACAGTGTTTGTCCGTGTTGGCATATATGTTTGTTGGAAAATGGGAACTAAATTAATCTGTTCATAAGCAATTTCATAGTTTTATTTTATATATTGAAACAATACCATAACGGGTCCCAACTCCTTGGCACCGTGCTGAGAAATTCAAGGTTTCTCTAACTGTCATTTCTCCAATGTGAAGATCATGCTGGCCGATATAAGCTGAGGTTCTCTGAGGCACAAACTCATCCATGTCGTGGCCATTGTATGTAACTCTTCCCGACACCTGTGTGCGTTGTTTTCAACAGAAATTTAGAAATAAAAATTCGTTTGATTCTGCCCCCATAAAATAAAAAAATATCACCAACTCCCGTAAAAAAAATCACAATCATTTGAAACGAAGATTGGAAGGAATTATATGTTAATAATTTTTCTTCTTTTGAAATGATGCAACAGAGATTGCTCTGTTTTCTTGGAACAAATGTTAACACCTGAAATTGATTTGTAAAGTAGAAAGGTACAGGCTTGAGTTTGACTGCATTTATAATTATACCGTAAGTGCTGAATCAAGCTTTCCAGCCAGAGCTAGCAGTAAGGTCGTTTTCCCCGAGGCGGGGGGTCCTAAAAGCAGAGTCATCCTGCAATTAATCGAAATTCATCAATAAAAATTTCAAAAATATACAAATTGGACAGAACGAAGTATAAGTATAAAAAAAATTGTTTCTTTACTTAACCTGCAAGGTTTAATAACTCCACTTATGTCATTGAGAATCGAGATCGGCTTCTTACCGCTCGGAACTATACGGAGGTAGCTCAACACATCCTGTTCACAAACAGGAAGAAAGTCATAAATTGAAATTCAGAAGCTGTCTCTTGTACTTGAAATTTGCATTGTTCAATTTTTTTTAGTTAACTTCTTATCAATTAGCTACTACTAGAAATTTACCATCACAGTGTTGGTGAAGAAATTTGTGAAAGTAGGAATTCCACGATTGCCGACATAAGCCTCAGCATCTATGTTTAGATTCTCAAAACGCACCTCAATTGTTGGGTTATCAATCCCAACACTGCAAAAAGAAATAGAAAAACGAACTGTGAAAATCTGATAGTTAAAAATTCATAAATGGTATTTTCAAGACTTTACCAAATGATCGACAATTCGAGTAAGAACTAACCGTTCCATACGGTTCCGCAGCTTCAAAAGGAACTTCTCGTTATCCTCCTCTGCTGTTCTTATCAGCCTTTCCAAAAGGTTCTTCCTCTCTTGCATGCTGAGTCCATCTATGTCGACCTCATATGGCACTCCGTTGTCATCAGTCAGAAGCATCCCTTTCCTCATCCTATCGTATGTTGGGAGCTTCTCTATAGCGGCCCATTTCAGCGCCTCCTCGTCGTCCTCCTCTCTGACCGACCGGCCAAATATGTTACTCCCACTTGACCCACCACGCCACGATGACATGCTTCGTGATGCACTGCCTCGCATGCTGTCAGCTAGGCTGCCGACCCTGCCGATGTCCATCATATTTTGTAATTTCAAAGCAGTGCAATTGTTGAAGTCTCAGAATGTAATTTCAAAGCTTTGCAATTGTTGAAGTGTAGGATTTGAATCTTCTAGCTCTATGTTGTGCCGTACACTTTGGTTCAGCCCTGTTTGGTATTGATCAGGGGGGGTGGAGCTGGGGGTTATATCCTTTCTTCCAGGAAAGGTTTGACATAGTCTGAAGTCAAGAGAGGGGGGCTGCCTCTTTTTCTTATCCTGAAAACAATATTGCATTAAAACTTTGACCGTTGAGACTTGATGATTAGTTGGGTTGGCTAGCGGATAAGTGCTTTTTTGAGGGCTTGTGCGTAATTAAGCCTAGGTGATTATTTTGCGCCTCCTGACATTAACACTGAGACCCCCTAATAAGCAGTATTTATAGCTGTAGCCTTCCAAGTCCTGCAATATTAATTTAGAAACCGACCGTATCAGGATCCGTATTCAAAAATTATATATGGATACGGACACAGTTTTAAATTTAATTATTCGTATTCAAATAGTAGAAAATGTATTATGAAAAAAAATGTGTTATTCACTTTTATGAAAAAACCGATTTCCGACCCGTATCCGTTTAATATTTGATTCTTGTTGAGTATTTTAGATATAGGGATTTCGTACTCTTTTTGCCTTTAAATTTATAAACCTTCGTACTCAATAAATAGGTTAGTTGCAAGCGCACAACCTATCGATCGTAGTATTTAGGTGTCGATCCGCAGGGAGATAGGGAAATACCAATTTTTAATAAAGAAAACTACTTCTAAACTGAACAATAAAAGTAAAGGGGGGGTTTTGTGTAAAATCGTTGTTTGAAGGAAAATTAAAGTAATTAAAAGTTCGTAACAAAAAGCAATAAAATCGGGTGAAAATCAAGTTTGAGAAGTCTAGGGGTATTTGGTCCACAATCCCTTGCTAATTCTATATACTCGGTTTGTTTAAATTCATGTTTGATTATGACGAGGTTTCTAACCTAAGTTAGCCTTTGGAACAAATATTAATACGAATACTTTTAGTGGACGGATTAATGTGCCTCGAATTCTAGGGCTGTCACTAACCTAGAGGGATATTTAATCACGTGCTTCAAAGTATATATCGATATTTGTTCTAAGGTGTCCTAATTAGGTTTTGGCTTCACCGCTAAGTCCTTCACCAAACCCTAATCTTAATTTCTATATTTCCAGATTTGAATATCAAAGTACGGTCGCTTCTAATCCAAATCCTAAGGTATTTGCAATCACAATTTATACTATCCTATATGATCCTAATCTACTTTTAATCAAGAAGACTTAAGCGGGACAACTACAATTCAAGCACAACAAGTTGCACTATCCTATATGATCCTAATCTACTTTGGGTCTCAAAGATCAAAGCGGGACGACTACAATTCAAGCACAAATCATGGAATATCACAAATAATAAATCACAGAAATTAACATCAAATCAAACAATCATAATAAAAACTAAAATCCGAGTAAAATAGAATTAAACAAGTTCATGCTACATGACCTAAACCCCTAGAGAGAAACTAGCCTCTCATGGAGAAGCAAGTATTCATCATGAATTCAAGTACAAAATAAGTAAAGACAAAGAGAAAATAACTAGAGAAATAGAATACACCCTTCTCTAATCAAAACCTTAGTCTTCCTTGCAATTGCTGTGAGAATTCGCCTTCCTTCCTCTTGATTTGCTCCTGTGGTTGATGCTCTATCTCGTGAATTTCTCTCTTCGAATGGTGATCCTTATGGAGAAGAAAATCCCTTTCTTTTATAATGGATCTGGAGCATATGGACGTGGGGAATCATTCTAAATCTGTCCCAACATGTTCCCCACGTCTCCACTTTCTATTTCCCACCTTTGGGTCGTGGTCTGATGCGCCGAAAATAGAAAATCCTCCGAAATGGCAGTTTTTAGGCTGAATGCGGCCCAAGTGCGTCCGCACTGTGGTCGCACGCGTTTCAGTTTCAGTTCAGATTTTTTTTCTCTAAGTCCTAAGTGCGTCCGCACTGCTTCCCAGTGCGCCTGCATTCCTCTCGGACTTTTCTGTTCTTCTTTGGCTCAGGAGTCTGAATTTCTCTAAGTAGAAAATGCGGGTCAGGTGCGAGTTAGTGCGTCCGCACTTTTCTTCTATGCTGTGGATTTCTTCTGGAAAATTCGGCTAAGTAGGAAATGCGTCCGCACCAATATTTAGTGCGTCCGCACTCCTCTCGGACATTTCTTCTGGAGCTTGCTGGAGCTTGGTTTTTCTTCTAAGTATTAAGTGCGGCCGCACTCTGGTGCTGTGCGTCCACACTTTGCCTCTGTTTCTTGTTTTCCTGCGAATTTCACACAGACAAATGCAGTAACTTGATTCTAGGGGTATTTAATCCTAAATTATACTAAAATACATGATATTTGGTGCTATTATGCGATGAAAATCAGACCGAACATATATATATATATTAAACCTATCAATCCGTATCCGTCTAATATTCGATCTGTACCTGTATCCGAAAAATAAAAGTGGATACGGATATGATTTTATAACTATCCGATCCGTATCCGATCCATTTGCACCCCTACGTATACATGTAACAACTGAGGCTCTTAAAATTCAGGTTGTAGTCTAAAAACACGTTTTTTAAAATGGATTTAGATGCTAAAAAAAAAATTAAACATGCACTAAAGAAACTTAATTTTAAGAAGAAGTTTGAAGATATGATGATTTATGTGTTTGAATAAAAAATTACCAAAAAGATACCTACATTATGCATAACTAAAAAAAATACATGAACGTAATTATCAATACATTTCTTTTAAAAATTATTTCTATACTGGTTAGCTTCCTTTTAATATATATAATGGGTAGACTCTTATCTACCCTTAAACAATGTGAATTTTTTTCAGTTAAGTTTATTCAAACAAAAATAAAAAATAACTGCAAAAATTAATTATTACGCTAATATGAATAATTAATTCTTAGTATTTTTTTATATCGTGAGTAAATTGAAATTCCATTTTTATAGGGGGTTCAAATGAACAAATAATTTAATCGCAATCAACAATAAATAAAAAATCATTATCACTTTTTTAAAGGGTCCGCCTAGCTCTCCCCCGTGAACAATCCCCCGTTTCATCCCCGTCAGTTGCATTAATTAAAGTAGTTAGTTAGTTAGAATTTATAACTGTCAGTGTATTTTAGGAATTTGCAGAAGTATTCATATGTAGCACAACTAGTATTCATCCATCTATATGAAGGTATTCACATTTGCAATAGAAACATATTTGGATATATTACAACAAGAAAGTAGGGGACAAACAACATGTGTGGGGGACTGCACAACTGTCAGAGCATTAATTAAGTGGGGGACCGCATAACCGTCAGCACATTAATTAAGTGGGGGACTTCTAACTACCTTCAGCTCATTTTAGAAATTTGCAAAAAAAATATTCATCTGTAACACAACTAGCATTCATCCATCTATATAAATGTATTCATCTTTGCAATAGAAACATATTTGGACACATCAATCACTCATCTTTTACACGTTTTTAGAGATGGGTTTTTTTTCTCCGTTCAATCTAACCAATATTTCTGACGATCTGTGAGAAATTTTGCAAATCTAAAACCACGAATGTCTTCTACACAATTTTCTCTTTCAAATGAGATCCATGATGACATACTTTCGAGTTGTCGTTGCACAAGTATTCACACCTCGTCATGCAAGTATTCATCCCGCATTAAGCAAGTATTCATCCTCATCGTGTAAGTGTAAATAGTTAATGTACCAAGAGTATTACACGTTTTTAGAGATGGGTTTTTTTTTCTCCGTTCAATCTAACCAATATTTCTGACGATCTGTGAGGAATTTTGCAAATCTAAAACCACGAATGTCTTCTACACAATTTTCTCTTTCAAATGAGATTCATGATGACATACTTTCGAGTTGTCCGTTGCACAAGTACTCACACCTCGTCATACAATTATTCATCCCGCATTAAACAAGTATTCATCCTCATCGTGTAAGTGTAAATAGTTAATGTACCAAGAGTATTACAAACATATGTGCATACCAAACAAATAAAAAGTATTCATCCATAAGATATCAAGAATTCATACATATAAGTTAAAGTATTTATGCCTAAGATATTAAGTATTCATCCATAAACGTTGAAGTATTCATCTCTAAAACATTAAGTATTCATCCATATGTACTTAGTACGCACTGTTCTAATTCACCATTAATGAAACTTTGTTCTTTGCAAATAACTCGGATCTGACCCGGCGGAGGCGGATCTGACCCGGCGGTCGACAGTGATGGATCTACTCCGGCAGAGGCGGAGGTGGGAGAGAGAGGAGGCGGAGGTGGGAGGTGGGAGACGGAGGTGGAGGTGGGAGAGGGAGGCCGAGAGGGAGAGGTGGGAGAGGCGGACGGAGGCGGAGGCGGAGGTGGAGAGGGAGAAGTGGGAGAGGTGGGAGAGGGAGGGAGAAAGATGAAAGAAATAAATGGAGAAAATTGAGTAATTAATTTGTAGGGCCATTAGGTAGTTAGAATTTTGAATTATAGTTAGAAAAGGTAGTTAGTTAGATGGGGGATGAAATGAGGGATGGATAAATTGAAATTCCATTTTTATTGGGGGTTCAAATGAACAAATAATTTAATCGCAATCAACAATAAATAAAAAATCATTATCACTTTTTTAAAAGCCATATAATTTGACCGCCTAACGGTATCTCTGGCCAGAAAACAGGACTACAGAGCACAGAGTGTCAATCAAATAAAGAAAACACTGGAGAGTGCAAGACTGGTTTTGTGTTTGACTTTTGACATTTTGAAATCGGACGTATTGGAGACGGAATGCATTAATGCGACTGGATTTATGCAGATTAGACCCCGCGTTATGTCATATTTTCGAATTGGTGGTCATTTTCGACTTGTACTAGACGTCACCTGCAATTATGAACCCAACTTCACCGTTGGCAGCATCTGATATCAGGGGTGCAAATTGAGTGAACTTGATTCAATCTGTGATCAGATGATACTCGGAGAAATTGCGGATCGCTTGAATTCAGATATAATTTAAGACTTGAAAGTATTTTATACAGAGTAGAATTTGGATGTTGTAAAGCTTATTAAGTTTTTTGGCAAAGCTTAATTTAAAAATTTATCGGAATGATTTCAAACAATGAATATAAATCGTTGAAATTGATTTACTTCACAAGTAATGCATTTATATGCTAAAATTATAAATTTTCAACTTAATTTAGTATAAAGTTAAATTGTTAAAAAATTAATGAAAAATAATGACATTAAAGTTAAATTGCTTTAATTTTCAAATTTGGGAATATATTTGGTTAGTAGTAGTGCCGTAGAGGTGGCCACATGAACATTTAGAGTTTGTATAATTGGGAATTAATGAACAATAATGACATAAAGTTAAATGAGGAGGGTTCAAATGCCTCCATTTTTCATGCCTCCACTTTTAAAAACTTTAATAACTCAAAATTTAAAACTTAAAAGTCAAAATAAAACCGTTGAATATGATCTACATCATTTTATCAATGTGCTCATAAAAAATTATCACATTTTGATTTTGTTTTTATGTGAATCAATAAGTTGAAAAATCAATGTCTAGAAATTATCCACATTAGTGCGTTTTTTATAAGCTCTTGATGACAACCAAAACAAAATTGAAATGTCATAATTTTTTACACGTGCATAGATAAAATGATTTAGATCATATCCAACGGTTTTATTTTGATTTTTAAGTTTTAAATTTTGAGTTATTAAAGTTTTCAAAAATGGAGGCATAGTGGAGGCATGAAAAATGGAGGCATTTGAACCCTCCTCAAGTTAAATTGCTTTAATTTTCAAATTTGAGAATATATTTGGTTAGTAGTAGTGCCGTAGAGGTGGCCACATGAACATTTAGAGTTTGTATAATTGGGAATATATTTGGTACAGGGCTCCAACTCAATCAGAAAATAAAAAATATATATTAGAATTTAAGTATGAGTGAGCCTATGGTGCTATGCATAGCACGGATGGGGTCCGTGCTACGTCCAAAAATTTGACTTTTTAAAATCCTAATGGTCGATCCAACCGTTCAATGTGTAACCATATGAATATGTACTTGCAAACTAAATTTTATATTTTTTTGAATTTTTTTACTATTTTTTTAGATAGGTAGAAAAATCAGTGTTTTCTGAAAATTCTGGACCATCAAAATTCTACCTATCTAAAAAAATAGTAAAAAAATTCAAAAAATATAAAATTTAGTTTGCAAGTACATATTCATATGGTTATCACATTGAACGGTTGGATCGACCATTAGGATTTTAAAAAGTCAAATTTTTGGCCGTAGCACGGACCCCATCCGTGCTATGCACAGCACCATAGCCTCACTCTTTAAGTATTTATCATAATGTGAAGTACGGATATATTCTCTGGCGGTGAAATAAAAATCGTAATATATGTAAGAAATAATTGATACCGAGGAATATTATATAATTTTTCTATCTGAAACTAATGCTTGTGTTATGATTATAGCCACCATATTAATTTGACATATATAAATATTAGAGTTGGCAAATAATAATAATAATAATAATAATAATAATGTAACACTATGTAAAATACGTATATGAAATAACTGACTGAAAGTAATATACGAAATGTTTGAATGTGTTTTTCAATAAAATATGTAAATTTAACGACTAAGTAGTATATTTCTGAATAGATGAACAAGGTAACGAAGTTAATTTTATCTTAATTACGACAAACAAATCATTTGAAATAATATTTAATTGAAATAATAGTTCGAGAGTATTGAAAATTCAAAGTTTCACGAAACCAACAATAGAAAAATTTAAGGAACTGTAATGTGCAAGTATTTATCAATTGGAATAGTGATATATTAATTAGTAAATATATAATGAATAATATAAATTTAATACATGATAACATTTATAAGCTTCTTGTAAATGATTTGGGAACTAAATTACAAAATTTGAAAAATGAAGGGCTAAATTGTAAAAGAACAAATTTTTGACCCACACCCATTACTGTAAAAGATTCCCTTCACTTTACGGTTTGAGATTAACTCTCAGCCGCTTTGAGATTCGGGCTAACGCAGGGTAGTATTATTTGGCTTTGAGATTCGTGCCAAGTTAAAAGACGGTCCAGATCCAATAATTGTACAAGATTCCCTATTACGGTACTGGGGAGGATGTGAATTCTTCTTATCTCCTATCTCTTCTCTTCTTTCCCCGATCCCCAGCGCCTACTCATTTTCCTTTTGTTTTTGTTTTTGTTTTTCTTCTCTCTTCGGAAGGTAAGAGAGAGAGAGAAAGAGAGAGCTCTCTTTGCTTGAAAAAAAAATCATGGATTAGGTTGTTGGATTCTTGCTCCGTCAATACCTCGGTGTATCTAGCACAATTAATGGGTATTTTCCTTTTTCGGTTCTAGTTTCTCTCTTTCCGATCTATGGCATGGTAACGTTGAGAATTGAGTAAGCAAGTGATATTTTTACAGAGACGAATTTCTGAGGGGAGAAAAATAATTGTATGAATTTTTCATTATTGATTTCTGTTACAACAAGTCTCTATATATCACAAAAGCTCAAATATAGCCGTTTGTACTATTTTGCTATTTTGGTACCAACGGTACACGTTACCGTTTTATTTCTTTCTATCTTTGGTATTTAATCTACACACTTAGATCTTAATCTAACGGTCGATGATGATCATTCTGAGATCAATCTTCAACACTCCCCCTCAAGCTAGGCTTGTAAATGTCAAATAAGCCTAGCTTGCTTGTAATGTTCTCGAATGGTTTCAGATCTAGTCCCTTAGTGAAGATATCGGCTAATTGATCTTCACTTCGAACAAATGGTGTCTCAATTTCTTTCGCTTGCACCTTTTCTCTAATGAAATGGCAATCGACTTCTATATGTTTAGTTCGCTCATGAAATACGGGATTCGATGCAATGTGTCGTGCCGAGTTGTTGTCACAATACATCTTCATGGGTTGATCATATACGATACCCATGTCTTTGAGTAGTTGCTTGAGCCAAACTAATTCACTCGCGGTTGATGCCATGGCTCGATACTCCGCTTCCGCGCTTGATCTTGCCACAACATTTTGCTTCTTGCTTTTCCATGTGACTAGATTTCCGCCTATAAACGTGCAAAAGCCGGTAGTGGATTTTCTATCGAAACTTCCGGCCCAGTCTGCATCAGAATAGCCACATATGTTGTTAGAGTTGTTGTTTCTCATCCAAATACCTTTACCGGGGTTTCCTTTTAAATATCTTAGAATTCTATTCACGGCTTCTAAGTGAGGAGTTCTAGGTGAATGCATAAATTTGCTTATTTGGCTTACGGAAAAAGAAATATCCGGACGAGTTACCGTTAGGTATATTAATTTTCCGACAAGTCTTTGAAATTGGTTTATATCTTCTAATGGTTCACCATCCTCAATATTCAATTTACACTTGTTGTCTATTGGTGTTGAGATCGGTTTACAACCTATTTTACCGGTCTCTTTTAACAAGTCAATTGTGTATTTTCTTTGTGAAATAAAAATGCCTTTCTTTGAGTAAGCTACTTCAATTCCTAAAAAATATTTTAGATATCCTAAATCTTTAATATCAAAATTTTCTTTTAGTTGCATTTTGAATTTTCTAATTTCTTCTAAATTATTTCCGGTGATTATGATATCATCTACATATACCAAGATTAGGGTAGTGTTTTTTCCATTATGGTTTGTGAACAATGAATGGTCGGCACTACTAATTTTAAAACCACAAGAAATTAAATAAGAGCTAAGTTTGCCATACCATGCTCGAGGAGATTGCTTCAATCCGTAAATTGATTTATTTAGCCTACAAACCATGTTAGAATCGGTTTCCAATTTATAACCGGGTGGTAGTGTCATATACACCTCCTCTTCAAGTGTTCCTTGAAGGAAAGCATTTTTTACATCCATTTGGTAGAGGTCCCAACCATTGTTAACGGCAATAGAAAATAAAATTCTAACGGTATTCATTTTGGCAACCGGTGCAAAGGTCTCATTATAATCAATACCATATGTTTGAGTGAATCCTTTTGCTACTAGTCTTGCCTTATACCGTTCTATTGTACCATCGCTTTTATACTTGGTTTTATATATCCATTTACAACCAACGGGTTTTTTGTTTTTTGGTAATGCAACAATTTTCCAAGTTTTATTTTTTTCTAGGGCATTTAGTTCTTCTTTCATGGCTTTACACCAAATTGGGTTTTCAATGGCTTTTTGGTAACTCTTAGGTTCTAATTCATTTTCAACACTCGTGAGAAATGCATGGTATTCGGGTGAAACTTTATCATATGAGACGAATTGTTCTATTGGATATTGTACCGTATATGTTACATAATCTCTAAGCCTAGTGGATGGTTGTGGTACTCTAAGTGACCTTCTAACCATTTGATCATTTTCCATCTCAATCTCATTTTCATTTGTATTGTTGTTGATTTCATGAATTTCTTCATGAATATTTGTTTCAATTTCATGATTTTGAGTTGATGGAAAATATTGATCATCTATGTAAGGGATTACCATATTAAATTGGTCATTTGTACATGTTTGGTCAATTTTTTCTTTTTCTTTGAAATATGGTTCACCCTCCCAAAAAATGACATTCCTAGAAATGAACAATTTTTTATTAATTGGATCATAGCATTTATAACCCTTTTTGTAATGTGAATATCCTAAAAAAATAGTTTTTTGAGATACAAAGTCAAGTTTATCCTTTCTTTTAATATGCACAAAACTTGTGCACCCAAATACTTTTATATGATCATATGTAATTTTTTCTTGATAAAGAATTTCTAACGGACTTTTGTTTTTTAAAACTACACTTGGCAATCTATTAATTAGATGTGTGGCACAAAGTATGGCATCCGACCAATAAATTTTAGGAACGTTATTTTGAAATAATAATGAACGAGTCATTTCTAATAAGTGCCTATTTTTCCTTTCCGATACTCCGTTTTGTTCGGGAGTATTTATGCAAGTTGTTTGATGTATAATTCCTTTTTCTTTAAATAATGTTGAGAAATTTTTGTTTATAAATTCCGTGCCATTATCCGATCTAAAAAATTTGAGTTTAGCATTAAATTGATTTTCTATAAGACATAGAAATTCTTTAAAACAATTAAATACTTCATCCTTGGATTGAAGTAAATATAACCAAGTGGTTCTAGAATAATCATCAATAAAAATAACAAAATATTTGAATCCATTATACGAAATAATTGGGGCCGGTCCCCATACATCGGAGTGAATCAAATCAAACATAGCTTCGCTTTTGCTAGTTGAGAGAGAGAAAGGAAGCTTTGTTTGTTTTGACAACTTACATGTTTCACAATTAATACAATTAGAATTTTTAAATTCTAGAATACTATTCAAAACTTTGTCGGATGGATGCCCAAGTCTTTTATGCCATAAATCAAAATCAACGGATTTAGCGGAAGCACAAAGTGATTGTTTTGATTGCAAAATATAGTGTCCATTTTCAAGAATTCCATCACCAATCTTCTCGCCGGTTTCCCGGTCCTGAAATACGACATTTTCACAAGAGAAAATTGCATTACAATTTAATTCTTGTGTCAACTTATTTATAGAAATTAAGTTTATGGGAAATGCGTCTAAATATAAGACATTTTTAATTTTTCTATTATATAGATTAATTTCCCCTACCCCATTTATAAAAGCTTTCGTACCATTTGCAACAATAACAAATTGATTATTATTGGTCTTATTTAAATTTGCTAAAAGTTGTTTATTTCCAAACATATGGTTTGTGGCACCACTATCTAAAATAATTTGGTTAAATAAACTAGAATTATTTGAGTTAGAAGCAATACCACAAATTGAAGCATTTTTTCCAAGCAACATACTTAGCTGCTGGAGTGAAATAGTGACTTGATCCGCTGACCCGCCATACCCTTGCTCTGACCCGCCAGTATTTGTGTGGTTGTATGAGTCGGCAGATAAAGGGAGCGAACTTGATTGCCCAGGCGGACCCGATACATAGCTAGGCGGACCCGAAACTACATACCCAGTCGGACCCGATATATGGTTTGGACCCGTTAGGTGTGAATTAGGCGCTGGACCAGAGTATCCAGTTGAACCCATTAGGTCCGGACCCATTAAGGCATAGGATCCAGCCCTCTCCTGATTCGGACCCAACACAGCAAATCCCCTCTTTTCTTCTTCTTTTCCCCATTTACGCCTCTCTTCTTCTCTGTCGCTACCTTTGCCTTCTCCTCTTTCTGTTGTTCGAAATTTTTTCGGTTTGAGATGAGGGTAGAGGAACCAGCACCGATCTTGATTGTGGCCCTCTTTCTTGCAATGTGTACATCTCTCGGTGGAATTTGGCCGATTTTGAGATCTAGGGTTTTGGGAGAAGTTCAGATTTTTCACTGCAAATGCATGGTTCTCGTGTCCCTCGCCTTTGCTGGCTTGTGGACCGCCCATGGCCAGCCTGCGACTTTCTTCTTGTTGAATCATTTGAGTGATTGAGGAAAAAGAGGGTACAACGGTTGTGAGCAAAAGCTGTGACCTTACGGCTTCATAACTGGGGTTTAACCCCGAAAGGTAATCGAAAATATCATCTTCTTCGATTCGTTTTTGAATTATTTGTGGATCAGTTGTTGGCGGTCGATAGCACCGAAGTTCATCTTTTTTCTTTTTCAAGGCGCCGATATATTCGGTGTTGCTCATTGTGCCTTGCTGGATTTTTTGGATTTCTTGTTTTAAGTGGTAGACATGTGAGAAGTTATTTTGTTGGCCGAAATGAGTTTGAACTGCATCCCACAGTTCCTTGGCTGTCTCGGTTGTCATAAATAACTCCGCGACAGTGGGTTCCATTGATCCAAAGAGCCAAGTCATGACTCGATTATTTTTGGATTGCCACTGTCTCATTGCTTTTGTTTCTGATTCGGTTGCCTCTGTCGGTTTTGCTGGTTTGGGTTTTTTGATATCCCCAGTGATGAATTCTAACAGCTCTCTGCCGCTAAGAGCTCGTTTTGCTGATCGTGACCATGACAGATAATTTCTGTCATTGAGTAGAACATTGGTGATTTTAGAAGAGTTAGTAGCTTCCATTGGTAGCTGCCCTTCTAATGACATCTTGATGATTGTTGATGTTTGTGTTTTGCTGGTTTTTGCTGGTACCGACTAGCTTGCTAGTTTGGTTGGCACTTGTGCAGAATTTTAAACCTATGGCTCTGATACCATGATATTTTTACAGAGACGAATTTCTGAGGGGAGAAAAATAATTGTATGAATTTTTCATTATTGATTTCTGTTACAACAAGTCTCTATATATCACAAAAGCTCAAATATAGCCGTTTGTACTATTTTGCTATTTTGGTACCAACGGTACACGTTACCGTTTTATTTCTTTCTATCTTTGGTATTTAATCTACACACTTAGATCTTAATCTAACGGTCGATGATGATCATTCTGAGATCAATCTTCAACAGCAAGCTATATTTTATTGTGAATTGTGTCAAAATAGTTTGTTTGAAAGTTAGAATTGATGAACTTTCGTTTTTCCTTTTCTATCCTTTATCATGTTTGAACCGAGTTTGGTACTGATCCCCGAATAGCACTGTATCAGTGCTTTGTTATTCCTGTGAGAACATGGATGTCGTTCTGACCATGGTACCGAACAGTACCAGTGGGTCTTACTCTCTGTTTCGATTTTTATGGACTGATTCGTAAGAATATAAATAAATAAGGGTAAGTATGCTAAATATTGGTTTGGTAATATTCCCTTGTCGGAGGGTTTAAACTGTGAGAGCAGCTTGCAAAGTGGGTTCGATGGGCTCCATGACTGTCCGATTTGCTTTAAGATTCACGCCAGAACTTTCGAGTCCGTTTTACTATTCGTGCGCACGAATCTTAGAGCAGATCGGACGGTTGTGGAGCCCATCGGACCCAAGCTGCTCTCTTAAACTGTAAAATTAACAACTTTTGAAAATTCGGCCCAAAATTGATGAATGGAAATTGATTTAGATCATGGTCCTTTGGGCTTGAATAATAAATTAAGGAATAGAGGGACTTGTGAATATATTGGGCATCCATTTAACAACAATAATAATAATAATAATAATAAAGCATAAGCATAAGCATAGCTTAATTAGGTCCTATATGTGCATTAATCTGATACCAAAACACGAAAATCTGTCTGTGAACCGAGTTTTTGAAGTATAAACATAATTTGCATTAAATTTCAATATTTAGTTCACCGCCTCTCCTAAGGTACAAATGTTCCAATAGAAATTAAAAGCGCGCACCGAAGTTAGATTTTGGCCCTTCTTTCAAAGAAAAAGGTCAACAACAACAATGATAAGTTCCTGGGTAAAAAGTCAATGTTTCTTCTAGTATTAAAAACTAGCGGTGTAGGCGTGTAGCAGATTAATTTAGTGAAGCAAGAAACATGCGACAATGTTGATTAATGCGTTGGAAACTTGAAAAAGTCTCTTTCGAAGTTTCTGAACTAGCGACCTTTGTCATTTTCAATTCCAACGAAAAGTATTTTCCACAAAAAATATTAACATATATGGAAATGCAGAAATAAATAAATTGTTGCCAGACTAGGACAAGAGAAGCGAAATAATCATAATTGATCATAGGCTCATCTTTTATAATGTAACAAGTTTCTTTCTACGTTGTATCTGATTTTGGTGCTTATGCATTGAATGAAAATATGAAATCATTCCCATTCTATATGAAATATTTTTTATCCTGTTTCTCCTATAGAACAATTATTCAACTAAAAATACCGCTTACACAAGAACAATTAATTAAAAGATAATTGATTCCTTCTCTTTATTTTGCCAAAAGGAATTCAGAAGAAAACATAGAGATACTAGACAGTCTCCATGTTGCATTCAACTAGACAGCTCTTGATGCAGAAATTATCAATTTTAGATAGAAAACTATAGCATATAAACTTTGTCGATAATTCCTCAGCCCCAAAACGCAAGAATTTGTTTGACATTGCATTTAGGGAAGAGCCACAGAATAACTGAACACTTATATTATTTTTCGCATCCTATGCTCAAGAGCTTATCCTCCTAGGTACTTGTTCTTCTCTGTTTTAACATTTAAAGAAGTAAAGGCAAAAAAAGAAATTAGGAAAAGGCTTTTTGAAAAGTATATCCAGTATTATGGAGCAGTAAAATACAATACCAAACATTTGTCATGCTTGCAATTGAAAAACAAATCATCAGCTTTTTGGATATTGAAGCAACACTCACCTAGAGATATGAGGTTAAATTAAAGAAAAAAAAAAACTACCCACCTCTACTACTTCCACCATTTTTTATTTTGGTAATAAAAAATGAAGCATGGAGAACAGAACCGAAATCTGATATTTTAACAAAGATCGCACACAAAGTCTGCGATCCTCTTTTTGGTTTGCAGAGAATATTTGTGATCCTATGTGTTGACATTATGGATCGCAAATAAAGTTTGCGAACCAAAGGAGGGATCAAGGATTGCACATAATTTATGTGATCTTTCTCATTTTAAAACTTTCCAATTTCAGGTTCCATTTTCATTGCCTCTGTTCCCATATTACTGGAAGTCTGGAAGAAAAAAAAAAAGGTGGATATTTCTTGTCAGCTTAAAATTTCCTTAACATAGGTTAATTTGGGCTTAGCAATATGTGGTCCCAACAGTAAAGGTAGAATGTTTAGGTGCGCATTGGATGTATTTTATTTATTTTGGAGCTTCTTACAAATATGATAAGCTCGTGGATATTTCATTTAATAAGAAGAACCACAGTTGAATAATTATTGGATTCATATTAGACATTACCTGGAGCACGGAAGTCGGGAAGCACAGGAAAGATGTTACTGAAGGCAGCATGTATCTCATCTGTTTTCTGAAACATCAGAACTTCATTATTATTTATCAAATACTTAAAATGCATTCATTTAAAGACTGTGTGGAGCCTCTAGAGCCTATCTTTCTTTTTTCTCACGAGCAACACTATTCAATCATTCTCCCCAAACGATAGTCCCTTCTATTTTTTATGATGGGAATTCAGATTTCGTAGATGCATCTTATATTTTGGATGAAAATAACATTGTTCTTTTTGTTATTGTTATTGCTACTTTTTGTGAGAAAGCATTTATAAAACTGTAAGCATCTAACACCAGAAAGTTGGTTTCCCAAATGACAAATTCAACCCCTATTGCTTCCATGCATGCTTAAAAGATCCCATTACCAGGACAGTATTTTGATAGTTTTGAGAGGGTTAAAAAGCGATTCACTATATTCATCCACTTACGTTGACAATTCAAGCGCTTTGGTACTTATATGAAACAAAAGTGAAAGTGCGTGTCTGTTTTACAGAGTAGAACTAGGTTTCTTAAGCTCACCAATGATTGGTGAGCTTAACTCCAAAACCTATCGGAATGACTTCAAATGACAAATCAAAACCGTTGAAACCGATTTACTTCACGAGTGATGCGTATACATATCAAATTTATAAATATTTAAATTAATTTAATGGAAAGTCAAGTGGTCACAAAGAGAAGATTTATGAGTTAATTTCAATACGTTCATTTCTAATCATTTTTTTACCACTTGATTTTATACTAAATTAATTCGAATTTTTTTAAATTTGACATGTAAACACATCACTCGTGAAGTAGATCAGTTCCAATGGTTTGGATTCATCATTTTAAACCCTTTCGATAGGTTTTGGAGCTAAGCTCACCAGAGGGCTTGGTGAGCTTAAGAACACTCTAGTTCTACTCTGTTTTACATAAGAGTATAGATTCTATACTGTTATGTAAAACATACACGCCCTTTCACTTTTGGCTCTGATGACTCGAATGGGTCATTCATACTGATTTCACTATTTTTATTATTACTGCTGAAATTACTAGTAATTTTCTTAATAACTAACAGCCATTATTATTACCATTGCTACAATTATGATCCTTTTTATCTTTGACAAACAATTATGATGCTTATTGAGTTCCTGAAATACAAAGCAACTGAATATAAATAAATTTTGAGAAAAGAAAGTACCTTTGCACCTGTAATTACTATCTTGCCAGACTGGAAAATGAGTAGAACAAGTTTTGGTTGCCTCATGCGATAAATTAGACCAGGAAAAATCTCTGGCTCGTACTGCAGAGTTAAGCAACACAGAGACAAAAAAAAAAACGTAAAGAATGGAACTCTTGGAAGCAGTGAAGAGAACCCCAAAAGGAAGGAGGATACTAAAACCTTTCTGTAAATAAGCCTCATATTATAGTTTATTCCTTTATTTTGTTTTGCAAAATTGCAAATATTATATATTCTTTGTAGTGTTGCCCACTAAATAAATTAGATAACTAAACAAATGAGCCATCAACTTACACTTATAAAGACACCATGGCTGGAAACTGCAAGCCGGGACAGATTTACCGAGAAATTAACACCACATGAGGCAACCATGTTCTGAATCTTGAACTCCTAAGAAAAAACAAAATTTGCATTTGTGCTTCGAATTATCAACTTAAAAACATTGAAGCATAAATGAGTGTCGTCTGATCTAAAAACTTAATTGTTAACTATTAATGGAAATTCCCCAAAGGACTGCATAATGTCAAATATTAAGTATAACCCTAGAAAAGTATGAAATATCACAATAAAATGTAATCATCCCTAATTACCCATTTACTTCAAAATGTTCTTAAAATAACTTTTTTCGTAAAAAAATAAAGAAAAGGTCATTTGGGCATTCTAACAAAAAGTAATTAGAAGGCACTTGCATGTGTTATATATTGCATGTTTTTAACTGGTACAAAATATTTCTCATCTTGTATGACTTACATAGTATATTATGATTTTTATAACTCCATATGTACATATTCCATATATATGAAAGTACCTTAAATTGGGCGGAAAAACCAAGTTTTTGAACAATTCTAGCAAACTGCAAGTTTGAAAATAATAATAATATCTGTTAAAGGTTGCTGTGGACAATTAACAATTCTAAGTTTTAAGACTTCGAACATCAAAATCAGAACTAATTATGCCTTTCTAGCTGCTAGCTTGGATGCATCTTCAGTTTTTTCTCCTGTACAAACCTGAATATCCAAAATTGCAGAGTAAATATGAAGCATATTAATTTAACAAGTATTCAAATCTTAATTAATTTGACATCTTCTGATCTAGAATGTTGTTCTGACTAGCTACGGTATTTTGATGTGATATGCCATTTTTATGTCCATACAGTACGCCTCTCCAATAGAGCTTTGCCGGGCAATATCTTTCTTTTCACCGTTTATATCAGGTTAATAAGATAAGAAATAAATTACTCATAAGCACAACATGTATTATTATAAAATAACAACACCTTCAACCTAACACACATTAATTGTTCTGATTAATGCAACCTTTGTAATTTGTATTTAGCATTTTTGCAGTAATATCTTTAAAAAATCATCCAATGTTGTGGCTAGCCATATAGTTTTCCCGTATAATGTACATTCTCTTAAACCAAAATAAATTACTGACCATCTTCCCTGAAGCAAAGATCAAAGCAGTAGTTTTGGGCTCTCTTATTCTCATCACAACTGCTGAAAAATGCTATGAAAAAAAAAAAGATACAAGTTTCCCGATTTAGAATACATGATATTTTTTTATTCTCTACTATTCTTAAAAGTCAAAGCAACTGTTGAAAATAAGAATACAATTAGAGAGGATTGATCTCAGTCGTCCATCATCGATCAATAGGCTAGGATTAAAAGTAGAAAAGGCAAAATTAGGCAAACTCTATTTTAGGAAAGGGTACCAACGGTACACTGTTCAGAGGTACCAAATATAGATAATAGGCAACGGTATAATACCAACGGCTAAATTAGCCAATGTAATATATATAGCAGATACCACTGTACCGAAAAACACACTGTGAATGAAAGAATATTTTATCTCCTCAGTTCTATACAATTCAACATGGTATCAGAGCAAGGCTCGATAAACCAATAATCTCCATAATCCAATACCAGTAACAAAGAACACTGAAAAAACCCACAACAGAAACTTCTGACAAAGAGCAAAGATGTCGCAAATGGGGCAGCAATCAAATGAAGCTACCAACCATTCGAGACTCACCAATGCATTACTCAATGATAGAAATTACCTATCTTGGGCCAAATCAGTGACTCTATCCCTGAGTGGAAGAGAAAAGATAGAATTCATCACAGGAGAAAAAACACAACCGACAATCACAGATCTAGCAAAACCATCAGAAGAAGAAAAACAGGCAAGGCGACAATGGCAAGCTACAGATCACAAAATCATGGCTTGGCTATTAGATTCCATGGAACCCCAAATGTGAAAGCATTCTTCGGCCTTTCCTTCACAGCAGTACCACCTCACACGGCCTTTGGGAAGATGTGAAAGCATTCTTCGGCCAACAACAAAACCATGCTCACATCTTTAAACTCAAACAAGAAATCCACACAGCAAAACAAGGAACAATGACCAACACAGAGTATCTCGGCCACCTCAAGAAAAAATTCGACGAGCTCAAAATTTATCGACCAATAACCACAGACCTCAGTGAGCTCCAAAAAAGGCAACAAGATGATGCAATATTTGTGTACCTCGCGGGTCTAGACGACAGCGATGAAGCCGTGAGGTCGCAAATCCTTCTCGGGGCCGAGCTCCCCTCATACTCGGCTGTAGCAACCATGCTACACCGAGAAGAAACAAGAAGGCACACGATGGGCGGTCCACAAGCCAAGAATGGCGAGGGACACGAGACCCACGGTCTCGCAGCAAAAAATTTCAAAAACCCTAGCTTTCCGAACCGACAAAATTCCAAAGAACGGTGCTCTCACTGCAAGAAAGAAGGGCATACTCACGAGAGGTGTTGGTTTCTCCATCCACACCTTCAACCAAAAAAATGGAAGAACGGCGGAGCAGAGAGATCGGGGAGAGGAGGCGACAGAGAAGAAGAAAGAAGAGGCGAAGCGGCGCCTCACAGAGGCTACTCAGCGCAAACAGAAATAAACCAGACCGATCGGGCCTTCTCGGCTCAAACCGAGTCAATTAAACCGACACCCAATTTTTTCGGAAACGGGTCAGTGCCTAGCGGGTCAGGCGGTTTCAAAGCTGAGGATCCAATGCAGCAGATGCTGAAGCAATTTTCTGCGTGGTACACTCAACAGAACACCTCTGGTTCATGCAGTACTGTTTCTCAATTCCAAAATTTTAATTTATTTGACCAAATAATTGTAGATAGTGGTGCCACCGACCATATGTTTGGTAATGAAAAATTGATTACAAATTTAGACCCGACGAATAAAAGTCAATACGTAATGGTAGCAAACGGTATGAAAACAAAAATAGATGGCATAGGCAAAATTAACCTTTTTAACAAAAAAATTGATAATGTACTATATTTAAAATCTTTTCCTATAAATTTAATTTCAATTAAAAGATTAACACAAGATTTTAATTGTGAAGCAATTTTTTCTTGTAAAAATGTTACATTTCAGGACCGGAAAACCGGGAAGACGATTGGGGAAGGTTTCCTTAAAAATGGACATTACATTTTGAATCTACAAAAATTGAGTTTAGGTGCTTCCGCAAAATTAGTTAGTGGGGATCTATGGCACAAAAGACTTGGACATCCTTCCGATAAGATTTTAAATAGTATTGTAACATTTCCAAATTTAAATTGTATCAATTGTGATGTTTGTAAAATGGCCAAACAAACAAGGCTTCCTTTTTCCCATTCAAATAGTAGAAGTGAAGCCATGTTTAATTTGGTTCATTCCGATGTATGGGGACCGGCCCCAATTGACTCGTATAATGGATTTAGATATTTTGTTCTATTTATTGACGATTTTTCAAGAGCTACTTGGTTGTATTTATTAAAATCAAAAGATGAAGTATTTAAATGCTTTGAAGAATTTCTAAATTTAATAGAAAATCAATTTGATACTAAACTAAAAATGTTTAGATCCGACAATGGTACGGAGTTCATAAACAAAAATTTCACAAATCTTTTTAAAATTAAAGGGATTATACATCAAACAACATGCATAAATACACCCGAACAAAATGGAATTTCGGAAAGAAAAAATAGACATTTGTTAGAAATGACAAGAGCATTGTTATTTCAAAATAACGTTCCAAAAATATATTGGTCAGATGCCATTCTTTGTGCCACCCATCTAATTAACCGATTGCCAAGTAGTGTACTTAATAATAAAAGTCCTTTAGAAATCTTTTATCAACAAAAATATAATCTAAATTATTTAAGAGTATTTTGTTGTGTATGTTGGGTAAAAATTCAAAGAAAGGATAAGTTGGATTATATGTCAACAAAAACTATTTTTTTGGGATATTCTTCTTTTAAGAAGGGATTTAAATGCTATGATCCAAAAAATAAGAAACTATATTTTTCTAGAGATGTCATATTTTGTGAAGAGGAACCATATTTTAAAACCAAAGAAAAATTAAATGAGCCACACAATAAATGTCAAGTTTGTCCTCTAGTACCTCACATAAATGAACAAGAACCTTTACAAAACATAAACCATATCGATACTCATGAAGAGGAAACAAATGAAATTAATAATAGTGACAATGATAATGACATTGAAGAAAATTCGGTAGTACGAAGGTCATCAAGAATACCTCAACCGTCCACACGACTTAGAGATTTTGTAACATATACCGTACAATACCCCATACAAGATTTTGTTTCATATGACAATATTTCCTCATCATACAAAGCATTCCTTACTTCGGTTAGTAAGGAAGTAGAACCACTAAATTATCAAGAGGCCATAACAAAACCAATATGGTGTAAAGCCATGAGGGAAGAATTGAATGCCTTAGAAAAAAATGAAACATGGGTAATTGAATAATTACCAAAAAACAAAAAACCCGTAGGATGCAAATGGGTGTATAAAACCAAATATAGAAGTGATGGTACCATAGAGCGGTACAAGGCTAGGTTAGTAGCCAAAGGGTATACCCAAACTTACGGAATAGATTATAATGAAACCTTTGCACCGGTAGCAAAAATGAATACCGTTAGAATCTTATTTTCTATTGCGGTAAATAATGGTTGGAACCTATACCAAATGGATGTGAAAAATGCCTTTCTTCAAGGAACACTTGAAGAAGAGGTATACATGAACCTACCGCCCAGTCATAAATTGGAAAACAAATCTAATCTAGTTTGTAGGTTAAATAAATCAATCTATGGATTGAAGCAATCTCCACGGGCATGGTATGGAAAACTTAGCTCTTATTTAAATTCTTGTAATTTTAAAATTAGTAGTGCCGACCATTCTTTATTTACCAAAATTGACAAAAACCACACAACTCTTGTATTAGTATATGTAGATGATATAATAATCACCGGAAATAACATAGAAGAAATTAGGAAAATCAAAAGTCAATTAAAAGAAAAATTTGACATTAAAGACCTTGGATATTTAAAATATTTCTTAGGAATAGAGGTAGCACACTCTAAGTCGGGCCTTTTTATTTCACAAAGGAAATACACCTTGGACCTACTAAAAGAAACCAGAAAATTAGGTTGTAAACCAACTTCTACCCCAACCGACAACAAATGTAAATTAAATAGTGAAGATGGCAAACCTCTAGAAGACATCAACCATTTTCAAAAATTAGTAGGGAAATTAATATACCTTACGGTCACCCGTCCGGATATTTCATTTGCGGTAAGCCAAATTAGTAGGTTCATGCATTCACCAAGAACTCCACATTTAGAGGCCATACATAAAATTTTAAGATATTTAAAAAATAACCTCGGAAAAGGAATTTGGATGAAAAACAATAAGTCTAATGATATATGTGGCTATTCCGATGCAGATTGGGCCGGAAGTTTCGATCGAAAATCCACTATCGATTTTTGCACATTTGTAGGCGGAAATTTAGTCACATGGAAAAGCAAGAAGCAAAGTGTCGTGGCACGATCTAGCGCCGAGGCGGAATATCGTGCCATGGCATCAACCGCAAGTGAATTAACATGGCTCAAGCAATTACTCAAAGACATGGGAATTACTAGTAATCAACCCATGAAGATGTATTGCGATAACAACTCCGCTCGACACATCGCTTCTAATCCGGTGTTTCATGAGCGCACTAAACACATAGAAGTAGATTGCCACTTCATTAGAGAGAAGGTTCAATCAAAGGAAATAGAAACACCGTATGTTAAAAGTGAAGAACAATTGGCCGACGTTTTCACTAAAGGATTAGACCCTCGACAATTTGAAGAGATTACAAGCAAGCTCGGATTGTATGATATCTGCACTCCAAGCTTGAGGGAGGGTGTTGAAAATAAGAATACAATTAGAGAGGATTGATCTCAGTCGTCCATCATCGATCAATAGGCTAGGATTAAAAGTAGAAAAGGCAAAATTAGGCAAACTCTATTTTAGGAAAGGGTACCAACGGTACACTGTTCAGAGGTACCAAATATAGATAATAGGCAACGGTATAATACCAACGGCTAAATTAGCCAATGTAATATATATAGCAGATACCACTGTACCGAAAAACACACTGTGAATGAAAGAATATTTTATCTCCTCAGTTCTATACAATTCAACAGTAACAAATCTGGACAACTAAAATCTCACTCCATCAAAGATTGTACTGATGCAATTATAGAGATACCTTGGGATTATATTCAGCATTGCGTGCTTGAAGAGCTATTGATTTTAGGTCCAAGCTACAGTTCAAATTCACAGTTGAAACAACGTTCCTGAAACAAGTAGGTGTAATATAATTAAGGGTTGGGGGTTTTAAAATTTAGGTTTTTAGGGTTTAATCTTTAGCATAAGCAGTTATGCACAAACACAATTTTCCAAATTAAACATCTCTATTTATTTTTTCATTCAATTAGAAATTGTTCCACCAATGGTATCCCTGAAATTTGAGTTTTGGGATGAGGCGAAGGCTCACTGAAGAGTCGGAACAATTCCAGAAGGATGACTCGCCGTTGATTTCATTGAACTTCAAGCCAAAGAAACAATCTTCCTACTTCTAACACCCGTCAAATCTCTCTTGTGCTTTCAATCTTTGATTTAATCAACATGGAAGAGCATATTAGGGAACATTTTGAGAAAAAAAAAATGGGCTAAAAACAATGGTTCGTTAAAGGATAAGCACTATTGCTATAAACCTAGAAAATGGGAAGAAAATTTCAATTTCTGAAGTGTAGATAGGATTTAAGGGAGAATGCCTGTGGGCTGGTGTTTTGAGTAGAGGGAAAAGAGTTCGAAAGGGGAAGTCTTTTATACCTCGATCTGAGAAGGGAACAAGAAATTGGATTTGTTTATTTATGGTGGGGGCGACGACTACGAGAGACTAGAGAATCGGCACTCAGCAGTCAGCAATCCTTTTTAACCGGGCTGGATTCCGGTTCGGTTTGGCGGAATAAATTAAACCGGAAAAAGTCGGTGAACCGATGGTCTTGTGGTTCCGCTGTGGACCTGTGGTCAGATAGGTGCATTGAACGTTTTTCTAATTATTTGCGTAAGATACACAACTATTCAGTAAAAGATATAGTTGCCGCGAATGGAAAAGTTTACATCTGTAAAAAAAAGAACGGAGCAGGTCTGATGTCCGATGGCCATCGGATCTCTTTTTGAGATTCAATGAGTTTCAATATCGTCCTATGTGCAATAAAATTTGTGCATACGAAAATTAAAGCAGACACACATATTTTAATACAAATTGGATAGTGACTGAGTCTATCGAACTAAAGTAGGTATGATGGGAATATGACCTATTCTGAATTCATGTAAAAAGATATAGTCATCGTTGCAATGAAAAGTGATTTTGTTAAATTTAAACCATTTGATTAAGATGGAATGATTCGAATTGAATAAAAATGTATTCTAGGGGTGTCAACGGGTACGATAAGGATCAGGTGGAAGCATTTTCATACACGTACCCGTTACAAATTGTCCTTATCTGTACTCTATTCTTACCCGCTACAAATTACCTTACCCATACTCTATCCTTATCCGTTATGATTGTCAAATAACAAAACATTTTACACATATATATATGTGTTTCGAAGGTCTAAACTTTATTGAGATGTTGGAATTTATTTACGTATTTTAATAGTTAATTAAGTGCAACACAACTATCAAGAGTAGTTGGAGAATGGATTATTCATTTCTCATTAATATATATATATATATATATAGGAAGTGTCTACGGTGCTATGCATAGTACAGAGGCCTCCGTGCTACGGCTCAATTTTTGAGTTTTCAAAATCCGAACCGTTCAACATGATCTCCATATGAATATGTACTTGCAAACCAAATTTTACATTTTTTAGAATTTTTTTTACTATTTATTAAGCCACTTTGAAAAAACAGTAATTTGTACACAACAGTAAAATCTTCTGGACCATTGGATCAGCAATTTTCAAAGTGACTTAATAAATAGTAAAAAAATTCTAAAAAATGTAAAATTTGGTTTACAAGTACATATTCATATGGAGATCATGTTGAACGGTTCGGATCGACCGTTAGAATTTTGAAAACTCAAAAATTGAGTCGTAGCACGGAGGCCCTCTATGCTACGCGTAGCATATTAGCCAGATTATATATATATATATATATATATATAGAGAGAGAGAGAGAGAGAGAGAGAGATGGGCTATTGTGCTTTACAAAGTAAAACACCATCTTTACTTTGGGTCATATTTTCATTTTGAAAATTCAAACAACCGATCCGAACCGTTCAACATGTTCTAAATATTGAAATGTGCTTGGAGACTAAATTTTACATTTTTTGGAATTTTTTTACTATTTATTAAGCCACTTTGAAAATCGCTGATCCACTGGAAACAGTAAAAAACAGTAAAAATTTCTGGACCACCGGATCAGCGATTTTCAAAGTGGCTTAATAAATAGTAAATAAATTCCAAAAAATATAAAATTTAGTCTCCAAGCACATTTCAATATTTAGAACATGTTGAACGGTTTGGATCGGTTGTTTGAATTTTCAAAATGAAAATATGACCCGAAGTAAAGAGGGTGTTTTACTTTGCAAAGCACAATAGCCCATCTCTCTCTCTCTCTCTATATATATATATATATATATATATATATTATATAATATATATATTTTATAATTACCTGATCGGAACGGGTACGGAATAAGGTTTATCCGTACTCTAACCTGTTTAGATAACGGAAAAAATCTTTATCCATACGGTACTCAATAAATTACGAAAAAAAATCTTACCCGTACGCGTCTTATCGAATACGGTACGGATCGGGTAAACAGATAAAAGGGTGCATTGACACCCCTACTGTATCCTTTTTATTTTTTTAATTTGATAAATATAAGTATATAACAATATAACCAACAATTATATATTTTGCGCCTAGGCACGAGTAATAAGGGTTTTAGATGGTAAAAGATTATGACCATTTCGGTTTCTGTTAATGTCATTGGAACACTTTTGGTTTCTACAAAATTTTCCTTTTCGATTTATGACAACCAGCCAAGGGATGAAGGGATAAACTCACTCATTGGCTCATTGCCCAAGCATACTGGAGATTCAATTTCAATTCCCAAACGGATAAGTTCCATATAAAGACTGCTTAATCCTTATTTCTGGGCCTGGCCCAAATTTCTCAAAATGGAAATCTTAGGGTAATAACTTGATTTTGTCTTAGCTTCAGAATTGATTATTATTTTTACTTTGACAACACAAAAATTACATGACAACTACGAAGCTTTCTGGAACCTATTCAATTATACAAACTCCTGCAAATTCACAAGACAGATCGGCTTCTCTGCGCTTAATCGAAAGAAAGTAACAAATTAGCATATGCACCAACCTCAATAAACCTGGAACGACTAAATATCAAGGATGCACAAAATGCAGTAAGAAGGAAATACCAGAGACCAAGATATCATCGTGATTATGTGATCAAAGTCAAATGAACCTAACGCAACACACATCCCTTTACAAAAAGAAACTGCCAATACAACAGGAGTATCATTCTACTTACCCAACCCAAAAAAGAAAACGCTGAAAAAAAATAACAAAAATTAAATATTAACAATGCACTACGAGGAACAGCATCCGCCCTTGGTCACACTTTCTGGCTCGTCGGGTTGACCTTGGATCACCACTGTCTTGCCGTTGCTCAGAGACGCCAGTTCACCTTTCCTCTGTTCTTGGGACTGAAAAACTTTTCGGCTGAGAATGCTATATATTTCCCTAACCACTGTATAGAAGGCTTCCGTCACATTAGATGAGTCGAGTGCGGACGTCTCCATGAAGAAGAGGCCTTGCGCCTCGGCGAGAGACTTTCCCTCGGACGTGGGTACTTCTCTGATGTCTTTCAGGTCGCTCTTATTACCCACCAGGATAGTCACCACATTCATGTCAGAATGCGCTGTTGCATCAAAAACCAATGTCAGAATGTGAAATTGTGCTTGTTTTGGGTTAACTCTGTTTTACAATCATTGTTTCTGAAGACACTTTGTACGTGTGACGTGCATGCTTACCGTGTTTAATATGTAAAGAGAAGTGAAAAAGTACAATACCAGTTTACAAAAGAGCTAACCAACAGTATTATAGGAACAAACCAACCGGTACATGATACATTTTCATAACCTTGTCCCAGAATTGCAATTGTGGTACAGTATATCAGAAAACAAATGAGTAGGGTGAGAATGTGGAGCTTCATTGCATATAAGACTCGAAAGACTTTATTGTAATTTCCGGGATCATTTTGTTGCTTGTTGATTAAATTGAACTAGGAAATCCTCAGATCTGGTATCCTTCTTTTGTGGCTTTGTTAAAAGTCATTTGCACCAAGACAGAAAGCCTCGTACAGTAATCTTTAACCAAATCAATCCCTCCCCATTTACAAAAGGTAAAAACCAAAAGGCTAGTTTACACCCCCCCTGTGATTAATTATTACATATATGTTTCTGATTCATTTATCAAACATGCCCTAATCCAAATGTAGTTTGGTTTTTATCATCAAGCAGCATTGAGCAATACAGTCTACCAATATTTCAGTTCTTCAGACCTCCCGGCATAAACAGGTTCAGCAATGCACCAATGGGTTTGCCAATTGTGACTCTCATCTAATCAGATCCAGACCCCTCCCCCGCAAAATTGATAAAAAGAACTAAAACAATAATAAAGAGGGGAAAGAGGGAGGGAAGCGAAGGGTACTGTGGAGCTCATTGAGCCAGCGGCCGACGCTGTCGAAGGTGGTGCGGCGGCTGATGTCGTAAACGAGGAGAGCACCGACAGCGCCCCGATAATAGGCGGAGGTAACAGCTCGGAAGCGTTCCTGGCCGGCGGTGTCCCAGATCTGGGCCTTGACCTCCTTGCCGTCGATGAGGAGCTTCTGAGTCTGGAACTCAACGCCGATGGTCGACTTGGAGTTGGGGTAGAACTCGTTGCGAGCGAACCGCGCCAGCAGGTTCGACTTCCCCACCGACGAGTCTCCGATCATCACGATCTTGAACAGGTAATCCTGGCTCCCGCTCTCCGACTGCGAGCTCTCCTCCTCCCCCTCGCTCGCCATTCTTGTTTCTTTTTACTTTTTTCCTTTTGTTTTGTTTTTTTAATTATGTTGTTTTTTTGCTGTTTTCGTGGGGGTGCGGTGTACGGTTTTCTTCCGCTTCGTGACGCCGGGTCTGTTATTACTGTGCGCTTCTTCTTCTCTTCCCTCTGGAATTGAATGAGAACAATCAGCCGACTTTTTTTTAATAGAATTTAATTAAACAAATTACAAGGTTACGGACAAATCACAAAAATTGGATGATTAAATTTATGGGTGTTCAGTGGAGAGTTTTCTGATAAATAATTCAGAGATTCCTCAACTGATAGGAATGCCGATCCTCAATATATCGCTCTCAAATTTCGATGCAAGTACATCCGGCTGATTTTGAACATCTATACAGAGTAGAACTAGGGTGTTCCTAAGAACAACAAGCTTCTGTGTGAACTCAACTCTAAAATCTATTGAATTAGCTTTAAATGATGAATTCAAACCGTTGAAATTCTTCTACCTTACGAGTAATGCGTCTACATAAAAAAAATTAAAATTTAAAATTAATTTTGTATAGAGTCAAGATGTCCAAAAAATGAATGCATTAAAATTAATATATAAACCTTCTAATTTTGACCACTTGATTTTATACTAAATTAATTTGAAAGTTTAAAATTTTCACATGTAGATGCATCACTCGTGAAGTAGAAAGATTTCAACAGTTTGAATTCGTCGTTTGAAACCAATATGATAGATTTTAGAGTTGAGTTCACAAAAAAACTTGGTGAACTTAGGAACACCCTAGTTCTACTCCATCTATATATTCATTGTCACAGAAAATCCAGCAAACCATTTTGGCATAAAGGTGACACGTGTCAACTACGTTCAGTGGGTGGAAAATATGGAGGGCTTTTACGACGAGATTTAACTATTTACTAATTAAATATTACACAAAGTATTAAAATATTCTTAAAAAATTACAAAATTACGATATTTTTAAAATTTATAATAATATATTTATCATTGCAAATTACAATGATCTACATATTTATTCAATATAATTTTAATATATATTAAATATTTTATTTACAATTTCAAAAACTATAATTAAACACATAATTAATATATAGAACAATTTATCCTTTCTCTTCTTTTCCACCTCTCATTCTTGACTAACCCGTGATATGTATAGTACTATAGACTCACTCCTGTCTTATTCTCATCTTCAAAACTCATCTTCTCTTGATAGCTCCTACTATTTTTTCCATCCACTTCTTTTGACATCACTTGCCGACTTGTTGAATATGACATTGAAGGAAGAGCCTTTGAGATTTAAATAAAAACTCAGTTTGAAATCACTCACAATCGAATAAGTTCCTCAAATTATGATAATATTCTTGCTTTTTTCTACTTTTCCTCAAGCCACTATCAGAGCATCCTCCTCCGGATCTCCTTCATTCGACAAATTTTGAATATACGTGCGATATTCAAAAGTATATCGGAGTAAGAAGTCAAAATCGTACAATGCCATGCAATACCAAATACTAACTTTTGTTACAAATAATAGTTATATATGCTTGTTTGATTTTTTTCATATGACAGTTTAATTTGTCTAATAATTATGATCTGACATGTTCGATTTGTACAATGAGTAAGTGCATCAATTTATATTTTATTTTATAAGTATAAAAAATGAAAATTATGAATTTAAAAAGATGATGGATTGAGAAGAAAAGCAGATAAATTAAGTAAATATGTGAGTTATTGTAATTTACGAGGATATAATATGTTATTGTAGATTTTAGAAGGAAAAATACTTAATATTTTATAATATTTGAAGGATATATTGAAATTATATAATTATTAATTTACTTATTATTTTGTAAGTATGAGTGTTAAAATGGAAAATTTCAGCAAAATATATAGAGATCAACTATTGATATGATAAAATTTGCTTTAAAATCCGTCGGTTCCAGCTTTAAAATATATAGAGATCAACTATTGACACACAGACGAAAGGTAGAGCCCGCCACCTTATCCTTACTGCAATTTGCATCCTCTGAGTCTATGAGATATCTCATATTTTGTGTGACATTTTAGAAAGTCACAACCGTTGAAATACGCTCTGCACGAATCTCAATACTCAAATAATACTGGCCCCTGCGCTATTTTCGAATAGACACCGGACACGTAGGTCACGCAAATATGAGATATCTTAGAGGATACGCACTCATCCTTACTGTGCCCTCTTTGATTTCGTAGTTATGTGAAAGCCAAAAAAGAAATCGCATTTGACCCAGTTACTCTCTAGTCTCTACTCGATTTAACCCACGGCACCTTTGACAACTAATTTCACGACACAGAAGATCTCAGAAGAATTTCGCATAATCAGAAATAATATACAGGTTTGATAAAAGACTCGATCAAAACTCAAAAACTGAGAAGAGCATCTGTTTTTGCCGAACAAAACTGCAATTATTTAGGAGGGAGGAGGATAGAGCACATATAAAATTTCATCATCTATAAGCATGGACAGAGCTAGATTTTTTAATTATGAAAATCAATCATATAAAATTTTATTATCTATAATAATTTACTTTAGATTATATAGAAAATAAAATTATATACAAAAAATTTAAATAAAAAAATAAAGATCAATTGACCTCTATTTTTTAACATGGCTCTGCCAATATCCAGAAAGAAAGAAAAAAAATGATAAAGCACATAGACAAATATCCACGTAAGTGAATATGATTAGTTGAACCATATTTATTTTAAAAATATGATGCTTAAATATAATTTCACTATATAATTTAGAATAAAATATTATGAATAATATTGTAAAATTGATTTCCATATATATTTTTTTAAATTATATAATTAATTTTATATAATCATAAGTTGCCTTCATCAAGCTCCTGATGAAGTAGATGCAATATGGAAAAGTGGATTTACGAGGGAGAAGCTCATTTAGTGGAATACGTATCCTCTTAAGTATCAGACTGAGTGGACTGAGTACAATATGACATGACAAATTTTCAGTCGAATGATTAGAATTTAGTGCCTATTTAGACATAGGAATTCGGATTCGTGTCACAAATCACAATTAAAGAAAAGTCAGGATTCAGTAATTCTAGATGTGCTATATCCGAATTCTATTTAGAGGGGTCAGGGGGGTCGTAGATTTAAAAGAGATGCGGTGGAGTAACCTTCTATTGACACCTCTAGTGTCACTTAAAATTAAATCCGGATGCTTTGACCTCCCTTTTTCTTCTCCAAAAAAAAAAAAGGAGATGCGGTGGAGAGTGGAGACGCAAGACGTACCAACAGCAAGGACTCGGGACTTGAATATTAACTTGGGATATAGGCGGTAGGATTTTGCATATATTTTCAATTTGTTATTTAATAGTTGGATTATGATTTTCTAATTTATGATTATTAATATTAATTTAAATATATTAAATTCGTACTCTTATTAAGACGGTCGGATTTTGCAACTAAAGATGGATAAGATCCAGATGGTTCCAACTTATGAATGCAGATATTAAACATGATTAATCTTTTTCTGTGATTAATGGCCTTGATGCGGATATTGCTCAATGGGTTTGATCGTAAAGACAAAATTCGTAATTGCAAATGATTATTTTTTTCGTAATATTTCACTTTCTTTTTGAGCAAAAAGAGTTCAATAGTGAATATATGTCATGACATTTTTTTATAAATTTTTTAGCAATTGTTTATTATGAGTTATGACTCCTAGCTAATAAATATAAGAAAATTAATTAATATACAGATATCGAGTTTTAATTTACATGATCTTTTGTGTGTGTTCAATCTGAAGATTAGAAAAACGAGTCGTTGGTTATTTTGTATTAATTGAAATAGATTGACTTTAAATGACAAATTTGAATCATTAAAATCAATATACTTGATGAGAGTTGTGTTTATATGTTAAATTTATTAACATTCCATTTTATATAGTGTAAAGTCTCCGGTCAAAAAATGATAAATGAATACATTAAAATAACTTGTAAATCTTCATATATTTATCGTCATACTTTGTATGTATTAAATGAACTCAAAATTTTGTAAATTAAAAATGTAAATTTATCAATCATGAGAAGTATATTGACTTTAAATAGCAAATTCAAACCGTTTCAATTAATTTACTTGACTTTACTAGTATAAAGTCAAGTGGCAAAAAAATAATAAAAAATAAATGCATGAAAATAACTTATAATTTTTTTTATCATTTTACTTTGTACTAAATGAATTCAAAAAAAATATAATTTTAAAATATAAATATGTTCCTTCATAAGTTTCAATGATTTGAATTTACTTTTTCTAAATCAATTTAATACATTTCAGAATTGAGCTCACCAATCAGCTTAGTACATATTAGCATCATTCTTTTTTATTACAACTTCTGTTGTTAATTCATAGATCGAGGGTTCGTGAAAAAAATATAGACAGAGAGATCAATTGCGTTGGTTGGTGATTTGCGGATTTGGAAATATTACATTGTTAATTCTTATATCTCGATATAGACAAAATTATTTCATTTTGTTATTTGCAATATTAATTACGGATATTATAGTTCTATTGAATCAGGTTAATGAACACAATATGTTGTAACCAAAAGAAAAAAAAAACGAACACAATATGTGTACAGATTTTTATTTACATTTGCAGATTCTGTATTAAGAAAATTGTAGATTTGCTGATTTTATTATACCCGTGCGTTGCAACGAGAGCATATTATAAGATTGGATAGAATATGAAGAGACCTTTTTGTTGACATTAACTTGTTTAACTAATACGGACATCTTTTTTTGTAAATATAGCCTATTTTTTGTTTTATTTATTTGCTAATTTGAGCATGATACTGATACTCCATTAGTTTCTATTATTATGATTAGAATAAATTTAAAGTTCAATAACTTCAATACATATAAGAATTCAAAAACCAATTTTGCGACGGGCTAAACTTCTATTTCCAGTTTCAATGAATTCGCAAATATCAACATCATATCAAATATATCATCACAATTCCAGTTAATATCTTTTGACCCCCAAAAGACTTGCTGTCAAGGGAGAGTTCACATACATCAAATGGGGGTTAATTGACCACATTCATTTTCAAAAACTAATTATTATATATGTTACTTTTGTATATTTTATAGTTAAATGTTAAATGTACCTAAAAATTGACCCCCATAGATTTTCTGAAAATTATATAGTTGACCCCCATTCATTTTTCAGAAAAATAGACTATTAAAATGTGTACAACTTGGAGACTTATAGCATTTTTGACCCCCATTATTCAAAATTCTGCTTCCGCCCCTGCTTGATGTTATCTTTTTTTATGTCAATCGCAGAAGTGGCTGCAATTGAAGTTCTTAATTAAATTATTAAGCAAAAGCTGAATGCAATTTTATTAATTGACTTACTTAATTACAGTCACCTATTTAAGAAATTATAATTTAGATAGAAATTTGACCACCCTTTAACATATCTGAAGTAGGATATTGTTTGAAATTTTGAAATAGTCCCATTAACATGAAAAGGTCGATTAAAATAATTAAACCATATAAGAACATTCATTAAAGAGATATGTGCTTTTATTTACAATAAGAAAAAACAAATATGGCTCCACATGCAAACAGGGAAGGGTCACATGTGAAATTTAGTAATATTAGGTACCTTTGCAAAATAGCATGAAACAGTGAGGTGAAATATGTAAAATTGAAAATAGAAAAACCTCTCAAGCACCCAGGAATAGATAAGTGTGATATGACAAGCTCCCCTCAACAAAATTTAGAGCTGCAATAATCCCCGCAAGAACAACAACGGTTGTACCCTAAAATACTAAAAAATATTGTATTTTTATATAAAAAACACTCTCAGAAGCAAGTAAGAATTTCTTAATAAGCAAGCAAAAAAATTCAGAGATTCGTTCTTATTTGAGAAAGTGAACATTATATTTGTAACTGAAAGGAAAAAGAAGGTTGAAACTTCAGTAACGGAATGGTTTTGAATTTAAACACAATACTAACCTCATAACCTGCATGTCATCATTGAAGAAAAGGTGAGTTGAGCGATATCTTGAAAGAAGGTCGAATGCATTATGGATTGCAAAATCTTCAAACTGGACAAAAATTTGAACAAAACTATGTATGTTTGATAACTGAATCATTGATGCACAATATCTCCATAACTGAATGAGAACTTTTTTGTGATAATTTTGCTTGATAGTTGTCATAAACTCATGAAGAAAATCTTTGTAGTCCTGATACACAACACGAATAAAAAACGATTTAAGAACGGATTTCAAGAAAAAAATATGGACTTAAATGCTAATGAAAATTTAAAAATAGAGACATGGAATAAGATAACCTGGCCAACTACTCTTCTTTGCTTTAATCCAATGTAAAACTCATCCTTAAGCAGCTCTTCATTGTTCGTCCCCACATCCATATATTGTAATAGGTAAGCACCAAAAAAACACAACGAAAAAAAATGAAATCATTTGAGGAACTTTACCGCATAATAGGCAAAACTTATCTAAATGGTATTGTTAAACCTATGAAGTGTTTACCGGAGAAGGTTGGACCCCACCAAGGGCAGTGTATAGCGAGAGCTTGCCCACAAGTATCTCCATACCCTGTCAGTAACAAATATTTTAGCGATTTACATGGTTTTCAAAAACTACCAATATAAGAGGGCAATTTTGAAAATTTACGTGGCAACCAAGGTCACTAAGACGCATAATTCTCTCCCCATGAGTGACCACAATTACCTGGATGCTATAGGTTAGATCTATATAGAAACAAAATTGGAAATATATTCTAGATTTTCCACGGCAATATGTATAGAAACAAAGAAAGAGAAATAAGGAATAAAGGAAAATCGATTTCCATTGTGATCCGTATAGAAACGAAGAAGAAGTAAGGAAACAAAAATAAAATAAGAAAACGGAGGTGGAGTTTGCTCAATTGAAGAGGGAGAAATAAGGAAACGGAGAAATACATCGCTAAATTTTGGATTATGCTCAATTTTAATTGTAACATATCTTGTGGCAGTACGTGTGGCGAGTATGTTTTTAACTAAATTTAGACTTCTACACATAAAACATATGCATTTAATCAAAAGAAGACAGATTATCTGATTAGAGGGCTAAGATTAAATCTGAATTTCATCTTTCATAACCGTTGGCGGATAGGACACCCAACGTGCTTAATAATGGAATGGAGATATCATTTTCTTATATCCGACAGTTGCTCTATGCTCTATATCAGACTATCCTGCATATTGTAATCCTTTTCTGGTGATCGGTTAGGTAAGAATTAATATTTGCGGATGGCATGGCCGGCCAGAAGAATAAAAGACCATGTGGCGAGAACTAGCCGACATTTTTATTAATATCCAACATTAAATACAAATTAATAAATATACCCAGCTCAGCTAGGTTTTGATAAAAATATCCAAACCGGCCATTAAATGTTCCTCAATTTTTTTTTAGAGACTATGAAGAGCAAGATGCTGAAATCTAACATTAAAAATTCAAATTTTTTTTAATATTTGTTAGATTACTTCTTTTGATATATAAATAGCATATTTAAAGTAAAATATGCTAAATTACTTGAAATTATGTTAAATTACACTAATTTCGGTAATTATACTGAAATATGCAAAATTTTGCTAACATAATTTCAAGTAATTTAATATAAATATGTTAATTATACATCAAAAGAAGTAATCTAACAAATATTAAAAAAATTGAATTTTTAATGTTAGATTTCAGCATCTTGCTCTTCATAGTGGCCAGTTGAGGAGAGGGACTGACAGAGATGTTAGATTTCAGCATCTTGCTCTTCAGCATCATGTTAGATTTTAGCATCTTACAAAATTAAAGATACTCAATTTTAGGATGATGGTTATTGTCAAATTAAATTCACTAGCCGCATGCGAACACTAAACTACGTTTTTTAGGTACTAAGTTTTAACAATTTCACTAGTTCAGGTTGATTAAATTGTTTTAATGTGATTCATGTTTCCTATCCTTCCTAATCATCAGCCGCATACGGATCGTTGTGTCTACCGATGATAAAAAACTTGAACTCAATTTTTGAGACACTAAACGTTGTTTTTTTGCAATTCTGATTCTGTTGACTTCCTGGGGGTAACCCCAAGGGTACCATTGCACCCGTCTCGTCCCAAGCTTTCCGAATTGAGGTCGTACGCGCAAATCCGAGTTTCCTAGCCAAAGTTAATGACCGTTTAAAGTTTAAAAAAAAATAATGCTTTCCTGCAAAAACACCGATGACGCACCGATGCTTTATGCACTGCTTAACAACGGTAGAATTGCATCGATATTTCATTACAAAAACATCAGCGACGCACTGATATTTTTTTAGCACTACCCTGCTTAATTGTCAATGCTAAGGCTAATAAAACATAAATATTTCATTGCAAAAACATCAGCGACGCACCGATATTTTTTTAGCACCACCCTACTTAATTGCCAATGCTAAGGCTAATAAAACATCGATGTTTCATTGCAAAATCATCGATGATGCACCGATACATGCAACCGATGTAACACACGCATCCAACCAAATGCATTTGTTTGATCTTGGCCAAACCGAGTGCAAACTTCAATCTGAGTTTCCTACGACTTTTTGTTTTAGCCAACTATGCTATGCCCATCTTAAGAATCTTTCTCTCTCTCTCCCAGTCCCTCTCTCTCTCTAAAAAAGAAAAAGAAAAATTGAGGAACCGGCCATTAAATAGCCGGTTTGGACATTTTTATCAAAACCCAGCTGAGCTGGGTATATTTATTAATTTTTATTTAATGTTGAATATTAATAAAAATGTCGGACAGAACCAGAGGTGTTCATGGGTGCAATAACGGGTCGCACGAATATATTTTCATACTCATATTTTATCCCATTATTTTAAAATTATAATTTATTAATCAAATAAAATAATATAAATGTTGGACAAATTAATTTTATCATAAATTGCTACATAAGCAATTATATATGTTATATAAATCCATCTAATATTCTAATCATAAAAAAAAAATCATGTAGTTATATGCATAAATAAATAAATTATCATATATAATTTAATATTTATCAATTATCCTATAAGATAACGGGTAAGAAATAACTTTTATCCTTACCCGATAAGCTAATAATTTTTTTTTCTTACTCATACTCATACCGACCCGTTAAGTTAACAAAAAAAATTCTTACCCATATACTTATCGAATAAGATACGGGTCGGATAAATGGTCAAATGAATTTCATTGACACCCCAATAACCATGGTACGTGAAGTGTCAAACAGAGTTAATTAACTATAGGTTTACAAGGAGTATTAATTACCTATGTGAAGCTGATCCTACATTTTATTGTGACTTGTGAGACTAGCCTTTTTCAGATTAAGTAATAGAAGTTGGTCCTCTTAGTGAGAAGGAAGAATTAACGAAGGATTCCTATTATAAGGGTGTCAACGGGGTCGGATACATTTTATTGTGAGACTAGCCTTTATCAAATTAATTAAGTAATGGAAGCTGGTCCTCTTAGTGAGAAGGAAGAATTAATGAAGGATTTCTATTATAGGGGTGTCAACGGGGTCGCATAGAAGTATTTCCATACCATATCCGTTAAATTATCGAAGAAAACTTTATTTTTATCCGTACCCGATAAATTAATAAAAAAAATTATCCATATCTGTTTTATCAAATACGGTATGGATCGGATAAATAAATACAAGAGTGTCATTGACATCTTTTACCAGATTTTTTTATAAACCATAAATAAAAAATAAAAATTTACCAAACAAACTTGAGTAATTTGGTTTTTGTACAACTTGAGTAATTTAGTTTTTACAAATACCACAAGTACCGAGATGTCATTTTGGCATGAACAATTTTTTTTCCTGTACCAAATAGGTATCTCGGCTCAAGCAGTTTTTCACAATTTCTCAACAAACAGTCACAGAAAATTATATTTTCATCTGTGCCGAATTAGCATTTCGGCCCAATTAATTTTTCAGTAGTTTTTTTTTTCTGTGCTTAAATGGAATTTCGGCCCCAATTTTTTTTTTTTAGCAATTAAACCCTTTCTGCCGAAATGACTTTTCGGTCTCAAGCAAAACATAAAAATTCAGGATGTACCTCTGACTCCTTGAATTTCGCCTCTGACTCAAAAATTGGATTTCACAATCACTGATTAGTTTAATTTCACTAAAATACTCATTTCTCTGACTCATTTCTTTTGACCGAAGCCACACCATTGCAATCACTATTTCAATTAAAAATCTGTGAATTTTTCATGGACCAAATTGGCTGTTCGGCATAGCCAAAAAAGAATTGTTTGGTGCGGAGATGCTATCTCAGTACTTACGATTTTTTGTAAAATTCAAACCAATCAAGTTAGTTTAATAATTTTATTTATTTATTTATGGTTTCTAAAAAAATTTCTCTTTTACCTGTGTCTTATACTGGTTTTTCAGAGACAAGCCTATGAAAGTTCCATCAACTTGTACCTTTGTTTTTGAAACATATCCCGGAAAGTTTCTCTTTTGGAAAAGTGAAATTTCTTTCACCAATTCCCATTTCCTATCCTGGAAACGTTATCATTTCATATTTACGTACTTAACAGGGTGAATAAAGTAAATTTTCTCTTCAGGCTAACATTAGGTTGAACCAGTGTTGTAAATAACGGTTTGCGGTTGTCGGACGAAGAGGGTACCGCCAAGCGATTAATCGAGAATAATCGAAAATAATCAATAATAATTGGTAATAATCGGTCGATTAGTCGGAAAAATCCATGACGATTTAGCCACCGTGAACGATTAATCGGCCTAAACAGACGTTTTTTACAACACTGATTTGAACCATTTTTAATTTACATTGTTCCTAGATGTGTTATGAGCCTATGCCACAAACAAATAAAAGAAACGAAGGATTACTGGTTTTTGTTGGGGAACCATTACGAGAGTAGCATATGGATAAGCGAAGGTGCTTTCTTTTCGTTTGGTTTTTTGCAATGTGAATCCATTTTAGTATTTTACCGATGTGCAGTTCTCCAGACATTCTGTTTATGTTCATTTAATTTGGTTTTAATTTTTAAATCTGAAGGACAATGATTCATATAAAATCGATTTTTTTATCAAAAAGCGCGTGCCATCCATTTTTTCCATGCTGAAGGAGCTGATATTATACATGTCGCTACTGGTATTGCTATACATGCCTACGAGCTTTTGAAAGCAAAAAAAAATATATATATATATATATATATGTATGTATGTATGTGTCAGACAAGTACTCTTTTATGTCTTCTTTATATACCTTGTGTTTCAAGCAAAATATTGCATTACTAACGACCATAATCCCAAAAAAAAGCACAAATCATGAGTTTATCTCGAAATGTTGACCTTATTTTTCTATGATAAATCGTTGTCAAGACAATACCAAAATAAAATATGTGTTGTTAGACATGCATATAGACTGCTGCTCTGTATGTAACTCGACTACTATAATATATTTTATAAAAGGCCATTAAATACCAACATTTCAACTATTCAAGTCATGGCTACTAACTCAGGAGGTACTTACCTCCAGAGCATGTATGGTAACACAGGGATGCGTCTTCTGTTCGAATGGTATCATGAAAACTAGAGATCACATGTTGTGGGATTGTCGCTATGCTACACGGTTTTGGAGAGGACTGCTGGCTAGCCTAAATCTTACTTGTCGCAATGGTGAGACAATTGTTGATATCTAGTGGCTTAACAGGCGGGGGCTGGATAAAACAAGAAAGGTGTTATGGGACACAGCGTGGTCGGCCGGGGTTTGGGCACTATGGAAGGAAAAAAACAGAAGAACCTTCTCCGGAAAGACAAAACCACCAAGCCTATTAATAAATAAGATAATGAACATCCACAACTGGAGATTTTTTGCATAAAATTAGAGGTAGAATTGAGATAGTGGACTACATGAGTGACTACTGTACTTTACTAGATATTTTATTTTGCAAATAGTGAGTTGTAATTATTATTTTATGTACATAACTCTCTTTTATCAATACACTTTGCCGACAACCTTGAAAAAAAAAACTATTCAAGTTATTTTATTAACATTATACATTCACTGGCCATTAAAGCCCATTAAGGCCATTACAGGCCATTAAATGGCCATTACAGGCCATTAAAAGCCATTAAGTACCACATTTAATTCATCAGTTCTGACAACATCATATATGTTTTCTGTATGTCACATCTTAATTGTTGAATTATTTGTTTGTGCTGCTTGTCAAGATTGTACGTGAATTCCACTTAGTGGTCTGCTGAGGGGTACCTCGGGCAGGGCAGGGGTATGCCCGAGGCGGGCAGCGGGTAGGCGGGTAGGCGGGTAGGGGGGTAGGCGGGTACAGGGGTAGCGGGTAGGCGGGTTTTTTTTTTAAAAACTCCGCCCTGCCCGTCTCAAACCCGTGCCCGTTGCGGGTAGACGGGTACAACGGGCACGGGTACAGCGGGCACGGGCAGGACGGGCAGGGGTATTTTTTTTTTTTTTTGCTATTAATCTGGACCGTTATTTTTAACTTGGAACGAATCTCAAAGCCAAATAATACTGCTCCCTGCGTTAGGCCGAATCTCAAAGCGGTGAGAGTTAATCCCAAACCGTAAAGTGAAGGGAATCTTTTACACATATTGGAGAGGATCCCGGTTTGGATCCTGCGCTACCAGCCTACCACCCAATAGGCGCAGCGCAGTACCCCACAAATAATACTAGGCCCCTGCGCTACACCAATAGGCACCGTACAATTACTTGAAATTTGAAAAGGGAATCTTTTACAATTACTTAGTGCGCTACAGGTAAAGGGAATCTTTTACAATACTTGGGCCCTGCGCAGGCTGCGCTACACCCCTGAAAAGGGAATCTTTTACAATTACTTGATCTGCACCGTTCTTTTTAAATTGGCACGAATCTCAAAGGGCACGAATCTTTTACAATACCTCTGATTCTCTGTGACAGAGGGATCCCAATTTCCGAACCCAAAAAAAAAAAAAAAAAATCTAACTCTAATTTGAACAAAAAAATATAACTCTAATTCAAATTCTAACTTATTCAAAAAAATAACTCTAACAAATTTAACCTATTCAAAAATCTATTTTAAAAAAATAAATACAATTTGTTCTAACTTATTTTAAAAAATATAAATCTAACATATTTATTCAAAAATCTAACATATTTATAGATTCAAAAAATATAAATCTAACTTATTTATCTAACATATTTAAAAATTAATCCGAAATTAAAAAATAAAATCTAACCTATATTAAAATAAATCTAACATATTCAAATGATCAAATAACATATTCAAAATTTAAAAAATAAAATATAACATATTAAAAAAAATCCAACATATTTATAGATCCAACATATTTATAAAGAGGAGGGATCCACTTACAACAAATTTGAGTTACAACAAAGTTACAACATTCATTTTTTTCATTTTCAAAGTCCAAATCGTCGATCCAAACCGTTCAACATGATCTCCACAATAAAATGTACTTTCAGATCAAATTTTACATTTTTTTGAATTGTTTTACTATTTATTAAGTATTTTACAAAAAATAGCCATACTTAGACCATTGAATTTTGTACCCATCTTAATAAATAATAAAAAAATTCAAAAAAATATAAAATTTGATCTGCAAGCACATTTTATTTAGATAATCATGTTGAACGGTTTGGATCGACGATTTGGACTTTAAAAATGAAAAAAATGAATGTTGTAACTTTGTTGTAACTCAAATTTGTTGTAAGTGGATCCCTCCTCTTAAAACATAACCTATTTGAAAAATCTAACATACTAAAAAAATCCAACATATTTATAGATAAACCTAAACATATTTTAATATACACACATATTTTAATATACACACAAATTTTATTTATGTTCCCCAGATGAATGTATAGAAAAGAAAATTTTAATATACACACAAATTTTCTCTGGACCACCTGATATATACAAAATAGAAGATGTAATCTACAAAATAAAGTAATAAAATTATTTTACTTAAAAAAAGTATTTAACACTCATTTTTTTAAAGATAAGTTTGAAGGTAACAAATTCATGCACTTTGACCCTGTGAATATAAATATATTCTTAATGAAGAATATAATATATGCTTCAAAAAATTCAAATTTAATTTATTACAGTAATTCGAATTAAATATAAAAATATGATTTATTCAAATTACATACATTATTTATTACAGAATTAATAAATAATTCGAATTACATACATTATTCAAATTAATTATATTATTAAGTATTATATAAATTAAACTCAATTTGAATCTGTACAAAATCTGAACCATTTACATTCTTTCTGTACGAATTACACGGAAAACTGACCCTCCATTTCAAATAGGGTGTATTTCTCACAAATTTTGCATGACCGACCGTGTACGGTGCCTATTCGGGCAGAGCGAAGGGGCCAGTATTATTTTGCTATGAGATTCGTGTAAAATGTATTTACGGTTGAGATTTACAAAATAACACTCAAAGTTTGAGATATCTCAGAGGATGCGCGCGTGGCACTGAAGTCTCCAGGCTCCCTGCTCCCACGACCCACGTGCATCCGAAATATTCCGAATTCATATAACCTAAAGTACCTCCAATTTTGATTTTAGATCTGGACCGTGCATGTTTTGGGATCTCCACTCTCCAGGCTTCCACGTGCATCCAGGCTCCCACCGTCCCACGTGCTCTCCAGGCTCTCCAGCACAGATGCATTTCAGAATTCAGACGGTTCGGAGCAAAATACGTTAGTCCCACAATCAACACTCAAATTAATCTAAAGTCTATATATAGTACTGCAGTTCAAATAAAGTACTAAAAGTTGAAAAGTAGACTGATACTCGGGACTCGGGAGTTCAAATGTTTCGGTTGCTACAGTACAAAACACTAGCGGGCACGGGTACGGGTACGCGGGTGCGGGTACACCCGTGGCGGGTGCGGGCAGACGGGCAGCGGGCACGGGTTTGCCGGGTACGGGTACACCCGGGTTTGGCACCAAAACAGGCCACCCTGCCCATTTCAAGCCCGTACCCGCGTACCCGTTTACCCGTCTATACCCGGGCACGGGTACGGGTACGGGTACCCCGGGCAGCGGGCACGGGCGGACCGGGTTCGGGCAGCCCGCGGCGGGCAGTGTCAAACCACTAATTCCACTACAATAGATCCGGACACTGTATAAAATTAAATACTGAAAGTTTTAAATGAATAACACAACTATCTCGTTTTTAGTAGTTTGACTAGGCTATGCCTAAGAACTAAACTCATGCATTCGGTAATTTTGACTGAACTCGTGCGTGTTTGAATTTCTTTTCTAAGAACAGGACGAAGAAACAGATCCGATAATCGTAATGCATTCGTTTCGTTTTTTTTTTTTTCAGTTATCTGAACGCATAAGTTTAATCAAAATTCTGAAAACAAGGTTTCAAAAACTAGATATAGTCTTGTCAAATATTTGAAAACCGGGATAGTTGTGTTATTCATCTAAAAGTAGGTATTATGAAATAATGGAATAATTGAATGAAGTGTATTATCAGTGGCGAAGCCACGTTGACACAGGGGTAGGCACTTGCCTACCCCTAGAAAATGGGTTTGCCTACCCCCTAACCCGCTACTCCTCTCAATTCTAGCCCAGAGCGGAGCCCCACACTAAAATCCCACCCGCTAGCCAAATTAGGTTGAGTGGACCCAAATTTACAATCAATCTCTTGCATCTAAATCAAAATTACGCAGTTTCGGTAGTTCAATCGACTCAATTTTGTATTTTTGAATGGACAGTTGAAAGAATTTGGGACGGAAAAGTGATGCGACTCAAAGAAGAAGGAGATCAAGACATTAAAAACTTTAAATAGACATGGTTTACATATGGTCTACTGTTTTATTTTGAGGGTATAACACCATGTCCATATTATTTACTAAAGAGACGGGATATACTGTGTCAAATAAAATTTCTATTTGATATGGGTTAAGAATCATTAGATTGTACCGGTTTTGGAAATATAATTTATTAATATGTATTTTAAGTTGTTTTTAATTAAGTACGTAATATTTTATTTTCGATTAAGCACATAATAGTTTAATTAATATTTAATATTATTCTATTATATTTGAAAATTAAGTGTGATTATATATTTGATTTTGAATGTTTGTATTATATTTATTATTAGTGGATTATAGAAGTAATTTTTTATCTTAACATCACTTAAGAACTAATTATTATTTTACAATTTTTCCTTATATTTTTAATACAAAATAAGCTTCTTTTGAAAAAACCGAGTTTCCGAGTTGACTCGGCCGATTCCGTCTGATTCATCCGATTCCGATTCCATGATCTACAAGCTGATTCCGATTCCAATTCCGATTTTCAAAACCATAATTACAACCGATTTGAAAGGTAGAGATGTAATTCGGTAGGCAGCTTGAGCAGAGGCGAGAAGTGAGTTATGGAGCCAATTCGAACCAAAACTCGTTTAGAAAAAAGGAACCAAGGTCTAATTTTTGTCTATCCCTAACTCAAATTCTGACTTCGCCACTGTGTGTTATTGATGAAAATATATCTCATATATCTTACATTACATATTACAAAGGTATATATATACATTCTTGGACTAACAAGCCGTGCCTCCGTGGAACTATATGCTTAAATTAAGTAGAAAGAAATTCCACGGTAAAGAAAGTATAAATGAAAATAAATGCAACGAAAAAGAAAAGGCAAAAAGCAAGAAGTCACTTGGGATGTTGTGTCCCCAATGAGTGCATCTCCTACGAGTATATTTCTTAATGATTTTCAATAGTAAGGGATAGGCAAAAGAAAAAATTATGGCCACTATCTGTAGGAAGCATATGATTTAAGATATTTTCTTGATGTACTGGTTTTTGGCGCTGGATGTCGAAAATAAGAAAAATTGTTTTTCTGTTTCTTCTCTCATTCTTGAACTGCTCTAAAATAACAAAGCTAAAAAGAAAAATAAATATTCAAAAAAGAAGAGAGAAATACAAGGGCAAATCAGTAATTACTCCCTTTAGAATTTAGATGGGCTTGCCTCCATACTGCTCTCATGCCATTATTTAAATCCACCTACTGGCTACTGCCTCTTTCTACATATCTCTCTGTCTGTCCAACGGAAGCACCAACAATGGCGTTTCAAGTGGCTTCAAAAATGCTGTTCATTTCCTTTTCCTCTCCACCACTCATAAGCTACAAAAAAAGGAGATTCAGTCCTCTCAAGGTTTCCATGGCAGATATAGTTACAAAGTGAGCTCCCTTTCCTTTTTCTTTTTATGTTACAGTTGCTAAATGCTAATTGTTCATCGTAAGTTTTGGTTTTGGTGAGTTTTTTTTTGTTGTTGTTGTTGTCTTTTAGTCCTTCTGTTAATGTGGATGTCATCAACTAGCGGTTACTGAAATGTTACTTCAATCCGGGAGTGTTGTCTGTCTCCCTTGTTTGCTTTCATGTAACTTCATTGGATTTCAGGGGTGTTGTTCATTTAAACATATAATTTTTTTTCTGTTGTCTTTCCTGTTGATTGTCCGTCTTTACCAGAATGTGAACCTCTCTCTCTTATATTTCCAGTTGTTCACTTCAATTGGATAATCTAAATTTTCTGAAGTTAGGAGAAAGTACAAAAATGTTTTTATCTTACCGAATAACCTGACCTAGTCTAATCCGGCTTCAGTTGAGTAACAGGTCAAGATTGAACCCTGAAAGAAGATATTTTCTTCCATTTACATATTGACATGTAATATTTAATTTTTATAAAGCAAGACATTTGAAGAATGATCAAATAATTTATTTCTAGCTGCTTGCCATTATTCACTTAGTAGCATTAACTGAGATAGTGTGTTATATTTATTGCCCCTTTGTTTAGTCTGGCAAGCTATACTTTATTTAGAATCTTACAACATCTAATAAGTAGCACCTGTTAGTGTCTAAAATTGGAGCTGTTTATCTGTCTGATATTTCACCAGTTCATTTTTTGGGGAAGTTTATTATCTGTGCATTGCATACCTCAAATATTAGGAACTTCTTATTTGAGAATAAAGAGATCTATTTCCTCACTTCCCCATCCTATTTGAAATGTGCTGAAACACCCCTGGTTTCTCATTCTGTCTCGCATTGTAAACAGAGAAGTCAGGGAAGCTTCAGCTGTGACATTTTGGATGAGTGCATGTGGAAAGAATAAAATAAATTTGCAGATCACATTTTAAAGCAATGAACTCTCTAAATTTTAGTCAATCAGATGTCAGAATTTGTGATAGTTGCAGAAAATTTATGGGTTACTTGCAGTTTGAGGCTAACTGCATAAAATTTGGGACTGCAGTTGATCCAATTGTCCTAAGTCAACCCTTGTTAATTATTTTTTTTGAGGGTCGGTGAGCAATTGCTCACCAACGATTTTGTATTGAATAATGAAAAAATATTTACAAAGTCTCCTCCAGCTAGATCCAACTCCAGCTAGTTACAACCCAAAAAAATAATAAGAGTGTTACATGTTGATTAAAGCCACCACTGAGAATCAATTAATAATAAAACACGCTACCCTCTGGAAACACAATACCAGCCGGGTTTTCCCCGTCCTATTCCCCCTAGTCTGACCTGTTAAGGATCCTTCTCTATAGAATTGAGTACCAAACGTTGATCTGCAGGTTAGTCTCTGTGATAAGGCGGTGAAGCTCCTTTCTTTCCTGGGCAAAAATCCGCCTGTTCCTCTCGCGCCATAATGCCCAGACAGCTCCCGCCCATAGAGTGTCCCAGTAGACCATATGATTGTCCCGAAGCGAGTTTCTCCGTAACACCCAAACTCGTATGATATTGTCAGTGATTGGGAGGTTAACTATTCGGGGAAGAATGCCCCTCCAGAACCGTTTTGCGAAGGTGCAAGTCCAGAATAAGTGGTCTCGGGCCTCTAGGATGTTTTGGTTGCAGAGAACGCATTTTGGGGTCACTTGTATACCCCTCCTATGTAAGACTTGTTGGGTGAGAATTTTGTTTTGTCTCATGAGCCAGATAAAGATTCGTACCTTGAGTGGCGCCTTGATCTTCCACAAGTGGCGGTAATACCGACACATCGTTCCGGTGTTGTGCATCATGCGATACGCAGAAGCACTGAAAAAGTCACCCCCTGGCGTCCAGCGCCAACTAACATGTCCTGCCTGATATTCGACCGAGGCGGAGAAGAAAGATGTAATTTTTGCTAAGTCGCTCAGGAAGAAGGAATGGTTTTGGGAGATTAATTGGGTCGCTTCCGTGATGTTGTGCAGCCTCCTGAGGGTTGTTGACCACTGACTGTCCGGTTGTCTTTCTATCTTCCAGATCCATTTTGTGAGAAGGGCTTCGTTCTGTGTGGTCAAGTCGATGAAACCCAAGCCCCCATTGGTCTTTAGCGTGCAAACTCTAGATCAATTTACCAAGCAATTTAGACCCGCGCAAGTTCCATTGCCTTTCCAAAGGAATCGTCTTCGAACCGCATCAATTTCTTTAATTACTCCTTTTGGTATTTTGAAAGCCTGCAAATAATGAAGGGGGAGTGCAGAAACCCTTGTTAATTATTATACCTCAGACTGCAATTGAACACTAAAGAGCTAAGAAAAATAACATAACAGAATAAAAGAGAGGCTAAAGAAATTTCAGTCCACTGGTTCTTATAAAATAACTTCTTCCTTTTCAAGGGTTCAAACGGGGGAAAAGCCATTGAGCTTGCCACAGAAGGTACACATGCAAGTTCCTTACTCCATGCCTCCAGAGAAGACCGAGATCTTTAATAACCTCGAGCCCTGGGCCAGAGAAAACATCTTGCCACTTCTCAAGCCGGTAGAAAAATGCTGGCAACCACAAGACTTCCTTCCAGAGCCTTCCACTGACGAATTCTATGATGAAGTGCAGGAGGTTCAGATGCAGGCAAAGGAAATTCCAGATGATTATTTTGTATGCCTGGTTGGAAACATGATAACTGAGGAAGCACTGCCAACTTACCAGAAACTCCTGAACACCATGGATGCGGTTAGGGATGATACTGGTGTGAGCCCGACGAGCTGGGCAATCTGGTCCCGTGGCTGGTCAGCTGAGGAGAACAGGCATGGTGATTTGTTGAATAAGTACCTGTATCTAACGGGCCGTGTGGACATGAAGATGATCGAGAAGACAATCCAATATCTGATTGGTGCCGGAATGGTACAGAATTACATGGTTTTGTATTATCTCCATACAATTTGCTGTCCTTTATGAAAAGCTTCTAGTTAGAGCCTGGAAAATTAAATTGAACACATAAAACATAAGTCCAGTAAGAAATCCAATAAACAAAAACCAACCATTGTGAGAAAAGATTAAATGAACCATCAGAATTTTGCTGCAACTGGCATACTTTAAATGAACCATCAGAATTTTACGTGGAAGTAATTTTAGCCGCAGCCATGAATACATACTCAACATTGTTTTGTTTCACAGGCATTTAGGGTAGAGCACAACCCATACCTCGGTTTTATATATACATCATTCCAAGAAAGAGCCACATTCATTTCCCATAGCAACACTGCCCGCCATGCCAAGGAATATGGGGACCTTAAGCTCGCTCAGGTACTATTTGAAATTTGTAAAGATAACTATCCTTTTGGCATCTGATCATTGTTTGCTACGCTTGTTTCATTTTTATACATGCTTGTGACATATAATAATAATACTGTCATAGTACCCAGTTAGGTACCGGTACAAGTAGAATGGATAGCCTTACAAACAATTGTGCCGTTCTTATATAATTTTATTTATGTGAGCAGCTCATATTGAAATACAATCAATCAAACTTTTGTTCTAGATATGTGGGACAATTGCATCAGACGAGAAGCGTCATGAGACAGCCTACACAAAGATAGTGAAGAAGCTCTTTGAGATTGACCCTGACAGCACAATTTTAGCTCTGGCTAACATGATGCAAAAGAAAATCGTGATGCCAGCACACATGATGCACGATGGCCGTGACCACGACCTCTTCAAGCATTTCTCAATGGTAGCACAGCGCCTCCAAGTCTACACTGCCAAGGACTATGCCGATATTCTCGAATTCCTAGTGGCGCAATGGGAGGTCGGCGACCTTGTGGGCCTCTCTGGTGAAGGCAGAAGGGCGCAGGATTATGTGTGCACCCTTGCCCCCAGGATTCGGAGGCTTGAGGAGAGGGCTCAGAGCCGTGCCAAGGAGAGGAAGACCGTGCAGTTTAGCTGGATTCATGGGAGAGAGGTCGTGCTCTAAAGCGAGTAGCAAATGGAAACAAATAAAAAGTAGAGAGGGCGAAAGAGTTTGCAGATAACCAGCACTTTTATTTTGTGTTTGTATGATGTGTTAATTTGTTGGTGTTTTCATGTGCAAAATAGTCTAGTCCGCAGATATATAATTAATCAGCAGTTATTCTTTGTGTTTAAATGTTGTACGTCTGTTGTGTTGTTTTCATGCGGAAGTACAATGTGATCTAGCAATTAATGTTCACTTTATCATGCTGTTGTATCATTTATTGCATTCTAGATATGTTATTATATAGACCAGTATTTTGTATTTAGGGGGAATTTCATGTATTTTACAACTAGTCAATTTATATAATGTTCAGTATTGGTGTTCTGAAGAGAAATAATTTTTCAACTAGTCAATTTATATAATGTTTGGGATTGGTATTCTGAAGAGAAATAATTTTAATTTTCTTGAGAAACTATAGGAACTTTAGTCTTGGATGATATTGCAGGCATTGCTTTCTGCATGGTGTATTGGGGACAGACGGGGCACCATATCATGCTTGCTTTCTGCATTTGTTCTGATTCATACCGTAACACTTGACAAATCATGTGGGTTTATGAGATTTTGTGATTTCAGGTAGGATTTGGTAGCTTTTTTGATAGGACTTGATCGGATGGAATCAAAGATTGAAATTATATCAAGATACATCTTGGTTGGTAGTCTCTACCAAGCTTTAAAAAAAATTATATCAAGATACGGACTATCTGTTTTTCAAATCTCAGAACCAACCAATACCTTACAAAGGTGGCTGTGCATTAACTGCTGCATTTTTCCTCAAAAAAAAAAACTGCTGCATTTGAGTTATTAGGTATCTGAGACTTAGGTGATGTGTAAACTCTTCGTTATCATCAATGTCGGAGCTTGGCCTGTATTTTTGGGAGACCTGTTTGCTACACAATTAAAATTTCTTAATCAATATTTAATCATTTTTATTCAATGAAAATAACCATAAAATATTGGTTTCAAACGATGAATCCAAACCGTTGAAACCGATTTACTCCACGAGTGATGTGTAGATGCAAAATTTTCAAAATTTTGAATTCATTTAGTACAAAGTCGAGCAGTAAAAAAATGATGAAAATTGAATGCATCAAAATAACTCATAAATCTTCATTTTTTTTACCGCTTAATTTTATACTTAATGAATTTGAAATTTTAAAATTTTTGCATGTACACGCATCACTCATAATGTAGATCAGTTTCAACTGTTTGAATTCGTCATTTGAAGCCAATCTGATAGATTTTATAGTTACGATCACCAAACCTTCTCGGTGAGCATAGTGCACACTAGTTTTACTCAATATAAGCCTTTAAAAAAAAAATAACCATAAAATATTTAATAGGGAGCAAACATGAGTATAGATTAGGATCTATTATTTTTAGAAATTAAATATTTAATTTGTCAGAAAAAGGAATTATTTTTTTTTCTTTGAAAAGTAAATGAAATTACACTAATGGTACGGTTCCACGAGGGGAAGGTTTCTAAAACCGCATCAATCACTATTTGTCAGACATTAAACCCCATCCTCGCCACAAATTTGCTTGAAATTAAACTAATCTTGACCATCCGAAAACTGCTGATTTCTTGGCAGAACTGTACCATTGGTGAATCGCGCGATTCCATCTATTTTTCAAGGACAAAAAAAAAACAATCATTTGATTTTTTAATTTCTAAGAAAATCGTAGATTTAGACGTCATCAACTTAGCACTACAAATCAAATGGACAGTGGTTATCATGACTGTGGAGGCATCCGTCGGTTTGAACTACTGTACATGTACAAGGTGTTGGTTGTATGCAATCTTTTAATACTTTGTTTGACTAAATTTGCAAAATATATATTAATTGAATTTAACCATTTACATGATTAAGTGAGTTTGCAGGTTAAAAACTGTAATTACAAGATCTATTGTGAAGAATTAAAGATAGATTCAGAGCTTTAATTACAAGATTTATAGTGAAAAACCAATGTTTATGAAGTGATGAATTACAAGATTATTTTGATGAACTTAAGAAGTCAACAAGACTTTACAAAGCTATAGATTTGTGCAATAATCAAGTAGTTAAGTAAAGTATATTTGAGGCTTGTTAATTTCTGGAGCATCCGCCTTGAACGGAACAAATCATATGGAACAAATTTAAATGAAACAAGACAAAAAGTTCCAGTTTGATTACGTCCAGGACGGATAACATCCGTATGGAACGCTTATCAAGTTTTGTGGGATAAATTGTACTACTCATCCTGAACGGGCATAAACATTCAGAACGGTTAATATCAATTTAAATTTATTTGTGGAAACCCTAACTTCAATATTCGTATACCCCATTATAACGGGTCTCTTCCTGTTAGAATGGATCTGGCAAATCTGAGTTCCCCGCTATATAAAGAGTTATCTCACTTCAGATTTGTCAAGCTAGCCGCCTCCCACATTTGAAAAAACATTTATTGTGCAACTCTTGAAAGCTTCCATTGTTGAGTGTGCTTAACTTCAATATCTTCTCAACACTCTCAAATGCACTCGACTTATCTTTTAGGAGATATAGTTTAGTGTCTAGAATTTAGTTCTAGAGTTTTTCCATCCCAGCTAGTGCATCCTGCTTGTAGGGCGCGAAGGGGTACACTAGCTCGAGCGTTTCCGCTCACATATATCTATAGTTGTGTGACGATCCCGGGGACTCTCCAGCTCGAGATTCTAGACTCACCTTGTACAGGAGTTAGGCCGTGACTTCCCACCACTGTTGGGCTCACATGTCACGAGTTGTATCTGTTTTTTTTATGGTTGATGAAAAATTGCCATCAACAGATATATTGATAAAAGAATTTGTAATACAAATTATAAAATCATAAAGTACTCCTATGATATTTACATCTAAAATACCTACATATTTATATGCACAAAGTTCTCTATGCAATTCCTAACTACTACTCGATATAATAAACTCTAATTGTTGCCTAACCACTTGATGACCTTGAGAGCAGTGTCATTGATTAAGAGAGACTGATTTCTGCTTATTAGAGAAGAGTCTTATGTTCCTCTCTCTCCACAACGCCGACGCTCCCACTGACCATATCACGTTCCAACGCATTTTCTGCCGTTGCGTTACGGTTTGTCCCGTTCTGATCCAAGCCCCTCGTATTGAATTCCCCCCTTGAGGGGAGATATTGTGTTGGGCTTACAACCCTATCCAAAATCTCATTGCATACGTGCAATCCCACATGAGATGGTCTCTTGTTTCCATGATGCTAGATGAGCAAAGATGGCAACCTGTCTGAACGTTGCATCCCCTCGATATGAGTACCTGCTGTGTTAAGATCTTGTTATCCCACATTAACCAAATGAAGATTCTTACCTTCATTGGAACCTTAGATTTTCCACAATGTTTTGTAGATTGGTGAGATTTCCCCGGTGTGATGCATGATGACATAAGTCGAGGCACATGAGAATTTGCCTGAAGGTGTCCATTTCCATTTCTTAACCTCACCTGCTGTTTCTGTTGATATGGCGAAGAAATGTAGGAGCTGAACCAAATCCTTGGCAAAAAATGAAGCCTCAAGAAGTCGTTGTCCCACATGCCTTGCCACGACCACTCCATGTAACGAACGCATAGTTTTGGCCCACAATCCCTCTTGGCCGCTGTCAATACTATTCTAGCTATCCTGATAATTTGTTAACAGAAGTAATATCACAATGACGTCATTATCGAAAAAAAAATTAATGATAAGACGGTTACCACAGTTCATTAGTCTTACAGTCACAATTTATATTTACTCAATATCCCCTACCCAACCGGTACTGGATTTAGTTGGGGCCATTCACCATATGCGCATAAGGGTCCTAGAGTAAAGTCTAGTAGCTAGCTAGACTTTACGATATATTAATCTTTTTTCTCCACTATATGGTAGTTCAAGGATTACAATATTCAATATTCAATTAATTCAATCACTGTGGTCTCAATCAATCATTTAGAATATGAATCAATCAATTGATAAACAATATCAACATGACAGTCAACAGACTTACCTGTAATTCAGTTTCAATTGTATTGGGTTATGCATATGATGCAACAGTTCAATCAATGCAGTCAATCAAATATTCAAAATGCACAGCGAGTTACTATTTAGTTTCTAGTAATGAATCTTAGACTAATCCAATAACTCCGCATCTGATATCGTAGGGCAATCAAGCGAGATCACTATCAGTCTGTTTGTCCTGAACATATCATCCCATCAATCTCCTCTAAAGTTTTGCCATGAATTCGATCCTCAAGTCTCAAACTAAAATCATGATCTTGTCTCATGGAGTAAAAACTTTTCATACGTGCACATCAGCAATATAACAGGGAGAGATGGAGAAGTCTTTCTCATGTTGAGAGAAAAATATAAAGAAAAACTGAAAAAGGAAAAAGAAGTTTCTATATAAGAGGTCAAGAGAGGTCAAACCTCGCATAATAACTAAAAATAGAAGCATTTACATTCTAGCAACTCAAATGAGTTTCTAAATAACTGTTAACAACATTTTAGAAATTAAGATTTAGAAAGTTTCTAACTCTCACATTCCTAAAAATAATTTTAGATTTTTTATTAAGCCACATCAGCAATAAATTAAAAATGAGAAATAATTTGCGCCAATTATTTGATCAGCATGGAATTTATAAACAGTTTCTTAATAAGAAACTTTATTACATAGTTTCTAAATAAGAAACTCTCCCACATCTCTGAAACTGAATTAGAAACTGTCATATCAGATTAAAAACTCTAATAATACTAGAGATGCAGATACTATCAGGAAATTAAAAATGGAAAAGAGGGTGGCCTTCATGCATGAGTCCGCGTGGTGCCAACTGCCATGTTGGCTTTTGCATTTTCTTTTTATATGATTAACGTTTAAACTTTCAGATTTTGCAAACCAGCCCAAAAAAAGAAAATAATTAAAAGAAACTATTATCGTGTTCTAATTCTAATGTGTTTATATCATACACAAGTTGTTAATTTCTCAATTTTTGTAGACTTGTGTACATTTTTGTACTAAAAATTCTATATAATTTGAAACCATGAAATTAACATTATATATTCGTTTCATATATTCGTTTCAGTAGAATAAATTATAATAATACATGTTACTCTAATTACATTTTAGAATATTTTAATTTCCTCATCTATTTAGAAAGAATGATTTATACTTGACAAATTCCTTATATTCACTTTAATGAGAAATTTTCCCATATGCATATTATGAAATGTAACATCATAATATTTTAATTGCTTTCTAATATTTCAATTGATTTTCAATTTATAAAATTCTTATACAATACAATTTGTTCAATTTCCAGTTTCAGAGTATTTTATGAATGTTTTAAAACTTTAATTAACACTGTACTCATTTTATTGAAAAACATATTCAAACATTTCGTATAATATCTTTGATTATAAATTTTAGAATTGTATTTTGCAAAATGTTATACGTGAGTACAAACAAAGGTGAGAAGTCACGATCTAATTCGTGTACAAAGTTGAGCCTAGAAGCTCGAGTTGGAGAGTCTTACGCAAATGATCGTCACACAACTATGGTTATATGTGAACAGAAATGCTCAAGCCGATGAGCCATTTATGCCCTACAAGCGAGAAGTCACATGGCTATAGAAAGGGAGCACTAAGTAGATCTCTACATATATCGAACAACGAACCAACACTCTAACTTAATCTAGAAATACGTAGATTAGTCTAGTGGATTTGAGATTATCAAAGGAGTATTGAAGTTTTAGCTCTCTCAAAGATAGAAGCTCTCAAGAACACAGAATACGTGCTTTTTGAAATTTAGAGGCGGCTAGCTTAAATCTGAAATTAGAGTATTAACTCTATTTATAGAGGGAGCTCTAGATCTAGGTATTTGAACTGATCCGTTCAGTACGGTACACTTCCGTTCAAATGAATGGTTCAAATATAATTGAAATTAGGGTTTTTGCCTTTTTGAACTTTATACTAACCATTCAGTACGTTTATGTCTGTACAGAGTATATTTCATCCCAATTTTGTGTAATCCTGATAAGCGTACAGTACGGATGGTATCCGTTCAGAACAGAGTCAAACTGGGAGTCCCTGGATGATACGGAACAATTCCATTCCAAACGATTGTCAAACAAAATAATTTGTTTTGTACTGCAACGCTTATTCGTCCGATATCATTCAATATATTATGTACTGAACGGTTTGCTTTCGTACCGAACCGATTGTTCCAGAAATCAACAATCTCAAATATACTTTACTTTTCTATTTGATATTACAATTTATAATCTTAATCTTCGTAAAGTCTTGTTGATTATTTTGGTTCTTCAAACTTCAATCTTACAATTATAATGTCTTTGAATTTGCAAACTCACTCATACAATAAAATCATTAAATACAATCATTAAATCGATTGGAAGCAATCTGGTCTTAAACTAACTTTACTCGACGAAACAGATTGATAAATTATGATTTCAACCCCTCAAGTCATCAAATATTCGAAACCAACTCGAACTCGATTGATATGCGCATCGGAGTTTAACCAGACTCAATTTAACCGTAATCCAAAGCAAACCGAGCATGGCATAGGCATCTTTGAAAGACACATTGAATTATAAATTTAGGAGCGGAGCCGAACATTTTAGTAGGATGGGATAAAATTTTAAACAAGTCACGATTTTATAATTATTTTGAATATTAAGTATATTTTTATGATTTTTTAAATACAGAAATAGAAACATATTATGGGAAAAAAATTAGGGTGAGGTACATAATATTTTTTATTGTATAAGTTTTTTTTATTAAATTTTTTGAGAAAATACAAAAACAGAAATATTTTTTAAAAAAAAAACTTGAGAGGGGATGAGAGCAAGTGTTCTTTGGATTCTATGTGGCTTCGTCACTGTTTAAAATGATGTCTATTAGTTCTCATTTGCAATGGTGGTGAGATTTTTAGGTAAAATTTTGTGATTTATTTTGACTAGGTGTATTACATTTTTTTTTCCAAAATTGAAATACAGACAGGTCAATATTTCTAGGGTAGAACAGTGGCTGCCTAATTTTTATTGGTTTCAAATTTCAGCATTTAATTTTCTGTTGACGAACTCTGGACAAATGAAAACAAACTTGATTAATCTGGAGAAAGAAAGCCATGCTTTATAACATCAAAAGCTAAAAGTTTCACAACTTCGTATCTCCTCTTCTCGCCTATACCACCTGAACTTTTGTAAAAATTCAGACCAAGAGCAAAATTAGAAATTTACTATAGTTGGTGCTGAATTTAATAGAAAAAAAATATTAAGCAAAAGATATTATAGAACAAGACATATTATTGTTTTAATTGAACAATTAGTTCATTAACAAAGAGTTAATTATAAATTTTTATTAAAAATAATAGAAATTACAAGTTAAATACCAGTTTCTAAAGTCCGTATTCACTTTTTTTTCTCAAAGAAAAATAACTAGGACCCGAATATTTCAATTTGGACCGTTAATTTAAAATGAACAGACCAGGTCGATCCAATTTAGAATTGGATCCTGATAATTGTCCCCCCACCCCTATCCCCCCATTATCCCCCACTTAACTTTCATAACTACCATGGGGGACCACTGAATAATTAATAAAATGCGATTACTTAACATGAAGCATTAAAGTATTTAACGGGAACTATTGAAGTATTAATCTCTATGAAAGGGACTACATTTGCGTTCGTGAAAACACGTCTCCGCGCAAATTTCCTTTTATTCTCTGTATTGTCCCTGCACTACGGTGGACCATTAAATATAGGGGTCCAAATCTTCATGGGCCAAAATTCATGGGCCAAATAATAATTTTCATGGGCCGAACTTTATGGGTAAAACTTGAAACCATCAAAACAAAGTATTTATTTCTAAGATATTTAGTAGTAATTGCGATACAGTGAATTAGAATGGACTTAATTCATGTTCTTCATCATCCATATCATCAATTTCACCTTCTCCATCTCCTTCGCCTTCAACATTTCCTTCAACTTGTACACCTCCCTCACCATGTCCCCTTTGAAAAGGGACTGTTTCATATTCTAAAATATCTACTTCAATGTCAACATATTCCTTGTTCAAATTCCAGTCATATGTTAGCTCCCTCATACCTATGTCATCATTAATTCTTTCATTAGCACGATGGACATCTTCAAAAAAGCAATACAGATTAACCTCATCATATTCTTCACCATAATCTTGTAAGCGTAATTCATGCCCCGAATACTCGTTCAGATCAAAATCCATCATGGAATTCAACAAAAAAAAAACATAGATATAATCACATGTTTATTGTATTATACATAATCTTGCCAAGTATTAACACCTAATCCATAAACTGTACATATCATAATTAATACTAATTTATCAAAATAAAAATAGACTGGATATAAAACTTGTGATAGGAGACTTGATCTAAGATCTATACATCGAGATATACATAGATATAATGAAGTATTTATCCCTGTGAAAAAAAAAATGCAATTAAACATCAAAAAATTTAAAAATTCTGATAATAGTTTATTGATATGGTATGAATTTAACTAGTACTGATACTAGTTAAATAAAGTATTTATACTAGATCATTCAAGTAGACATTCTCAATTGGTTGAATTCACAACCAAAGTGAAAATTCATACAATGTTCATAAAAAATGAACAGACACATTGAAATCTAGTATTAATACTAGATAAATCAAGAATTCATCCAAGATCAAACAAATATACATTCTCAATTGGTTGAATTCAATCATAGAAAAGGAATATATTACCTAAAAAAAAATGTGATAGCAGAATTGATCTAAGACCTACACATCAAGTTATTCACCTATGTAATGAAGTATTTATCCCTGTGAAAAAAAAATGCAATTAAACATCAAACAAATATCCAAATCCTGATAGTATTACAGATCTGGTATGAATTTAACTATTTAAATCAAGTATTTATACTAGATCAATCAAGTATACATTCTCAATTGGTTGAATTCACAGAAAAAACAAAAATTCATACAATGAACATACAAATTCAAATCTAGTATTGATACTAGTAAATATATTTATCGAAAATCAATCAAGTATACACTATCAATTGGTGGAATTCACATAAAAAAAACGCAAATTATATCATCTTCTCAAATTAAAATAACAAAAATATATCAAAAAATATAGAATAATCAAGATCGACATAATTGTTATTAGATAAGACACAACAGAATAAAAGGAAGCATTAACCTCGAATGAAGACAATATAGCTGATCGCCGGAAAAAATGAGAGATCGCCGGTAAATCTGAGATGTCGCCTGAAAACATCTGAAAATCGCCTCCGATCACCTGAAAATCGCCTAAAAGGAAATTGCGGGGAAAAAAAGAATTTTGAATTTTGAATTTTGAATTAGGAAAGAAATATACGGTATATCGCGGGGACCACAGTGTTTTGAATAAATTTCGTTAAATTAGTTAGTTAGTGGGGCCCCTCAGTTCGTTATGGAAGTTAAAATCTAATTAAGATACCGTGGGGAGTATGCGGGGATTCATATAATTATTCTTTAGAATTCAGAAAGCTGTTTTCATATGAATCTAATAAGTGGACCTAGTAAATTTTATGCCCCAAATCAATAACATAATAATAGCCAATTGTTAGCTAACTTTTAATTATTTTCTATAAATTCAACTTTAGATCGTTACAAAAATATATCATTTAAATAAAAACCGATATACAGTATAGTTTTTATGATAGCCATGAATATTTTTCTCTTTTTTTTTATGAATTCATTGTGTAACTTGTGTTGGACTGGAAAATGCTAATTAAAGCGTTGGAACCAAATAATTAGCTAGGTGTACACTTAAATTTTATTTTTGTATAACTTGGCAGTGGCTGCCGGCATTTTTATTAATACCAAAAAAAAAAACAAATTATCAAATCTGTCCTCACCTCAAAATTATTTTTATAAATACCCTAACCGCCCAGCCACTGGGCGGTCCAGAATAATAGCAGACCGCCCAGAGGGGGGGGCGGTCCACTACCCATAGCGGCCGCCCACTGCTGGGGCAGTCCAGAATCCATAGCAGACCGCCCAGATGGGGGGCGGTCCACTACCCACAGCTGACCGCCCAGATGGGGGGCGGTCCACTACCCACAGCTGACCGCCCAGAAGGGGGACGGTCCACTATTTTTTTTTAATTATTTTGTTTTTTCTAGAGAGACAATATGAATATCAAGATGCTTAATTCTAACGCTAAAAATTCGGATTTTTTTTTTAAATATTAGTTAGATTACTTCTTTTAAGCATATTTATACTAAAATACACTAAATTACTTGGAATTATGTTAAATTACGTTGAATTACACTAAATTACTTTAAATTATGCTAAATTACGCTAAATTACATTAAAGTATGCTAAAATACGGTAAATTACACTAAATTACATATGAATAGGGACGATATCTTCACTGAAAAGACGAAAAACGACGACGAAACTTCAAACGGTCATAAAACGTCGCTCGAGTATCCGATTTCAGCAATTGACCACTTTTCGGAAAGCTTGTAAAAATACGCATGCGTCCGTGCCAGCTATGTAGCTATGCTGGATTTCAAAGTTCAGAATTACCAAAAAACAAAGGAAAAAGCCTCAAAACTTGAGTTGAAGTTTTCGATTTAGATTTTCATTTCTATTATTCAATCTAAGTAGCTCAGTAAATTAGTTACATAATGAACTTGTAGAATACCAATTTTTACTATTTTGGAATTTTTTTACTATTTTTTATGATTCATGAAAGATGGCACAGAATCAGTCTACTTTACCGTAATTTTGCGTAGTTTAGCGTAATTTACCGTATTTTAGCATAATTAGCGAAGTTAGCATAATTTAGCGTAATTTAAAGTAATTTAGTGTAATTCAACGTAATTTAACATAATTCCAAGTAATTTAGCGTATTTTAGTATAAATATGCTTAAAAGAAGTCATCTAACTAATATTTTAAAAAAAATCCTAATTTTTAGCATTAGAATTCAGCATCTTGATATTCATATTGTTTCTCTAAAAAAAAAAAAAAAGTGGACCGCCCAGCCCTGGGGCGATCAGGTGTCCAGAGTGGACCGCCCAGTGGCTGGGCGGTTAGGGCAATTTTAAAAATAATTTTGGGGTGAGGACATATTTGATAATTTTTTTTTTTAGGGTATTAATAAAAATGCACTGCCGCCAAGTTTGTAACGCACGCTTAAATATTATCATTGTTAGTAACATCCTTCGCTTCTATGACTGACTCATAAGGACAAAACTAAAAAATTAAGATTGAAGAAACTGAAAAATTTAACACTATGTAATTTTATTTTATAAAAGAGCTAAAATGATACCGCCCGGATCGCACCGTTTTGATACTCTTTCGGCGTTTAGGTCTCATCATTCAATGACAAGTCATATGGGATGCTTCAACAGGCCTTGAGAACAACCAATTGTTAAAAACCAAAATGTTTCCAGCAGTAGCAATTTTATCCGTCCAGCACTGCACCTACTGACACGCTTTAGTATTTTGGCCATATATTCTTCATACGGGCTCCGATTCAGGTGATTCAAAGTTCTGTGGAAAGCTGAGAACATGTTCGACAACTTCATGTGAAATATTGTGGCAGAACTAGAACGAAAACTGATCAAGATAGCGTGATAATCAGATGACAGCTTTTGGAAGGTTTTTGTCATTAATTAAGTTAGGTGTGAATTCTTAGTGGGTTTTAAATATGATCAAAAGTATGTTTGAATTCTCTTTACTTGTGGGTTTCTAGGAGAGTCTTTTTAGAGTCTCTGGGAGGTTATTAAATGTGTTTTGGTTGGAGAATAAGAACCCAAAAGTAATTTTATTACGAATAATAATATGGCTATATAACAACTCAAAAGTCATTTTGGATGGAGATTATTGAATTATAACGAATTTATTCTTGTTTGAGTTGAGTTTTATATCCTCTTATTCTTTGTTGGGTTGAGCTTTGCTCCTCTTGAGTGATGTTTAGTTGAACTAGCTAGTGTCTTTGTAAATTTCTGTGGCCGGACCATGTCATAAAAGTATTGAAACATATCAAAATTATAAATTTTTAAATGACCGTCTCCTTGGCTTGCATCTGCCCCTGTATATCTGTTTCTTTATGCTCACGTTGTTTTGAGCATTTTTATATTGTTTTGACTCTGTATAATAACTTTTTGTTTTAATGGTAATAGAAGTTAGGGCATATGACCCCTATTTATCCTTTAAAAAAAGTGAGTACCGGTACCGCGGCATTTGCACCAGTAGAATTGATCTAGCTAGGGGACCATATATTGGTAATATCTGCCTAATACGAATCCGTGACAAAATCAATTATATATATGTTTAGTTAGCGTGTGTATGTGTGTGGGGGAACCGCTTCTTTTTTTGAACAATATTTGGGAAATGTTGGACATACAAGAAAAGAGACTGGTCGTTCTATTTTCCCCTTTAACTATTGGCGCACATACGAGCCAATCAAACCATTAATTACTGATATACTGATGGTGTGATGGATTCTTTTTAAATAGCTTAATTACTCTGAGATATTCTTTCAGTACATATATTCTATTAAATGATGTCTAACTATCCCAACAACTTTTTTAAAGAAGAGGCCACCTTCGAGACTTTTATTTCCGAGAGAAGTATAAATGTACAATGGCAAAATTAGATACGCATACTCCGGAGATCATCTTAATCAGTTATATATAACTCTAGATGTCAAAAATATATAATCCAGCACACACACACACACACATATGAAAGGACTCCCCGTCTTTACCATAAAATTTGGACGGTGAACGGATATTATTTTTTTCTAGTCCTGTTTTTAAAAAAAAAATTAACATCAATATTTTTACTTTAAAAAATTTAACAGTATTATACCTGTTAAAGTAGGATAAATTTAACAGTATTATACAGAACTCGTGTGCTCATACAAATAGAAAATACTAAAAGAGAATTTGAGTACTGAAACAAGCTGATTGAACATAGGACTTCTGAATACGTACGTGTGTTCAGTATAAAATGTAAATGCATGTTGATAGGGTCATGTGCCAAAGGCCCTCATAGAACTGGTTTTGGGCTAAGAATAGACTAGGATTCGGTTCCCTAATAGGGACCAACCTGGGATCAAATAAAGGAGCTCAGAACTCAAAAAGTAAAACCGATTTTACACTGGTCTTGGGCCGACAACAACCCGGGTCTCGGACCTCTATTTGAGGACAACCCGGGATTAAGCGAAAGGAGCCTAGGGTCCGAAAGCAATTCAGTCCAACAAGGCCCGACCGGGTCTTGTTCGACAAGAGTCCAGCCCGGATTCAACTTATGATCATCGCTTCCGTCTCCGTACAACACAAGTGTGATCCAGTGACCGCCCTTTATGCGAACATAACCGCTCCCATGCGAACTCCCCTAACCGCTCTAACAACGCAGGATAATAGTTAGGGGATGAGCTATTCAAGGCAAGAAGCTCCATTGAATAAGGGCGGACTTTTCCTACCAGGCGAGGTATCATACAGGATAGAGTCCGAATACCTCCACCACTTCTCACTTCGATAACCGATACTCATCTTCTTAATCTCAGCCCATCTCCTCTAGGCAGAACGAGCCCAAACCCGTAACTTCCCATACGGCCTACCTCCCGGAAGTTTACAGGACATATCACATGTGTTCAAAACATACATGTTTTCTGATTTAGTGTTGAAATGCTACATGCATTACCTTTGCGGAAACAAAATAGTGGTTGTTTTATTCTTCAGAAAATGGAGAATGGAATAGAGAGTGAAAAAGACCATTTATGGCCTTTCTTTTTTAATTGTAGATGCAAGATGTTTTTCTACTGTCAGTTTTGTTCTCTAGAGATTATGCAATATTTAAGCTTAATGACCATTTATTACTTACTATATATTCTTCATTATTAGATCTTTATCAAATTTGAAAGAACAAAAAGAAAAATCAAGTGATCCATGCATCTCTAGTTGTACATCAATGATTTTAGCTTTCATAAATATTTATTTCGGTACTCTTTTGTTCAAATATATTTGTAAATATATATTTCGATCCTCTATTGTTTGAATATATTTAGGTTGTATAAAAAGTTCAATTTGTTTTCTATATTATCATGTTGTTTAACATGATTAGTTTATTCTTACTATATATGTTTTTAAAGCATATACAATTTCTAAAATAATATCACTTTAAAATAACTGCAATAAAAGCATAGTGTTATTTTTAATTCATGTATACTTTAATAACATAGTAGGAATAAAATTATAATTTATGATTTTCCCAATTCGATTCATTTTTTCAAAATAATGCCGAGAGAAGTTATTGGATCTACTATGTTATTCATTGATTTATGTTGAGGTAAAAAATTGGTTGTTTCTAGCATAACACATTTATTTATATCGATTCAACATAATTTTTTATATTATTACCTTGTAGCATTTTTGTCTAGACTATTTTCCAAAAATTATCCATTTTTTTTAATTTGGCCATATTTTTTTGTAATTTAATAATATTTGTTAGTGTTATCTCTAAAAATGAAGATAAATTAGAAATCAATATATAAGGTACGAAATTTTTTGGTTTAATTCTTTTCCAAATAAGAAAACGCATAGGATATATGTTTATTTTAATGAACTAATTTTGTGAGAAAATAAAGATAAATAATTATGGATAAAAAAAGTTGCGGAATAAAACAATTACAGAATGATCAAATTGTATACAGATGCCAACCAAAAAGATATATGTGTATTTGTCCTTATGAAGTGTACTTCAAGAAATGATAACATAATACATTCTTCCGATTATAATTTTCAAATTTGAGGAAAAATTGAAACATTCGCAGTAAATTCATTAAGATTTCATTAATATAAAATAATTGATGATCATTAATATAAAAAAATGCATCCTATAAAAGATATGGCATAGAGAGAAGTTAAGCAAGGACAAATTTGTCCATTCAAGTAAAAAAATTAAAATTGTTGTGTTAATAAAAATAGTTGATTATGTTAGTATCATCACTCGTCTAGAAATGGTAGAGGAAAAATTTCACTCGCAATTAACAGGAGGGCAAAAAAAAAGACAGAAAAAAAAAACACTTCAACCGAGATTATTACTGCGAATTAATGATTTGAATCGCTCAATGTGTAGTTGAGTCTTACATGTCATTAAATTAGAAAATTACCTCTATAAATGTGTTTATACTAAGAACTTGTTTTTGGTCTAGTGACAAAGGCACATGCCTCCTATGTGAAACGTCATAGTTCGAAACCACAAAGTAGAGAAATCATCTGTATTAATACATAGAAGTTTGAAATGTGTTGAATGGTTTGACCCCAATCCATATTTCAAAAAAAAAAAGTGTTTATACTATTTCAACGTGCCAAAGTCACTGGAGCGCGGCTATATAATATGTAAATATGTACCAGTACAAATAAAGGATGTGCATACCAGTAGAATGGCTTTTTAAATAAATTTTGAGTAAATCAATTATGTCCGTACCCATTATATCATACAAATTAATACAAATGACTTTTCAAATTTCAATAGACTGAAAGCACTTTTTTATGTAATTAATAAACAAAACATTAAAATACCAAGTAAAATGCTCTAACATCATTAAGTAAATTCTCACGAGTTTTGTACTCATCGATATCCATCTAGTACAAAAAAAATATATGAAATAATTAAATAATTTTATTTGAATCAAAAGCTAATACTGTAATTTTATTATTGCAATTATACTTTTGCCAATGTAATTTTGTATTTGCAAAATATATAGTCAATAAATTTAAGTTAAATTTGTCTACAAAAATTTAATAAAAGTAAAACTTCGCATACACAATTAATAAAAGAAATAATTTAAAACTATTTGAAAAATAAAAATAATAAAACATTTTGAATTACCTTTGTTGAGTTAGAACTTGAGAATGTGAAATAATCTGGAAGATGGAAGGCAAAAATAATTTAAAAGATGAAAATAAAGGACATGGCGATATCTAATAGATAATATGTCAATGAAAATAAATGATATATCTACTTATTAGTTTCATTAGTTATTTATAGCCAATCAGTTTCTTTCCTTAATCACAATCAGCGGTGCACAAAAAGCTTGTAGTTCGTAATTCGATTGAGTTCGATTCGAAAAAAAAATTTGATTCGAAATGAATCAAATCAGTTCGGTTCTGAAACGAATCAAATCCAGTTTGGTTTGAAATTGGTTCGAATCAAACTCGAATTGAGTCTGACTCGGTTCGAAGCTCTTCTTTTTAGTTCTAAACCCTGCTTCAATTTCGAACCAGTTCGGTTCGAAACTGGTTTGAATCGCACCGAATTAAACTCGAACTCTTCTTTTCAGTTCCAAACCCTGCTTCAATTTCGAACCAGTTTGATTCGAAATTGGTTCGAACTCAAACTCGAACTGGATTAAGTTTGATTCGGTTTGATTCGTTTGCTAGCCCTAATCACAATATTTCAGTCTTATTAGTTTCCTTTTCGGACAGAGGACAATATATTCCATAAAAGAACTTTCTCTTACCCCAGCCCTGCGGCAATTAATTTGATCTGTTAAAATCTACATCCTTAAATTACTGCTAATTAAGGTTCTTTTTTATTTAAAGATAATTAAGGTTACTATCAAACTTGTTTTTTCTATCACAACCTTATCAGATTTATAAGAGGGAGAATGATGACACTGAAGAGACTAGTGAAATAACTAACTGATTACGCACTTGTGCTTTCAGTTTTAGCTATTTACTAGTAAATCTAGAAAAGTTTACTCAAATCATAATCTATGTTTGTTTTTCTAGGCACCCAGTTTAATAAGCCCAGAGACGCAATATTCGACCTAAAGATAGGCGATAAATTCATTTGGGCTCAATTCAATGGCCTTAAACATTTAATTTTATACTTGGGCTAAATATGGGCCTTTGAAGAGGATTACATGATAAAATAAATGTGGGCTCTTTAGAGCAGCTGTGTTCTTGTTTGTTTCTTTTATTTCTGATCCTTTTGCGCCTGTATTTTTTGTCTTATTTCTCTAAATTGACATCAAAAAGGAATATTTATATGTGAATAAAAAATTAAGTTTTATGCAATTGTTTTGCTTTACATTTATAAAAAGGAATTTTCTTATATTGCGAAACGTTTGTCTAGCACCTATGCAATATTTGGCGATTTCGATTTTGATCGATTCAGCCTCTTTTTCTGCTTTTGTTTATTTTTTGGCAGATGCAAATAAACCAAGCAGATGAATAAATATTGACGGGGAAGCTGCCCAAGTCCGCTTTTTTTTTTTTAAACAGGAAGAGCAAACCACTTTTAACATCCCAGCTTTTGGTAGAGTTAGTAGAACAGCACAGTTCCTGAGCTGCCCGAAGTAACACTTCTTTGTTTGGTTGCCATAGGTTCAGGAATAACATATTTATTCCAGGAACAACGTTATCTCATGCATCCAAATCCCAAACATATCCCACAAGAGTTATAAATAATCACAATGTTCCTTTAATTCCCTGTCAGAACTAAGCAAGAATAAAATCCAATCAAACAGAACAAATAAGCAATACAAAAAACATGAAAGGACTAAGAAAAGAAGACATTATAAGTATTAAACAGTATAACAAAACTCAGCTATGATTAAATAATATAACTATTGACTGCTTAAATATAAACAAAGGAAAAGAAGGTATTAGTAGAGAATGTAGACAATTTGATATTTAAAGCAAGGACATTTCAAATTGGATCTTATTGAGGTTTCTTGCTTTTAATCAATCACAGAAGCTTTACTTGAACAACCAAGTGAAGAGAAAAATTGAAAGAATTTTTCATGTGTCATGCTTTTGGCAAGATTGCAGTATAAATACCATGTATTTTAGTATTACTGTTATTGTTGTAGAGCTTTTGCATGAAATTTTGGTCTTCATCTCTTTCAATTGTATCACAACAAGACTCAATTTGGTCTAAACAAGCTTTGTTAATTCAAAGCAAAAACGGAGTCTAAACAAGCTTTTTTTCCTAAAAGGGATGATACTCATTAAAAAAATATGGTTTTTGACATATATTACCAAGATGGTTCAAGGGTTGAAAGATTTACGACAATTATATTTGATAGGAAAACTTCTAGGATCACTGCATCAGTATTATAATTCCAATTTCTTCTCATGAAACCATCTACATGCAGGTGCATTTGGAAATGATACTTCGACACTGAGGATCGAAAGATCAAACCTATTAGTTTGATAAAAAATAAAAAAAAGGTCAAACCTATTCATAAATAGATACCGTAAGAGTTGCTGAAACCATAGGATGCTCCGCCTTTTACCCCTATAATTATATATATCCCTATGACAAAATAAAAAATAAAAAACAAATCAAATCAATATCTTGCAAATTTAAAACAGCACTTGTATATAAGTCCATGGGGAAAATGTTAACCAAAATGTTCCAATTTTGTTATTTTAAACACTTCATATTACTATCACATTACATATTTTTAAAATTCTGAGATAATCTACATTTTTTGTCAGTAGCATTTCTGGCAAATGTTGAAAAAATCGTTACACAGCCTAATGTTTCAGAAGGTTGGCTCGGTGATACTGCAAAAATCAACAAGCTCCCTAAAATGATAGAAAGCCATCTATCAAGTAAATTGAATTTGTAATGTGATATAAAGTGCTTCATACAAAATCAGTGAATAACATGAATATTTGAAAGAACCATGAGAACTTAAAACTAAGTATGAAAAGGATGAGACGAATTTCAGTTACAATGATGCCAAATTTATCTCTGAATCACCCTTCTAAACTTCTTAAAATGCCACGGGTTCATTTGGCTGTGCCTGAATGTTGGACAAGGGCAGGTGTAACACAGGTAGTCTGCAGCTAATACAATAATTAATGCTGAGGAACAAAGGAAAATGTACATTGTGTTGGGATTGCCGGCAAGTCAACTGCATCAGAGATCTGGTCCCACAACTTACAGGGATGACCATTGTTCGTAAATTGCGAGGTGAAGATGAAAGTGTTTACACCATTTCTTCAATTCTTTTCTTCTTATTTAACCTGTTCACAAGAGATTGGTAACCCAATATTGGCGTGTTTGCTCATACAAAATAACACTATAAACTTGTACCAGGAAATATATTCAAAGCATTATTTGTGATTTCTCGACTACTCCCAACGATACTAATATTGTCATCTTCTTAGAGGATTTATTGAAGTCATGGCATAGCACTTGATGTAACAACAGTAATATTGCAAGAAACAAAATGGCATAGAAACCTGCCCTGTTTACAGGGAAAAAATCTAGTCCAGACTAGTTCGCTTTTGAAATAATATCCGAGATTCAGTACTATCCTAGATGAATATCTGATATATTCATTACAAGATAAGCTCTTCCAAGAGCATGCACATAACATGAGTGAGATACATTTTCACAATTTCAATAATTACCAGAATTTTTTTTTAAAAGAAGGCTAGTGCCCATTTCATTGCTGAAATTGGTAAATACAATTTAGATGTTTATCCAGCAAAGCTGGTCCAAAACCTCACATACGAGGAACCTGAGAGAATAGCAGCAGTCTAAACAACACATCAAACATACAGCCCAAGTTTGTGAGATAGCTAATCTCCAAAAAAAGTCTAAATTTGCACTAACTAAACCACATAGTAAAGGGTTGGGAAAGGTAACGAATGACAAAAAGAAGTGCTGCTTCGCCTTCATTCTGGTGCCGAAACCTCTGGAGGTTGGTAGACTACCATCTCCTGGGGCATGAACTGTGCCAAAGGTATCGCATCCTCTATCACTGGGAGCCAATCTTCAACCGCACCCTTGGCTGTTTTCTTCCTGGTACCTGCCCAAAATAGAGATAACGATTTAATAAGAAGTATCAGAGTTCGTGCTGATTGAATGTGACAGTTATCAAAACAAATAGCATTTCTGTGTTTCGAAACGACCCAACATAAAGCACTAAATACGATGAGAAACCCATTTCTGTGTACCGTAGGGAGCTGAACTGCAAAATCAATGATATCTGAAAAAGAGTGCCATTGATGCATAATATCTTGTGTTTGACCCAACCAAAACCAGATCTGTTGTAATAAAGGGCAATTCAAGAATAGGTGGTCAACTGTTTCATAATCAGAACAGAATACACAAGTAGTTGGCCCATCGCATCCTTTGATTGAGAGATTATCTTTGGTCAGAATTTTATTATTTTGAGTTAACCACATAAAGATTCTAATTTTGGGGGGTACTGGTAAATTCCACCACATGAGGGGTAGAACTGGAAAGTCCCATCTACAGTTGAGAAAGTTATATAAGGATTGAGTAGTAAACTCCCCTGAAGCTTCCCATCTCCACTTTATTTTGTCATGAGTGTGAGTGATGGCAGTAATTCTGAGTATGTGTAGTATTTCTCCCCAATCTGTTTTGTTAGCACCTTCTAAAGTCCTTCTAAAGGACAATTGAGACCCTTGAGAACGAATCACATCTGTTAGCAAAATTTGTTTGGTTCTACATAATTGATATAACTCAAGGAATCTAGTTGCTAAAGAACACTCTAAATACCATATATCAGTCCAGAATTTGATGGTGGAATGGAGACCTAGATCATATGTAACACATATATTACCTAATGGTTCTAATTGGATGACATGAGACCAGAAAGGTGATAGTGGCAGGGGGGTACCAGAATAGTATTTATTAATAATGATGGTTTTCCACAATCCTTGGTAATCTGAATTCTTGTATTTCCACCACCATTTCAATAGTAATGCTATATTCATCTGATTAAGATCAAGAACTCCTAAGCCACCAAAATGTTTGGAAATGCAAATAGTTTCCCAATTCATTAAGGCATATTTAAATTTTTTATCGGACCCCTGCCATAAGAACCTTCGTCGAATTTTATCTATTTGTTTCAAGACGGTCACGGGTAATCTAAACACTGATAGAGCATACAATGGTATGGAACTCAGAACTGAATTAAGTAAAGTCACCCTACCACCTATAGAGAGGAGTTGACCCTGCCAACTAGGCAATCTGCTTTCTAATTTATCTATAAGGAAGGACCAATCTGCAACCAGCAGCTTGTGATTATGTAAAGGTAACCCTAGGTACTTAATAGGGAACTGCCCTTGTTGACATCTAAATAATTGATTTAAGGCTACATTATCAGCTACATTAAGATTGTACAATTCAGTTTTCTCATAATTCATTCGAATCCCTGACAAGGCTTCAAAAGCCATCATGACCCACCAGGCAGCTTCCACATTATTGTCCTGGGCAGCCAGGAACAATATTGTGTCATCAGCATAGTGGCAATTAGTGACTGCTTTATTATCAATACATGTAGGTCCTAACCCTTGTATTACATTAGCTCTTCTACCCTTATTAAACAACTTGCTAAGCGTATCTGCAGCTAGGATATATAAAAAAGGAGATAAGGGGTCTCCTTGCCTAACCCCTCGCTTGCAGTAGAAATAGTCTGTCATTTCCCCATTGATACTAATACAAGATTGGGAACTATGTAACCACAGGGTAATCCATTTAATCCACCTAGAACCAAAATTTCTACTAGTTAGAACTTCTAAAAGATACTCCCAGTGAATTTTATCATATGCTTTTTCAAAGTCAACCTTAATGACTACACCAGGTTGTTTGGTCACCTGACAGGAATGAATAATTTCTTGGCTTAGGATCATATTATCTAGTATATACCTATTCTTAATGAATGCTGACTGACTTGAGTCTATTAATCTTGGCATGACTCATTCCATTCTAATTGTAAGTAATTTAGAAATTATCTTAAAGCTACAATTTACTAAGCTAATAGGTCTGAATTTTTTAATTAATGTAACATATTTTTCTTTAGGGATCAAACAGATGCAAGATTTATTTAGTTTATGCAATTTTCAAAAGGAATAATATTTCAAAAGGAATAAATTAATCTTACCACATACTGCGAATCACGCACTCTAAGGAGTCTCTCCTTCTAGATCTTTCATAGATGATAGAAGACATCGCTTTGACGCTAGGGTTACAGTTAGGGTTTTAATTACATAACAGCTAGTGTTAAGGCTGCAAATAAGGTTGCGGCTAGTGTGGGTTTAGTGAGGCGGCTAGTGAGGGTTTAGTGAGGCGGCTAGGGTTAGGGTTTAATGTATAGTGGGAGCGAGGACCGAGGAGGTGGCGAGAAGGAGAGGCGATGAATCAGGCAAGATGGGCTGTCCTGTGACAGGACTCCTGTCCATGATCGGATTTGATCAAAATTGAAATGTAAATTTATTAAAATTTTACAAGATCTGATAAGGCTGGGCAGTCCATCGGTTCGGTACAAAGTACAAACAGAACAAAGTTAAGTCAGCCGAAGTATTTTTCGGTTTACAACTGTCGCAGCCAAATGAAAAAAAAAAACACGAATTAAAACCGAACTAAAAACCCGAATCTTTACGTAATATCCTTTTATTTTTTTGGGTTCTTATATCCTTTTATACACGGAGTGAGAAAGACCCGGCAAAAATATCCAGAAAACAAAAATAGAACTGGAACAAGGTTTGCATGTTTAAAAGGATTCGAGAAAAAAATCACAATAAAATATCATGATGAACAGAATTGAAAAAAACACAAGAGACACTTTCATCTTGCCGATTTTTTATTAATATCCAATATTAAATAAAAATTAATACAAATGTCAACGATTTTTTAAGAAATTTTAAAAATGCTCAAGCTTCCGAGAAACTCAGAAGCTGAATTCTTTTCTGGGCCGCCGAGTTTCTCAGCGGCCCGAGTATTTATATATATGTGGGGCGGGCTGTTGATTTTTTCTAAAAATCATTTCATCAAATTTTATACTCTCTCCTCACTTTCTCTCTTTCTCCAAGAAATCTCCTTCTCTTTCCATATTTTCAAGTCTCTTATTTTCTTTAAAATTTTAATTGTCCAAAATGGTTATAAATTGTTAAAATTTGTTAGTAATGTACCAAAATTAGTATAACTTAGTTTTAATTAGTGTTAATTAGTATAACTTAGTGTAATTAGTGTAAATTAGTGTATTTCAATTTAATTTAATATAATTTAGTTTAATTAGTGTAACGTAGTATAATTTAGCTTAATTTAGCTTAATTAGTGTAACTTAGTAGTATAATTTAGTATAAATTACTATAACTTATTATTAATTAGTATAATTTAGTATAAATGCCGAAATTTTAGTATATTTTATTTTTATTTCGTATAATTAGTATAATTTAGTATAAATTAGTATAATTGTGTATAATTAATATAATTTAGTTTATTTTAGTATATCTTATTTTAATTTAGTATAATTAGTATAATTAGTATAATACAGTACAAATTAGTATAATTGAGTATTATTAATATAATTCGGATTTTTAGTATCTACTTTATTTTAATTTAGTATAATTAGTATAATGTAGCACAAGTTAGTATAATTGGGTATAATTAATATAATTCGGATTTTTAGTATCTACTTTATTTTATTAAGCTATCGAAATACCAAAATTCAAGTTCGAAAATGATCAGACTTCCTTAGATTTACCATAACTTTTTATTAAGCCATTGAAACACCAAAATTCAGGTTAAAAAACAATCAGACGTTACTTAGATTTATCGTAACTTTTTATTAAGTTTAATTTAGTTATTTTTAGAAATTAGCATAACCTTTATATTTACCAAAACCTTCATTTATAAAATTATAATGGCTAGAGGACGGCCTAGGTCTCGACATTAGCCGGTATTAGATGCTGATGATGCTCCGATTCCAGCTGATAGCACGAAGCATTTCAGTCCTCTTCTCTGGATGCCCCACAGCGATCACCGAGTATCACTAGCTTCTTGCGAGGTACGTTACAGTTTTTGTCTAATTTTAAAGTTTAAATTTTTCTGTGTTATCACTATAATATGGTGAGGACCATTTTTCAAAGCAGAACAAGACCCTTTTAGATGTTCACCATCGAACACTTGGAATGAAGTACTACAAGCTGATGGACTCCTATCTCCTCAACCTAAGGTGACATTTAGGATGTCAGTGCCCTATGGGGTTTGCCGATCAGTGACACCTCCGTTGGTGGTGTATCTGACAGTCCACACTATGTTGACTCGATAGGACAGTTGTTGGGAGCAGATCCAACCGACTTACGGGCTAAGAAGGGGACTCTTGTTACCATATGCAGCTCAGCAGGTTACGCAACCACTTCAGAGCCGGTCTAACTACGGACTCCACCCCGAGGATATTTAGCGGTAATATTTCGAACACTTTCTATTAAATGTTGATATTTTGAACAGCGGTTTATTATTTTTATTATCTACTTTATATTGCAGCTATACACTCGTAATAGATCTTTTTGGTTCTATCATGTTTACTGATTCTAGCGGTGACGTCGTCCCACTGATGTATTTGTGGCTACTTGAAGACCTTGAGACGTTGTTAAGGTACAACTAGGGTGGAGCTGTCATTGCCCGCCTATACCACAACCTGTGCATGGCTTGTAAGATAAGTCTCTATCTCTTTTCTTATTTAATTTTTTTATTAATCAATCTGAAAACCTTAACAGCAACATTCTTTAAAATGCAGAAGGAGACAAAGCAAATGTTTGAGTCGACTCTTTTGCTGCAGCATTGGTCATGGTCACGGCTACTAGTGTGCCGGTCTATCCCGAATGATCTTGAACCAGAGTAGGGACCACCAGATCTGGAGACATGCCCCGCATATATCTCCGGAGTTTGTGCCCATAGAGGAGGACACTAGTGGAAAATGTGCAAACAGTATCGCCTCATCAGGATCGGTTAAATTAAAACACTGACACTAATACCTTTTGCATCGGGTAAACAAGATACCCGCTCTTGATTGGTACGTATCAAGATCGGTTACAGGTTTAACCGATCGCGATAACTAGTAATCAGGATCGGGATATATATCCACCGATCCAGATAATAAACAAGATCGGTCCAAAATACACCGATCTCGATTGTCAAGTATCATGAACGGTCTTTTTATTATCCGATCCTAAAGTTAACATTCAAGATCGGCTAAATAAATAACCGATCCTGGAAACATATGAATTTTTTGATTCCATAGAATAATATTCAAATTTTTTCGATTCCAGGATCGGTGAACAATTAAAAAACCGATCCTGATGAATATCTTTCTGCCATTTTTTTTTTCTTTTCAGGCAGATATAGATATATATGTATATTGAAAATCATATAATTTCTTATCCACACCAATTATTCAAGCAACTCATTTGTGATTGACACCCATTATTCACACATGACATACAAATATGCAATTAAAACAAATATGCCAAACAAATCATAATTTAATCAAGCATCACACAACCATAAATAAAAACAACCATAATATCAATAATAAGTTAACTTGCTTAGTTAGATCATATAGATCTCAAAATGACAAGTTCATATCCAAAAGAAGTAAATTAACAAATTCATACCATATATATATAAGAAGTTAGATCATATAGCTAGATCTCAAAATAAACTTAATTAGTTGCAAAAAAAAATAAACTTAGTCTTCAAGAGGGCCGTCGATGCATGTTGGGCAACTCCATTCGACAAGTCGGAGGTCCTTGTTCTTCTCCTCCTCGCCAACACATTCCGGATGGAATGTGTTGCGACATGTCTCACAACGGAGCACGGCATCCTCCTTGGCAAACAAGAGGCACTCGAAGCACTCCACCATCTCAGCAAAGGTTGGAAGAGCATTCACCTCGAGCTCAACTTCTTCACCCTCACTGTCCTCATCACCGTCACTATCCGGATCGAGGTAAGGATTTGAATCGAGAATGCACTCAGCTAGGAGTGCCAAGGCCGGGTCATCGCTATGGAAGAACTCCTTCAACTCTCGCTTGTTGAAGTGCTGTGCAAAGTCATCGCCCTTGCTGGTTATGAACCGACGGCGAGGAGGCATTTCTAATACGAGAAAATACACGTACAACGTAAAAAATAATGAAAACAAAGTGATCAAAGAAAGGAATAAGGACATTAAAACCTTGAAAAAGTGATCAATGAAAACCTACTGTGCAAGAAATGGCGAGTGTTGAAGGAGAGAAAATGGCAGATTTTTGAATTGAAGTTGAAAGGTTTGAGTGTGAAGAGGGGAAGAGGGGAAGAGGGGAAGGCGTCTCATTTTACGTGCCACCTTTACGTATCAGGATCGGTTATTAATAATACACCGATCCTGTATGTGCACTACCGGCGTCGGTTTCAAATAAAAGACCGATCGGGATAGTATCGGGATCGGTTCACCATAATTAACCGATCCTGAGATTAGTTTTGCATTTAATATCCATCTACCCGATATTTTTGGGATCCGTATCAGCTCTTGTCTCAAGACAATGGAAAGGGACGGTCCAGATTTACTCTCAAAGAGTCTAGTATTAATTGTGCTTTGAGATTCGTGTCAAGATCGGTTATAAAGTCTTTTTGTATTTTCAAGATTTTGTATTTTTAATAATTGTGCTTTGAGATTCGTGTCATTAATATTTAAAAAACGTCCTAGACGATTTGTAAAACGTCCTGACGATTTAATGTTAAAATCAAAATTCAAAACCAAAATTTTCATCTTCAAATGTCCAGAAGAAATCGTTGTGAGACGTTTTATAATCGTCCGAGACGTTTTCGGCGCCTCTTAGCCCCCTGTGAACCGACTCTTCCTCTCTTCTTCTTTTCTCTTCTTTTCTCTTCTTCTCTCCGCCACCCTAGCCCTTCAATCTCTACTACAACCACCACAAACCACCAAATCACTTATTTTAAAGTGATTTCTCCTCTCCTCTCAACCCTCCTTCCATTTCTCCTCTTAAAATCAAGGTTTTCTCCCTCCTTCTCTCTCTCCACCAAAACCCTAAATCTCGCCACCTTTTCAAACCGGCAATCCGACCGTTCAATCGACGATCCGTCTTCATCATTGCACTTCTTGAGTCGTTCTCTTCACGGATTTGTACTTCAATATTCAATCGGTAATTTTCAATTTCTCTCTTCTATCAATGGCACCAAAACTCTCCAAATTGAATATCCTTCGAAAGAAGAGGTCTCGCAACGATGCGGGTCAATCTAGTGCCACTGAGATTGAACAGGATACCAATATTTATCGATCCAACACCTATTTATTTAGAAATCCAATTGCTCACACCAATTTCACGGGTCAATTTTCGGATCGAAAATTATCGAATTGTTATTATTTCAACAAGGCCTAGGTTACCTTCTCATTTCCCGAGGATGACAAAATTATCGGGTTTATCCGTCATTGGCCTTGGGAAAATTTGATCACGTGTGATGAACCCTATAGTGAGATGATTACCAAAACCTTTTATTGCAATCTCACTTTCTCCGAAAACCCATTTGTTGTCAAGTCCTATGTTTGTGGCCGAGAAATCATTCTCTCTTTGGACAATGTCGCCAATTGGCTTGGGTTAGTCAATGAAGGTGAAGAAGCCTATCTTCTTCGGAATTGGCCCGAACTTGCTTTAGAATCATCCGATCACTACAAAACCTGGTTTGCTCGCCGTAACTTTGGCCTTAAATCCCTCTATGCCTCATCTCTTCCCTCTTTACATCGTTTGCTATTTCTTTTCGTTAACAATATTCTCATACCCAAAGCAACGATCAAATCTAACATTGAAAGAGGTCCAATGTACTATTTGAGGCACCTCATCTCCATGGATGAAAAACGGTTCAAGATCCCTTTTATCATTCTTCGTCACATGATTGCTTGCTATTCTAGCTCTGTTGCCAATCTCCCCTATGGCCATTTAATTCATCGCATGATTCGCCTACATGGCATAACCGTCCCAAGTCATCTCATTCAAAATGAGCCTAATCATTTGCTTGATATTCTACCCAAACATGGTTGGGTCAAAAGTGTATCGGGTTCGGGTTTACCAGTGATAAAACCTGACATCAGACCTATCAATGATTGGATAAATGCTCCAAATGCTCTACCTAACCAATATTGGGATCCGGATGTAGAAGAATCGCCGGCTCAACCTGAACAACCACCAATACCACCAATGGCTCAAGATGAACTTCCTGAAGGAGCGGAAAATCAATTGGCTTGGATTGTTGAACACATGCAAGAATACCAAATAGCCAATAACAACCAATTTACCGCGATCAACAACGATCTTAAAATATTGAAGTCAAGATCACGCAAAATCCATATTCAAGGTCGCAAAAACGCCGAAGCAATTTATGATATTGATCTCACCACTTCGGAACTCGCTCGGCGCTTTGTGAAGCAATATGGTGCTTCTAGTGGTGCGTCCACTAGTGCCCCTCACATACCTTCCGAAGATGATGATGATGAAGATGATGAAGAGGGTGAAGAGGGTGACGAAGGAGATGATGACGATGATCCCGAAATTTAATCCTCTATGAACTTTTACAATTAGAATTTGCTAAGTGATTGCTATGCTATGTTATTTGTGTTGCATGAACTTTTATTATTTCTATGTTGTATGATTGCACTTTTATTATTTGACTTGAACTTTGTTAGGTATATGATTGCATGTTTAATCCTAAATTGATTATCTTTCGTATGGTTATATTTGTGATGATATGCATGTTCAAGACAATTGGAATTGCAATTTAGAGCACTTGGACTGAAGAAATCATCAAGTTATTTATCAAGCATTTACCCAGAGGAAACGTTCTGAGACGTTTTTTAATCGTCTCAGACGTTTTAAGAATTCTCACAGAAATTTGAATTTTTTGACCTAAGTTAAACTAAAACGTTTTCAACGTTTTACAAAACGTTGGGACGTTTTATAAAAGAATATACACCACGTTCTTGATACTCATCAAGATCGGTTAATAACAAACCGATGCTGGTGATTATCAGGATCGGCTAAAAAATTAACCGGTGCTGATGATTATCAGGATCGGTATTATAACTTAACCGATCCAGATACCTTGTTAATTTCTTATCCCTTTCCGCAATACGAGGTCTTTTAATTTGCTCCCTTTCCAGTGCGCGATCTGTCTCTGCCCTCTTTGAGGTGTTTTCGTTCTCTGAACTCTCTCTACCCGAAACAATTGTTTCTCTTCCTCATTTGTTGATCTATCTCGGTTGATGGTTGATTGAGGTAATATAAACCCGATTCCTTCATTTTTAATTTAAAATGCTAACTAATTTTAGGCACAATCCCATAAAGAATCAAGAAATTAGGAAATTCAAGTGTACGTTTTATATTTGATCTATAATTCTCGTTCTACAAGCACATATCAATCAAATTAACTTGGATTGATGAGACTCAAGAATGGTAAATTTGTTTTTATATTAGGGCTCATGTGGTGTATTTTGCTTCAAAAGCCCAACTCAATTCTCATTATTTTTGTAGATTGGCTATTATTGAGGAATCTGGTGCAACGATCTTCATCTCACTCGATTCGGCGTCGAAAAAAATTGTAAGTGCAACATGAACCTCGTGTTTGGCTTTGTGAATGAAACTTGATCATGTATTTTGATAATAGTATATATAGTTAATTAAAGGTATTTCCACCATTAGGTATCTAGCTAGAGTATTGTCTTACGAGCCACAACCCAATGAATAATGCCTTTAGGTCATAAAACCCGTTCAAAATTAATCCATTAGGGATTAATTTTGAATAGTCCCCGTTTTGGGACTGCTCTTTGAATACTTTGTCTCAATTAGGATGTGGCCACTTGTTAGTCGTGTTTTAGTATTTAAGCGAATTTCGGCAGCATTTCCTCTTAGTTCCCCGAATATTTGGAGAACTAAGGGGAAATGCTGCCGAAATTCCCTTAAATACTAAAACACGACTAACAAGTGGTCACTACTGAGACAAAGTATTCAAAGAGTGGGATAGGATGGTAACCGGCCCCATGTAAGCCCTTGAGCATACATTTAAAGTACCATATATTCCCTTGTGCTTAATTATTTTTTCTTATAATTGCAGATGGACCGCAGTTGGATGTACGGAACATCACGTATATCCAATGAATATATGGCCGGTGTTGATGAATTTATGAAAGTTGCTACGGAAGATACGGCGAAGAATGGGACTGGGCTGATGTCGTGTCCTTGTCGTGATTGTAACAATATGAATAAATTTTCCAATCCCAACCAAGTGAGGAACCATTTAATCCGACGTGGATTCAAGCAACAATATAAGCGTTGGATATGGCATGGCGAGAGTTTGGAAACCGATATAGGTAGTGAGCATCAGGAATACCATACTGGTGGGAGTGACGGAAGTGGTGATGGACCACACGATGGGACCGATGATGCGGTGGTAGATGAAACTGAGAATGTTGATCAAATGTTACGTGATTTAGAAGAGGATTTTGATAATGATAAGCAGTACTCTGTATTTGAGAATTTGTACGAAGATTCTAATAAGGAATTGTATCCCGGTTGTTCTAAATTTTCAAAATTGAAAGGTGTATTAAAATTGTATAACCTTAAAGCATCAAACGGTTGGAGTGATACAAGTTTTACTGCGTTATTACAAAAATTGAAAGAAATGCTTCCGGACGGAAACGAGATACCATATAATGTTTACGAAGCGAAGAAAATGTTGTGTCCAGTGGATTTGGAAGTTCAGAGAATACACGCGTGTCCAAATGATTGTATATTATATCGAAATGAGTACGAAGATTTCCACGAGTGTCCAAAATGTGGTGCATCACGTTATAGTAGAAAGCATCTAACCAGCGATAAAATGGGGAGTGATAAACCGGATAAAGGACCTCCGGCAAAAGTACTATGGTACCTCCCCGTGATACCGAGATTCAAACGTTTGTTCTCAAATGCCAAAGATGCGAAATTATTGCGTTGGCATGCCGATAACCGGAAAAGGGACGGAAAATTACGGCACCCCGCTGATTCTCCTCAGTGGAGAAATATTGACAGAAGATTTCCCGAATTTGGCGGTGACCCAAGAAACCTAAAGCTCGGGCTGAGTGCAGATGGAGTGAATCCGCACAGTAGCATGAGCAGTAAGCATAGCAGTTGGCCGATTCTTTTGTGCATTTATAATCTTCCGCCGTAGTTATGTATGAAACGCAAATACATCATGCTGACCTTGCTGATATCAGGACCCAAACAGCCCGGAAACGACATAGATGTGTATCTAGCGCCGTTGATTGAGGATTTAAGCAAGTTATGGCATCCCGGAGTGGAGATATTTGATGCATATACCAAGGAGAAATTCACTTTACGGGCCATGATTTTCTGCACCATTAATGATTTTCCGGCCTATGGTAATTTGTCGGGTTATAGTGTTAAAGGGGAAAAAGCGTGCCCTATTTGCATGGATGATACAGTCGATATGTGGCTACCACATTCCTCGAAAAATGTGTACATGGGTCATCGTAGATTTCTTCCTGCCAACCACGCACACCGAAAGAGAAAGAAAGCATTCAATGGAAAGACCGAGAATGTCACAGTAAATTATCCATTGACCGGCCAACAAGTTTATTCGAGAGTAAAGGATATTGAAAATCAGTTTGGGAAATGGAAAAAAAAGGCGGTGAGAAAGAAAGGGTCTCCGAAAATTACATGGAAGAAGAGATCAATATTCTGGGATTTGACATACTGGGAGCATTTAGAGGTTCGACACTGTCTCGATGTGATGCACGTGGTTAAAAATGTGTGTGATAACATGGTTGGAACATTGTTGAATATTCCGGGAAAGACTAAGGACGGTATCAATGCCCGAAAAGACATGCAATTCTTGAACATACGGCCGGATCTACAACCGGCAGAGAAGGAAAGAGAAAAGGGTAAACTTTGCACATACCTAAAACCCGCCATGCATACGTTGTCAAAAAAAGAAAAAACAAGTTTATGTGAATGCCTTCATGGTGTAAAAGTACCATCTGGATATTCTTCAAATTTTAAGAACCTGGTTTCACTGGAGGGATTAAAATTGATAGGTATGAAGTCCCACGACTGTCATGTTTTACTGACACAGCTTCTTCCTGTTGCAATTCGGGGCATATTGCCACCGTGCGTTAGACAGACGATCAAAAAGCTTTGTTTTTTCTTCAACGCCATTTGTTGCAAAGTAAATGATCCTGATACGTTAGATGCTTTGCAGAAGGAGGTTGTCGTCACTCTCTGTCACCTTGAAATGTATTTTCCGCCGTCTTTTTTTGATATAATGGTTCATTTAATTGTTCATCTAGTTAGAGAAATTAAGATGTGTGGGCCTGTTTTCTTGCGGTACATGTATCCGTTTGAGAGATACATGGGATTGTTAAAGGGATATGTGAGGAACCGATATCGTCCTGAGGGCAGCATTGTAAGAGCATATGCTGCCGAAGAGGTGATTGAGTATTGTACTAATTATCTGGATGATTTAAAAGCCATCGGCATCCCTAAACCTCGGCACGGCGGAAGACTTCACGGGGTAGGCACCTTGGGATCGAAATTAATCGTGCCCTTACATACAACGATGACCCTAGCACATTTACATGTTTTGCAGCACCTCACCGACGTTCATCCTTATTTGGACGAGCACATGACTTTCTTGCGTCAACAGAATCCTAGGAAATCCGATAAGTGGTTGATTGGAGAACACAATGAAAGGTTCGAAGGATGGTTTACACGTAGAGTCATGAAAGCTCCGGAGGGAGAAAACATTAAAGAAGTTGTCAAAATGTTGGCTCTCGGTCCAGTCCATGTCGTGAAAACCTTCCAAGGATTTGACATCAACGGGTATACATTTTACACAAGAAGTCAATATTTGAAGAGTACCGTGCAAAACAGCGGAGTGACTGTGGTAGCCGTGTCGAGTGATTTTTCAGGAGCTAAAGGTGCCGGACCATCGCATGCCTCGATGTCGTATTACGGGTTTATCGAAGAAATTTGGGAGCTAGATTACAGAAAATTTAAGATCCCGATATTTCAGTGTAAATGGGTCGACAACCGTAAGGGCGTTAAAGTTGACAACGATGGTTTCATTTTGGTGGATTTCAATAAGGTTGGATACAAGGATGATCCATTTATACTTGCAAGACAAGCCACACAAGTGTTCTACATAACTGATCCAGCCGATCGTTTAAGACATGTTGTCCTCTCCGGGAAAAGACGTATTGTCGGGATTGATAATGTAGACGACGAAGAAGCGTACGATCATTTTGATGATATACCTCCTTTTTCCACTGGCATGGCATCTTTACCAACTGTCGTGGATAATGAAACAAGTCACATGCGCAACGATCATAATGAAGGAGAATGGATTGAATAAATTTGATATTCAATGTTTTATTGGTATGTCATATCTAGACTTTTTTAATCTTTTCCGACTTGAAAAAAAAACTTCAATGTTCCTGACTTAATGTGGATATTAATTTTTGTCCAGGAGGCATTATAATTACTTGACTATGGGGGTTGCATGCAAGGTGTCATAAATATTTAGGCTTTTTTGTGTTATTATTGTGTTGTTTGATAAATTATTGTGTTATTTAGTAAATTTTGAATTATACAAATGTGATGCTAATCATGTAAATATAAATTATGTGAATGTATATTTGATGCATTACATAAATCCATTGAAATTATGTAAACAGTGATTTAGTTTTTCAAAGTACTGGATTAAATATATATGCATCAGGATCGGTTATTAAGTTAACCGAACTTGATCACAGTACGCAGGATCGGTTTTTTAACAAAAAACCGATCATGATGATATATTTTCGCGGTGATTTAATTTGGCGCCTCTCTGGCTACTTAGCGAAAATTGGTCGCCTGAATTCATTTTCAAAACTCGATCTGAGCTCACTGTCCCTCTCTCTCTCGCTAATCTCTCTCTCTCGGGCGCACTCTGCCTCCCTCGGTGCACTCCGCCTCTCTCGGTGCTAACACCGCCTCTCTCGGTGCTAACGCCGCCTCTCTCGGTGCTAACACCGCCTCTCTCGTATTCTTACGGTGCTCACGCCGCCGCCTCTCTCGCCGCTCATTCTCTCCCCGGCACCTCCAGTGCCGGTGCTATCGGTGGTGCTTCCATCTCTCTCCAACTAATTTCGCACTAATTTCGGGTAAATGCTCAAACACCTTTCAACTGGTACCTTTAACTGGTACCTTGAGTTCACCTCTGGTACCGGACTAATTTAACTGGTACCTTGAGTTCACCTTTTAACTGGTACCTTTTAACTAATTTAACTGGACTAATTTCGCACTAATTTCACTGTGTTGCTGTTGCTGGTACCGGACTTGGTTTTCATAGTTTATATTGTTCAAAGTTGTATTGTTCAAAGTTATATTGGGATCAAGGTTTACATTGTTCAAAGTAATATGCTTCCCCAAGTTTAGAAAATTCACATGTTGCTCCAGTTTTGAAAAAACAGCACGAATACACATGCTGCTCCAGTTTTGAAAATTCACTAAAAATAGCAGAAAAATCCAAATAAATCAAATTTTCACTCTAAATTGGTTGTTTTTTTATTCTCTATCTAACCGTTCAGATGGCTAGTGGTGCTGGTGAGGCTAGTGGTGCTGGTCATCGAGCTGCTCCTATCATGCCTAGTGGTGCTGGTGAGGCTAGTGGTGCTGGTGAGGCTAGTGGTGGCGGTAGCGAGCGCGCCTCGGGTGAGAAGCGAGTAAGAGGGCCTTCCCAACTTGCTACCTGCGTTAATCAGACCGGCAAGCATGTTGAATTTGATGCATTTGGGAGGCCTATTATTAATAGGCAAACCACTAAATACCCCTCGCACCTTGGGATATTGGTAAGAAGGAACGTTCCTATAACGTGCCTAGAGTGGTCTCAGGTAGAAGACGACGTGAAGGAAAAGATATGGAACCAAATCCAGGTAAATAACATGGTCCTAAGCTCACAAGCTAGCAAAGTTGAATTTAACTCACGTAAACCTTGATTAATTTCTGTTTCTTTGGCAGATGGACTGGAATATTGATGGTGATGATCAATATTTGAAGAAGAAGATAATACAAAAAATGGCAGAAATGCACCGAAAGTTCAGAGTAGCTCTGACTAAGCACGTCAACGCAGGTACAAAACATTCTAAAACGTCCCGGACGATTGTCAAAACGTCTGGACGATTTAATTAAATTCTCAGATTTCCAAATAGCTTTTTAATTATGACAAAAAGTGCAAAAACGTCCTAGACGATTTGTAAAACGTCCTAACGATTTAATGTTAAAATCAAAATTCAAAACCAAAATTTTCATCTTCAAATGTCCAGAAGAAATCGTTGTGAGACGTTTTATAATCGTCCGAGACGTTTTCGGCTCCTCTTCGCCCCCTGCGAACCGACTCTTCCTCTCTTCTTCTTTTCTCTTCTTCTTTTCTCTTCTTCTCTCCGCCACCCTAGCCCTTCAATCTCTACTACAACCACCACAAACCATGCAAGGAAAGTACAGAGTAGCTCTGACTAAGCACGTCAACGCAGGTACGACGCCCGACCTTAAGAAGCTCTCGATCACACAAGAAGCTTGGGATGCCTTTGTCGAGTCCCGCCGGTCGGATGAATTCAAGGTCACTTTTTTTAACTATAAACGTTCAATGAACCTAATTGTTTAATTGTTCAACGATTTTCATAACTCGTAATTGTTTCTTTGGGTAAATTGCAGAATAAAAGCAGTAAGGGGAAGGAGAATCAGTCCAAGAACAAGTATAAACATTACCTGGGATCCAGAGGGTACAGCGGTGAGAAATTCCAGAATAGGCTCAAAGAAGCATTCCAGAAAATTGCAAACGATAAAGTAGTAAGTAGTGATCCGTCTACCCAGGGGTCAACTACTATACTGTCACAGGAGCAGTTTCTTGATATGTCTGTTCAGTATAGGCATGTCTCGTGGACACTAGGACACACGAAGCAGTCAGCCGATGGCGAGGAACTTCTTCATCCTAACCCGGACACAGAAGCAATCGTCAAGACTATTGTGAGGATTTAGATATTTTCATTCCTTGAAATTCAACTCTAATTTATTATGTGATAACAGGTTGCCATTGTCATTTCAGGAAGAACAACAGGAGGCTTTCAACAAAGGCTTGTTGCCCGTCGATCGTTACGACGATGTTCTAGGAAAATCTCTGCCGAATCCGGAACATGCTGGGAGGGTGAGAGGCCTTGGAGCTCTGGTGGGTATTAAAAAGGCATATCAGGGAAGCAGAAAAAGGAGGAGACACGTGCTTTCTGGGTCTGGCGCGGACATTGAACAGCGGATACAGAGAGAAGTGACGGTGAGAGTAGAAGTTGCAGAGGCGAGAATAAAGGAAGAAATGGAGGAGAAAATGAGAGGAATGTTAGCGGAGCAAATGGCAACATTGATGGGCCGAGGAATACTCGCGGAAAGCCCAACAGCCGCTTACAGCCCAACAGCCGTTCAGAGCAGCTGCCAGTCAGTTGGACCACGGACTTCCCTCTTTTTCCCGATGGAGGTAATGCAAATAAATACATATTTTTCCATTCAAATAAAAAAAATAATTCTATTACGTACATGCCTTAGTTTTATACATATTATTCCTTCGAATGAATTTTTGTAACATGTACAGCCGTCGCAACGAGTATGCAGACTTCTCATGCATCGAGATGGGAAGAAGGTTGAAGTGGCTTCGGGGACAATTAATGTTCCAGTAAATCCTGGAGAGACCATTCACACGAGGCCTCTACCACCTGACCATGCAAGGGTAATGGTGGATGAAGTGGTCCCGGGTGAAGAAAACACCTCTCTACCTGTACCACATGAAGACATGCCAACCATCATCTCAGCCGTTGGCAGCTCCACCGCATGGCCGATGGAGCTGATATCCATTGATCAGGTAAAAAATGCATATTATTATTACAACTTCTTATAGTTATAAATTTGTATCTATATGGTAGAGTTTTAGTTGCTAGTATTATCTTAATTGCAGGAACCACCCAATGTTCGTACTGGTGGGGATGTGGTACAAACTGGCGCAAACATGTTTGGTGGTATCGATTTTTGCCGTTTTCCACAGTCTTATACCCTTCTGCGTGATCGGTTCTTGAGCCAACCTAACAAAGCATTTCACGTCAACCAGCCACCTGACCTTTTCCATCATGAAGAACCCCTGGTAGTCAATGCAGAGGATTTTTTGACGTTGGTTAAACCAGAGGAGTGGCTCACCGGACCGATTATTCAGATCTTCATGATGTGAGTTAACATTCGTAATAATGGTAGAATGTAGTACTTTTAATCCAAAATGAAAAAATCGAGATCACATGTATGCCTTTTTTTGCAGGTATCTGCAAAAATACAACAAGGAGGAACATCGAGAAGATGAGCGTGTTGGTTTCATGGACCCCATGAAAACAAATGAATACTTGTTGGACAGTGATGCCCAATCAAAAGAATTCGTCGAGAAATACATAAAGGATTCACTGAGAGAAAACCGGAGGAAGAAATTGATATTCATACCGTATCATCAGTTGTTAGTGCTATATATACATTCTAATTTTATTAAGTTTCTCTCATTTCGTATAAATTATAGAATGTGAGATGATACAAAACCTAATTTGCAGAACACATTGGCTCTTGGTCGTGCTTATGCCAAGCGAGAGTGAGGTATACGTGTTCAATTCTCTCAGTGTTTATTGTTCCGGTAAGACCGTTGGTAAGAAATCGGTTCCACATCACCTGAAGATCATCGATGCGCTCAAAATGTATGCTTTTCAAACTTTTATTTGTCAAATCTATAGATTTCCATTAATATTTTTCTTAGAATTGGTACTATTTTTTTCAACAGGCCCTACCAATTGGACCAGATGATTGGAGGAATTGGAAAAGGCTCTAATTTGAAGATTAATTATTGCAGGGTAAGTACTTATTTTTAAACTTCTCTTATTGTTTGTAAATTGCTAAGTTGGTGATGTTAAACGAGGGACTTAGATGTAAAAAATGGTGAAATTTGGTTATGATATGATTATAGGGACCTAGCTGCAAATTAAAATTGGTCAAAATCTATATGTGCAAAAAATGTTTAATTTTTTTAACTCTCTTGATGTGTAATGTAGTGCCCACAACAAAATGGACGTTGGGAATGTGGATATTATGTCATGATGTTCATGCACGACATAATACATCGCTTCATCCGTGATTTTCCGAAAATGAAGGTATATATACATTTATATATTTTCCAAAAGTAAGCAGTTGCTTCAAATATAATTAAGTACATATTTAATTGTGCTCTTATATCATTTAAAAAATGCAGGACTTTCCCACTAAGTACCCCGGTTTACAGAATGGACGAGATTCGCAACTCGTGGTGTAACTTTTTCTTAAAGGAGGTAATCGTTCAAAAAAGTAAAACAATTTAGGATGTGATAATTTGTAATAATTTGTAATAATTTAGGAGCTTAATAATTCTAAGAGATGGTGTATCGATTTAGGAGCTTAATAATTTAGGATGTGATACTTTTCTAATAATTTAGGATGTGTATCGATTTGTGGTGATTCCTGATGCATATATGATAGGTCTCTTGTGATAATTCCTGATGCATGTGATATCCTATATAGGCCAGCAAAATATACTGGAAGCTGGCCAAATATAAAATAAATTTTTTTAAAACACGGTAACATATCAGTATCGGTTATTAATTTATTAACCGATTCAGCTAACTATCCGTATCGGTAATTAATAAAAAACCGATCGTGATAACAACCTTCTGGATCGGTTTGTATAAATAAACCGAACCTGCTAGTTATCTGAATTGGTTTTTAATAATTACACCGATCCAATTATAGCATCGGTTAGTTAACAACCGATCCAATTGTTTAATTAATTTGCCCAGATAATAAATATAGGATCGGTTGATAATCAACCGATCCTGATACTTACATTTCACAATCGGTTGTAGTTTTAACCGATCCAAATACTAACAAGTCAGGATCGGTTGGAATAAAGAACCGATGCAGATTCTAGCTTGTTGGGATCGGGTAATTAATAAAACCGATCCTGATACATACAAATCGGGATCGGTCTTCTATTAATTATCCGATCCAGGTTGTGTCTATCTGGATCGGTGGTTTAACCGATACAGTTGAGATTGACTACTTGTATCGGCTGGAACAGGATCGGCTGTAGGTCCGATCCTGATGTGCGAATATACCCGATCCTGATTCGTGTTTTTCCACTAGTGGGAGGGGTCATATTTCAGTCTAGATGATTAGATCGACTGTCACCACCTCAGTCACCGACTCCGCCTCCGAGACAACAATGATATGCTACAGATCTACCACACGATGCAGAGGCCAGTGGTAGTGGGTCACAGACTCAGCCTGACTATGCGACTGAGTTGGCATAATCCATGTTTCATACACCCCACCAGTCACTAGGGAAGTAGGGATGAGGATGTCTGAGATATCGCCGTACGGATGAGAAGGGATGCCGAGGCTGCTACACCTGATCAGCACCCCTGACGGCTACCCGATAAACAAAACAGGGGAGTGTCAGCTAACCAATTATCCCCTTCTGGTCGTCGTCGCCACTAAAGCTTAGTTTATTATGATAGTGTTATAGTTTTAATTAAATTGTTTTGTAGTATTTATATTTGGTATACTATGTTTGGTATTTTATATTTGAATTATCTTATGTTTTATTTTATTTATGCTTGATACTTTATGTTTTGTAGTATTTATATCTTATTTGTATGCCTCTTTAGTAAAAGTTAAACATAACTCACATTGATTAAAACTAAAACATATAAATAAAAAATATCGTAATAATATCGTTACAAAATATAACTCACATTGGCCGCTATGTTTTATTTATATACCAATTAAAAAAATATCGTCACACATTTAAATTACTCAATTTCAACATTTAAACATAACTCCATTTCTTTTTCTCCTCAATACGTTAAATTAACAACTACTCATTTTAAATGTTTTTAAAATATATATAATAATCTCTGCGGTCCAGACATATTTATAATTTTGTAAAAATTTGAGCATTTTTATTAATTTTTATTTAATGTTTGATATTAAAAAAAATGACGGTTCATCTTGCTTCAGATTTCAATCGATTCAGTTATTACAATTTCGGTTTAATTCTCTAATTCTTCCGATTTTAGTTCAACCTTTTTCTAAAGGTTAGTCAAAAATTCACTTTTCATGAGAAACTAAACGCTAAGATAGAAAGGAAAAAAGAAATAATTCCTCATCAATTTATGTTTCGTATACATCATGAAAAAAAAAATCAATGTGAAAGAAACGAATGACGAAATTACAAAAATAAGAAAATAGCAAAATAAAATAGATCAAGTGTATAAAAGATGTTTCCTAGAAAAAAAGCATATGAAATTTAAAAAACCGTATCAGTCCTGAAGCTATACTCCATAAACAAAATAACCAGTACAAACAATATTTTACATAAAGAAGATAAAAGTTTTAAATAGAAGTATCTTCCAGCACAGAAAACATTTCTCATCTCACCTAGTGCGGTTGAGGTTTATGTTTCATTTTGCTTCAGTACAATTTTGTGTCTTTCCAAGTCGTTTTCTTTTTCTCATACATTCCGAGGAAGACCAAGCCATTCCTTTTCTGTGCATGGTCTAGGAGTAAAATTCAAAAACCCATTCTATTTGCAAGCAATATTGTAAATAACGGTATGCGGTCGTCGGACAGACATGGTACCGTCAAGTAATTAATCGGAAATAATCAGAAATAATCGGTCATAATCGGAAATAATTAGCCGATTAGTCAGAAAAATTCATAACGGTTTTTTTTTTGTCACCACTAAGTAAAGGCTGCAAACGAACCGAACCGAATCAAACTTACCCCCAGTTTGAGTTTGGTTTGAAGTAATTTCGAACTAAGTTTGGTTTGAATTAATTTCGAACGAACTCAATTTCGAATCGAATTTTTTACGAACTCAATTTCGAATTTTTACGAACTTTGTTACGACTTACGAGTTATGACTTATGGTTGGGTTATAGTTCGAAATTACAGCACTTCAATAAAAACTTAGGCATTCTGAATTCTAATTACACAGTACACCAAAGTTTATATCAAAGTTCATTACAAATACCAAAATTTATATCAAACACCAAAGTTTAGTACAATCAATTAAAGTTCAGTATAATTAATCACAGAATCCAAAGTTTTCCAAATATCCAACAGGAGCAATATCACCAAAGTTTTCAAATATCTAAAGTATTCAAAGTACAATTTAAATATCAATAAAAGTACAGAACAATGACCAAAGTCTTAGAATTATTACAAACCTAAATATTATCCTAAATAAAACATTAAAGTTCATTATCAGTGGAAATTAACGGTTCATGTTTGAGTTAATTTCGAACTAAGTTTGGTTTGCGAACTTATTTCGAACGAACTAGATCCAGTTTGAGTTTGGTTTGAATTAATTTCGAACGAACTCAATTTCGAATCGAATATTTTACGAATTTTTTCGAATCAAACTCGAATCGAATTACGAACTACGAATTTGTTGTGCAACCCTAGGCACTAACGACTAATTAACCGATTAATCAGTTTAAACGGATGTTTTTTACAACACTATTTGTAAGTTTGTAGGACATCAGTATAAGAGTTAAAAAAAAAAAGAAAAAAGAACGTGCCGTATGCAGTTATGCACCCATGGTTGGAAAGATTCACAGCTGTCCCTAATCTTCACTGGCATTTTGCAACTCTCATTGAAAGTAAAAAATAATTGGAACAACGAATTTAAATCGTTAAAACGGCATACATAATACATATATGTAAAGATTTAAATTTTTTATGCGATATAAAATCAAACGGTCAAAACAAGAAAATTTATAAGTTAATTTAATGCATTTATTTTACATTATTTTTTAGCTTTTATAGTAAATTAATATGAAAATTTATAAATTTTGCATGTAAACACATCACTTATAAATTAGATTGGTTTCAACATTTAAATTCATTGTTTGATGTTCATCTCATAAGTTTTGGAGTTAACCTTGCTAAGAAACTCCATATATTACTTTTAATAAAATTAAAACTGAAACCGAACAATTTCAACCAAACTAAACTATTTAAATTGAAAAACGAACCAATGTATTTAAATTTTATTTGTTTGATAGAAAACCAATTAATCCGAATAGAAAGCACATCCTAACGAAATTCATATTTGATATTTAAATTAAAATATTTAAATACATACACGGCTAAACGAATTTTTTTATTTTAAATCTATAAAGTAAAAATAATGATTTTAATTAAACTAAGTTATGTGCAGTGGTGGAGCTGAATGAGTTCTTTTAGGAGTCAGGAGAGGCACATTCCCATCCCTAATTCAATCTTCTTCTTTTTCAAAATATACTTCTTTAATTATTTTTTCATGTAATTTTAAAGAAAATTATAAAAATATGCTTGTTTTTAAAATAAGAGGAGGGTTCAAATGCCTTTCTTTTTTGTGCCTCCACCATACCTCTATTTTTAAAAACGTTAATAAATCAAAATTTAAATTATAAACGTCAAAATAAAACCGTTAGATGTGATCTATGCTATTTTCTTTGTGCTCATAAAAAAATATCACATTTCGATTTTGTTTTTATGTGAATCAATCATTTGAAAAATCAACGTCTAAAAATTATCCACATTAGTACGGGTTTACAAGCTCTTGATGACAACCAAAACAAAGTTGAAATGTCACAATTTTTTACACGTGCATAGATAAAATGATGTAGATCATATCCAACAGTTTTATTTTGACTTTTAAGTTTTAAATTTGAGTTATTAAAAATAGAGACATGATGGAGGCACAAAAAATAGAGGTATTTGAACCCTCCTCAATAAGTAATTATATAATTATATTTCACTGTAAAAAATGTTGCCCCACGCTATCCGATTAAATGATTAATTGTGATTTTTTTTTATAGCCCGATGTAATAATCTTTCTTTTTTACAAGAAAATGATATTATTGGTAAATCACTTTTACAAAACAGTAAAGTTATAAAAACTTACATTTAACTAACTTATAACTTAGTCTTAATAAAATTCACATAAAATTGCAAATAAAATAGTTCTGAAAGCAACATCTAAATAAATCAGTGACAACATGTATCAAATGAGAATAATTTAAATGTAGAGAAACAGGACCGCAACGGGATTGTGCGGACTCCGGTAGATATCAAATTCCTCCAGAAATGAAGTGTTTTGGTTTATTTTTTTTATTATGCTATAAATAAAAATTTCAGCGTCTGAAGAAATCAAATCAATAGTTTGATTTCTTCGAAAAAAAAGTCATCAATTTGTTTTCAAAATTAATATTTACTGAATTTCTATAAATAAAAAAATTCTGCAAGTGTCCAATTTTGTTACCATGCTGAATTGCTGATCGACCACGTTGCTGCTGGTTATGTGGTGGCGTGGACAAATCATCGAGGGATGACACTATTGATCCATAGTGTATGCTCTTAAGCCTAGAATATGTATCTATTCAATAATTGTTGGCCTTTGTCGTTTTTCTTATTTAATTCAGCAAGTGTACTGCGTGGTCTCAAGGAAAAAAGTACGAGCCCTAGCATAATCATCTAGATTATATGCATACAAAAATGCATAGTACTCTCGTAACAAGTGTAAAGACTGGTTCAGAGATTTTTCAAAGGGTGGAAAAATAATTTCACAACATAGTAGTAAATTTCGTGAATATTATTATGAGCTCCTTATCTACAGATTATTTGCTTTCAATAGTTTTTTTTTTTTGAGGAAAAACACGGGTCATGCCTGCTTTCAATATTTTGTTTCAAACAAATAGATAACTTAATGAATTTTCAAACTTCTTTCTGAATTTTCCGAATTGACTCCGAATTACTTGCAAAAATTAATTTAGACTTCAAAATTTTAATATAAGAAAAACGACGGATTACTTCATTGGTGAACTCAAGTCTAAAATCTATTGGATTGGCTTCCTTGGTGTACTTCAAAATTTCTCCGAATTACTTGGTGAACTCAAGTCTAAAATCCATCGGATCGGCTTCAAACGACGAATCCGAACCGTTGAAACCCGCCTACCTTACGAGTGATGCGTATACATATAAAAATTTTATACTTTCGAATTAATTTAGGATAAAGTCAAGCGGTCAAAATTAGAAGGTGAAAATTAATTTTAATGCATTCATTAGTTGACGTTTTTTGACCACTTGACTCTATGCAAAATTAATTTCAAAATTTAAAATTTTTGCATGTAGACGCATCACTCGTATGGTAGGCGGGTTTCAACGGTTCGGATTCGTCGTTTGAAGCCGATCCGATGGGTTTTAGACTTGAGTTCACCAAGGGCTTGGTGAACTCAAGTCTAAAACCCATCGGATCGGCTTCAAACGACGAATCCGAACCGTTGAAACCCGCTTACCTTATGAGTGATGCGTATACATGTAAAAAATTTATACTTTCGAATTAATTTAGGATAAAGTCAAGCAGTCAAAATTAGAAGGTGAATAAATTAATTTTTTAGACTTCATTTGTTGACGTTTTTTGACCACTTGACTCTATGCAAAATTAATTTCAAAATTTAAAATTTTTGAATGTAGACGCATTACTCATTTGGTAGACAGGTTTCAACAGTTCGGATTTGTCGTTTGAAGCCGATGGGTTTTAGACTTGAGTTCACCAAGGGCTTGAGTTCACCAAGCCCTTGGTGAACTCAAGTCTAAAACCCATCGGATCGGCTTCAAACGACGAATCCGAACCGTTGAAACCCGCCTACCTTACGAGTGATCCGTATACATGTAAAAATTTTATACTTTCGAATTAATTTAGGATAAAGTCAAGCGGTCAAAATTAAAGGTGAATAAATTAATTTTAATGTATTCATTTGTTGACGTTTTTTGACCACTTGACTCTATGCAAAATTAATTTCAAAATTTAAATTTTTTGCATGTAGACGCATTACTCGTATGGTAGACGGGTTTCAACAGTTCAAATTTGTCGTTTGAAGCCGATCTGATGGGTTTTAGACTTGAGTTCACCAAGGGTTTGGTGAACTCAAGCGCACCATAGTTCTACCCTACTTAACTGTATTATAAGGAAACAAATTATTTTCAAATTATATCTATTTGTACCTCCGTCAAATTATTTCTGAATTTGATTTATAACTGTGTATAGAGAGAAACTGTATGTCTTTTTTTTTTTTTTTTAAGTCATGACAGAGGTAGAGAAGTTGTATGTCATGGAAATGTATATAATAATTTTACCAGCCTCTTTGCTCTTGTTATAATATTCTTGGGCTCTCAACTTCAACGCATGCTATTTCTACATCTAAATCTATGGAGATGATTACACGGAATCTATATGTTACTCGGATACTCCAATATAGGCCCCGTACCCGTATCGGACATGTATCGGATACCGATACGCATCCGATATGGCACCGATACGTCAATTGGCGTATCCGCTTACGTAGCATATCCTTACTCGGCCGATACGGTCGCCAATACTCTGTTGGAACGGCTGGATACGGCTGGATCGAATCCAAGAACCGTGTCAGCGCTCGTGAACCGCACCCGCACCCGTGAGCCGCGCATACACCAGCTCAAATGAACTTTTTTTTCTGCCCCACACGTGAATCGAACCCTGGGACTTCCCAGTTGAGCGTCAAAACCTTTAACCACTACACCAAAGTTTCGTTTGTGATATAATCTAGTAACTATAGTATTTAATATATTCTTATGTTATGTCTTTATTTTTATACAAATTTGATTTAAATTATGATTATCTAAATACAATATATAAAATAATAAAAAATAATATATATAATAGACGTATCGTATCCTAGATTTTTGAAAATTGTCGCATCGGCGTATTCCGTATCGTATCTGATATGATATCCGTACCTGTATCCATGCAACATAGCTCGAAATAGACCGACATTTCTATTAATATCCAAAGTTTATTACAGATTAATTAATATACCCAGGTTCGTTGGGAATTAATAAAAATAACCATACCGGCCAGAAAATGACCGGTACTCTATTTATTTAAGTACCGGCCATTTTTTGGCCGGTACCTTATTTATCTAAGTACCGGCCATTTTCTGACCGGTACCCTTCTTTGTTTTTTTTGCTGTTTTACACCCTATAAAATACCCATCTTTCTCCCTCTACCTCACAACTCACTCAACTCTCACTCCCGAAATTTCCTCTTCCCTCAGGTAAATTTATTATTTAATTTAATTTAATTTTTTTTAATAATTAATTTAATTATTAAAAAATAATATTTTAATTAAATAATTAATTTAAATTATTAAATATAATTAATTTAGATTATTTACCATTATTAATTTAATTATTAGAAATAATTAATTTACACTCATTTAATTTGTTGGGGGTTTAGTGGACTGACCATTACATGTATACAAACCATATTAGTAATTATTTTTCAGTAACCTATACATGTAGATTAGTAACCTGACAATTGTTTACCATTTTCCAAAATGTAGTTTGTTTGTCATGACCATGATTTCATTACATTGTGGTGGGAAGGTTCTTAGTAACGCATACGGGACATATTACAACAAAGACCCAACTCATTCATTTATGATTTCCGATGATATCTCACTTTGTGACGTGAAATCCATGATTTACGAATTCACTGGTTATAACCCAGAAAAGTGGAACTTATACTTGGCAACCCGAGTTTGCAATGGAAACTCCGGGAAATATACCCTTGCAACATGTTGTTCAGTTCAGAGCTGTAGCCTGAACTTTTGGTCCATGCATTGCAGCGTTTTAGTACTTGAGACCAGTGATCAACATAGATGTATGCTTCTTGTCTGGGCGGTATGAAGGGAGGCTTTTGATAGCTTGCGGCTATGATACCGATAACCAATTGTTGCCTATTGCATTTGCAATTGTGCACAAGGAGGATAATGAGAATTGGGGGTTTTTTTCTTGCAGTGGTTGAGGAATGAAGTGCTCGGATATGATAAATTCATCTGTGTTATATCGGACCAGCACAAGGGGATCAAAGCTGCACTGACAGCAGAATACGGATGGTCTCCTAAGCTTTTTGTGCATAGGTGGTACGGATGGAGGTTTAGAGAAGGAGCGAGAAATTTCAGCTGTAAGAATGATTGACATTCCTTTTTATCACGGCATACTGGACCGTTGTTCTTTTTTCTCTCATTTTTACCTCGATCACTAATTGACCTTTCTCTCGCTAGGCCACGATTGGACGACCTACCTCGGTTGCTATTGTTCATTCTTTTGGCCGCTTCAAATGTCGTCATTTTTGCCTTAAAAATTACCTTCTCTTTCTTTCTGTCCCTTTTCCTTTATCTTTTGTGAGTTGAGTGAGTTGTGAGGGGGAGAGACCGAGAGAGAGAAAGATGGGGTATAAAACAGCAAAAAAGGGTACCGGCCAGAAATTGTTGGGATTTCACGTGTATGACTATATGGTGAGAATTTAAATTTTTCCTATCACCACTTGACTCAATACACGAAAGATCTTATTTATATGACAATAGCAAACAAGATTTTCTTCAACAAACTAAAATGTACTAAATTAATATAAATTAATCTCATCTAATTTATTGCAAGAGAAAATGATGGAAACATTTACCTAAAGAGATTGTCAAATCTCTTGATGGAGAGAAGCCGATTTCCCTTCTAGATCTTGTGTTCTTCTCGAAAGCGCTTCTTGGTTCACCTTGAACTTAAACAACGAACTTGCACACCTCTTAGATAGATGGATGTGAAGTTCAAAGCTTAGATCCAACCACCTAATGATCTTCAAATCAATAAGTTATTTGATTTCTTGGTGGCTAAACCTATCAAGAAGAGATGAGAGAAGATGTGTAATTTTTGGCCAAGGATTGAACCACCTTCTTAGGGTTTCGGTCTTGAGAAAAAGGGGCTGCTCAAGGAGATTTCGGCCAAGGAGAGAGGAGCAGAAAATTAGAACTAATTTTCCTTAATTACACCCCTTTAAATAGGCAAGGGGTTAGGGCTACTATTTGTGTAAAGTTTAAACTATTTACACAAATGACACTAGCCTTATTTAGCCATTTTATCATCTCTAATCTCATCTTGTGATTGATTTAGTAAATTAATTTATGAACAAATTATATTAATCATATTATTTTATTATGCAATATTCTTATTATTCTTATAATGCATTCAAACATTATACCAAATAATATTTGCATAACTTCACAAATTTATTTATGATCTAAGTATGTCATATTATGACATTTTTATTTTAGTATTTCATCTCATGTATTTTATCTAATACATATTATGAAATATAAAATACTTGTTGTTTCTCTTCAGTTGGTGTGACTGTACAGATGATTTATGTCATCTTGGCAATAATATAAAACTTTATATTATTGACTATAAGAGGTTCTATCATTATATTATAGTTATCCAAACGACATAGTAATCATTTACTCAATCCACTAATTTCGCGTCTATCATTGTCACATGATATTATGAATAATATGCAAAATAGGATCGTGTCATTCTTGCATTATATTCGTTTTCTTGGTCTCTCAAGTGAATTATAATTATAACTACATCAGTTATATTACATGCGATATAATTTCACTTTACCAAGGGGCCCAGTAATATCATAACTCAAATTGAGGGACAATGATAATATTAACATATAGATTTCTCCCGCACAAGTTGTACACAACGAACTACTATTTTATTTCTATCATAAGATAGTATTTAAATAGCAGTCACATTATATACTTTTCATGTGAAAAACCTACACATCTCATATCTAAGATTCTAAAGACACAATGAAAACATTAATGACACAAAACATAATCCATATAATGTTCCATTTATTTAGGTCATGTTCAATATATAAAATACACATTTATATATTCATGTTATTAAATGATAATGTTTTATCAACATTTATAGAACTTCAATGTACTTTAATCGACATGACAATCTTCCTCGGTAATTAATATTCCTCCTTAATTACCACGATTATGAACATATTTAGTGATTAAATGTTTCTCATCTTTGGAGTTCTATGGTTCAAGACCAAGAGCATCTTCTTGAACACTTCCAAAGATATAACATATAAATCTCAAGGAGCATGAATAATAACATTCGTAATAAAATTATGAACAACATATAAATTATTATTAAAAAGATAACTTTCAAAACACACATCCTTCAAAAATAGCCGGTACTTAGATAAATAAGGTACCGGCCGAAAATGGCCGGTACTTAAATAAATAGAATACTGGCCATTTTCTGTCCGATAGGGTTATTTTTATTAATTTCGAACGAACCTGGGTATATTAATTAATTTGCAATAAACTTTGGATATTAATAGAAATGTCGGGGAATCCATCACTTCTTTTTACCAATGCACAGAATGAGGCTATGATATTATGCAGAACGCACACAAGTCCGTGTATGTGTTTATATCTTCATTTTCAATATTTAAGTTGTCAATTCAAACTGCTTAACATGATTTTAATATAAAAATATATTTGAAAATTAAATTATATATATATATTTTGTGTGGATAGATAAAAAAATATTATTTTCTGATGAATCAAAATCTTTAGATCAAGTGATATTTTATCTATCTAAAAAAAGTAAAAAGTTATACAAATCGTAAAATTTAGTCTTCTAATACATTTTTATGCTGAGATCATATATATTGAGCAGTTCATATTAACTATTTGATTTGAAAATGAAGATATAAATTCATAACAAGAATCAATGTGAATTTTTTTCTTAAATCAAGTCAATTGTAATTATTTTACGAAACAAGCACCATTAATTTTGTTTTTATAAAAAAACAAAGGATTGGTGGAGGGAGAAATTTAATTTGGTTCTATGGGATGTGTGATTGGCCATCTCTACTTATTCTCTCCACCGATTTCTAGAATTGGTGGAGTTTTTTTTTTATAAAAACCAAATTGGTAGTGCTCATTCTCTTAAAATAATTAAAATTAATTATATTTTAAAAAAATATCATCAATGTGTGTTGTGTTTAATAGCATAACGCCATAACCTCACTCTACATATAATGATTGTTGCAGTGAAACTTTAGACGAAAACAACGTGCAGAGCCAAACTAGAACCAAGCAATCAATCTCCCTTTTCTTTTTCGCTCATACAGATTAATTTGCGGTATTTTTGGTCCCTTAACCCTCCTCAAACTACGTAATTCCTTGGTTTGAAGAACGCCGGATGAATTAGCATATACTTCACAATTTAGTTCCACCTAACATTGTATTGAGAATTGATTGGTCAATTCAGTCCACTCGCCACACGGTTTACGTCACATCAGATCATAGTGCGGTACTAAGAAACGTGACAAGACCGATTTTCTCTTAAAAATAGTATCACCGTTGGCTCCGACTCTCTCTCTAATTCTCTATCGCTCCTCTGCAAAAGTAATTCATTGTTTAACAATAAATAATAGGGGCACTTCGTTTTATGCCACTTGAAAGTTCCAAAATTAGATTTTTGCCACTCTGAGGGAATATTCCTTAAGATTAATGATACAATACCCAATCTTTGCATCCCAATGATTTTTTTTTTTTTTTTTTGGATATCAACCTTTGCTCTTAACTTTGGGGCGATATTTTCTACCGAATTTAGCCATACCTCACCTCATCGTGTTAATCCGTAATCTTCCCCACTTCTTAGGGTACTGTACGGCAGGATGATTCTTTTGGTTTAGCTATATTTTTCGAAAATCAAGCCCTATAAGCTAATATCCTTGGGTTAATATTGATTAAGAAAAAGCCTTTCAATTGTATAATTCTCCTTAGATTTGAGCATTTTTCATAGTTTTGGCATGATCTCCCCTTAGCTACCTTCCTAGAATATAAAGGAACTTAGAAAGCCATGAATATAAACAGACCTTAGCTCTGATACCAGGGTGAGGATCGGTCAGAGCCTTCAAACTTCAACAGGCTACTGTGAACACGGGAAGAAAGAAGGCACACAAGCGGAAATTTATTATTAAGTGGAATTTTACAAGGAAAGAGAGAGAAGTAAAACTTGCTGTGTCTCAGCTTGTTTTGCAACTCTGAAAACTTAAACTTATATAGAAACTGAGGATGGAATCTCAATTATCACATCGGGTACTCATTGGGCCCCATCGCATGTGATTAAAGGATTTCCACAAACTTTTGTTTCCCACTAAAAATAAAGGTGCTTATAATGCACCGAAAGCTGGCCAATTATTGGCCCACACTAAAGAAAAAGCAAAGGCCACTATAAGCAGGCCTAAAAAGTAAAGCACACCTCATGATACATATCCTATAGTGGTAGGGTCCAGAACATACTTAGATACGGAATACTTTCACCTCACAGATTACTTGTTTAAACTCTCGGTAAGCCTTCTGAAGCCTAGTAAGAGTTTGCTGGACTTGGGGTAGCCTAGTAAGAGTTTGCTGGACTTGGGGTAGCCAATCTCCCCAGTAATTGTCCCTTGTTGCGAATTTAGAACTTTGGGATTCCTTCATCTGTTGTATTTTTATTAAATCATTAAACCCTTCAAGTGCCTTTGAAATCACTTTGTTTTCTATTGCTCGAAGTTGGAGTCTAAGCTCGCTTCGTCTCTCCAAGGTATGGGTTTCGTCAGTTTGCCGTAGTAGATCCCTGTACTGGCAAACGAGTGACTGATTTGCAGGATGATTTGTGACATTTTCTCCTGGACTTCCTGGTTGGGGTGCTTCTCGCTCTCGTGAAGAGCCCCGGCTAGGTTGTCCAGAACATTCAATGCTTCATGATTGGGCCATCCTGCATCAATTAAAACATTAATTAACCGTGATAGGGAGTCAGCCAAAAGGTTGTCCTTCCCATCTATGTGCTCGAACTGAACATTAATCCCCAATCCCGTCACAAAGTCTATGAACGAGATCCATCGCACTCTTGATGGTTTATTCATGTTAGATTTATTAAAGAAACTAATGATCGCCTGACAATCAGTGCGTATCACTAATTCCTTTCTGTCGAGGTAGTAGATTTTTAATGCCTCCAGGCTGTTCATGACTGCGAAGATTTCTGCATCTATTGTGGATTTAGGCGGGTTGAATTTGCCACTTGCATAGGCGCATGGCTTCTCTGTGCTCTTTGGGTCATACTTCTTTGGCTTCCATTTGCATACACCTCCCCATCCATCCATGCATCCGTCTGTTTCGATTATGATAAAGCATTCTTCCGGGGGTATGCAGAGATCAGGCAGGTTTCTGACCTGCTGTTTTATTGCACGAATCAGCTCCCAATCTTGTTTGTTCAATCGTTTATCACCGGTTGGACTGGTTTTCGCATATAAAGGGCTTAAGAGCTTCCCGAGGTTCGGGATATAGCTTCTGGCATAATTGAGGATCCCTAGCCAAGATCTCATACCAGACTTCTGAGTGAGATCGTCCTCTTTGAACTCTTCAATTTTTGTAATAATATTCGGCTGTAACCGAATAGTACCCTTGCCTATTACTGCCCCTAAGAATTCTATTTGTGGAACGACTATCTTCATTTTTGTTGGGCTTAGGACAAGGCCATGTTCTTCACATTTTGAGAGCATTATTTTCAAGTGCTCTGCATGCTCCCTTTCTGACTGAGAAAAGACCAGAATATCATCAATATAAACTGCAATAAAATTCTCAGTGCCTTTGAAGCAATGATCCATCTTTCTTTGGAACACTGCTGGAGCATTTTTCAACCCAAACGGCATTACTAGCCATTCATATAACCCATCGGGCACCCAGAATGCCGTCCATTCGACTGAATTTGGGTGCATAGCTACTTGGTGAAATCCACTCTTTAAATCGAACTTAGAGTAGATTTTACTATTAGCTACTTTCCTCATGATGGTATTAATTCCAGGAAGGCTATACTGATCTTTTTCAGTTATATCATTAAGCCTCTTGTAATTAAATACCATACGTTCTTTGCCTTTTACCTCCTTTCCGGTTTTCGGGTCTATTGATATACCGGAATTAACAATAATCGCCGTCGTCCGGTGCCTACTCTTGCTGGGTCGTATTACCCCGAGTTTTAACAGGGCCTCCACATGTTTGCTGAAGGTTTGTTTCATCAGTGGCGTGACCTGTTTTAAGGGTCTGTCTTCAATGATGAAGTCTGAATTCTTGATTTCCAGCATGCAGACGATCTTGTTTTTACTCCAATGTTGCAAAGGGTTTTCACCAATGAACCCGGCCTCCTGTAGCTTTCTTAGCAGTTGATCAAACTTTGTAACAAAGTCCGATGATGTTTGCCCAAAATTGTAATGGACCATTTCTTGGAGTTGTATGTACTCCAGGTCTTGGAGGTCTAGTCCTTCTATGGTTAGGACTTTTGCCTGTGGTTGTGTGTTGATGACCGTCAGGTTTTTGTAGAAGGTAATTGTGTCACCCTCTATTCTCAGACCTCCATGCATAGAGCGTATAAAATTACACCCTATGATCATTTGTATTTCCCCCCCAACTTCATTGGGAACGCATAGGTATATGGGATGCGGAACTGGTTTTCGCCAATGATCATTCTTCCATATTTCAACTTCATGTTAGCGGTTTGAGTGGAATTTACCCCTGTGAATTGCACAACAAAGGTATTTTCCTCAAGAGCTTCCTTTGGTACTGACCCTTGATCTATGCAGCAGGTTGTGGCGCCAGTGTCTAGGATTGCTCTTATTTTCAGTTTTTGAATTCCAGGAATATCGAGCTCTACTTCCAGGTTATACAGTCTATTTTTGATAATTCTCCCCTTGGATGGATTACTGCTAGTGTTATGGACTGTTTCTCCATTGAGGGCGTTTGCGCTTTCATCAATGCCCTTCTGCTTTGGCTCTAGGTTGTTGAATTCTTCCTTCAGGTGTTCTTCAAGGAGGTCTTCGTACCTCTTTTTGTGATGGTCAACCTCTTTCTGCAGCCTTTCCATTTCAGCCTCACACCATATAATATAGTCTCTATGTTCTTGGACTAGTGTTCTTAGGTTGATTTGTGCTGGTGCGGTTGCTGGGGTAACTGGTACTTCCTTCTTGAAGTAGAATGGGCCGCACAGGTTGCATGCTGTTACTCCGCAATCTGAACAATGTATTCTGGCACGGATTATAGTTTCTCTGGCGCAACAGGAACAGATTGTCTTGAATGGTTGCTCTATGACTTGATTATGAAGCCACTGGTGTTGGCACCCCATCTGTTTTTCGGGTAATTTTATTCTAGGCCTGTAGCCCGAATTCTCTTCTCCAAGCATAAAGAGAGAATTTAGCTGTAGGGTTTGTATTCCCTGTTGTAGGTCCATCTCCCCATCTTCGCCTTCAGAAATGCTAAATATAGCATCGCTCTGGCCTTCCCCTTCTTGTACTGATATTATGTCGCAATCATCTGGTATATCGAGCCCTTCAAAGATTGCTGCCCGTTTAATGTTTCTCCTATCATTGGGGCATTCTCGCGCAAAGTGACCTTCTTGCCCACATAGGTAGCATTTACACCTTTTGTTTCTAACCAGGTGCTTTCTCTTTTCGACTCTGGCGTGAGATTCATGGGGCTTGCCCTTATAGGTTGTTGATCTTCTCAGGCCGTACCTCTTTTCTGGTTTACGGTAATAACCAGGAATTGGGATCTGGCTACAAAATGAGAGGTCTTTGAGTGATCGTTTGAAAGCAGCATCTTTGCACTCGTTTTCCAGGTATTTATAGGCAAATAGTACCCTCGGGATTACTCCTATGGTGAGACCAGGGTATTTTTCTTCGAACATCGTTTTTATTCTGGTCCCGAGGTCACCAGGCATCTTTAACCAGAATTTTTCTGAGAGCTCTTGGCCAATGTACATTCGCCCAGATTTTGCCGCTAATCTTAAATATTCGTTCATATACTGAATGAGATATTTAACATTGTCGCAGGTGAGGCGCTCCAGATCTTTGTAGGCCTGATCTTGGAGAACTGTTGAACCTTGGGCAGGGTCTTCCAGTGAAAATACTCTTCTCATTTGGGAAAGTATGTTTTGTGTACCTTCTCTGCCATCCGCCACTGCTATCAACGCCTCGTACTCAGTAAGGAATTGCATCCTCCATTGAACCCATGTTAACTTCTCTACTTCTCCCAAGAGATTTTCCATATATTCTATTTTATCCCTGGGGTCTGTAAACCCCTTCTCGGCTACATGGTTTCGAGTAATAGACTCCCATCTTGAGAACGCATCATGAAACAACCCCAGTTGATCAGGGATTACAAACATAGCGCCTTGTTGTTGCTGCGCTGATGGTAATGTCCACATCTCATTGTTGTAGCCCCCGCGAAATCGTCCTGTTCTGGGCACTTTTTCATCAAACGTGGGAGTGGTCCATCTTGTTTCATTTGTACCTCTTGCAGGGGGGTAGCTGGGCATGTGCATGGACTGGTCTGGTGGTGGTTGGTAATGAGATATCGCGGAAGAGCTCGACATAAAAGCATGTTGCTCTTTTAGTGTTTTAGATAGGTTTTTGAATTGCGGGTAATCAAATGCTTCTTCTGTATTATTATTACCGCTCATCATGAAAATTGTATCCATACCCCCCCGAGACGAAAAAGGATTGACCCAATCCTTAGCAGTGTTGTTAGGACTGCCTTCATGATCTGTATCCCAGATAGGGTCAGAATCTTCTTGTCCATTAGGTGGTTGTGCTGACTGGCTAGCGAGGTACTGTATGTACTGCCAATCGTCCTCTTCATCATCAGTTTCCTCGGTATCACTCCTCTCTTCTGTTAGGATAAGAATTGTTTCACTCCTAACTTCGTCTTCATCATCATCAGGTATATCGTTCGCGAGATCGGGGGCTGGGACATAATTCTGGAATGATATAGAGATTCTACCATCGAGGAGGTTACTGGTCTGCAATTCTGTTGGTATCATAGGGATTTCAATTCGCGATGGCCTGACCACCCAGTTTCTTCCTTGATTTTCTTGTGCTGAGTAACGTCTGCCCGGAAGGGCTCGTATGCCCCTGCTTGCCAAGTATTCTGAAACATTGCTTATTTGGTAGGCGAAGCCGACATTCGATGTGTTAGAAAGTCTGCCTACTAAACCTCTAGTGACTAGGAGGTTAGCTTCACCATTCTGCCAGTTTTGGTATCCCCTTGTTAGGATTGATAACTGGAAATTTCTATAGAAATCCCCGATTGTTTGCATAGTATCTGGTATAACATATACCAGCTGGCTTCCTCTTGTTAGATCAATCTCTACTGTATCAAAAATGGACTGATCCCCTTGCCACCTGTTGTCTCGGAAAACAACTAACGCCGAGGTGCCCTCATCCTGTCTGTGCAGGATCTGTATTCTTACTTGAGCGACCCCTATGTGGATAAATTGCATCCCACTTTGTCGAAGGGCCGCATAGCTGTCAGGCTGTATAAATGGCCTGTCGATTTGCTGGTTGTCGGTGCAGAGAATTGCTTCCTCAGAGAAATGGTTATAGACACGGTGGTTGTTGTCATCTCTTCTGGAATTGTATAGTACTTCAGCAGGTACTATAGCAGCTCGATCTCGCAGGGATCTTCTGAGCTGAGTATCTGGGTCCACCTGCTCTTCCAGAGTCATCTGGTAAGGATTTCTACCCGTTATAGTTCGGGCAAGGTTCCTCAGGTTCCTTTGGGCATTATATCTCCTTCTTTGCCCCCTTCGGTATTCGCGAACCTGATCCTCGAATAATGGTGCGTCAGGGTTTATTGTTTGGGTTTGGGTTACACTAGGTCTCCCTGACGTTTCCATCATTTAAGTTTTTATTTTTCTTCTTGGAGGATAACAAAGGGGTCTTTGAAAACTCTTAAAACCCCCTTCTTTTCCTTTTGCCTGGAGGGTCCGATTGATAGTCCGGCTAATCTGGCTGATAATTCGTCAGTTATGTCGCTTGGCAACTCCACACTCTTTTGTTTCTGAATTTGCTCTTTAAGGACTTTCACTTCTGCTGTCAGGCTTCGGATTTCTTCTAGTGCTTGTACCAGCAACTGGATTTGGGTGTTGTTTTGCTTAATTAATGTGGTTGTGCCTGAGCCGCCACCACGATTGTCAGTAGGTTTTGCAAAGCCTACTGCGGGTGACTCAATTGAGTCTGTTGCTTGAACTGCTTGTTTGTAGAATTGGGTGTTCTGAGTGAGTGTGTAATTATTCATGAACTAACCCAGGTTTCTACTTTTTTGAGGGCAGCCTCTATTCTTTCGAGTTTCTGGTTGAGTTCTCCAGCAATTTTTAAGGTCTCTGTTTCAAAGGGTTTGGGTTGCCTTGTGACTTCTGTCACCAAAGTTTTGACCTCGGATGTTGTTAAAGGATGGTTTTCTGTTAATAGGATTGTGAGGTTTTTCAAGTTTTGTTCGAGTTTTTGGATTTTCTGGTCAAGGGAGTGGATTTGTTCCTGGGTTTGCTTAAAATTCTTTAAGCTTACTCGGCTTAACAGGTTTACTCTGTCATATATGACAGAAATGTTGTTGGCTAAGTGTTTGTTGGTTATGGTTGTATCTGAAAGATCTAGGTATTCTAGATTAGAGGTTCGAGACTTCGTATACCACTCTTGAATGGATTGCTCCCACCTCTCGCTCATAAACTATTCTGTATAGAAATTACTGTTGTTTGATTGTCAAATATTCCAGGTTAGTAGTTCAGGTTTGATCATACCACTTATAATTGTTCTTGCTCAAAGTTTTAAGTATGCACTTTGTTTACACATCTAGTTTATTCTGGGGACAAATTTGGGGGTACTAATCATTCATTTTTGGGGTAGGGTGGCAAATTTACAATTTCCTTGTTTTGGGGTGGCATATAACCAATTATCCCATAAATAATATCTCAGCTTTCAGCCTTTGACAGTCCAAATACTACCAAATCCCTCCCCTTGTATTAACTAATTTTTCATTCTCTAAAATTAATCCTCAAAACCAAATATATATACCGAAGTTCTCTCTCCGCCCATCTTCTCTTTTTGGGACTTCGCCTCACTCTCTTATCCCTTGCTCCCCTTTCCAACCCCCCCTCCCAAGATATTTCGGTTTCTACACACTAATCCATGGAAGGAGCAATCCGTAGTCATGGCCTCCTATCTCTTCCTTCCAATCCACAAATGTTTAGAGTGCGAACGCGCCTCCACGCCGCGGCCGCCCTAAAACCCCAAAATCCGATAAGGCTCCGAACCCAACAAGCGTTGTTCTCCAGAGATAAGCTCTCTCCCTTTTCTCCGCTCAAAACGCCATTAAATGGCCAGCGCTTGCTCTTCTCCCATAGCGGCAAACCCCAAACAGAAAAAAGGCTTCACCTTTGCCACGCTGGAGCCGCTGGAGCTGCAGTTCCCTCAGAAAAACCCAAATTCCTCGGCGTGGAGATTCAAACCTTGAAAAAAATTGTGCCTTTGGGTCTCATGTTCTTTTGTATTCTCTTCAATTACACAATTCTGAGAGATACCAAAGATGTGTTAGTCGTGACAGCAAAAGGGAGCAGTGCTGAAATTATTCCATTTTTGAAAACTTGGGTTAATTTGCCCATGGCCGTGGGTTTTATGCTCCTATACAGCAAGCTCTCAGATACTCTTTCAAAGGAGTCTCTGTTTTACACTGTTATCTTCCCATTCATTGCGTTTTTCGCTGCGTTTGGATTTTTAATGTACCCTATGCGAGATGCAATTCATCCAACGGCTCTGGCGGATCGACTCCTAGCAACTCTGGGGCCAAGATTTCTCGGACCTATTGCCATACTGAGGATTTGGAGCTTTTGCCTCTTCTATGTCATGGCCGAACTGTGGGGTAGTGTCGTAATTTCAGTGCTTTTCTGGGGCTTTGCTAATCAGGTAAAATATTTGTACGGTTGGTGAATATATTTTGTGTTATTTCTAGTGCTGTGGATTTGTTAATCATACTATACCATGTACTGGTTGATTTCTCAAGCCAAATGGAGTTCGAAGAGCTTAAATTTTAGTTTGATAGGATCTTTAATCTAATAGGATATTTTGCGGTGATTAGGAGATGCACCTCTATTACTTAGAAAAGATTCTAGTTTTTCACCTCCACTTAACAGTAGTTATTAATCTCCGTATGTATTTTACCGAGGCTGAGATAATAATCTCCAATTCAAGCTCGATATTAAATTTCCAATACACATTTGTTCAATTTTGTTCTGATGGGTGTGCTACTTGATTGAAATCTTATTTTTTTTCCTTTTCTTGTCTATATATAAAAAATTTGTTTTGACTATTGAGATCAATTATTTTTTCTGTACAGATATTAGGGAATTAACTATCTAGCTATTTGTTTATTAAGTAATATGGAGCCTTTACAATACTAGTTTTAGACTAACATGAAATCTCACACATCAGTACCAAACCTGCCACTAGTTTTAACAAGACAACAGAATATTCCTGCAGCGATCAGTGTAGGATCAGGGAATAACTGAAATTTTGATTACAAGACATGCTCAAGAGTTCAAACAACACCCTAAAAAGTTTGTAAGCACCATAGTACAAGTCAATGTAGTAATATTCCATTTTATAATACATATCAGTAATTTAAGCTTTAATAATTAAATAAAAATTATAGTAGCAGTTGTTGCATAATAAACAAGAACATAATTGTGACTGATTCAACTAATTAAAAAGTCAAAGCTATGCTGAAATTCAGAATACTTACAATAGAATTGAAAAGGATATACAAGGCAGTGGAACTGATCCAGTAAGAACTAATCGAGCTATTTTTTTGACAGATTACAACAGTGGATGAGGCAAAGGAATTCTACCCCTTGTTTGGGCTGGGCGCCAATGTGGCATTGATATTTTCGGGCCGAACAGTGAAATACTTTTCAAACTTAAGGCAAAACCTGGGACCTGGGGTTGATGGGTGGGCCGTATCTCTCAAGGGAATGATGAGCATTGTGGTGGCCTTGGGTTTTGTCATCGCTGGCATCTACTGGGGGGTCAATAAGTTTGTCTTGAATGACCCGTCGCTTCCCAAGGTTGAGAAAAAGAAGAAGAAGGTATGTTTTGTGAATTAATTACTACCATATTTGTCGTTTCATGGGTATGCCTTCCTGTTTCCTTGCTTTAGGAGGTGTCAGGCGGTATTTCCCCGGTTGTGATGAATGGAGACAGGAAAAATACTTCTAACAGTTTAGTTGACAAATGCTCCATCAAATGTGTTGAGGAGGTCATGGTCTTATATAAAAATATGGTTTATCTACTCGTACTGTATTAAATTAAAACCAGTTCAATGAATTGATTGGTATATTTCCTTAAGCGAACTGATTAATTTTTCTCCAATATGCAACTAGATTGCATTAAATAAAACAGAGAACTGATGTAAGGTTGCTTTTTGTTGCTTCACAATTTAGCATCTTCCAATTAACCAAGTATCAGAAGACAGCAAGTTGCATACTCTTGACAATAATATTCAATTATGTATGCAGGAAAAGCCAAAGCTAGGAATGGGAGAGAGCTTGAAAGTCTTGATATCATCACGCTATATCAGAGATCTTGCTACCTTGGTGGTCGCTTATGGAATCAGTATCAACCTAGTTGAGGTCACATGGAAATCTAAGCTGAAGGCTCAGGTTGCTACTCATTTCTGAAGATTGAATTTTCAGCATTGGATTATATATTTTTCTTTTTGTCAGAACTTACCAACGATCCCAACTTCTTTTGGTATGCTGAATTTTCAGCCCAAACATGCCAGAAAACCCCTGTAAAAAACCTGAATTTCTGTATTGTGAGATGAAAAGGAGTTTACTTATCACAAATGGTACAATTTAACACCAATTTAATTAAGTTAAAACCAATTAAAAAAAGAAAAACAAAGAGGTGGGAAGGCTGCCAAGTTTCCAGTTGGTACTGGTTTCACACTGACACTTGCACCAGACCTGATTGTACAGGATCATAATCCACTACAAGTCACAGTTCTTAAACCTGTATTATATCCCAATTTATTCTCAGCTCTAACATCTTGCAATTCTTGTCGATTCAACAGTTCCCAAGCCCGAACGAGTATTCATCATTCATGGGTGATTTCTCGACAGCAACTGGCATTGCCACCTTCACCATGATGTTGCTTGGCCGTGTCATCCTGCGGAGGTTTGGGTGGGGTGTTGCCGCCATGATCACCCCAACTGTGCTCCTCCTCACCGGTGTCGGCTTCTTCTCTTTGATTCTCTTTGGACAGCCAATCACTCCCCTCCTTGCAAGTGTGGGCATGACGCCCCTACTTGCGGCTGTCTATGTAGGTGCATTGCAGAACATCTTTAGCAAGAGTGCCAAGTACAGCTTGTTCGACCCGTGCAAGGAGATGGCTTATATTCCTCTTGATGAGGATATGAAGGTCAGTACATGTGTGTGTGTGCATGAAAATATGAACTTGCAGTCTTGCATGCATGTAGTCAGAATGCACACTGATTTATTTGGTGCATATATTAAAGTGTTATGAACTTATGTAGGTAAAAGGCAAGGCAGCAATAGATGTGGTGTGCAACCCTCTCGGCAAATCAGGGGGCGCATTGATCCAGCAATTTATGATTCTGACATTCGGATCCCTTGCCAAATCCACACCTTACCTCGGTGGCATTCTCCTTGTCATTGTGCTGGCATGGATCAGTGCTGTTAGGTCCCTGGATTCTCAGTTCTCTCCATTGGCAAAGCAAGAATTGGAGAAGGAGAGGCTTCTCAAGGAAAAAGCAGAGGAAGAATCAGTAATTGATGTAAATGTCACTCCAGTTGAGAGCAAGAATGGTTCTCTCCCTCCTGAGGTTTCTACAAATGGATCAAGTTTGAAACCAGATGTTCCACCACCTGAATCCGAGAGCATGCCAGAGACATCGAGCTACAGCACTCAGTAAAGTAAGGGGGTTTAATAATTTGATCATTCATTTTAGGCCGTTTCGGAGGAGACCCGATCATCAGATAGGAATAATAGAAGAATAAATATTGGCCTTTTTTAAACTGTTTTCCTGTATCCATCTTTAGTACATGGGGATGGATGGCTAGTTGAAGAATTTTGTTGGTTTATTAGTGCCTATATTTGAAGTTTGAATTTTAGAACTGATTATGGTTTTACTGTTTTTTATCATATTATTTAATCGTAAGATCTTAATTTTGCTATTATTTTGGGTGATTGTTTATGCTGATTAGCTGTTCAACTGTTTGCTGAAGAATTGGGTTGGTTTGCTTCCTGCTCTGATAATAACTTTGTTTAATCTTGATCGAGATGAACTCTCACAAAAATGTCAGAGCTAGATTGCAGGTGTTGGATATGAGCCAAAAGTTATATGTTATGCTCTTTTTACTATTGAAACTGTTCGAGATGGTTTCACATCTTTTCCCCTCAGTTTCCAGTCCTATATTGTTTATGAACAGTTTTGACTGCATTTGCTCGGTTGCACCTGCTAGCTAAGACTGTTAGGGTATGTTTGGATGTGTCAAGAATAGAAGCTATTATAGAATAAGAGCTATTCGGAATAGCAATGTGCATTCAAACAACATTTTTGCTATTCGGAATAGCTAGAATAACTGCTGTTCTCTATTCCTTGTAAATGTTGGAATAGCTACTATTTGGAAGTGTGAAGAAAGAGGGAAAAATGCTTCCTTCTCGGATTTTCGTCAATACAATTCCGAAATGACAAAATTGATACAACTTTATGTTATCTCTGCGTTGTGACAATTCGTTTAAGACTCCACTTATTTATATTTTCTCTTAATTAGCACATTATTAATATTATTATTTATCGGTTACAGCTTTTCACTATTTCAAATGTATAGTCCAAACAACATTTTTACTAATCTGAATAGCACTATTTTCACACTAATCTAAAAATTACTATTTTTTCTCTATTCTCATTTACTATTTTCAAATTTCACTATTCTAGTTCTCATCCAAACGTACCTTAAGAGTTATGGGTGAAATTGAATTGGATATTATTGATCCATATTTAGATTTTTGGGGATAAAATATATTAGACTATTAAGAGTTCAGAGTGAAAACAGATTAGATACTATATTATATGTTTGGATTCATATTCAATTTTTTTTTTTGAATTAAAATATTTGCAGATAAATGTAGTGATATGGAAAAAGATTTACAGATATAGATATAGATATAAATATAATCTTAATTTTTTAAAGTAAAAATATGGTCATTGAGGTACAAGTAATTATCTGTATTATATAAGTTTTGTTTCAATTTTCAAATCATATTTGTGTTTGTTTACTTATTTGATTTGTATATGTAATCTTTGGTTATCCGTTATATATCGATACCAGATTACCAGGTCTATTCATATCCGTCTTTAAACCTGTATTCCACCCACCCCCCCACCCCCCCCCCCCCCCCCCCCCCCCCCCCCCCCACACACACACACACAAACAGATAGGGTCTGAGCAGCGTTCGATCTGGCCGATTTTTGTTTCTAGTTATCATTTTAATAAAACTAATATACGGAGTTGACATGGAATTGGGAAATTTTCAATTATACCGGTATGATAATGATGATGTTAGGAAAATAGAAGTAATAATAATAAAATAATAAAAGGAAAATGTAATTGTTATTATGAAGAGAAAGACTTCGGTCCTCACATCGAAGGCCTGCTCGAATCATTATCTCTTGATAACTATAGTAAAGATAACAATAATAATGATGATAACGATCGTTATATATATCCGTGCTTCGATTGTTGGTATCTCTTGTCAATAATACATAATCTTTTTTTTTAAATGCTTCATAGTGGCTATAAAATATATAAAATATGTAGTTGATCATGAAGGGACTGTTTGGCAACAAGGGATTAAACTTCTTTAAGGCTTCATCCGCTTTCTTTAGCTTCCTTAGTTGCTTAATCATGCCGAACACTGGTTCCTTAGCGTGAACTAAGATTACCTCTTTTAGCCTCCTTTTGTCCAAATCTTAAGGCACCTCTACTCCTTCTTTTAGTTTTCTTAGCTTTCATTTACGGATTAAGACAACCAAATATCGATTCCTTAGCGCTCCTTAAGCTCTTAATCATTCACTCTTAATCCCTTGGATAGTGTTCAACAACCATGACTTAGAGCTCCTTAGTGCTTCTTAGTGCTCTAAGGAGTCTTGAGCTCACCGAACGAGTGCTCCTTTATCAAGCTTAATGCTACCTCCTTAGTGCTCCTTTTGCTCACCTTTTTTAAGCTTGTCCAAGTTTTAAGCTATGGTTTCACATGGTTTAAGCATTTTGTTAAGCTTAAAGTTTTCTTAAAAAAGTTACTTTTCAACTTTATTACTGAACGGGTGCTCCTTAGTGCAGCTTAAATTTAAGCTTCATATTGTTGCCTAACACTACTTTGTTGCCGAACAGCTCCGAAAGAGATATGGGCAAATCTGTTAACTCTTTAATCTTTTTGTTTTTCTCACAAGTAGACATTGAGCTGTTGAGCGATATTATATATCATACGATAATAAAAATTACAATTTAGTGATGTAGAAACTCAATTATTATTAGCAGCCTAACAAATTATTTTAGTTTGATCCTAGGATGTGCATATATAAAGATATACACAATTTTATGAAAAGAACATTTTCTTGCACTCACCAATAGGGTGAGGCAAGCAATTTTCTATCAATCTTAGACGCAAAAAAAAAAAAAAGCCCTATAAATATCTAACTCAAAGATGGAATGTGTTATGTTGTTTAGTTTATTTTAGCTCATAAGAATAAAAAAATGCATACAAATGAAAATTTTCTCAATTCTGAAAAAATGAGGGGTAGACATGAACTAAAACCACACGGGTAAATAGTAGACCACCAGCAACTCTTTTTCTCACTGTTATCAGAAGTATCACATGATTTTGATGTTTAAGAGTTGAAGTAAACAACCAATACATTAAAAATAGGAAGACAGATGTAATTTCTTTTTCAGCAATTTGTTCGCAAAATTAAATAACGGTAGTATTTTAGCTGCCCAAGCATCGTAACAAATGATAAAATATTTTTTTTGAAGTACAATCCAATAGGTATGGAAATATGAGTATGTTAGCCTGTTAGGGAATATAAAAAAGGAAGCTGATATGAGTACCCGCAGTTGAGTACCCGCACTATACCCGCACATAAACTATCATAACTGTTTTTGGGAACCGCAACCGTTGAGTATTTATAAAACTGTAATTTTGTTTTACAAGTATTAATAGTAACATTGTGAAGTATTTATACATATACAAGACAAGTATTTATATCTATACAATGAACTACATACATGATATATGAATTGGGACCACAACCAAAACCAAAAAGTATTTATACCGTACCCGCACCTTTTTATAACTGTCAGACTGCATTGGGGACCACAACCAAAAAGTCACGTGGATCACACCACCAGTGCTACATTCATGGTTTAAATTAATTCACACACAAAATGGAAAGTATTTATACCTAAATTGTCAAGTATTCATATATAATTAATCAAGTATTCATACCTAAGATATCAAGTATTTAAAAAAAACTGGACACAATACCTACTCATCTTTTACACGTTTTTCAAGGTGGTTTTTTTTTTCTCCGTTCAATCTAACCAATTTTTGAGACGATCTATGAGGAATTTTACAAATTTAAAACCACGAACGTGTTCTACACAATTTTCTCTTTCAAATGAGATCCATGATAACATACTTTTACACATTTTTCAAAATATCAAATATTCAAATATGAAAAGTATTCATACAAAATAGAAAGTATTCATACCTAAGATATCAAATATTCATATCAGCTTCATCAAGTATTTATACTTAAGATATCAAGTATTTAAAGAAAAAAACTGGACTCATCTTTTACACGTTTTTCAAGGTAGTTTAATAATTGACAAAGTTATTAATACCGTTATGGAAGTTAATTGGGAAAGGAATCAACTGCGGGTACAATGCGGGTACTTAACTGTGGGTACCAAAATAATTATTCTATAAAAAAAAGGACGAACTTCCAAAATTTTACTATAACAGTAATATTAAAAGCTATTAATGGCATGAGAGTTACATCTAAATAAATGAAAGTCTATTGACGCAACAATAAAATATAATTAATACTAGATTCATTTTGCTCAGAAAGGTAAGACAGGTATTTTGGGAGCAAACTTAACTTAAAGACGAAATTTACATCGAAATATTTGCTTGAAAAAAAATTCAATATACTCTTGGAAAATATACTTGCAATAGCAGAATTTTGAAGGATTGATACAACTAGTAAACTTTGAATTTTCTTTACGGACAGGAATTGGTTTTATCTGGAAATCTGGAATGCAAGCTAAAGCAAACCCACACGTTTGATTAGTATATATTTGACAATGGTTTTATCGACTTTCGAGTACATTTGACCAGACAGATTACGCCACCGAAATACTGCAAAAGAAAGAAAATGAATTGCAATGGGAGATGGATTCTGGAATTGGGATCCCCCAGGTACCTGAGGTGTAATAAGTAAATCTGTACCGTTTTTTTGCCAGGCATCAGATTGAGTTTGGTCCGACTGAGATTATTCTGGACCGTCCATTTATTTAAATTGCACTCACGGGAGATACGGACTCCGGATTCTGAGGAATTCAATCTGACTTTTCTCAAAAAAAAAAAAAAAAAAAAAAAAATTCAATCTGACACAAATTTTAAACGATCCTCCTATATTAAAATAGGTACTGTATTACACTTGAGAGTAGATCCGATGGGCATCGACCTACTCTGGTTTGATGAGTTTAATCACCATCGATTTGCTTTAAGATTCGTGCGGAATGCTTTAAACTTCGTGCGTGTCTGTTTCAATTTTCTTGCGCACAAATCTTAAATTAGATCGGACAGTCATCATGCTCGTTGAACCTAAAAGTAGGTCCGATGGACTCCGTTCTCACTGTATTATTCTTGATCGGACTGAGAGTGTTGTACTGAGGAACGAACTCGGATCCTGAGGTCCAAATAGGGGTATCCATGAAACTTTTTGAACAGTTCATCCGACTAATATTATATTCGTTAAGACAAGTATGGGTATAAATTTAATTTCGTTAATTTAGAAGTATGGATATGGGTAAAAAAAAGTTTATGTAAGCTTATCGGGAAATAATATAAGTAAAAGTTATTTCGTACTTGTTATCTTACAAGATTTTTTTATTCATATACATAACTATATAATGTTTTATTATTATTAGATTGATTCTATAAAATATTTTATATAGTTTTTATTAAGTAATTTATGATAAAATTAATTAATTAATTTTATACTTTATATTATTATTATTGGTAATTTATGATAAAATTGAATTGTAGAACATTTTGTAGCGTTATATTTAATTAATAATTGATAATTCTTAAATTAATGGGATAATACACTATAATTTTTTTACTTTATGATATTACGCACGTGGTACATTTAATATATTTATTTATTTGTTATATTTATAGATTAAATTATATAACTATTAATTTATTCGATAATTATTTATTATTTGTTTCGTTATTTATTATTTTAACGGATAAGAATAGAGTATCGGTAAAGTCAAAACTTAACAGGTAAGGACAAAATATGTGTAAGACTAATTCTATGCGGGTATGGATATGAAAATGTCTTCACTCGACTTGTACTATATCCATTGACATCTAGTTTCGAATTTGTATCCTATGCATTAACTAAAATTTTGAGTTAATATCTGAATCGTCTAATTTAAATCTTCAACCCGTGCATTAAGACCGGATTGGTCGATGCGGATTCCCTGGTTTCAAATCACTGTCTTGCAGTTTAGCCGAACCAACGGCTCAGATTTCCTCCATTTTTGCTGGCACTGTCACGTGATGCATCAGCGTTCGTTCGAGCAGCAGCCGGAGGTCCCACCACGTGAATCAGGAGCTTTTTCTCTACTAGTTTCAACTCTGATTTTTTTGTTTTGTTGCAACTCTGATTTGATGTGATTATAAATATAAATTCCATATAAATTTGAAGCTATATGATTTTTTTATTTGTTTAAAAATATAATATAAGATTCACACCTAACAAACTTTAGTGTGTTCAAATATACTTCGATAAAGATAATCCTATACAAATTCAAATGTTGTGTAGGATTCTCCTTAACAAAAAGAAATATACATAATTCATACTTGGTCTTTCTAGTCAGGTATAAATTTTATATAAAATATTTAAATGTATACGACATTATTTTCCCATTTGAACACATGATTACATGAAGATCCATGCGGGGACATTAAATGTGTGCAGGCGAGATAAAAAAAAAAAAAAACATTTTCCTTTTCATGAAATGGAATTATTTTTACCTCGGGTTGGGGCATTTCTTACCAATTTACCAATTTTAAAACCTTGCTGTTTAGTTCACATAGTTGTTAATTCTTACCAATTTTCAAGACTTGCCGTTTAGGTCACAATTTGGGTCGTACTCAGATGTCATTTTAGTTCCGAATACGTACAACGGTACAAGAGGAAATTCATACGGAAAGTGTATGCAACTTTTAGAGATTAAATAAGAATTTCTAGGTTTTGATCTGGTACAATACAGCGCTACAGTTATTTAATTTGCTTCTGCCTATTTCAATTGGATAAGGTTCACGGAATCCGGGTCATATACTGTACATCAATGAGAATTTGGACTGGTATATTTTAAAGAGGAGGGTTCAAATGCCTCTATTTTTCATGTCTCCATCATATCTCTATTTTTAAAAACTTTAATAACTCAAAATTTACAACTTAAAGTCAAAATAAAACCGTTAGATATGTTCTACATCATTTTATCTATGCACGTATAAAAAATTATGACATTCCAATTTTGTTTTGGTTGTCATTAAGAGCTTGTAAAAAACGTACTAATGTGGATAATTTCTAGACGTTGATTTTTCAACTTATTGATTCACATAAAACCAAAATCAAAATGTGATAATTTTTTATGAGCACATAGATAAAATAATGTAGATCATATCTAACGGTTTTATTTTGACTTTTAAGTTTTAAATTTTAAGTTATTAAAGTTTTTAAAAATAGAGGCATGGTGGAGGCACAAAAAAATGGAGGCATTTGAACCCTCCTCTGTTTTAAATACGTGGGGCGAAAATATCATGATTGAGAATTTCAGACACGTGATGAAAATATATTTTTTTTAAAGTAATGTAACGTGATGTTTCAAAAATAATAAAGAGAAGACGCGTTTATGTTTTGTCATGCTGTAATAATGTGGTCATGTTCCGATCCGACAATCATGTTTATTTTTATTACCGGATTTTAAATTGGTAATGAAAAAATTAGAAAAAAAATGTTCAAAATTATGGAAAAATTGTAAAGAGAAATATATTAGTATACTTTTTTATGATAAATTTAAAAAAAAAATTCGGATTTAAATTGCTGAATGAAGAAAAATAAAGTTACTAAAACTGTGAAAAAAATGATTTTTTTTTAAAGAGAATAAATGTTGAAAAATTTGTTGTCATATTCATGTTGTTTCATGACGTGCTATACTGCTATGTACCGCATATATACACGTTATCACTTGTCATTTTGTGATTTGTTGTCATGCGACGTTCCATGATGTGCCATATGTCGTTCTGTACCGTAGCACTTGACATGCTTAATGCTTTGTCACTCCATATTCGAATCACGTCATAGACACACATGTTCTTTACATACCGTGCCATTCCAAATCGAAATCCGGCATAGATTGCCATTTTCTGTTCACTACACGGATCGAACCAGGTTCGTATTTTTAAATAGCTAATGGTAGATAATGTCTGAACTTGGTTTAGGTTAAAGGTAGGTTCCAGCACATTTTTCAGGTTGGGTCATAAACGTGACTTGCAAAGAGAGAAAGGACGAGTACTTGAGCACATAATTATATCAGGCACTTGACATTAGAAATATTAAGTCACATTCTACTAAACTACTTAAGCCTAACAGGTTCTCTAAGCAGCTACTATCTACCTATAAATACAGGAACATCTATCAACTGATGCAGTCTCCCTTTAACAATAGAACATAACCTTCTTAACTTTATCTTTCAAGGCTGGTAGAGGCTTGACAGAGCATCCATTCCCCCGAGAGTTCTTAGATGGGTTGTTTTCATTTGCCTCAGGTTCCATGTAGAAGCGGGCCCGAAATGCAGCCAGATGCGCATAGTATGCTGGTGGCACTGCATATTAATAAAAAAAAAAAAGAATTCATTCAGCAATATATCGAACACTGTACAATGGAGGGGCAATTTTACATGTAACTCTGCAAAATATCATTGAATGAGGTATAATAGCCAATAAAGAATCATGGAAAAGCATACCGCTTCATAGCATTCAAAATAGTTTTTGTAACCTTTAAAATATGTTGATCGGATTTAAATATAAAAAGGTTTTGTGCCCAGTGCAAATGCAGAGCAATTTTCATCTAATATGCAAAATAAATGGGCATGCTTTAAGAAACTTACCAACAGAGACTGAACGAGTGCAACGGGCATACCTGCAGCAACACACATAATTTGTTGTAACTCAATAAATTCCCATAAAAAGAATAGAAAATGGTGAATTGGTGAATTGGTGATGGTGATAATAATAAATGAAAGACAATAATTACGTATAGCAAAGATTATTGGTCAGTGTTTGCATCTCATCTGCACTGAAATTATTCTCATCCCACAAGACATGATAATGAGCCGGTCGACTAGTACCCTACAGAAGAAGTTTACATGTTAATTTACAACTTAAAACTAGAGTGTCAACATGTTAAATTACAAGAGACAACATGTACCTGAATTCCAGCATGGCTACAAAGGTAGAAGTCAAACTCAGTTGGGTGACAAATCTTCGAATCAACCACAGTACCTAACAAAAACCAAAAACAACTCATATTGTGTCTTTATATTAATATGTACAAGTACACTTTTTTCAGTATACCACTTTTCCTACAGCATACACAATTTTAAAAAGGTACCCTGTGATGTTTCAGTCAATATTAGGTGTTTATTGTGACTACTAAGAACAGTTCAATTTTATAATAAATTTGGGTATCAGAACAGTGCATACCACAGCCCTGCCGCCAAAGCAGTACATGAAGTAAAACAGATTTGATATTATCTGATGAGAAAATGAGCTTTAACCCAAACTAACTATTCACCATATCATATTGAGGTTAAATAGGGAGTACAGAAAGTTACCAGGAAGGATATTGCCACTCTTGTCAGTGGAGCTTCGGTCCTTGTGGTTGTTTGCAAAAAGGCGCGTATGGTGTCGTTTTTGCACCACCACAAATGTTACCGGTGGTTGGTAGTTTGGCTCCAGAGAAGCACATGCCTATTAAACACAAGCACAAGTTAATGCCCCACTGATACCCAAGACGTGAAACCACAAAAGTCAATTCTTAAATAACTCAACCAAGACAAGACACAAATTGGAACTTTGTGTTACCACTTACCTTGCGTATCGCATCGAGTTCGTAGAGTAGGACTTGATAGAACTGCCCCTCACTTACTCCATCTCTGGAAATTAGAAGTTAAGAAAGAGATTAATAGAACCTGTGCAAAGCTAATCAGGTAAAAGAATACAAAATTTATAGAAATGCAGTACCGGTAAAAGATTATCCTTAGCGGTTTCTGCCCAGTTGCCTTCCGAAAGGAGATCAAGAGCTCCCTAGAGAAAAGAAAAAACAACCATTGATTTAGTATAATTATAAATTGAACCATATCTAAAAACACAACACATTTGCAAGTACCCGCTAATCCACTCAACATAAGCAGGTACTGTACAGAATAATTGGTAGCAACTGGCAATAATATGCTTCTGCTACTGAGGAATTTATGATATTTCTTTATTTCTATATTTTGACATGATTTAAAATAAAACATGATGCCAAGATGGTAGATACCAAACATAAACAGTGACAAGATGACCAAAAGAGGATGACATCACAAAGAATTTAGTTAAGCAGAACCTGATCATTCCTCCAGTAACAGTTCCCCTTTGTGGGTCATGCCATGTCTTGTACAAATCTTGAATGAGCTCTTGCCGGTGTGCCTGAGCACAAACCAACCCTGCATACTTTGTCACCTCTGGCCAGTCTTGTGATGCCACAACCTTCCGAACAGAAAGACAGAGAAAGTTATTTGCATATTTTAATAATTAATTGTCACAATTGCAAGCAAGATCGTAATGTTTCTCATGTTAGCACCGGATAGTCAATATTTATGGGAATATTTTGGGAGAAGCCTGAATACTAAAATGGTTTGAATATGCAAAAAAAAGATCATTTCTTCAAGTAAAGTGTTTATGTTCTCATTTTTTAGCATAAACCTCAAAAATTGCCTGCTTGGCTTCAAATGACAAATTTGAACCATTGACTGTAATCAACTTGATAAGCCAAAGTGTTTATGTTCCAATTTTTGTTAGTTTTTTAGTTCATATTGTGTAAGACCAAGATATCGGAAATTGTTAAAAATTGAATGTACCAAAATAATTCATCTTTTGATGCCTTAATCTTGCACAAAATGAACTCGCAAATGAAAATTTTGGAATGTGGACGCTTGGCTCAAGATTAACAGCTCAAATTTGTTATTTGAAGCTGATCAGATTGTTTCTGAGGTTAAGCTCACTGACTTCCTTGGTGACTTTAAGCTCACAGCTACATATTATACCCCGATATGCTTATTTTTCTCATCCAAAGTTAGAACACACCACAGGATATGCTATGGCTTTTACCTTTGCATTAGTGGGCCCATTTTAAAGTGACAAAAGAGGACTCTATGCAGAAGAATGAGTTTTTCAAGTTGCAAATTGACCCTCAATTTCACATTTCAGGTTAGTCAAGACAGGATTTGGCGAGGCCCTTTCTTTAGGTCAGAATTTGATGAGGTTTAGTTACAATAACCAAAGTAGTAAATTAATTTGCTGAAAGCCCCTTTTTTGTCTCCGAAGTTTCATTTCCAGAAGGATGAGATGCTTTAACACTTCGCCGCATATAATCTTTTAAAGATGAATTACAAAGTTATTATACACATCAATAGTTTTAGAGAAATGATCACCAGAGGAAAATCGATCAGTACAGGGTTCACCCTATTTTCGCTCGAAAAAGGCAAACCCTATACTGGAAGAGATAGGCGAAATTCTCTGGGTGATAGTTATCACCATACTAGTTTTTACATGACAAATTTTGAACCAACCTAGGTCTCTATTTTAGAAAGGGAAGAAAAGGGAAATGTGACATACAGCAGCAATGGATGGTTGAGAATCCTCCCCAGTTTCAGGATGTGTGACATCAGCACCAAAAATAATTGTTGGAATGTCACTGACCAATGGTATCCTCCAGCTTAAAGCATCCAATAGCACCGTGTTTCTCCCCCCCATCTGAAAATAGAAAAGGCAAAAAATAAGGCATCAAAATTATGGATCTACACATCAAAATGAGGACTAAAAACCGAGTGTTTACTATGTATGCTCAAGTTAATTTGGATTTTGAGAATAGCCCAGAGGAAAAGATTAAGGGGATCAAGTACCTTGACATTGATTTTTAGGGAGACATTGGCCAAGTATTGCTTGCTTATCTTAAACACATGTTTTGTTAGGCAGCATTGGGATATCATCCCCAAATCTGTCTCGCATATACGCTTTATATCACCTGGCAATGTTGGAAGAATGATTTACATTCAGTATGCTTTTTCACGAATAAGTACCAACTCTCAAATAGCAACAGGAATTTCGCTGTGAAAAAGCAACATCAAAGTGGCATGAAACAGCGTGAGCCAGTACAGCAGCTCATCGTACCACCCAGTTTTACCACAAACCTATATTTCTCTGTTTTGGAGATTTTTTTGTCGTTGTGTTTACTTCGACATTTTAGACTTTGCACACAATTCAATTAAATTCAGTTGAGCCTCCCATGCAATATTTATGGTTATCTGAAGCTTGAAGGCTTTTATTGTTAATCAATAGAAATTAGATCCAAGAAAGACATCTACTGCCTCACTGCTCAACTGCAGCAATACCCGATGATACAGAGACAAGGATTTCTCTTAGCAGAACACGTATGATACTGAATTGCGACTATTCTGCACTTGCATGTGATCCAAGGTACATGTAAAAAAAACGTACCATAGAGAGATCCATTGTTGTCAGGAAGAATGGCCAAAAGAAGTTCTAGCTCTTTCCCTTTTAGCTTTAAAGCTGCAGTGTACACATGCTTAAGAGCCTTTCCTACTTGCTCAGGTCTAGCAGAGTATACCGGTATAACTGGCTCGCTATTAAACTCCTGTAGTAAAAAAAAAACAAGAAGAAACCACCAATAAGCTTCTATAACCTTCACAATGAAGCACGTTTGGTCAAAGCCAATTACCAAATATAAAATATTAGCTGTCATAGCCTCCCAAAGAAAGCAAGAGAAATGAGACATCTTTTTGTTTTTATAGCAAACTACAATAATTACTGATAAACATCTCAAGTTAATGGCACAAAAGTCAATTTAAAATGCAATTTATGTTCTTGATATTATTTTATCGGACTTGCAGTTTTTGAGTTTAAAATGTTCCAAACAACAATCAAGCTAAAAGACAGTACTTCGGAGTACCAAATAATTTTGTATTGAAAATTAAGACACCATTTAAATTAGAACACTACCAAGTAATACCTATTTTATCCAGACGTGATAGTGTGGTTCAGTAAATAAAATGTTTGTAAAACAGAAAACAAAAGTGGGCCCATTGATACAAAATGTTTTCTGTGAGTGTGATGCACAATGTTGTCTTCAGGTAAAGGCTTAGTACTTTAAATATCTTTAGATAACAAGAAGATCTCAGCATACCATCCCAGAAATATGGCACATTTGAGCTAACTCATGACAGAAACTTCGAGCTGTGCTTTCTTGAACACTCCTTGAAAAATTAATACATGCCCAATGATTTACAGTAGACCCATTAATTACTTTCTACATGCAATAAAAAAAAAATTAGTAAGGCAACAGACCAAAAGAGGAAGATGATCAAGTTTTATTCGTACCCTGTCAAGTGCTAATATATCCTGCAACACCCCAGCAAATATTGGAAAAATCATGTATGCCCAGAAACATGGAAATATTGTCTTATACCATTCTCTTGTTCCTGATTTACTCTCATGAGTGCCGAAAAGTACCTTTCATTGTAGTCTAATTTAATAGTTCGGCAGTTCCTAAAATTTAGGAGACAATGAGAATTTCTGATAGTTACCCATGTCACAGAGGGCTACACGAAATGTTTCCCAATTTGCAGAAGCTTGCATGATATTTTAATGCTTTGCAGGGAATATCATAGAATTATAAAAATGATATATTTAATCCTCTAAATATACATAATGTGATTAAAATATACATGCCTTGTTAATCATGTTCCATTGCCCGACTTGAGGTAAACACTCTTTCTCTTTCCCATGTTCACTGTACTTCAGCTGTTTGTTTTATAGAACAAAAAGGGTGTAAGAAACTATCAATATTAGCAGGGATACATAATTTTAGAGTACCCAAGGGCTTGATATGAAAAGTACCCAAGGTGCAGGAAGAACCCGGGCTTCAACAGAAGTAAGCTTGTCACTGATATTGATTCCGAACTCCTTTGCGTAGGGATCTTGCTCATACCCATTTTGATGAACTGTCTGCTAAAAAGCATGCATGGGGCTGGCGTTAGATTTGTCAATTTTGGTTGTTACTTTTAAACTTCGGTAAGAGAAGTCTTCCTGTCGTTTCTTTCTACTGATATTAATTTCAAAAAAACAATGGCAAAGACAGTTCAAAGCACTACAGGTGACATGATATAGCTTGTTTGATAAGTGTCAATTAAGTTTTTAAGATTCTCTAGCTTCGGTTACATGCACCAAGTATATCCTTCATACATACAACTTGAAGTAGGAGCCATTTTTGCATGTTCCAAGGCATTTACAGTTCTTAATATCAGTGCTTCTAGAAAATGTGAAGAAAAAACAATTTGGGATTTTTCAAAGAATATATTGACCTCTAAAATATCCATCTCCTGCTCCCTCGGCCTTTGACACGTAACCTTCAGCAAAGAAGTAATCTGTCTTTCATTTAATCTCTTTGAGTATCTCTGACCCTCCACAATCTTACAAGCCTATCAAAAAATTTATGACACCACATCTGTTTGGTAAAACTGCAATAGATACTAGAATTTAGAAAGAAGATACTCCCAACAAAAATAGCCTTACTTCCATGGGAAGGTAGTTTGCTTTCTTCTGATTCCCCACTTGAAGACAAGGAAGGTGCCCGTGCTTAATTGTAAAGCCATACATCTCCTTGAAGTATTCTACCACTGATTTCATGTTCATCTGATCATCTATGGGGAAACTAAATGAGATAGAGGGACAGGGAGCGAGATAGTAGAGAGAGAGAAAAGTGAACAGTTAGTTGAAATATATTAACAGGAAATAAAGAAATTGAAACTAGGAAATAGGAAATGCATACATGAGTTCATGGGTTGGTCGGGATGTCAGACCAGAGATTCGGTATTTACGCCTCACATTTCCTCTGTGAGTAACCTCTACTTTCACTCCTCTCAGAGCTCTCTTTACCTGATTGATAAAAATCAATAAGAACAAGCTTTAACCTTTCTGTAAGAACATGAAAAAAAATTTGGTTAAATAAGTGTCGTTTAGATATGAGTGAGGCTACAGTACTATGCATAGCACACTTTGGTCCGTACTACGGATCGATATCTTCATTTTCAAAGTCTAAATAGTTGATCCGAAGCGTTCATCATGATCTCCATATGAAAATGTGCTTGAAGACCATATTTTACATATTTAGAATTTTTTTACTTTTTTTTAGATAGGTAGAAATTCACTAATTTTGAATGGTCTAAAATCTTTAAATCAAGTGATTTTGTACCTATTTTAAAAAATTAAAAAAAATTCTAAAAATGTAAAATTTGGTCTTCAAGCACATTTTCATATGGAGATCATGTTGAGCGGAACGGGATCGACTGTTTGGACTTTGGAAATAAAGATATGTATCCATAGTCCACCAAAGTGCACTATGCATAGTACCAGACCTCACTCTTTAGATATTACCTTGATTCGATCAGCATCAGATAATGGCCTTGAGATCACATCCTTCCCTAATATCTGTGCCACAAATTCAATCACTGGGAGGGGTTCGATGAAGGCTGTGGATGACATGTCTAGAGAAAAGTAAACCAAAATACTTAAGCAAAAGTTTCAACAAAAAGATGAAAGAAGTTTCATAATGAAGAGTTCTCTTTACCGATATTAAGTGAGAGACCCATCTGCGTGGGTCGGATACTCTGGTAAAAGCCACACCATGATTGTAACCCCTCGCCAAGCCTTTGTGGTTTTTTTATACCAGGAGAATAGAATGACCTCCCTATTGACACATATCTATTTCATAGAACAAATTATAAATCACCAAGTACATCACATAACAAATTATTGGAAACAATTTTTGTATGACAGAACTGAAATGCTACTCAAATCTTGGTCATTCATCCTTTTAAATGGATACTAAATGGATAAATAAAAGATCTCAAAAATGGGACCCAACAAAAAAAAAATATTGCATAATTGGAAATGTTAAAATAGACTTCACCTTTGACTGGATAGCTCACGAAGGACTATGTCAAGAACTTGAAGGGTCTCTCGAGGTGCATCAGGTTGCCGGCCAGCCAAAAACTGACGAAGGTGGTGTAGGTCAGCACGTGCTGCAAACTTTATTGTCACTCGAAATTCTCTCTCCCTTAAAAAATCAGATACTAACATGTCACTGACAGGCTCAAGTATGTAACCAGAAGGACCCTTTTTTAATTCAAATTTTAGTTCCCTAAAAGTGTTTAATGTCTAGGCCAGATATTCTAGCTGGTTGAGGGATATGGGTAAAGCCATGCAACATTATTTTCACCAATGATTCCTCAAAAGAAAATTTTAAAACAGTAATGCATGAAATTACTCTTTAAAATATATCATAGGCACCACATGTAAACTTCCAAGTTCAACAGTGATTGTTATTCAAATACTAGCAAAAGGGTAAATGCTACATATAATAAACTTTTATAGTTCAATACAGAAGGATTTATTTGTAGAAACCAAACAGGAATGACAGAAGCTTAAAGTTCTACTAAGAGCAATTTATAAAAAGACTTAAATTAGTACACATGCAAACTCATTGAATTGGAAAGCACACAAGTACATAAAAGACCACAATGAACTATATCTCACAATAACAATTGACCTGAAATTTCTAAATTATGTAACACGAGCACAACCATGTCCGCTTGCCGTTGTATAATGAGCAATAAAAGACTTTTTTTAATTGATAAACTTAAATTGAGAAAATTAATTTCACTTATTATGTCAATAGAGTCTGTTATGTAGGCTCAAAGGTAATGCAGTAAAGTCACTATTGCAATAACGGTCTACAAAACTAATTAAGCTTAGAGAAATGAGGCAATCTTTTATTCATAACTGGTGAACTTATAAACAAACAGCCTTATTACATAAAGGTGAATCTTTGGTTAATTGCAATAATAATGATCATTTGAAATAAGCAACATGACATACCTGACTATACCGTTACCATCCTCCTCCTCAGAAATCTTTACTGTGAAAACCTTTGAATCGAACGGCAAAAGGCCTGCTGTGTAAAGATTCTTCCTGCCATCATAGGCTGGCAACCTCATGCCCAAGTCTGATTGCCGATAAAGCCTCACCAATTCACCCATTATAACCCTATTCATGCTCCTTGAGTTCACTTCCGGCATTATTGTAACCTAAACACAACATATTCAACAGATTATTGTTCACAATTTTGCACAAGGGTAATATAATTTCTTTAGAACTCATCAGTGCCCATTGTACACCCTCTTATTAGCAATATTCGTATGTAATGTGGTTATTACAAGGAATTGTTGAGAATTTCTGGGTGGCCAAATTAAAAAATAGGAATCAAGGAATTTAAAAGCTTACATCATACTGGTTCAAGTCTTTGTCAGGCAGTTGTGCAAGAAAATGGTTGGCCTTGACAATGCACCTGGTACCAACAGTACCAAATCCAGGCCGTCTCTGAAAAGCAATACCTTTACTTGAGACTGGGGGGGCCACAGCCAGAGTAGTCTCAACTTCTGGCTTGGGCGACTTCCCTTTGCCTCCCCGCCCTCTCCTCCTGTTTGTGCATTTCTTAGCCTCTTGAAGGGGCAAGGTTGTAGTTTCGAGTTTTTGTTGGTTTACACTACTCTGTAATGGCTTCTTTGAGATAACATGTCTCTCCCCTTTAGATGGGTCTTTCGCCATTTGTCGGTGCGGCATGTCTATACAACAATGAGATGGGTTAGTATTAGTTTCTCAGTCAAGGGTGAAGACAGGAATGGAGATGTCCAGTGATGCATTTGCCTTGGGATCGCACAGTAGAAGAAAGGTAAATACAGGGGGGGTATAAGAAGATGTGACGGTGATAACAGAGTAAAAAAGAGGGAGAAAGCAGAGGGGAATAAATTAAAGGAACAGAGAGGTAATGCTTCCGCATTAATTTGCATATCAGTACTAGTACATGTACCGGTGCATGTAGTTGACCCCTTGCCTCTTAGAGAGAGAGAGAGAGAGAGAGAGAGAGAGAGATGGCTTAGGGTTTTAGCTATAGCTTAAGTTTCAACAAAACCAGCAAGTTGTCGGAGAAGGGGTATAACGGCTAAACACCAGCACCAAGTACTTGACATTCCCCCTGATATTCTCTAAATAATACGAGGACAATAGGAATAAGGACCTTTTTCGCATTAACCCTGAAAAAAAACTCAAATTGTACACACACCCGCCCAAAAGGAAAAAACACCAACACCAATGTACTAGACCAAGTGTGAGCTGTATTTGCAGCCCCGCAGGAAGAATTAAAGAATCTCTAATGTGTATGTGTTTATAGAAAAATAAAGAAAATGCTGACTGGAAAGAAAAGATCAAAGCTTGAAGAAACAGGAAAGGAAACAAAAGAAGGCCCCACTTTGGAGAGGTGGGGAATAATGAAGCATTGGGATGGAGCTAAGTTTAGTGGGATCCGGACAAGAGGCCACTAAGAGAGAAATAGTATAAAACCAAGATCTGGAAATAGAAGCAGCATGGGTAAAGGTGTTCAAAATCCAAATCAAAATAAAACCACCTCTCTCTTAAGTAAGTAATTATTAAATTACTACGTGAGAGTACTTTTTTTTTTTGAGAGAAAGCCCTTGGGCCTACGTGAGAGTACTGTTGATGTGGGGAAGAAAGAGGGAGGGAAAGAAGACAAGGACCCGCTTTCCCAAAAAGCCAAGGGACAAAGAGGAGCATTCAGTTCTTTATTGGTTTTATTATGTTTCTACCTAAGTATATGGGTTCTGATCCTCTCCAGTCCAGAGATGAACTTTCGCCGTATGATGAAAAACGAAGGGTCCGGGATGTGTCTATGAGTCTCCAAATAAAGGTGTAACATTGAAGAGGATCCATATAGTAATTTTCCACTGCCTCAGTGGTAGGGTGAAGGGACCATGTTTATGTTTATTTATTTATTGAAAATAGTGGCAAGGAATGGAATAAAGGATTGGGAAGTTTCACTGTTTGTTTATTCCTCCCACACAAGGTTCACTGTTCTCAATTAAAAACTTTGCTTTTGTAATTAAGGCATACGCTTCTGCTTTTCCTTTTTTCTTACTTTTTGAACAACGAACTGTGCACGCGCGTATGTCTTTTTAATATGAACCTCGCGCATAAATAATTTTAACAACAACAATCACCATAATGACACTCTAACAAATGTAAGGAATAACAAGAAAAATAAAAGCAAAATATTGATATTATATTATATTTTCAGGGTGGGCCAGCATAAAAAAAAAAAAGAGGGTAGATCAGTAAAATGGATTAATAGAAAGTAAAAAAAAAATTCATTAGTTTTCATTATTTTTGATAACGGAGAAAGTGATGGAGCTTAATGCCCCGGCTGGGACGCCGTCTGTGAGCGAGACACGAGGTAAGCGTGCGACCGTACAGATCTCGCTACTCATCTTCATTTACAACCGAAACGGAGAGAATCAGATAGACAGTCAAGAAAGATCTCCATTTGTTTGAAAATGGAGAAGAGATGATAGGGTCGGAAAAAGGAACGGGGAGCAAGGTTTAAATGGAAACGCTGTAGAACACAGAGGTACAGTAAAAGGCATAATGGGGGGGATAGTTATAGTGATACGAGTTGGCTCTGCCTCTGCGCTCTCTGTCTTTCTTTATTTTCTTTTAGCTGATGGCTCTGTGTGTCACAGTCTGCGCCGCTATAGTGCTCTGCACTTGAGCATGGTGTGACCAGAGCAGTGCTATCACCTCTAGTGGTCTAATTGGATTTATGAGAGAGAACCCATTTAGTTCTTTTAATTCTTCTATAGTGCTTTAAATTGGTCTGTACTGCTGTAATGATCTGATTTATGTATGCATAAATAAACTAAAGAGATGTTCTAAAATATACAGCTTCTGGTGGGTTTTCAAAACTCAAGAATGACAGATTTATATTATCCGGGAGAGGTACTCTGCAAGACTGCAACACCAAAAGTGACCATGTTTTAATGGATAAGGACAATTGATAGGTAAATCCTAAAAAGGATTAAATAAATAAATACCTAAGGATTTATAAAAAAAAAAAATACAATAAAGAGCTTGCTTCACAGAAAAAATATATTCTAGTTTGAAACCAAATTTATCCAAGTAAGAAAACGTAAATTATGGTTAACAAATATTTATCCAGCAAACAGAGATAATCATCATATGTTCAAGTGTAATTGCAACGAGTAAATTGGTGGTTAACGGAAATGTAAAACAAAATGTTTGGTTAAACAAAGAGTTTATTGCATTAAACCAACAGCATCATCACACGTACTATTGTTTTTTTTTTCAAAACAAGAGCTAGTGTATTGCTATTATATCCCGCTAGATATATCATTTTGTTATTAGACCGGCACATCACCTGGTGTATTTGACGAGTATTTCTCTAGGTATACCGTATCCAATATACATGCACAAATGATATGATTTGAAGAACTGAATAATGAAGTATACGTCCGAAGTATTGTACCACAAATATTTGTACATTATAAATGGTAGGTTGTCCAGTAGATGAAAAGCATGAGGATTTAGAGAGGCGAGTACCACCAAGGAACAGAAGTTTTTTGTAGATCACTCAAGATTAGTAGCTGCTGCGTTTTCACCTTAAAAGCATGATCTTGTTATTATAATCCAGTCCTCCTGATCTATACTGAATGGAGTGGATCTGCACCGCTCTATCACAATAGGGTGTGTGTGCATCTGGACCGTTCAATTTAGATCCAATGGATTGGATCGAAACCGGAATCATGTTTTAAGGTGAGAAAAGTAGCACATACAGATCTAGATTACTCATTCCATATTTCTTTTATGCCCTTGTTCAAGTACTTCATTCGATTTTATTAGGTACTACAAAAACAAGGCCATGAAGCTCTTACAAAATAACACAATACTTTCTAGTGATAGACAATTTGCACAGTACAATATAATATTAAGGAAAATTTAAATTTATTTGGGAAGGGTTGAAATCACGAGGTACTAACTTTACTGAGTATGTGTTTCCTATACCAAACCGATTAGGTTAACAAAATCCATCCATCCTAACTATTAAAGTAAACATTTCTATATATTTATCTATTAATTTTTTCATAGATTTTCGACATGTCTGTCCAAAATATATTGCCCCTGTGAAAACTTCATAGCTACTTTCCCAGGGATTTCTACCTGAAATCAATAATTATGTAGGCAATGATATTTGTTATCACGACACAACTAGTTTCCTTACAAATAACTGAAGATGTCAATACTAATCAGTGCTTAGTGCTAAAGACCAATGCAACTAAAAAAATTAAGACATGTTGCTAGCAGAATCAATGAATTAATTTCAAGGAATATTAAAAAGTAATGTCTATCAAAACTGATATAGAGGTGTGCCTCAATACTGACAGCATAAGATGAATATCATCAAACCCTTGATATAATAAAACTGTTCGCTCTATCAAATTAATGATAGCTCAATTTTAAGCACTAAGCACAATTGTATTCATCAGATTAAGGCAGGAGTTTTTACAAATTGCTCAGAAAACTATATAGATTCGGCTGTTATTGTTGATTTAGGTAAAATTACAACCAACTCTGAAATGGAAACTAAACTTTATCCATATGGTAAAATAGCAAACAAAGATTGGGAGAACGTACAACCCTGATAAATATCTTTCCCCTTGAAAGAGAATTCGCGTTCAGATGCCTCCCGTCCCTGATTGAAAGTGAAGAGTGAATAGGATACAAAAGGTTGGAAGGATTTAATGTGAGAAAAGAGGGGGACTGACATTCCTCAATAAAAGTTTGGATTTGGCATCATTTCATTCTTTTCCTCTGATTTTCATTCCGTAGCAGTTAGTGGCTCATATAAAAGCTCCGACAGTGATGACCAGTTTAAGGACGATCGCAAAGTTGTTCTCGTCTTGTCGCTCACCTCTTTTTCGTTTACTCTCCTTCCCTCTTTATCCCTATTTGCACTCACAGCCTAACTAGGTTTGAGTGGCGAGGTTAAAAATTAGGAAATTATTTTGATCTTTAGTAATTATTTGCTAATAAATCATCCTTCCTAGTTAATGGTTTCAGACAAGGAAAAATTAATTTCAAATCATATTCAATTTATCATTCTTTGATTAAATTGAATCGAACTGAATCTTGTTTGAAACTGTTTCGATCAACACTTAACTACTGGGGAATGGAGAGGTTCGTTGAAGTTAGCCAAGCTTGCTGGCAGAATCCTCAAATGAATATAATTATCATTCCCAAGTAATGATTTCATTTTGAATGAATTCTATTCTATCATTAATAATTTATTGAATTTAAGTAAACTTCTGCTTGAAAAGGCTCCTATCAATACCTAAACTTGAGCTTCAATATATTGCTTTATTTTTAAATCCCGTAAGATTCACCAGCCAAGCTTGCAATTGCTGGCTAAATCCTCGACTGAAAAGAAGATATGGTTTAATTGCATGACTTTAGATGTTCAAAAAGGAAATGTTTGGAGTTTGTCCTTCATACCCTTACCATAGAAGGAATAAATTTTCATACTCTTACTATTACTCTTAGTCTTATCATCAACTGATAAGATTAACTACACCACTAGTTTGACTTCTGATAAATAATTTATGTATACTCTTGAAGAAAAATTCTGTCAACATCAAATCTTGATGTCCTTCTTAAGAAAACACCTCAAGCAATTATTCAAATATTGTGAGCTTCAACCTTGAACTCAGTTTCTTTGTGGTTTACAGATTATACTTCACAAGACAATGATTCTATTTTAAAGTTGCAGGGTTCTTTATCAATGCCTAATACCAATTCTATTCATTTAAATAAAGAGAAGAAATGTGCCCTTCTATTTAACTTGGCAAGGGACTAATATATACAGGTTTTACATTTAAACAGTACTATTAATATATATTTCATATATGAGAGGGGATATATGGATGGGTGACCAGTTGGTTATTGAGTATGAGCAAATTCGATATACGGTATATAAGTAATGTAAGCCATATAAATACTTTTTATTATTTTTATTTTTATTTTGACAAGTGCAGTGTCAGTTGCTGACTTGTCACGATCTGTGAAATAAGTTTGTTGCCAAATATAACTGTTATCAATATAACTATGAGGCAGGTGTTTACATACTTGAAAAGAAATAACCAAATTTCCCTGAGAATGCCATTTTACATGTTATGTCGTTCTCAGACAAGCACTCACATGGGCCATGAAATAATGCAACTTCAACAACTGATATTAATGAATGTTTCTTATATACTAAGAGACCTAACCCAACATATCATAACCTACCTATATGAGATTCTAATATATTTTTTCAAGAACACTAGACTAGTAGAAAATCAGTTGCCTGAATAAAAGATATGTGTCACCATCTTCATAATTTTGCCGAATAGCTCAGCCACAAGACGAAGAATTAGTAGTTACCCTGTTTAGTTTGTTAAGCTTTCATAGTTTCTATTCTTCACATTTAGATCTTCGATAAAATAAGCCACTAGTTATAAAATAAGCATTCGTGTGACCATGACAGATGAAAATTTTGAAACTCAGATTTACGAGATTTTTTATCTACATACTCATTTTATCACATAAGTTGTAATGTGCAATGTATAAAATTAAGCCTCTAAGCAGGAGTATGGAACCTGCCTGCACATGTCATCAACTGACTCAATAGTCAGAACTATGATGCACATATAGGTATTCAGCCTGATTCAGAACTACTGCTTGCATGGGTACCTTAATATTTTATCAAATAAACAAACAAGCGAACAGATAGAAACACTGCGCACAGAGTCACAGAGACACTGTTGGATTTTGAGTCAAAGTGACACAACTAAGATTTAGATGTTGCTTCAAAGGAACAATAGCTTAGTTGACTTTTCCAGGAACCCCCTAGCATTAGCATTACTAACCGCGCTGAAATTTTTTGTGATAATTAATGTTTTTTTTGCTTTATATATTTTTTCTGACAATGTTGGATAGCAGATAGAACTGTAAATTTTGAAAAATTCACAAAAGAGAAAATGGTAAAATGGAAAGGAAAAGTCAACTTGAGGAAAAAGCAACGGTAAAAGATTGAAAGCAGAAGAGACAAACTACGCATGCATGCCACTTCAATGGTAAACTATATACCCTAAAAAAATGGTAAACTATAAGGAAAAAGGTAGAAACGGTAAAAAACATTATAAATAAATGCATGATGCATACCAGTTCTTTAGACTTTAGAGGTAGATGCCTTCGGTTGCTTTGTTGATGGTCCACTCTCAAGCCCCAAGCTCACCTCACCTCACCTCACCACCTTTTGTTCACACCTTAACACGCAAGCACAGTAAGCGTGCATGCACACCCATACACTACCTCTGGGCCCCACGGCACTCCCCGCACGGGCTTACTCTACCTGTCACGTGACACCCACCAAATTCTCAATTCTCAGCAAATACTAAAGAAAAATAATGAAAAGAAACATAAAGCGTAATGGGATGACCCATCCTTGACATCTGTACATGTCAATCCGTATATCATTATTTTTATACGACATAGCAACTTGTTCGTTGATGTATGTTAATGACGCACTGAAACATAACCAGGTGTACATAATGGCCACTATTAACCACCTACTTAGGTTTAGTGCTTTCCACGGATAAATATCATATATACTAATAGTAGAGTTTACAAGTTCATTGTTTTTTCAGATTATCTAAGGCGAGCAGATCCAGAATAGAAAAAAACTATTAACTCAACTCATGAGTGAGGCTATTATAATGTACATAATGCGGATCAACATGCACTATGGATTCATATTTTATTTTCAAAATTTTAAAAATCAATCCAAATCGTTAAATATGGTCTCCATATAGAGTAAATTTTACATTTCTAGAAACTTTTAACAATTTTTTTAGATAGATTAAAAAATCACTTGATCTAAAAATTATAGATCATTGGATAGCGGTGATTTTCTATCTTTTAAAAAAACAATTGATTTACAGGTACATTTTTTATATGGATGTCATATTTTGTTCAACGCTGTTTGAACTTTGAAGATAAAAGTTTCTATACTCAATTACCAGTTAAATTAAAAACTTTAAACTAAAGGTCCGCAAAAGTTGCATCATTCCGTTTACACCAACCTTATTAACCGAAGTTATTAGTTATAACGAATTCCCCATTTATGCAACAGAACCCTTATGAGCCCATAAAAAGCCCAAAAGAGAGTTGGTTGGTTGATATTAATTTTTTTTATCATCAAATTAAGCTGAAAACAAATACGCATTTCTACCAAAAAGGTCCCAAGCCTTTCTTTCTAAAACGGCGAAACCTTCTATCTCTGTTCTAACGTAATGACCCACAAATAGAGTGGGAAAAATGTGCCGTGCCGTGACTAACACGCCGTGACTTTGGTCTCGTGCCGTGCCGTGACCAAGTTAATTTTTCACATGCCGTGCCGTGACTAAAATGTCAAGGGGTGATCACGGCACGCGAATGGTCACGCCACGTGAGTCACGCCGTGCCTAAACGTGCCGTGACCCGCGTGACTCGCGTAACTCGCGTGACCATTTAATCATAATTTAAGTTAATTTATTCAAGATTCACCATTAAATTAATACTAATGGTCCTAATTACACGTGACTCGCGTGACTACGTGCCGTGCCGTGCCGTGACTAAATTTTTCACGTGCCGTGCCGTGCCAAAGTTTCAAAAGATAGGCACGGCACGCGAATGGTCACGGCACGGGACACGCAAGTCACGGCACGCGAATGACACGCGTGCCGTGCCGTTCCGTGCCGTAACCGTGCCGTAACCGTGCCGTTCCGTGACGGAACCAGCTCCGACGTGCCATTTTTCCCACTCACCCACAAATGATAAAAAACTATAAAGAGTTAGATAGTCGTTAAAATTTGCTACCGAGGCAAATATGCCACCAACAAAATTACTACAAAAAAAATAAAAATAGACTGATAGAGTGACGGGTGACGACAGTGAAAAGACGTCAAGATTCGTGAATCCTCTGTCGAGCGAAACGGACACACATAGTACAAGACAACTAAAATTCAAAATCACCAAAAAGATAGCAATTAGACCGTATCGAATGGGGTGACATAGAGAGCGAGCACAAATATTTAAGCGCCATGGCTAGACTTGCCTATGCCGAATCACAGGAGACACCCCACAAAACCGTACGCACTGCCCATCGCGGCGCGTACGGTACAATCAATCAATCAATCAAACCTAAAAGAGAGAGGTAAGCTTACCATTGTTCCGACTTAGAGAGAGAGAGAGAGACGTTGGTATATACTTGATAGTTGATAGGGATATGGAGAAGGAGGGTTGATAGGATTATGAGAAAACGACGAAAGTAAGGAAACAAAGGAAGAGAAGCAATCATGAGATCGCTGCCCAGGGTTTGAAATATAGGGCTGAGGAAACGACAGACCAGGACTTGTAACAGAAAAGTACCACGATTTTCTCCATGAAGAACGAAAATGGAGACAATATTACTGAGAAACGGACGTCTCCAATTGTCAATAAAGGAGGGACAGGTGCACAGATCTGAACAGTTTTTTTTTTTTTTTTGAGTTGATGATCTGAACAGTAACAGGCATGGACGAGGACTGAATGAAACCTTTTGCTTCCCACTTTGGCCGCTGGTGAAACAGTGGTATGCGCTCGGTGTTCCATGGAGCATGCAGTGCAGCAAGGTATGAAGTCGGAAAGTGTTCTGCCACGTGGTGCACCAGGTGCAAAATTTAATTTCTATCGAACACTTGGGGCTCGTGGAACAGCTTTGTCAAAAGCCCAATTTCTCTCTTTGCAAGAAAGAGAAGAAACTTGAAAAAAAAAAAAGAGTAAAAAAGAACGAGAAAGAGAAAGGAAAAAGAGAGAAAGCGAAAAGAAAAGAAAGAACAGCATTTAATGCGGTCATTGAACCGGGAAACTCTTTCTGGTTTAGGCTTTGTCTCGCGGCTTTTAATGTATGCTATTCTCCTGCGTAGCACTAGGAAAGGAAGGAAATGAAGAACTGGAGGCAGCGCTCGTATCAGAAATAAGGAAGCGGCATAAATGAATCTTCCTCTGATATTCCTAGGTGTTCTATATTACGTAAATCGTAAATACAATAACACACCCACCAGCTCCCAAAATCTAAAGCGGACGCGAATGTGATTAATGTTAGAAAAAAAATATAAACTAGGAAAAATGAAAGGAACTCACCTCGCGCTTGAAGAGGAAGAAGAAGAGGAACAATAGTGAGACGGAGAGAGGTTGGAGAGAGAAGAAACTATTGAGATAGGCCACTACTTCAGACTACAACGGTCGCAAGTGCTCTCGCTTTGCATCCGTTACTCAGGCCGCTACAAAGAAAACTGATGCTATCTACTCATCATTTAAAAAGCACGCTTTGTTAATTGTTACTACTTTTTTTTTTTCTCGTGTGCAGTAAAATCTATGAAGCCACGCTTTCAGTGCTCTCGCTTTTCATACAGAGCTTTTTCTTTTTATACAATTGAAGGGGGCAGAGTGTGTGTGAGAGGAGTGGGACCCTGTTGCAGAGAATGTCTGTAGTAGAGAGAGAGATGGGACGATAAAGCAAGCGTTTCATCGTTGAAGAAAAGTGTTAGAGAGAGGATATGAAAAAAAGATGTTGAATTGAGAGAGACGTGAATTCGGCGTGGGCGTGGGGTGATGTAGCGAATTCAGATCCAGTGCATTAACCCAATTTTTGAGTTTTGATCTAAACCGTCTAAGATGCTCTAACACGAATCTTAAAGAGCCTGGACCCCACAAATAATACTGGCCCCTGCGCTACCACCGAATAGGCACCGTACACGTCTAAACTAAAAAATTGGGTTACTTTAGGGGATCCGGACTCTGATGTAGCGGGGTTCCAAGACGACATATTACATATTTAGTAACATCTTTATCATAATGTTTATTTTACTTTAATTAGTTACCGCTGATGTGGCTGTAACTAATTGAATTCCTTGTACAATAGCCTGTCTGAAGTAGAAAGATGTACAAAATAATTGTACGTTAAATGGAGAACCGATATCATTGTTGGCGTTGAAATATTGGGCGCACCGTTCGATCAGAGGGTCATAATTAGGATCTGACGGCTGATAACGTGAATGATAACCATGCAATCAACGTCTGTATTTATTTCGGAATTTTCCTACTGTTGATATGGCACTGGACGTGTCCATGAAATTAGAAAGGATGATTCTTTTCAAATAGCGAGGAAATGGAAATGGATTTGTTCAGTTAAGGTAATGGAGAGGAAAAGATTCGCAGTATCCTGCCTGCATCAATGCTTGAGAGATCACGGATTCACGGATCTTATTTCGTATGATGGCTTCCATTTCCGTTTTATGGGACTACGCAGAGCTGGGGCAAGTAAAGCTAATAGGAATATATGTTATTTAGGCTCCTCCACATACGTACAGTTCAATGCTTATTGTATTCGGAGGCGGACTTAGACTTTCAAATTATTAGAAACAAGTGAGAATGGGAGTTAAAGTATATAAAAAATTTAGGAAGCTGATATGAGTATCCGCAGTTGAGTACCCGCATTGTATCCGCACATAAACTATCATAACTGTTTTTGGGAACCGCAACCGCAACCGTTGAGTATTTATAAAACTGTAATTTTGTTTTACAAGTATTAATAGTAACATTGTGAAGTATTTATACCTATACAAGACAAGTATTTATATCTATACAATGAACTACATATATGATATATGAATTGGGACCACAACCAAAACCAAAAAGTATTTATACCGTACCCGCACCTTTTTATAACTGTCAGACTGCATTGGGGACCACAACCAAAAAGTCACGTGGATCACACCACCAGTGCTACATTCATGGTTTAAATTAATTCACATACAAAATGGAAAGTATTTATACCTAAATTGTCAAGTATCCATATATAATTCATCAAGTATTCATACCTAAGATATCAAGTATTTAAAAAAAACTGGACACAATACCTACTCATCTTTTACACGTTTTTCAAGGTGGTTTTTTTTTTCTCCGTTCAATCTAACTAATTTTTGGGACGATCTATGAGAAATTTTACAAATTTAAAACCACGAACGTGTTCTACACAATTTTCTCTTTCAAATGAGATCCATCATGACATACTTTTACACGTTTTTCAAAATATCAAATATTCAAATATGAAAAGTATTCATACAAAATAAAAAGTATTCATACCTAAGATATCAAATATTCATATCAGCTTCATCAAGTATTTATACTTAAGATATCAAGTATTTAAAGAAAAAAACTGGACTCATCTTTTACACGTTTTTCAAGGTAGTTTAATGATTGACAAAGTTAGTTATACCGTTATGGAAGTTAATTGGGAAATGAATCAACTGCGGGTACAATGCGGGTACTCAACTGCGGGTACCAAAATAATTATTCAAAAATTTATGTTACGAATAGAGTTAATTTACACTATCTATAATATTTTATTTTAAATTATATAGAAACTTATGCTTAAATACAAAAATTTTTGAAAAATAATGGAGGTCAATTGGCCCCATTCAACACACATAACTCCGCCACTGATTGTATTGTATTTATTTTAATGTTTGTGTTCCGAAATTTTATCTCATTAGAAAGAATTGTACGCCTTTAACTTTATACAATGTGCATTGCTAATAAGATGTCCACAGAGCCAGATTTTCGTAAAACGTAATGAAATTAATCATATAAAATTTTCATAATATGGAATTAATTTTATATTAACTAAAATATTTTACTTTAATTTATATAAAAAATAATGTAGAAATACAAAAAATTTTAAAAATAAAAGATGGGCGTAAATTGACCTCCTCCTTTCAACGTAGGTCTATGATTGTGTTTACAACAAATAATTGTACATTATATTTGTTATAGAATTTAGGGGAATTTAAACCCTACCAACCCCGGGGTTCACACGGTCTTCCCAACTCCTACCGTGAATTAAAAAGGCTTACTCCTTTGTAAACAAAGATGATGCGTACTTTGACGAGCTGGCCCATCTACAAAACGCGGTGGTAGTTTACACTGAGGGGCAAGAGCCACCCATCACTGCTGAGCAAATTATGGACATAGCAGTAGATACCAAGCTAGTCGAGCCGGTCGATATCTCGATGGGTGCTCTATCACACGAGTGGTTCCTCCTTCACCTACCAGCTGGAGTTGCAGTTGACACCTTTATTAGGAAGACCTCCCCACACCTCTGGGACATGGGCATATCCTTTCAGCAATGGACGCCCCTGGAGGATGCATCCGTCAACATTCCGGCCTATAAAGTCTTCCTAGATTTCACCGAAATCCCGGTTCACTTATGGAAGGACTCAGAGGTTCTCAGAGCAGTTTCAAGCTTTGGTGTTTATCTTAGCAGGGTGCAGCCCAACTAACCTAAAGGTCTGGAGGGCGGTGGTGGCGACTGAGGAGTTGGAAAATAAACCTCCGATTGTCACAATGGTGGCCGGTGGTATTGAGCATGATGTCAAGGTATCTCTGGTGACATAGAAACAGGATCCCATATACAAGAGATCAGACCTTCCTCTACTTCCTGATGAAGCCAAAACATATAGCGCAAATAATTATTTATTCTTCCAAAAAATGGCGAAAAGCGAATGCAAAGTAGCCATTTCCCCGATTTATTTACCGCAAATGTGTTTTTAGGTCTTTTTGGCAGGTTTTTAGAAAGTTGCGTATTTAGGCCAAAAACATAGCAAAAGTGTCATATTTAGGCAATTTCTAAAGATAACACCAAAACAGGGCATCACATGGAGCATGCAACACCTCACACAAAGTGCACAACATGCGAAATGGCAAAAAATACAGAAAATATGCTAAGTCAGGAAGTCGTGCGGCCTCCCTCTATGCCGCATGTGGCATATCCTTAGGCCGCACGATCCGTGGACTCAATCCGTGGACTGTTTTCTTAGGATCATATCATCCACCGTTGATGCTATTTTTGGTAGAATTCTTCTAGAGGGACGCAATTGCTTCAAAACCAAGCTTTCATAACTATTTTTGGTTTCATCTATCCAAACTTGAAGTTTACTCCAAGTTTGCACCACCTCCACTACTTCCACTACTCCATCTCTCATATTGGGAAGGTTATAAATACCCCTCTTGTAATAGGATTTGGTGTGCATTTTTAATTGTGTTAAGTCCATAGAATCGAGATTAGCAATTCTCATTGCTAGGTTAGGTTAGAGAGTACTTAAAGCGAGAAGGGTAGCTTTCGGAAGTCAAGTAGGAGAAGAATGCATCATCTAAGGGGGCAGAGGTTCATCCATCTTCAATTGAGTTGTAATTTATGTTCTCTTTATTTAATTTCTTTTATTTTGCCATGGCCATGAGAAGTTAAACTTCTCATCTCTACGGTGAGGGTTGTACTCGAATTCTTAATTATGTTTTAGTATAAGTTTATATTTTGTTTATGTTGATTTGAGTTTTCTTTATTATTTAAATCTCTTTTTATTAAGTCCTTACATGTATAGTTCCGTCTACTATATGTCAATCACCCTTCATATACCAATAGGTGCTTAGTCATTACATCCCGGTGTGAGTGGGATAATGCATGTAAGTACTATAGGCACTTCGGCTAATGAGGCTTAGCAGTGGTTCAAAAACTAGGGTTTGTAACTGCAAAATGATTAATGAAAAAATGACTATACCCTATTTTCTTTGTTAAAAAAAAACATTTGAATAGCAAAAAATAATAACTCTTCATGTCTTTTCAATATATATTCCCAGCAACAAGCAGTGACAAAACCATGTAGAGCCAGAGGCGGAACACTTGTTCCCTTAACTCAATTTTTTTTTCAATAAATTAATGCTTCTATATATATGTTTTTCTTAAAAAAATGTTAAGATATACTTAAAATATATAAAAAATATATATGAAATTATGCTTCAACTTAAATTTTTTCTCAAAATATACTTCTATTTTTATACTCTTCTCAGAATTATTTACAAATACTTAATATATATTCATACTAATTATAAATTTTGCCTCACACCTAGGGCTGCACAAAAAATTCGTAGTTTGTAATTCGATTCTAGTTTGATTCGAAAAAGTTCGTAAAAAATTTGATTCGAAATTGAGTTCGTTCGAAATTAATTCAAACCAAACTTAGTTCTAATTAACTCAAACGTGAACCGTTGATTTCCGCTGATAATGAACTTTAATGTTTTATTTAGAATAATATTTGGGTTTGTAATAATTCTAAGACTTTGGTGATTGTTCTGTACTTCTATTGATATTTGAATTGTACTTTGATTGGCTATTTGGAAAACTTTGGATTCTGTGATTGTACTGAACTTTAATTGATTGTACTAAACTTTGGTGTTTGATATAAATTTTGATATTTGTAATGAACTTTGATATAAACTTTGGTGTACTGTGTAATTAGAATTCAGAATGCCTGAGTTTTTATTGAAGTGCTGTAATTTCGAATTATGGCCCAGCCATAAGTCATAACTCGTAAGTTGTAACAAAGTTCGTAAAAGTTCGAAATTGAGTTCGTAAAAAATTCGATTCGAAATTGAGTTCGTTCAAAATTAATTCAAACCAAACTTAGTTCGAAATTAATTCAAATCAAACTCAAACTGGAGGTAAGTTCGATTCGGTTCGGTTCGTTTGCAACCCTACTCACACCGACAAAAAAGACTACATATATTATTATTTTACACCCCACACTATTACTATCACGGTCACCGTTAGCAAATAAAATTGTGATAGAACAAATATTGACATCTAATTTGTAGGTATATACGTATGTTCAGACGAAGGACATGGACGCTAATACATGTATTTTGTTTTTTAATTAAGACGCAAAAAAATAGTATTTGTAGCCATATATCCGTACTGAGGAGCAGAGGCGGAGACACTATATGTAAATTGTGGTCAATTGATCTTTATTTATTTTCAAAATTATGATGTATTTGAATCCTCCTCAATTTGTATATAGTTTAGTAGAAAATGTTATGGAACTATCAAATTGATCTTTATTTGCAGCATAAAAAAATTATATACTTAACCCCATTCACATTTGACTCTCATAATTTGAAAGTTTGATTCTGTCCCTGTTGAGAAAATACTAGGCAGAGACAAATTTGTGAGTTTTGGGTAGGAAATACTATTTGTAGCCATACCAAATGCTCCAGTATTTTATTTAAGACACAATAAATTGGGTATTTAAGAGTTTTGAAAATTTAGAATAGTAAATATAATTTAATGACTTTTATAGGAAAAGGATACATAATATTAACGTTTTTAAGGGTACACATGAAATTCCCCATAATAAAACTTATATAATGATACGTATAAATATTTTTTTTTATCAAATATAACTATATTTGTTATTTATCCTATATAATATTTGTTATTTATCCTGTATGATAAAGGTACGAAATAATTTTTATTCATACACTTATCACATAAACTAGCAAGATAACTTTTTTATATATATCCATCTTGTCGGATGAGAGCAGCTTGGGTCTGATGGGTTTCGTAACCGTCCGATCTGCTTTAAAATTTGTGAGCATGAATTTTAAAGCAGACGCAAAAGTTAGGAGTGCGAATCTTAAAACAGATCGAACGGTCATCGAACTCATCGAACTCACTTTGAGTCCGACGGACATCAGACCCAAATTGACCTCCTTGTCGGATACAATACAAGCGATAAAGAAATAAAATAATTTGATTGACACCCTACTCTTCTTTAAACGAGTAGAACTAGGGTGCTCCTAAGCTCACCAAGCCCTTCCGTGAGCGCGACTCTAAAACCTATCAAATTGACTTCAAACGACATTTCCAAACTGTTAGATGTTCAATCTATATTAAAATGTGCTTGGAGACCAAATTTTATATTTTTTGGAATTTTTTTACTATTTATTAAGATGGTTTGAAAATCGCTGTTTTCCAATGGTGCAGAATTTTAATAAAAACAGCGATTTTCAAACCATCTTAATAAATAGTAAAAAAATTCCAAAAAATGTAAAATTTGGTCTCCAAGCACATTTTAATATAGATTGAACATCTAACGGTTTGAAAATGTCGTTTGAAGTCAATTTGATAGGTTTTAGAGTCGCGCTCACGAAGGGCTTGGTGAGCTTAGGAGCACCCTAGTTCTACTCTCTTTAAACGAGTAGAACTAGGGTGCTCCTAAGCTCACCAAGCCCTTCGTGAGCGCGACTCTAAAACCTATCAAATTGACTTCAAACGATATTTTCAAACCGTTAGATGTTCAATCTATATTAAAATGTGCTTGGAGACCAAATTTTACATTTTTTGGAATTTTTTTACTATTTATTAAGATGGTTTGAAAATCGCTGTTTTTATTAAAATTCTGCACCATTGAAAAACAGCGATTTTCAAACCATCTTAATAAATAGTAAAAAAATTCCAAAAAATGTAAAATTTGGTCTCCAAGCACATTTTAATATAGATTGAACATCTAACTGTTTGGAAATGTCGTTTGAAGTCAATTTGATAGGTTTTAGAGTCGCGCTCACGGAAGGACTTGGTGAGCTTAGGAGCACCCTAGTTCTACTCCTCTTTAAACACCTAAACTGCAAAGCACCGTGCATCTCTCCACTTTCCTCCTGGTGCAAGTACGGTAGCTGCATGTCTCCTGGGTTGCCTTCAGAGCAAGCAAATAATTATAAGCCCATAATGGCAGTGGCCCATGAATGCAACCTTTCATCTCTAAACCTTGCGAATTATGACTTTTTACAACGTGGGTCCCTACCATTAACTAATATTCTCTTCCTCCTTTCTGTGCTCTCCGTAATCTGTTCCACTAGAAATGGGATCAGTGATCCATCGCTGACCATCGCTCCCTGCAGATTAGGAGCAATAAGATCTTGTTGTCCTCGAATAGATTTTGTGCGACTCCTAATCATAAGGCAATATACATATTGCTCCTTGATCGAATTTGACTAATGGGGATATTGCTCTCAAAACTTGCTCGAGGGTTATCCAAAAAAATAACAAGAGCAATGAACAATTTTATCACAACAACTTACTCGAGGATGCATGGGTTGTTAAGCTCTTCTATGTATATGTATCATTTATACTTTATATTTTTAGCAAGAATTAATATTTTTTTTAGTCTCTGTCGTAAAATAAAATCACGTTATATTAGTTTATTCAGCCTCTCCAATCTATTTTCTGATTCCGTTCATGTAATTTATAATTATGTTAGCATTCAAAAAATTAGTAATTTTGAGTTTTGACTCCTCACAAGGAATAAAGAATAAACAACAATAATTTGATATGTGGACTCTTAACATATAATTTGGAGTGAAAGTAAGATAAAAGTGCTTTTTGCCGACGGTATCTTCGCGGATACTCTTGTCGGTAATACCGATACGCTCAAAAATATTAATTTTTGTCGGTGTATCCTCGGCAAGAGTCACTTTTTACCCTAGCGGACAATGGCATATTTTTTGTAGCAAAAAGTGTTCTTATAGGATGATGGGTCAAAATCAGAGCTAATAATATTTATAACCCTAATTTGAATGATTCACAAGCGTATGAATCTACCGTATAGTATAGATCGGGGTGTCGGTCCACAGTGATAGTGTATTAAAGATCTAACAATAATCAAGTCTAGGTTTAGTTGGTTGTTTGTTTGATTGGTTGTTTAGATAAGTTGAGTTATCGAGACAATTAGTATTAAAGTAAAGGTTATGTGTACAGAAGAAGACTTCTGGGGATTAGACTTTCTATCCTTCTTACTCGTTTAATCTAGTTTCTGGTTGAAAAGCAATTTTATGCGGTGTTGTCACAAACCGCATGAAAGTGCTAAACCTGTCAATTCTTAACTCCAATCGGATGTCACATGCGGATTGATCAGAACCGTATGCAATATCTGAACTAGTATCAAATGCAAATATGAGGGATGCTAATCCTAGTTTAATGCTGCTCACAGGTACGCTGCATCACCTTAATAGAAAAGGACTGGTAAAGGGATGGGACCCAAACTTTACCCTAATCAATTGCATAGAGATCAATGATAAGTTTCCCTTACCAATACGGATTTAAGTTCGCAGTTACGTCCTTCCTTATTACCTTCCGTAGTTGAAATAACTGAGATTACCCCACTAGTAATCTATAGAATGCAAAGTTCGTCTGCAGATATATAAACTAATATGTTTCTCAACTGAGATCGGATCATAAGGAATCAACATTTATGTCTATCTTCCTTGTTGGATCTAGATAATTGTATCATAATCTTAATAGGTCAACATTATACGCCTAAACACTATAGTGTGGCCATCACCATACGGAAGAGGTTAGCATGCACCAAATTAAGATAGAAATAGAAAAAATAAAGTGAAGTAGAATTCAGATCAAGCACATAAGATAAATAAAATGAAACTACTAGATTAAACTCATAAGAATTCAAGATCACAAGCCATCACTCTAGAAAGGTGTTGTTTATCCTCTCATGGCGATATCAACAATGAAAGCAAATACAAGAGACATGATGAAGCAGTAAGAAGAGAGATGGAAGGAATACACCTAGAGAGTCTCTCTTGATCTTTTACATGCCATCTCTATCTAATGGCCTTCTTCTAACCCTAATTCTAATAGAGTTTTTATGATATTACTAATTGGCCTCCTTAGCAAACTCTAGATCTAGCCTATTTATAGTCTACTAAGGTATCTACTTCTGTCAAGATAGAGAGATGAGTTCTGATTCGTCCATCATGTGTTAGTGGACTCAGTGGAACTTGGCTGCCAAGTTTACTGTTGTAACTGCTATTTGTCAATTATCCACAATGGAATTCCTACGCTACGCTATTATTCTTTGTTGCAGTGCACTTTTTACGCTACGCTTCTACATGCATGCGGATGGATGGGCAATCGCATGGCTGAGACCTACTTGTCCAGAATGCTTCGTTTTATGCCTGTTTTAGCCCTAAAAACACCAGAAATTTGCGATTCTACAAAATCAAGTGAAAATGGCAAAAGTAATCTGATTTGACTTATTTTGAATATTTGTAATTCGATATTTGATAATATTTTAAGTTAAGTGATAGAGAAAATCACTGCTTATTTCATTTCTATCATAGAATCAAGCGATTCTTTATATTACATACACACGATAACTATAGTTTAATTTTATTACTTTCATGACTACAAAGGTCAATAATGATTTTTTTTGTCAAATATTTCTAGATATAAAATTAAAACTATAAATAATTTATGTAACTTTATTTTTTGGAAATTTCACGGCGTTTACTTTACTGAAGAATTAAAATACGCCGGAACAGTTGGTTATAATATCATACCTTGAAAAAGGAAAACGAGAGAGTAATTTCTTCCACTTCCATCAACCTAGGCAAAGTGGCGTAGTCAGGATTTGAATCAGAGGTGGATAAAAATTTTCGGGTTACCGAGTTACCAGGTCAGTGGTTAAAATTAACTTATATACTTGAATCATTTTAATTAATCTCATCAAATTCTAAATCAAATTTAAACAAAAATCAAGAAAAACATTAACACTCAACAATTTTAGTCAATTATCAGTCATAATTTGCAATTTAATTTATTCGATTGGATTGCAGTATTGAATTATCAAAGAACAGGGGTAGACAATTTAATTTTTAGGAGTAGGCAGGCCAACATATTTATACTACTTCATACCCGATTTTAAAATTCAAGGGTAGGCAATTGCCTACCCCTGTTACATGGTGGCTCCGCCACTGCCTAGGCACGTTATATAGGCCAGATACACGTAATATAGAATACACAAGGCATTTTTATTGCTTAAATTTAATATAAATAAGACTAGCGTGCTATTTGTAGCATAGTGGTATGCTGTGCTACTTTTTTTAAAATTTATTGGATATGTTTTAACAACAAATTCAAATCGTTGAAAGCAATCTATTTTATGAGTGATTCATTTACATGCAAAGATCATAATTTTTTGAATTCATTTAGTGTAAAGTCAAGCAGTAAAAAAATAAAGATTTATAAGTTAATTTTAATGCATTTATTTTACCGCTCGACTTTATACTAATTGAATACAAAAATTTATAAATTTTATATGTGAATGCCACAGTCGTAAAGTAAATCGATTTTAACAGTTTAAATTCGTTGTTTAAAATCTATTTAATAAATTAAAAAAAAGGTAACACGACATGTCACCATACTATAACGCGCCAGTCTTTCCCATTTAATGAATTATATGCAAGACAGCGTAACTTTAAAATTTAACCATCTCCATTGTTTGTTCTCTCTTGCAAGATAATCGTCCAGAAGCAGACCGCCACAGGAGATTTGATTGCAAGGTAGTAGGTAACCTAAGGAAATGTTGCGGTACCACTCACATATGTAGTCCCTTTCTATTTCTAATTTTATGTTACTTAATATAAAGACAGATCTTAAGCGTCGTACTTCACTGCTACAAGTGATGATTTTGCATTTAATAAAGGTGTGCCTGTGGAAATAATTGGTGCCGTCCATTAGCTATCAGCAGTACCCTGGATCATGCGGTAACTATAACTATTTTATATATTCACTATATATTGAACTGACAAAAGGTAACGTGCTTAAAACTTTTTGTTTGCAAAACTAAAAAATTATAACAGAATATTTTAACCCGGATTATGTAGAGAAACTGCATGACAGTATGACACGGCCACACAGGCATGATAGATGGAATCGCAAGAATATTTTTAAGGGGATAGATAAATAAATAATACTACAGAATCTGAAGGCTATACTTTTATATTTCTTCTTCAAGAAAATAAACAACACAATATTTGTACTAAATTTTTTTAATATTGAGGTCAATTATGCATATTATTCAATTTTTATGGATAGGTCAAAGACAGATATTCTAAGAAAAATAGCTGCTCAACAAAAAAATCTACAGACAAGTGCTGCTGCATATAGGGTGAAAATAAAATGGGAGACGTGACCCCAGATATATATTCCATCACACGTACATATGTCCACGGGACAATGCGTCTATCGGTCCATATCGGCTATAAATATTGTAGGGAAAATAGATCCTAGCTTTTTTTCAATTTGAGCCGTCTACTCTGAAAGAGAAACGCATATATCGAATCAATCCAACGACCTTATTTAGGAGGGACTTTTAAGGGTGCTCCAGACATGGTACGTAATGAAACACAAGACATTGTAAAAATATTTATTTTACTGCCTAGAAACAAGTTAGCAAGGTCCGATCAGGTCTGATTTCCCCTTCTCTCTCGGTCTCTCCTCCACTCCCATTACGTAACCACTTCTGAAATCTAATCTTAATGCAATCGCATGCGTTATATTTTGCTGATGCAATACATATGCAAAGATTGACCACGAGAAATCGAGGTAAAAAAAAAACTTGTTAAAGCATAGACTGATCTATTTTTTTTTTAACTATGAATGCAAGCTGTCTATTAAATCTGGGTATTAATGGAAAATACAAGAGATCAGGAGACTTCTTTGCCCCCCGAGTCCCAAGACCAAACGAACCCCAAATAATTGAATTCAAACGTTGAGCCCACTAAATCTTGCAGCAAGTGATCTGCCATTTCCAGAAGGCCCAAGAAAACACTTCCCAGGCCCAATAAGGAAAACAGATATTCCGACAAAAATCTAGCGTCGTGGTCGGATCGCAAGCTACCGGCGGCGAATAGGTAGGTGAAAGTGTTTTCTGACATGCGAGGGGAAGCGAAGAGAAGATTTTAGATTGAAATTCAAAAGGATCATCCCCTCCAACTACATTATATTTCTTAGAATTTTCAAATGTGAAGAGTTCTTATAGTTTAGAAGTATAAATAAAGGTCTTTGAAATTTCGGGAGACGAAATATTTGATCTCCAAGCTCTTACAATGGCACACAAGAAAATCCATCCGATTTAAATTTCCAGCAGTAAAAATGAAAATCGGTGCCGGTTTTAAAGAAACATTACAAATACGAAAATACTGGAGGCTTTTATGTATAACAGTTGTGTTCAATCAGACAAGAAACTAGTTGGATCACATGTCCCAGACAAAACACACCTTGCCTCAAGCCAAGAGCATCACCACTATTGTTTTCTTGATGCTAATATAAAGTTTAATTGGGCTGATAAATACCCAGAGTTAATTGTATCTAGTACAAATTAAGATTTATCTTTTTAGCACCAAGATTGGTTTTAGCCTTGTGAGTACAATTTGCAAGTACGACACAAGAATCCCCTGATAAGATTGCATAGAAAAACAATAAAGTTCTCGTGTGGTTTTTGCACTTCACGGCCTGACATTATATACATTTTTGTACCAGAAATCCCAGTATTTGGTGGCTGTTGTGATAGTACCCGGTTTGCTGCAATCCCCACTATTGCATCCAAGCTTATTGCAAGAGCAACACTCCTATTTTGCATTTTTATGCCCTTTTAGTTGTTTGGTTTCAGTTCTTTACAGATACCATTGCTATATATGCATTTTCATCCCAGTGTTTATGGCGTTTGTAACAAATTATCAGAGTTTGTGTTGTTCTTTTCTTTCATGAAGTATTGGTAATGTACAGAAGGTAGTTGCTGCAAAGAAAGGGAACATGATGTCAGCATTGGCAATGGTTAGTTTGTATATAAATGCCTTTTGTATGTCTGACCCTCCACAATCTTAAAAGGCTATCCAAAAAATTTATGATGCCATATCTATTTAGTAAGACAGGAACATATATTAGAATTTAGAAAGAAGGCTCCTACAAATTTAGCCATACTTCCATGGAAAGGTAGTTTGCATTCTTCTGACTCCCCACTTGAAGACAAGGGAGATGCGCATGCTTCATTGTAAAGCCATACATCTCCTTGTAGTCTACCACTGATTTCATGTTCATCTGGCCATCTATGGGGCAACTACATGAGATAGAGGGGCAGGGAGGGACATAGTAGAGAGAGAGAGAGAGAGAGAGAGAGAAGTGAACAGTTAGTTGAAATATATTAATGGGAAATAAGGAAATTGAAACTTGGAAATTGGAAATACATACATGAGTTCATGGTTTGGTCGGGATGTCAGACCAGAGATTCGGTACTTGCCCCTCACATTTCCTCTGTAACCTCTACTTCACCCCTTTCAGAGCTCTCTTTATCTGATTGTAAAAAATCAATAAGAACTCAAGCTTTAACCTTTCTGTAACAGCACAAAAAAAAACTCAGTTAAGTAAGTGTCATTAAGATATTACCTTGATTCAATCAGCATCAGATAATGGCCTTGATATCACATCCTTCCCTAATATATGTGCCACAAATTCGTCACTGGAAGGGGTTCGATGAAGGCAGTGGATGACATGTCTGGAGAAAAGAAAAACAAAATACTTGAGCAAAAGTTTCAAAAAGAAGATGAAAGAAGTTTTGTAATGAAGAGTTCCCTATAACAATATTAAGTGAGGAACCCATCTGCGTGGGCCGGATACTCTGCTAAAAGCCATTATCAAAAGAGAATTTTAAAAACAGTAATGCATGAAATTACTCTGTAAAAAAAAAAAAAAAATATGCACCTCAAGTAAACTTCCAATAGTGCTTGTTATTCAAATACTCAAAAGGGTAAATGCTACATATAATAAATTTTAGAGTTCAATACGGAAGGATTTATTTGTAGAAACCAAAACAGGAATGACAGAAACTTAAAAGTTTTACTCGAGCAATTTATCAAAAGACTTCGAACTAGTACACATGCAGACATAATGAACTGGAAAACACACAAGTTACATAAAAGACCACAATGAACTGTATCTCACAATAATAATTGACCTGAAATTTCTAAATTCTGTAACACGAGCACAACCATGTTATTCATTCAAGAAGAAATTTGCTCAGCTTGCTGTTGTATAATGAGCAATAAAAGACATGTTTTTTTTCATTATTTAACTTAAATTGAGAAAATTAATTTCACTTATTATGTCAATAGAGTCTATTATGTAGGTTCAAAGGTAATGCAGTAAAGTCACAATAGCAATAACTGTCTGCGAGACTAACTAAACTTAGAGAAATGAGGCAATCTTTTATTTATAACTGGTGAATTTTTAAATGAACAGCATTATTACATAAAGGCGAATTTTGGTTAATTGCGAACTTATAAGTACAAATAAAGGTCTTTGAAATTTCGGGAGACGAAATATTTGATCTCGAAGCTCTACAAGGGCACACAAGAAAATCCACCAGTATTAAATTGCCTAAAATCAAAATGAAAATCAGTGCCGGTTTTGAAGAAACATTACAAATACGAAAATACAGAAGACTTTAATGTATAGCAATTGTGTTAAATCAGACAAGAAACTAGTAGTTAGATCACCTGTCCCACACAAAACACACACCTTGCCTCAAGCAAAGAGCATCACCACATTCATACCTTTCCTAAGATGCTCGGCTCGCATCTAACAAAGCTCGCCTCAAACCCTGCAATCTCTCTCAGAGCCTTTCTTATGACCTCCTTTGCAATTTTATAACAATCTGAGGAAGTTGCACCTTTCTCCACACACCTCATTGCATCTCTCACCAAGTCATGGTACCGCATACTCACAGAGTTCTCATAACAGCTCTCCTGTCCTGGATCCTGCAACTCCGGGTCAGGTCCCATCCTGGATATCCGTGTCCACCTTTTGGTAATGCAGTGTTCTGGCAAGAGAATGATGCCTGTTAAGAAAAACACTGCCAGCACATGCCTGCATAGGATTCCAGAGAGAGAGAATTTGTTGCAATTGCACCATGCCTTCTTCTCTGCTGGGCTGAAGAACACAGTATACCGGTAATGGGTATGGGTTGTCTCCCCCACCCGCTCCACTGAGTACTTGCAGTAGGGCCCGTCCTGGATCTTTGCTGGGTAGTGATGCAGCGACTCCACCAGTTCAGATTGGAAAATTTCAAAGGTTTCTTTTGTATAGGCACTAGCAGCTTGCTTTTCCATTATCATGTCTGTTTTCAAAACTGGTTCGGGGTGCAAAAAGGTACTTTCAGACTGAGCTTCCTTTTCACATCTAGATTCCATCAACTCATCAACCTTGATAAGGAAATTGGTTAAAGAGACCTTACTCGTACCAAAGTGGCCCCGGCACAATCTGTTGATGCTTTCTGGTCGCTTAATGGTAGAGAGCTCTGCAAAGAAAGACGTTGACAGATAGGCCGGAACCCACTTGTTGCGAATCCCATATAAAAAACCTAGCCACTCATTTTCTCTCAGCTCATACTTATCCACAAGCGATCTCCAACAAACTTCAAATATGTCAACAGTATCCGGCTCATTTACACACCTCTTTATCTCCTCATGCAATGTTGGGAACTTGAAATACAGATCAGACAACTTGTTCTTGCACCTGGAGAAAATTCGCCATCTACAAAACCGGTGGTATGTTTGCGGAAAAACCGCTGCAACTGCACTTGCGAGTGAGCTCCCTTGGTCAGTGGTTATTGATATTGGGTGTCTTTTACCCATAGCAGTTAACCAGGTCTCAAAAATCCATCCAAAACCAGACTCAGACTTATCCAAAATCAATGCATAGCCAAAGACAACCATTTCACCATGCTGGTTTGCACCTGAGAAAAGTGCAAGAGGAGGCATATTGTCATTTTGCATGTAAGTCATGTCAAAGGTGAGAGCATCACCAAAATAAGTGTACAAAACCCTAGCTTTTGCATCGATCCAAACAACATTTGTGACGCAATTTGTAGAATCCGCCTGGATTGCATAGAAAAACCCCTTATTCTTCAATTGCATCCTTTTAAAATAGTCTAGTAGAATCCGTGCGTCACCATCCTCGCCAAAAACCTTCCTTCTCATCTCAATTAAAAGGTTTTGCTTGTGTATGTACTTACTCGAGAGACGGTGCAGTTGGAGCTCGCGAACCCGATCCGGGCTCACTACCACGTGGGTATGCTCCGAGACAAGTTTATTGACAACCCATTTCTCCGGTCCACGGCGTACCACTTCCATCAAGGCAGGGCACCCATCCCGGATTGAAAGTCGCTTCCTTTTCTTCTTAGCTGTCAATTCAGGAGTGGTTTTCTTTGTGTGGTGGCCTTCTTTTAGGCAAACAAACCGCTTCATGACTAGCACTTCGACTCCTTTCCTGCGCTCAGTGCGGGACCGTGCCACTCTGATGCCGAACCCTAATTTTTGCGCATATGCATTGTAGAAGGCTCGTGCAGCTGAGTCAGAGTCAAACTCCATGCCCAGGTACGGTTCTTGGTATTGTGACTTGCCATCAATTTCAGAAGAAATTGGATCATTGGAGTTGGAGATACGGGTAGCGAAATTGGTAGATTGCTCCGCTTCGAGACCTGTGAGGTCGTCGATTGAATGGCCTTCTTCACTTGAAGAATAGTCCATTTAGCTGGAACTAAATATCAAGAATGAAAAAAAATTAAAGCTACTCAGGTACTTGTGAAGATAAGGGATTAGGTGTTGGAAGAGGGGGGAGAGTCCGATCTGGAATAACTTCTTCCGAAGAAGTGAAGAGAGACTGATCTGGGAGGGACAGATATCCGATTTTTTTTTTAAATAGAATTACTTTAAATTATTTCAACGGAAAAGCCTTCGCTGGACTGAATCGGTGGAGCAAAAAACATCCGATCTACACCGGTTCTAGAAACCGGTGGAGCCTACGCCACAGAAAATCCCTCATCTGTACCTCCACCGATCCCTAGGACCAGTGGAGTCTTGATGTTTTTAACTTCAGCCCAAAACCCTTACAATGCTGTTTTTAACTCTTACATAGTAACTTCAAATTCTTAGGGTAGACTCTTTAAGTACTGTCTTTTCTGTAATTTGTTTTTTCCTTGTTACTGGTAAACTAGTACCAGGATATCGCAACTCAGTGTAATGAATTCTATTATGTTTTAATCAATGCCTACGGGTTTCTCATGAAAAAAAAAAAACTAAACCCTAAACCTACACCGATCAGTGGAGGCATTTTTGAAGCTCCACCGATCCACAGGATCGGTGCAGGGGTATTTGGTGTGGTCTTCAGTGTAGTATGGTGTGGCTGGTGCAAAACGGGCTCCACCAATCCCTAGGATCGGTGTGGGTTGTTTTTTTTTTCTACACCGGTCCGTAGGATCGGTGGAGGCTAGTTTTCTAACTTCCGCCCCACCAAGGCTTGTTCCGTTGAAATAATTTAAAAAAATACTATTTTAAAAAAAAATCCAGATATCCTCCCAGGTACCTGACTCAAGCAACTTGCAACGGCCGGCCCAGATTAATTTTATCTGGACCAAACTCAATCCAGTGCCTGTTGAGACTGCAGGGGATCTGTTTTGAGATTTGTGCCATGTTAAATGGACCGTCCGATCGTAATTTGCTCGAGTCAGGTAACCTGAGTTGATGTGAATTCGATTTGGGAGAGGGGTCTGGTCCGATTTTAGAGGAGAGGAGAGTGGCCGATCTGGGACTGGGAGAAGGGCGAATGGGAATTCGGATCACCCCAGGTACCTGACTCGAGCAAATTAAAACAGACGGTCCAGAAACGTTCATGAATATCTCTATAAGAATCTCTATAGTTTCTATAGGCACTGGATTGACTTTGGCTCGATTGGGATTAATCGGAACCGTCCGTTTGTAATTTTCTTGAGTTATCGGATTGACTTTGGCTCGATTGGGACTAATCTGAGTTGTCCGTTTGTAATTTTCTTGAGTCAGGTTTCTTGGAGGATACGGATTCGACGAATGGGGTCTGTAGCGCTAGATCATGTCCTGGAATTTAGACCGAAATTTTTATAAATATTAAAAAAATATAATAAATTTTATATTTTTATTAACACTATGTTTAACAAGATTTCAAAAAATATCCAAATAGTAATTTTATTTTACAGTTTTAGCCTCTCCAAAACCGCAGAACAAATCCACGATTTTGTAAAAATTGAAAAAAAAATTTACAGTTTAGACTAAAACCGTGAATTTAATTTATGGTTTTAGATTTCGAAATTTGAATTTTAGAGAAATATTACAAATTGCCCTACTTTTCAAAATTTTCAAACAAAATACCCCTCCTCTGAAATAATTAACAAAATACCCTTGTGGGGCCCTCATTTCCCCCTTCTCTCTCTCTATCCTTACCTCTTATTTACTCTCATCAAGTTTGACACCTCCTTGTTTTTCATTAGACTTTAATAAATGCATAATTTAAAAAAATATATATGTAATTCAAACGATAATTTTTTTTTGTAGACATTTAATAAATTTTCAGTTAGATAATACATATATATCGAATACATGTTTTTTTAAAGTATTTATACTAATCTGCACTGCACCATGATGAAATTAATTACACGATTATATTAGTTTCCACTAGTATCTCTAACTAACTCATATTGATAAAATTACAAAAGATAATAAATTTAAAAATAGAAACCAGTTACGTAGGAGTTTTATAAATAGAATCATATGTTTGTTATTTTATTTAAAAATGCTCATTATAATAATTATATTTTGAGGAAATTAATTTTTTTATTATTGATGAGCATATATGCATTAATTTGATGTATTGTGATTTAAATTTACAAAAACGAATATGTCCTGAATGCAAGAATAATATATATATTCCCTTTTCCATTCACTAATTGGACATCATCAGTACCGGAGATAATTCCCAGTTTCATCTAAGTAATGTCTTATATTATAACCAAACGAAGAAGTAATGTCTATACATTGCAATATACCATAGCTCATCTCTCTCTCTCTCTCTCTCTCTCTATATATATATATATATATGGAGTGATGCTACGGTACTTTGGGAAGTAAAAATTGTGTTTTATTTCCAGCTCATATCTCTATTTTCAAAGTTCAAATAGTCGATCCGAACTTCTCAACATAATCTTCCTATTGATATGTGCTTGGAAACCAAATTTTACATTTTTTGAAATTTTTTTACTATTTGTTTACAATTTTTGAAAATCATAGCTTTTCATTAAATAAAAAATAATAAAAAAATTCAAAAAACACTGATTTTCAAAAAAATTTAAAAAATAGTAAAAAATTTCCAAAAAATATAAATTTGGTCTCCAAGCACATATTAATATGAAGATCATGTAGAGAAATTCGGATCGACTATTTGAACTTTGAAAATGGAGATATGAGCGGGAAGAAAAACACTCTCTTTACTTCCCAAAGAACCATAGCATCACCCGACATTTTTATTAATATCCAAAGTTTAATACAAATTATTATTTATGCCCAAAATGTCAGCTTATTTCGAAAAATGCCCAAGCCGGCCAGAAAATGGCCGGCTTAGGGGTAGGAGTAAGCCGGCCATTTTCTGGCCGGCTTACTCATTTTTTTTTAGAGACACTATGAAGAGCAAAATATTGAAATCCAACGCTGAAAATTTAAATTTTTTATTTAAATTATTTGTTAGATTACTTCTTTTGATTTGTAATTAGCATATTTATACTAAAATACACTAGATTACTGGAAATTATGTTTGAATTACACTATATTACAATAAATTATGTTGAATTACACTAAATTACGTTAAATTACGCTAAATTACAATAACTTCGCTAATTACGCAAAATTACGCTAAAGTAGACCGATTATATGTCATCTTTCATGAATCATAAAAAATAGTAAAAAAATTCCAAAAATAATAAAAATTGGTATTCTACAAGTTCATTATGTAACTAATTTACTGAGCTACTTAGATTGAATAATATAAGTGAAAATCTTAATCGGAAACTTCAACTCAAGTTTTGAGGCTCTTCCCTTAGTTTTTTGGCGATTCTGAATTTTGGAATCTAGCATTGCCATCGCCGGCACGGACGCATGCGTATTTTCGCAAGCTTTCTGAAAAGTGGTCATTTGCTGAAATCAGACACTCGAGCGCCGTTTTATGACCGTTTGAAGTTTCGCCGTCGTTTTTCGCCTTTTCAGTGAAGATATCGTCCCTATTCATTTGTAATTTAGCGTAATTTAAGGTAATATAGCTTAATTTAACATAATTTAGTGTTATTCAACATAATTTCAATTAATCTAGCATATTTTAGTATAAATATGCTAATTATACATCAAAAGAAGTAATATAACAAATAATTTAAACAAAAATTTCAAATTTTCAATGTTGGATTTCAATATTTTGCTCTTCATAGTGTCTCTAAAAAAAAAACCGATTAAGCCGGTCAGAAAATGGCCGGCTTACTCCTACCCCTAAGCCGGCCATTTTTTGGCCGGCTTTGGCATTTTTCGAAATAAGATGACATTCTGGGCATAAATAATAATTTGTATTAAACTTTGGATATTAATAAAAATGTCGGCAGCATCACTCTATATATATATATATGTATATATGTATATATAGTACGACTAACACACTTCCTCTAGTATATCAACAATATGCTTCCGGCCTTCAAAATCTATCGAATGGGCTTCAAATGACAAATCCAAACCGTTCAAACAAATCTTCTTACTGAGAGCTTCGTTTCCATATAAAAAAAATTAATTTTCAAATTTATTTACTATCAAGTCAAGTGGTAAAAAAAATGAGCAAAATGGTGCATTAAAATACACACAAAATCCTTCATATTTTGACTACTTGATGGTAAATAAATTTTGGATAATAATGACAATATTAAAAAAGAACACCAACAAAATTCATTTATGTTAAAACTATAATTTATATATGAACGTTTCATGTTAGTGGAAAGTACAATACTACATGTAAAATATATAGGACAAAATATAATTATATGAAATTAATCTACTTTCAAGTTAGGAGAAAAATAATAAATACGAAAAATATTGAGGATATCCAATGCAAAAAAAACTATAATGAAAGATGAATGAAAACTATCATTGTTATAATTTGTATAGGTAACTATTTGTACAACTTGAACAAAATGAGTGTGATTTTCGACTCAGCACAGTATACATAGAGGAAAAAAAACAATAGTGAGAAGACTAGTTCATCTTGGGTATGTTTGGTTGGATTGAGAATGGGTTATTCTGTGTTTGGTTGAGTTAAAATAGCTAGAATAGTGAATCTAAATCTTTTTGTCTTATTAGAATAAACTATTTCTAAGAATTTTGAGTTTGACTATTATAATAAGACAAAAATAGCTATTTTTTATTTGGCTATTCTTATTTACAACCAAACATACCCGATATTTTTGCCATGAGAGTGTAAATACCTAAAATTAATAATACCTCTAAGAAGGGACTAGTGTATTGACAAAACCCGCCCGGTCCAGGACTGGACCGGCCAACCCATGGACCGGGCCGTGCTCCCAACCCGGACTGGACCGTCCCTTTGCTAGGTACGGGTTTAGCAAGGCTTGGGTTCGATTTTCTTCTCTAGACCCGTGTTGGACCGAACCGTGTTGAACCAGTGGGACCGTCCCGGACCGGAGCAAACCCGGACCGCCCCATGTTGGATCCAACCCAACCCGCCCCAACCCGGACCCGCCAATCCCCCCCAACCCAGACCCGCCTAACCTGCCCCAACCAGACCCACCTAACCCGAACCCGGACCCGCCTAACCCCCCAACCCTCACCTGGACCCGTTCCAACCCTCCCCAACCCGTTAAAATTCAATTTTTTTTAAATAACGGCTCCAATTCCCCCTCCAAAAAAATAAACCTCCATAAATTAACCCTCATCCTTCATATTTTTTCACATCAAATCCTCATTATTCTCAATCTCTCATTCTCTCAATCTCATACTCTCATTATTTTCATTATTCTCAAATTTTAATTTCATTATTAAAAAAAAAGATATAGTTGCAAATTTATTTCATTCCACAAAGACACAAACGGATACGAAGTTCGGCACCTCCCGCAAGATTTGAAGGTTAGATTTAGTTTATGTTAGATTAAATTTTGTTAGATTTTGTAGAGTTATTTAAAATTTAAATTGAAATATTGAATGTTAGATTTATTTTATGTTAGAATTAGTTTAACTTAAATTTATTTTTGTTAGATTTTGTAGAGAATGTTAGATTTAGTTTATGTTAGATTTATTGAATGTTAAATTTAGTTTAAATTGAATGTTAGATTTAGTTTATGTTAGATTTATTTTTGTAGAGTAATTGGACTCTAAAATTGAATGTTAGATTTATTTTATGTTACATATGTTTGATATGTTAGATTTAATTTTTAAATTCGGATTTATTTTGATTTTAATATGTTAGATTTATTTTTAAATAGGTTAGATTTTATTTATAAATATGTTAGATTTATTTTTGAATATGTTAGATAATTAGATATATTTTTTAATAGGTTAGATTTTATTTATAAATATGTTAGATTTATTTTTGAATATGTTAGATATGTTAGATTTTAATAGGTTATGTTAGATTTATTTTTAAATTCGGATTTATTTTGATTTTAATATGTTAGATTAATTTTTAAATAGGTTTTATTTTGTAAATATGTTAGATTTATTTTTAAATAGGATTTTGTAAATATGTTAGATTTATTTTTGAATATGTTAGATTTATTTTAATTTCGGATTTATTTTTAATTTAAATTTTAAGTTCGGATTTATTTTTAATTTGCACTTAAATATCCACAAAAATGTTAGAAACCCTTAAATGCAAACTTTACAAAGAATTATGTTAGATTTATTTTTGAATATGTTAGATATATTTTTAAATATGTTAGATATGTTATATTTTAATATGTTAGGTTAGATTTATTTTTAAATTCAGATTTTTATTAATTTAATTTTTAAATTCGGATTTATTTTGATTTTAATATGTTAGATTTATTTTTAAATAGGTTAGATTTTATTTATAAATATGTTAGATTTATTTTTGAATATGCTAGATTTATTTTAATTTTGGATTTATTTTTAATTTAAATTTTCAGTTCGGATTTATTTTTAATTTGCACTTAAATATCCACAAAAATGTTAGAAACCCTTAAAAATGCAAACTATACAAAGAATTATGTTAGATTTATTTTGAATATGTTAGATTTATTTTTAAATATGTTAGATATGTTAGATTTTAATATGTTAGGTTAGATTTATTTTTAAATTCGGATTTTTATTAATTTAATTTTTAAATTCGGATTTATTTTGATTTTAATATGTTAGATTTATTTTTAAATAGATTAGATTTTATTTATAAATATGTTAGATTTATTTTTGAATATGTTAGATAATTAGATCTATTTTTTAATAGGTTAGATTTTATTTTTAAATATGTTAGCTTTATTTTTGAATATGTTAGATATGTTAGATTTTAATAGGTTATGTTAGATTTATTTTTAAATTCGGATTTTTAGTAATTTAATTTTTAAATTCGGATTTATTTTGATTTTAATATGTTAGATTTATTTTTAAATAGGTTTTATTTTGTAAATATGTTAGATTTATTTTTGAATATGTTAGATTTATTTTAATTTCGGATTTATTTTTAATTTAAATTTTAAGTTCGGATTTATTTTTAATTTGCACTTAAATATCCACAAAAATGTTAGAAACCCTTAAATGCAAACTTTACAAAGAATTATGTTAGATTTATGTTTGAATATGTTAGATATATTTTTAAATATGTTAGATATGTTATATTTTAATATGTTAGGTTAGATTTATTTTTAAATTCAGATTTTTATTAATTTAATTTTTAAATTCGGATTTATTTTGATATTAATATGTTAGATTTATTTTTAAATAGGTTAGATTTTATTTATAAATATGTTAGATTTATTTTTGAATATGCTAGATTTATTTTAATTTTGGATTTATTTTTAATTTAAATTTTAAGTTCGGATTTATTTTTAATTTGCACTTAAATATCCACAAATATGTTAGAAACCCTTAAAAATGCAAACTATACAAAGAATTATGTTAGATTTATTTTTAAATATGTTAGATATGTTAGTTTTAATATGTTAGGTTAGATTTATTTTTAAATTCGGATTTTTATTAATTTAATTTTTAAATTCGGATTTATTTTGATTTTAATATGTTAGATTTATTTTTAAATAGATTAGATTTTATTTATAAATATGTTAGATTTATTTTTGAATATGTTAGATAATTAGATCTATTTTTTAATAGATTAGATTTTATTTTTAAATATGTTAGATTTATTTTGTAAATGTTAGATTTAATTTAATCTTTAATTTCAGATTTATTTTTATTTGCACTTAATTATCTTCAAAAATGTTAGAAACTCATAAAAATGCAAACTATACATAGAATCATGTTAGATTTATTTTTAATGTGTTAGATTTATTTTTAAATATATTAGATTTATTTTGTAAATGTTAGATTTAATTTAAATTTTAAGTTCGGAATTATTTTTAATTTTCACTTTATCCACAAAAATGTTAGAAACCCTTAAAAATGCAAAGTATACAAAGAATTATGTTAGATTTATTTTTGAATATGTTAGATTTATTTTTAAATATGTTAGATATGTTAGATTTTAATATGTTATGTTAGATTTATTTTTTAATTCAGATTTTTATTAATTTAATCTTTAATTTCAGATTTATTTTGAATATGTTAATTTGAATATGTAGAATAAATGACATCTTCTCCTCGCGAACAAACGGTTGAGAAAATGGTGGAGTTCTTCTCCCATGAATATTTTGAAGACCTGCATCCTAACCCTCCTCCACCACCGTGTTTTCCTAACTATTATCCACAAATTTCTCATCCACCACTGCCGTATTTTCCTCAAGATCCTAACTATTATCCACAAAATACTAACCCTACACCACCACCGTATTATCCAATAAATACTAACCCTATATATAGTGGAGCGGGAGCTAGTGGTTCTAACTCATCGAGTCAATACACCGTCTCACCTTCACAGTACCCTGATCAAAGTCAAGGACTACAACTGCGTTTCACGCCGTCACCCGCTATACAATCTCCTTCGGCAAGTGTCTCGCCGTCACCAACCGAAGATGTACCAACAGAAAAGAGGAAGAGGAAAGCCTCAAAACCCAAATACAAGGCTAGTTAGTGGCATTTTTATCAAGTGACCCACCATCCTGATGGCACCGTGCGGACTTTAAAATGTAAGGTAAAAGGTTGCAAGAACTTTTACGAGTATGTAAATAGTAATGGTATGTCTACATTTAAGAAACACACCGAAACTCACATGAACAAAAATGAGGAACCACACGAAATAGCGGACGGTCGCTTAGTCCAAACCCTTATGAACTCGGATGGTACTAGAACCCACAAAAAGTATGATGAAAAAATAATGCTTAGTGAATTTGCCCGATATATTGCCCACAAAGAACAACCAATAAGTATGGGTAATTGCTTGAGTTTTGCCCGGTTGATAATTATGGGGTGTGGTGAACCAATGTACAAGAGGTTCCATCATAGAAAGATGGTAAAAGAATTAAAAAAAAGCAGTATACTGACAAAAAAAATGACCTACTAACTATATTTGCAATTGCAAATTATAAGGTTTCAATTACCTCGGATATTTGAACTGCCGGTAAATATGGACTTGGGTACTCTTATATTACCGCGCATTATATCGATGATACTTGGGTATTACAAAAAAGGGTCTTAAGCTTTCGGGTGTTGGACTCTCCGCACAGTGCACAAATTATTTATCAATCCATTATTGAGGTTTTACAAGAGTATAACTTGAAAAGGTATTTAGAGAACAAGATTTTTTCGATTTCATTTGATAATGCTAGCAACAACATTAAGTCCATTAATTATTTTATCCGGTCACTAACCCCAATCATGAATGGTACAATGTTTCACCAAAAGTGTGCTTGTCATATACTTAACCTTACCATAAAGGCGGGCCTTAAAACATAAGCTGTTAAAGAATTGATTATCAAATTTAAGCAAGGTTTTGCCCACATTTTCTCAAACGGTTTAAGAAAACAACATTTCGCGGGTTTGTGTGAAAGGTTGAAATTGAGTAAATTGAGAGTACCTTGGGATATAGATACCCGTTGGAATTCTACATATAGGATATTGCACCGATGCCTTCTTTACAAGCGTGTTATAGGGGAGACCTTGATAAACTCTTACGATGAAAGTGAATTGGAACTGCCCGAGGGAGAATGGCAGCAAATAACAGGCCTTAAAAAAGGCATCGTGAGATGGAAAATACTGAGAATGGCAGCAACCGTCAAACTATCTTGCTCGTACACACCGTCGGCACATGAGTTGCTTCACCATCTCTACATTATTTCCAAGGTGTATCGTGAGATGGAAAATACTGAAAACCATGATTCCTCTCTCCAACCAATCGTAGAAGCCATGAAAGATAAATTTCTAAAATATTGGGAAGAGGTACCCCTCATGACCATTATCGCAAACTGCCTCCATTAGGCATTTAAGAAGAAGTTCACGATAAATATCTTCAAAGGTACAAAAATAATCTACATTTGGACCCAACATTGGAGGAGGCACGCGTGAACAAAGCATTAGATGAGATGTTTAGCTTATACAACTCAAGAATAAATGTCAACCAACCGTTTTCGACCCGTCGCGGTGTTAGGTATGAATATAAATATACATGTGTTTTTAATCTTTATTATTTATAATTTCTACATTATTTGTCCACTATTTTTTATTTATTTATTAATAGTGACGATAACGACAGCAGTAGTGGATTGTTATCTGATTTACATGATGATGAAGACCCGCACACATCCCATAATAACACAAACGAATTAATAAGCTATTGTTTGGCGATGAACGAACATGAACCCATTGACATCATGAAGTACTGGAAGAAGAATGCAAGTGCATATCCAATGCTGGCGATGATGGCCCGCGATATATTTGCCGTGCCCGTGTCAACCGTCCCTTCCGAATCATATTTTAGTTCGGCGAACAGGATCCTCACCGATAAATGCAGTAAGTTGGGTGCACATGTTTTCGAGAGACTTGTGTGCTTGAAAGATTGGATTGATGCTGAAACTCGCACGCAACATGAATCCATGGAAGCAACATCATCCGGTGTCGAAACTCAAGAAATAGGTACCGAGTCCGAGGCTGAGGAGGATTCAGACGGTGAGCAAGAGAGCGAACTATGGTATATAAACAACAACTTCTAGATAGGTAGTGTCGGTATAAATTTCTAACATCTTTTAAATTATAAATTTCTAAACATTTCAATTACTTTTTTAAATTATCATTTTAAAGAAAAATTACTAACAAAAAAAAAAGTTAGAACTCCGCCTATGTTATTTTACATAGCCGGTCCCAAACCCGGAATAAAGGAGGAGGGTAACCAAGGGTTAAGGACGGGTTTGGACCAATCTAGACTGGACCGAACCAGACTGGACCGTGGACCATGGGAACCAAGGGTTAAGGACGGGTTTGGACCAATCTAAAAAAACCGGACCCGTTGAACCTGTGTGACCCGTCCAACCCGTGGACCTTGGAACCACCGGACCGTCCGGGTTTGGACCTGACCGGACTGGACCGGCCCCTTTTCAAAACACTAGAAGGGACCAAAGTAGTCAAAGACCTGGTTTTGAAACTCGAAATAGGAAGAGATGAAAAGGCCCGTAGGCTACTGAAATCAGCATGTTGCTTGTGAATTTGGAACTGGTCGAGTAGTAATGGAAACAAGGATTTTTTTCTTTCAAAATACATTTTTTGTGTGGTAAAATAAGGAAATTTTTTATAAAAAAGACTTCGTTCAAAAGTATGTTAAGACATACAATTTTATTCATAAAAAAACTAGTTTAATAAAAAAGCATAAAAAAAAGGAAAATGACTTGATAGAATCAATTGTAAATTTCAGAGAATTAAAAATAAAATACTTCATATACACGGAAAAGATTTAACTAGTATTCATGGTATACTTTTGTTGAAAATTAGATCATAAATAATGTTATCCGAAACATAAAATTTTTATAAATAAAAATAATATTATACAGGTTACACCGGTAGAGACAAAAACATAAGATAATAAAAATATCAAATCTAATCAGATATGTGAAATTTTTCTAATGTTTATTATTTACACAGCATATGATAAATTCATCTAAATTATTCCTATCAGATCCTGCAAGATCTAATATTTGATCTCAGTTAAGTTATATATAATTTTTTAAATAAAGAAAGTAATTACTGGCCCATTAAAACTGTAAAGACATATTCCTTTCTCTCTTTTTCTCGGCATCTATTTATTAATGATCCAATCCAACCCGACATATTCCCCGATATTTTTATTAATACTTCAAAAAAAAGAAATTAACAAATCTGCCCTCACCTTAGATTTTTTATTAAAACTACCCTAACCGCCCCCCATGGGGCGGTCCACTAATTTTTTTTTACTGTTCATACCGAACTGCCTCCACCGTGGGGCGATTTGCTATGAACAATGTATTTTTTTATTTTTTAGAGTCAATATGACTATCAAGATGCTGAATTCTACAGCTAAAAATTCAGATTTTTTTAAATATTTGTTAGATTATTTTTTTTGATGTATAATTAGCATATTTATACTAAAATACGCTAAATTACTTGAAATTATGTTAAATTATGTTGAATCACACTAAATTACGTTAAATTACGCTAAACTCTAAACTCTTATTTTGGACAATTTCTAAAACCCTAAACCCTAAAATTTACCGTACAAGTTAGGGTTTAGGACAATTTATAAATATGTTATGTGAAAATTGTAAACCATTTAATGTACGGTAATTTTTAGGGTTTAGGGTTTTAGAAATTGTTCAAAATAAAAGTTTAGGGTTTAGAGTTTAGCATAATTTAATGTAATTTAGTGTAATTCAACGTAATTTAATATAATTTCAAGTAATTTAGCGTATTTTAGTATAAATATGCTCATTATACATCAAAAGAAGTAATCTAACAAAAAACCCAGTTAACGTGGGTATATTTATTAATAAAAATGTCGAAAACTAGGGTTTAGGGTTTAGGTTTCTTTATATATCACTAATTTTTATAAATATGTTATGTGAAAATTGTAAATCATTTAATGTACGGTAATTTTTAGGGTTTAGGATTTAGGGTTCAGTGTTTTAGAAATTGTCCAAAATAAGAGTTTAGGGTTTAGAATTTAGCGTAATTTAACGTAATTTAGTGTAATTCAACGTAATTTAACATAATTTCAAGTAATTTAGCGTATTTTAGTATAAATATGCTAATTATACACAAAAAAAGTAATCTAACAAATATTTAAAAAAATCCGAATTTTTAGCGTTAGAATTCAGCATCTTGATAGTCATATTGTCTATAAAAAAATACTGTTCATAGCAAACCGGTCCACGGTGGGGCAATTCGGTATGAACAGTAAAAAAAAAATAGTGGACCGCTGGGGGTGGTCTGCTATGAACAGTGGACCGCTCCACGGGTGGGCGGTTATGATAGTTTTAATAAAAAATTTGAAGTGAGGGCATATTTGTTAATTTTTTTTTTTGGGTATTAATAAAAATATCGGACATATTCCTCTTCCTCCTTTTTAATTTCCTTTTTAAAAAGATTGATCACTATTGGATCCCGCTGCCTTTTATTTTCTCCCGCTGCCTTTTATTTTCTTCATCCTTTTAATTAGCGGAACACCGTTCACGGTTCACGCTACCCTAAAATCTCTCTTCCTAGTTCCTATCGTCAATAAAAGGATCGGTTAAAAACAAAAAAGAAAAAAAAAATAAAATCTGAAGACACTCGGACGGTGAAATCGGCGTCACTCGGACGGTGAGTCTCTTCCGCTCCCACGTTTTTTTCTCAGAAACGCGACCAGTCGGCAGTCGGTTTGGAAAATCGTCCAGTAATCGGATCATGGGTTGCCATGGTCTCTCCAAACCACGGCAGCAACAATGGTCTATTGCTTGCTATGGTAGCAGGTCCTAATTTTAAGCAAGGTACTTCACAAACGACATAATTGGAGGAGCATGGGACAAAGCTGGCCACCCCTTCTCTCCGTTTCTGGGTGTTCAGATTAGTTGACTGAGTAATTCTAACTGTGATTCCTCATAAAGGGGAAAAAAGAAAAGAAAAGATGCAGATAGAAGGACCACTGATCCCTGCCAAATTGACCTTAGTCTTCTTTTAAAATAATCTGATTTATATTGTTGGAATCATCTGAACTGTTGTTACAATAAAAATTAATAATCTTATAATTTATATTGTTGGAATAATCTGAACTGTTGTTACAATAAAAATTTATATTGGTGCAATCCAATTCTACCATCTTCTGATCTGATTACTGATCTTCTGTAATTTGACGATAGATGGGATACATCGGCCACCATGGCGTGGCAACTCTGCACAAGTATAAGTACAGTGGTGTCGACAACTCGCTCGTGGCGAAGTACATCTTGCAACCCTTCTGGACCCGATGCGTCACACTCTTTCCACTTTGGATGCCGTATAATATATTTTTTTTTTTTTTTGTTGGTTTTGGTTGGATTTTTGGTCACCTTATTGATAGTTCATTCTGGTTGTTTTGTGGTGCTCAAGGAACTTGCAGATGCAGCCCCCTTATTCCCAGTAAACACCAACTTTGAAATTGTAATGCTCAAGCAGAACAATTCAACAGTGAAATGCAATTGCCATCCCACTTTATATTGATATCACTTGATCCTATGGGTGCCCTTCAGCAAGGGAGGGTGTTCGGCAAGTTGGGTAGGCTTAAATTTTAAGCTCCACTAAGGAAGAGGTGTTTGGCAAGAGAAATTTAAGAAAGTGAGTCTTTATGTTTCTTAAGGAGGCTCAATTGCCTAAGCCATGTAGAATGGTGGCTTAAAAATTGGGGCAATCTTAAGAAAGTGGGCAAAAGGAGGTTTAAGAAAGTGATTTTAAGCTTTGCAAATGAGCAAGTGTTTGGCAAGCTTAAGACTCCTTGGTCCCTTAAGGAGCTCTAAGAAGGGTGTGCCGAACACTACCAAGGCACCTTTAGCTTCCTTAGCGTATTTTAAGATCACCTCCTTTAGCCTCCTTTTGCCTGGATCTTAATTCCCTGCCTAAACATTAAGGCACCTCTACCCCTTCCTTTAGCTTCCTTAGCTTTCACCCACGGATTAAGACAAGCGAACATCGGTTCCTTAGCGTGGATTAAGATTTTATCCTAGTTGTGTTGCCGAACAGCCCCATGGTGTTAAAAATTGACTACCATAATGGATAACACTGATATGTGCACAGTTTCATATTTTGAACTATGTATATGTTGTCCATGGTTTCTGATACAATAGTGTTATGCTCTTTAATAGTGTTTCATGGACTGATATGTATTTTCTGTATCTTTTTGGTGGCATGTTGGGATTCTTCCAGGCCAAATATGGTAAGAACTCGAACAGTGCACCTTGTCAATTTCATTCCTTGAACTTTCTTGCTTTCAGCTGTAAAAAAATGTTACGAATCCTAAACAAGAGAAGAATTTCAATCCAATTGTTAGTCAATTCTGCATTGATTACTATTATCTTTTCCAGATTACCCTGACAGGATTCACATTTTTATTAATATCGGCACTTATAGGTTATGTAAGTAGCTATTATCCCTTTCTTAGTTTAAACTTTCTGTAGATTGGGCCTCCTTTAACTTGCAGATTTTGACAAGGCTGTAATATATTATCTTCAGTTGTATAATAAATATCATTTAATGCTGTAACAATAATATGCACATAGATATATTCACCGCGGTTGGATACAGCACCGCCTAGGTGGGTCCACCTTGCTCATGGTTTGCTTCTCTTCTTATACCAGGTTTGTTTTAAAGGCCATTCTTTCAATGTTGTGTGAAGCTATTGATAAAGGCCCATTTCTTTTTCCTTCTTTTTTCCTCTTTATTTTTTTTATTTTTTGGCTTAATTTCATTAGCCAGAATACTTTATATTTGCCTGGTCTTAAGTTTAAGATTTGCAAGTACCAATTCCTGTCAAGAAGTGTGCTGTGTACGTTCAGGTTGAAGTTCAAGGACTGGTAGAAGCCTGCTAACCACTGTATTCCTTCTTGCAATGAAACTCTGTTTACGTTGATTTTGTATATATATATTTTTTTGTAAAAAATAAAATAATATATGACAGACATTTGACGCTGTTGATGGCAAGCAAGCGAGGCGTACTAACTCATCTAGTCCCCTAGGAGAACTTTTCGACCATGGTACTCTTTTACTGCCCGCCCCCCCCCCCCCCTCCCCGCCCGCCGCAACACACACACACACACTGTTTTTTCAGTGAGCTTTATCTAGATTATGATTGCTAACCTTTCAAAACTTTTATGCTGGCCAGGATGTGATGCCCTTGCCTGTGCTGTACGTCCTTATCCTCTTTTGAATTCTGATTTTATTCTGAGGCTCAATTGCATGTAAACTAGTTTCCTGCCCCACCCCAAAGCAACCAAAAAGAAACTACAACTTGTATTTATATCCTTTTAACTTATATAGTTTATAATAGCCGTGAAGCACCATGACATTGTTATTTCGGCTGACTATATATCTTAGAAATGTACATTTAATTAAATATGCGCGATATAAAAATATAAAAAATATGGCTTGTTATCATATTATTGAATTTGAATGTCCTAAAAGAAACAGCCAATTGCAATGAAGTAAATAATGAAAGATTATAAATAAATTTTGTTCAAATTGAGGCTCTCCTGCCTCAAATCAATTAAGGAGTGCTAGAATATTTATCTTACAAGAACCTTCTACCAAAAGGGTTGTTGGTTTCATTTTTAAAAAATTCAGGGGTGCGGTGGGGTGTAGGGATAGTTAAGTGACTTATTTAACAAATTCAAAAATTTAAAGGGATTATCAGTAATTAGAGCTTTGCTTTATTTCTTTCCTGCAAGTTCTTAATCTAAAATATGAAGTTACTAATTTTAGTTTGAAGCATTGGCATTTGGGAGCTCAATCATGTGTGGAAGATACACATTTATCTTCTGGGTTATTGCTGCTATTCCATTTTATTTGGCTACATGGGAACAGTAAGTGTTTTCTTCATCATGTTTCTTGTTTACAGCTTATTATTTTGTTCTCTCTTTGAGTTTCAGCTTTCAACACTAGTTTTGGTTACCAAATCTTTCACCGATTATCTGCATCATAAAAGTGTAATTCAAACTTTATAATTTCTGACTATTCACAGGTTGATCTTTCTATGTTTTCCATACTCTTTCTTTGCTATTGATGCATACTTTGATATTACTATCCAGTTTCTTCACAAACACGCTAATCCTACCAATACTGAATGGACCAACTGAAGGCCTGATGCTGATATATGTCTGCCATTTCTTTACATTTCTCACAGGTACTATCAACCAATGAGTTTCTCTTGAGATGTTTAGTCAGGTTAAGTACCTGTGCAGTACTAGTATATGCATATTGTTCTTTTTTGTTGTTTTATTCAGCTTGGGTTCGCTAAATTTATGTGAGGTTTTTGGTTGAGTGGACATAGTTAATAGTCTATTATTAGGTTTGATTAGAACCACCAGAAGCGAACTGATAGCACAGACAAACTTTGTGCTGTATGTTTTGTCTTTTGTCTTTTCTTGACCTCATCTGTGAAAAGTATGATGTTTGCTATTTTGAATTATCATCTGTTACGGGCTTGATAATTACCTTGTCTTGCTTAGGTGCTGAATGGTGGGCCCAAGGTTTCAGGAAGTCAATACCCTTTTTAAGTTGGATACCATTTGTACCAGGTATTCCACTACTTAGAATGACTAAACATGACAATGTGCTTATAGTGTTTTTCTGTCAGTTATTGCAAATTGCACCAGTAAAATTTTGATCAAATTGACCTGTCATACAATTGGATGACAAGGTCAGCTACATTTGGAACCCCATCATTCTTTTTGCTAAAATTTAGTTAATCCATGCTTAATGACAGAAGTTTTGGTAGTGTTTATGGATCAACTTGATTATATGAAACATCGTTGGTCATCACGCTAAGCTAGTTAGAAATATGAGCATTAGAAAGCTGTTGGGGTGCTAGTTAGGGATACGAGTGCTTGGTGTTTGCGAATTTGATAAATTTTTGGTTACATTTGCAAAAAGACTGTTTCCTTTTTTTTATGCTTTCACTATTATATATTTTGGTTGGCAATAGACAAAACTTTGGAAAGAAATGCGAAAAGGCTACCAAACAGAGAACAGAAGAATGCCATCTGTAGTTGATAAGTCAGTGATTAGGAATTGACAACTTTCAAACTGAACAAGAAAAATAAAATATGAACGCCTGTTTGATATTTTATACTTCTGGATGGTATTGAAGGGTTTCTTTAATGCAAAAATCATTTACTATTTAAATTCTTTGAACACACCTATTTCTTAATTCCGTCATCTGTATCTAATGTTCAAAAAATATTCTAAATGTGTGTTCTACCTCTTCTAGATTACTTTTTCCAAAAAATTCCCTTCTAATTATTGTTGACTCAAAACAAGCCTGTTTCTCTTCTTCTTTTTGATTGATTGACTATAGTCGGGTTTTGAGAGAAATGAGACTATAACAATGTGACAAAGAATTTAGTAACGATCTGATTAGATGATTACTATTGTTTTCTTGATGCTAATATAAAGTTTATATTGGCTGATAATTACCCAGAGTTAATTGTATCAAGTACAAAATAAGATTATTTTTTTTAGCACCAAGGTCCATTAAATGCTTGTGTCAGTTTTAGCCTTGTGGTTACATTCTGCATGTACGGCACAAGAATACCTTGTTAAGATTGTAGAGAACAATATTTAAGTTTTGTGCTGTTATGCTCTTCACAGCCTGACATTATATAAATTTTTTTACCAGAAATCCCAGTATTTGGTGTTGTGATAGCTTTCATGACCCTGTTCGCTGTAATCCCCACTATTGCATCCAAGTAAGCTTCCTTCTTGCGAGAGTAACACTCCTGCTATTTTGCATTTTGATGCCCTTTTAGTTGTTTGGTTTCAGTTCTTACCAATACCCTTGCTATATATGCATTCTCATCCTAGTGTTGGTGTTATAACAAATTATCAGGGTTTGTGTTGTTCTTTTCTTTCATGCAGTATTGGTAATGTACAGAAGGTGGTCGCTGCGAAGAAAGGGAACATGCTGTCAGCATTGGCAATGGTCAGTTTGTATATGAATACTTTATTAAATGCAGTTTATATTTAAAAAATAGTGTTACACCCAAGATTCGACCTTTATTTTACCATTGTTCAAAATATTACAAAAATATAGTTTAATTTATTTATAATATAGTTTTTTTTTCTTACTTTAACAGCTCCTCCCCTTTAATGCACTTTTGGCTGGTGTTGGTATCTGGTTTGTCGCTCATATCACATGACTGTTTTTCCATTCCATTTGTATAGTAGAAATATTGGTGCATCTGTTTATTTATTGCTGAAAAAAATACAACTCTTAATGGCAGGGCATATTTGTCCCCTTCTGACATAATGAAGAACTATCCTCATCTCCTAGTTGTTGGAACTGGTTTTGCTTTTGGATTTCTAGTTGTGAGATACCATCTCTTTTATTACCTCTTTTTTTTTTTTTTTTTAAAAATAAAGATTGACTTTAATAATTTGTAGTGGGGTTTCCTAACAGTGAATGCTGTATTTAGAATACCTAGTTTTTAACAGGCATCTTAGTGGCCCTTAGAATCATTGAGCTGATTTTGTAAATGCATAAGAGTGAGGCTATGGTAATATGCATATTACATGGCGGCTCGTGCTATGGACTCATATCTCTGTTATTAAGGTCCAAAGAGTCGATCTGAACCGTTCAACATGATATACTTGAAGACAATTTTAAATTTTTTAGAATTTTTTTATTATTTTTTTAGATAGGTAGAAAATCACTTGATTTGAAAATTAGGGACCATTTAAAAGCAGTGGTTTTTTACCTATCTAAAAAAAAAAATAGTAATAATATTCTAAAAAATGTAAATTTTGCTCTCCAAGTACATTTTCAAATGGAGATCATATTTAACGGTTAGGATCGACTGTTTGAACTTCGAAAATAGAAATGTGGATCCATAGTACGGTTTAATCCGTAGTATGCATATTACCATAGCCTCACTCAATGCTTAATACCATATTTGTGACATTAAATTTAAGCTGTACAGAGACCTGTATACCATCATTACAATTATAAGCATGACTCTTGTTATTATTATTTGACAGGGGAGAATGATACTGGCTCATCTATGTGATGAGCCCAAAGGTTTAAAAACTGGAATGTGCATGGTACTCTCTTTTAAACTCTTATTGTGGAATTTTCTTATTTGTGCTTGATTTGCAATAGGATTGAGCATGTTTACTAAATCTATATCTTTATCAGTCTCTTGTGTTCCTCCCCTTTGCTATTGCCAATGCACTCACTGCAAAACTGAATGAGGGGTATGTTTCTTTTTTCTTGTCTTTTTACTGTGAGACAGTTATTCCCATCGTCATTGCATGACAACCTCTTATTGTGAATCTCACAGTTTCTATTGTGCTTCTGTTGTATGCAGTGTGCCTCTAGTAGATGAGCCTCTTGTTCTTCTTTTATATTGTGTCTACACAGGTAAAGCTGTCACTCATTTAGCACACTGCCAGGAAAAAAAAAACATCAGTTTAATGCATACGCCTAATCTTGTATCAGTGCATCTCACTTTACTTGATTTAAGTTGAAATATTTGATTGTGTTCTTCTTGTTTTGAATACAGTTGGTCTGTACCTATATTTTGCAACATCAGTCATCCATGAAATAAAAAATGCTCTTGGAATCTATTGCTTCAGGTTACCAATATATCTTTTGTTTAGTTCCGACTATTTATTTGAAGAAAAATATTCTTTTAATTTGAGTTTCTTTTTCTATATATAACAGGATAACCAGGAAGGAGGCTTAGTTTGGTTGATGAGTTTTCTCTAGCAGAAATACTTCTGTTTTCCTTGGTGTCTCTTGGTTGGGGCAAGGTTACAGTAGAAAGTTATCACATATTTTTGGGCATTGATTGTTGCACTTTTTTCGCATATTTCAAACGCAGCCAGTGAAATTTTTTCTTTTTGTATTATTTTCTTCATACTTTTGAGGTCATTAGTATTAGGTTCTATGTTTTGCATGGAAGTGATATTGTGATATCTTGACGATAGAAGGGGTCCAATGCTGTGGTTATAGATTAACGTCTAATTCTATTAAATAAAATGCTTTTCCTGATGGTTGAACAGTACCTAAGATGTAAGCATTTACATTTGCATTATAATTATGAACTTGCTACTTGTTGAAATTTCCTAGTTAGAATTTTTTTTTTATTAAATGGTTATGGTACACTTCAGAATCTTTTATATGTTAATTATTCTTGAGAATTGTACTTGTGTTTCTTTGGAGAGAGACGAGGGCTCGTGCTATTGCACTAAGTTAAAAGATGCTATTTTCAAGAATTGTGTTTGCGTTTCTATGAGAGACGAGGACTCGTGTCACTGATGAACTTTGCGGTTCTTCTAGTTAGAATTCAAAAGAAAGTGCTTTTCGTTTGCTGTTTTAATATTTGATGTATTTATACTATGGTTAAAGGAGCCAACAATTAATATCCAAAGTTAATTACAAATTAATAAATATTTTCACGTTAGCTAGGTTTTTTTAAAAATGTCTAAACTGCCATTAAATGGCTGGTTTTTAATTTTTTTTTTCTGTTTCAGATCTTATAAATACCCATCTTTCTCTCTCATCCCTCTCACAACTCACTCAACTCACAAAAGAGAAAGAAAGAAAGAGAAGGCGTTCTGAGGCAATTTGAGGTGATTTCTCAGCGGCCAAAAGGATGAACAATAGCAACCGAGGTAGATCGTCCTATCGTGGCTTAGCGAGAGGAGGGTCAATTAGTGATCGAGGTAAAAATGAGAAAAAAAAGAACAACTGTCAAGTATGCCGTGATAAAAAGAACTGTCAAGTATGTATGATGGAGAAATTTTTTAGACGACCTATTCGTTATGAAAGTTCAGACGATGGCTTTGTGGAAAACCCATACGACTCTGGTTTGAAAAAAAAGAAGGTTGATCCAGAGCCTCCAACATCGGACGACGAGTTTGTTCCGTGTACTTATACAGGTAAGACTAGCACTTTGTATGTTGTGACTGATCCAGATCCGACCATATCGGACAAGGAGTTTATTCTATGTACTTTCAAAGTTCGTTCTAAGAAGTAGTATTATTAGGGTTTGAATGCATTTGAGCTGGAGGCATTTTAGTTGGATGAATTAGGGTTGTAAATTTTTTGAGTTTCTTTAGTATTTATTTTGTAGACTTTATTTCATCAATTCAGAGTTTATTTAGACTTAATGTATTGACATGTATGTAGACGATGTTTCTCTACATTTGAATATGGTAAAAAACAGTAAAGTTATAAAAACTTACGTTCAACTAACTCATAACTTAGTCTTAATAAAGTCCACACAAATTGCAAATAAAATAGTTCTGAAAGCAACATATAAATAAACAAGTTCACAATATGCATCAAATGAGAAGAATTTAAATCACCTATTACTACTATGCCTAAAATTAAATATGAGAAATCGACCAGTTGCAGAAGATGGCCTACCAGATGGCTCTGATTGGTTTCCAGATACCCTTGTACGCCTACCAATTGATCTCCTTGGTTGGCTTCCAGATGGCTCTCCTTGCACCCCAACCGCCTCTCCTCCTATGACAACTGCCTCTCCCATTGCTTCTGTAAACATAGCAGATGTAGCTAAACAACTTGTAACTGTGCTTCGCTGTGACCCTTATGACCCAGTTGCCTCTACGATAACTCGCTCATTTTCTGCCGCATTTGCTGCGTTTCTGGCCTCTTCATTGCATTTGTTACTTAGTAAGTTGGTCTAAATTGAAAAAAAAATATAAATTTTGATGAATGTTACTTAGTAAGATGCCCCCTTCACCTACCTTGCATTTCATTCATGGTTATTACATGACGGGTGCGTTTTCTCCTCCCAACCTTAATCCATGCCTTGCTAGGAAGAATTCTAGGTTAATTACAAGTAGGCCATTCTTTCATATTGCCAAAAACAACAAACACCCCACTCTAAGTACTTTCAAGATAGTTTAGAGTATACTAGTCTGCAACAAATTAGCCCTTGCTCTAATTTTGTTCACGACAAACCGCTAAGACATGAGCGTACGGAATAAATGTTAATTGGATACCTCTGCATGTACATTCCATTTTGTTGCCGGGCCCTCGTGTCACAATGTACTGGAACTCCATATGAATGATGTCCATACTTCCATTGGTGCCGCGGGTGACTGAAACATACTCATTTGGAGATGAAACTTGGTATTGACCTGCGCTGTGCGTATAAGGGACCAAATGCATTTCTGCAGCTTTGATCCATTGTTTCCTGATTTTTTGCAAAATCTGGTCAGAAAATAACTGATTTGCATATCTTAAGTCCATTGCTCGCTTCCGCAGCTCAACAAACCATTTGTTGCACTTATAGAACGCATCCTCCATTATGGCAGCCACGAGCATTCTACGGCTAACCCGAAAGACATTGTTGAGCGACTTGGAGCCGTTTATTGTTATGATACCAAATATGTATTCTCCATCACAAGTTTGGAAAATCTTCTCATAATTGGATGGTTCTATCATATCATTGGGACGTACTTTGCCCACCTTCTTTAAAAATGCATTACGCCTTGGATTTAGCTGCACAAAAACAAAGATGTGTTACTTCATTTTCCTCATAGTCTTATAAAATAATTAAACGAAATGTTATAAATTAGACATACCACAACAGACTCTTCGAACATCTCATTCAACTTTCTTGGTCTTCTTCCTGGCTCCTTGTCTGAACCTCCATCTGAACCACTTGTCCTTTCCACAATTCTGGACCAAGTTGTCAGCAACATGCTGCATACAAAACCTGTGCACAAAAAGGTATGAAGACCATCTGTATTGTGCTGTCAGTGCACGTTTGATCCCTTTAAACTGGTCCGATATAACACAGACAAATTTATCAGCTCTAAGCACTTAATTCCTCAACCATTGCAAGAAAAAACTCAAATTCTCACTATCCTCCTTCTGCACAATTGCAAATACAATAGGCAACAACTAGTTCTTGGTATCATAGCTGCAAGCTATCAAAAACCTCCCCTCATACCGCCCATACAAGAAGCATGCATCTATGATGATCACTAGTCTAAAGTATTGGAATGCTGCAATGCATGGACCAAAAGCCCAGGCTATGGTCCTGAATTGAACAACATCTTCAATAAGCACTCTGTGTTTATCTCGTATAGGACAAGTCAAAAATTAGTACTTAGAGCCGGGATTCTTGTCACAGATTCCCATAAGTAGTGGTTTCAACAAGCTGTATGAACCCTCCCAACTCCCAAATTATTGGGCTATTGCAAGCTCACGAACCCTCCACAGTCAACTGTATTTCGGGGTTACATTGCCATACTTAACCCTCACACAGTTTGCCACCCCTTGGATGCTCATACATGGGTCATCCTTAATGCTGGTCTCAATGACACCGGCAATGATTGATGCCGTGAGACATTCATGGTCGGTCCTTGTATACTCAGACCTACATGTGTGAGGCTTGTCTTGCCTCGTTATAACCCATGTATCTCCAAAACCCATTGCTTTTCCCCTAAGTTCTTAATCACAATCCGGAGTCTTACACATCACCTGAATCTGATCCCTGTCACTGTTCTTCATTCTAATCTCCTGATTCTTATCAATATGGTACTCTCTAATCTTCTTAATCAGCTCTTCTTTGCTTTGAAAAATTGTTCTAGCGCCAGCTCACCTTTGTACTCAATCCGATTTCCATAGTAAGCAACATTTGCTTCTTGAAAAGAAGATATATCATTGAAGTCTGCGAACGGGTGCGTATCAGTTCAGCTACTAAGCGGCATATTCCCATATTCTCTTCGAATGAGCACTAGACAATCTTCATCACAACCTTCTAGGTGATCAGAGTCCCAGTTTGCAAATCATCCTCCGGAATTTCGTTAATATTTTCAAAATCTGACCCAGTTTTGTCGTCTAATGGTGCCGGTCTGGGGTGAGGTGATGGTGGCTATAATGGTAAAGACGCCACATGCATGGGTCTAGGTGGGGATCTTGTATAGGGTCATGGTTGGAGTGATGGTGAAGTGAAGTGACTGTATGTTTCTGGGTCAGGTACGAATAAATGAACCATGAGAGTGTATGGTTCTGGTTGTGTTGTATAATTTGGCGCAACTGAATTTTGGCCATAACTTCCAAGTCCTGACTCTATCGGAACTCTCTTGATGTAGATTTCTATGATAAAATTTCCAGTGGCCTTTAACTGCCTGTACAAGCCTCTCTATGCAACATCACTTAGTACTTTCACTATGGTATAGGTCGGGGGTGTTCCATTATTCACTCGGGTTGCCAATTCTAAGTTTCACCTTTCTGGGTTATAATCGGTGCATTCGTAAATCATGATTTTCAAGTCCCAGAGTGAGATATCATCGGGAACCATGAATGAATTAACTGGCTCTTTGGAGTAATAAACTTCCCACTAAAGTGTAATGAAATTATGGCCATGACCAACAAACTACATTTTGGTAAATAGTAAACAATTGTCAGGTTACTACTTTAAATGTATAAGTTACTGGAAAAAATTAAAATAAAATAAAATAATTATAAAAAAAAAGAAATTTAAAATAAATAAAAAAATTACCTGAAAATCACCTCCGAAATCGCCTTCTTTTTTTCTCTTTCTCTCTTTCTCTTTTGTGAGTTGAGTGAGTTGTGAGAGATAAGAGAGAGAAAGATGGGTAATTATAGGGTCTGAACAACAACAAAAAATTGAGAACCGAACATTTAATGGCCGGTGGAGAAAAAAGGGGATCGGCCATTAAATGGCCAGTTTGGGCATTTTTAAAAGAACCCAGCTAATGTGGATATATTTATTAATTTGTAATTAACTTTAGATATTAATAAAAATGTCGGCTAAAGGAGTCCAAATCTCTTACAATCCCAACTCCGATTTCAGGTTCCTGAAATCCCTCCTCTCTCCTCTTTCTCTCTCCTCAAAATCTTTGAGGAGAGAGAAAGAGATGAGAGGAGAGAGAGGAGGAATTTCAGGTTCCAGGAACCTAAATCGGAGAGCTGGGGATTTTAGCAGATCCCAATTTTGATTAAAGGCCTTGTGAATTTGTACACGAGTTTGCACAATCTTAATGAGATGATGTATAGGAGTTGGTCTCCTCTTCAGCTATAGGGCGATTCAGATCAATGGACATTATAATTCTTCTACTTGGTTGCTCGTTAAACGTCAGCTATTGCTTATTGGTTTCTTTTTTTGAAAGCTTAGTAGAGAGACAACCAAGATTATTGGTTTCAATTCCTACTGGTTGTCTTTCATCTTCTTCTAGTTGTCTTTCATCTTCTATTGATTGTGTTTCATGTTTGGTTGTCTTTCAACTTCTACTAGTTATCTTTCATCTTCTTCTGGATGTCATTCTTCTACTACTGGTTGTCTTTCCTGTTCTACTAGTTGTCATTCATCTTTTACTGGGTTGTGTTTCATCTTCTTCTAATTGTCTTTCATCTTCTATTGGTTGTAGTTCATCTTGTACTGGTTGTCTCTCATCTTCTTCTGGTTGACTTTCATCTTCTACTTGTTGTGTTTCATCTTCTTCTAGTTGTCTTTCATCTTCTAATAGTTGTCTTTCATCTTCTAATGGTTGACTTTCATCCTCTACTGGTTGACTTTCATCATCTATTGGATGCCTTTCAGGTTCTACTGGTTGCCTTTTCATCTTGTACTTATTGTCTTTCATATTCTTCCAGTTCTCTTTAATCTTCTACGTGTTGTCTTTTATGTTCTGCTGGTCGTCTTTCATCTTCTTCAAATTGTCTTTCATCTTCTACTTGTTGTCGTTCGTCTTCTTCTAGTTGTCATTCAGAATCGTTGTTTTCATGTTCTGATGGTTGTCTTTCATGTTCTACAGATTGTGTTTCATCTTCTTCTAGTTGTCTTTTAATCTTGTACTGGTTGTCATTCATGTCTACTTGTTGTCTTTCATCTTCTTCTAGTTGTCATTCATGTTCTACTGGTTGTCCTTAATCTTCTACCAGTTGTCTTTCATTTTCATCTCATCGTGTTTCATCTTCTTCTTTTTGTTTTTTATGTTCTACTTATTGTCTTTCATCTTCTTCTTTGATCTTCTACTAGTTGTCTTTCATGTTTTATTGGTTATCTTTCATGTTCTACTGGTTGTCTTTCATGCTGTTCTAGTTTTCTTTCATCTTCTTCTAGTTATCTTTCATGTTTTACTGGCTATCTTTCATCCTCTCCCGAATGCCTTTCAGGTTCTACTGGTTGTCCTTTCATCTTGTACTTATGTCTTTCATATTCTTCCGATTGTTATGTTCAGCTGGTCATCTTTCATCTTCTACTAGTTGTCTTTCATGTTCTAATGGTTGTCTTTAATCTTCTCTAGTTGTCTTTTATTTTCTACTCGTTGTGTTTCATCTCCTTCTATTTGTCTTTCATGTTCTACTTGATGTCTTTCATCTTCTTCCCGTTGCCTTTTGTCTTCTAGTAGTTGTTTCTCATCTAGTAATGGTTGTCTTTCATGTTCTAGTGGTTGTGTTTCATCTTATTCTAGTTGTCTTTCATGTTCTACTGGTCGTCTTTCACCTTCTTCTATTTGTCTTTCATCATCTGCATGTTGTCTTTCATCTTCTACTGGTTGCCTTTCATCTTCTTCTGGTTGTCTTTCATCTTCTACTTATTGTCTTTCATGTTCTTCTAGTTGTCTTTAATTTTTTCTTCTTGTTGTCTTTCATTTTCTATTAGTTGTGTTTCATCTTCTACCGGTTTTATTTCTTCTACTACTTGTTGCTTTTCATCTTCTTTAGGTTGTCTTTCATCTTCTACTTGTTGTATTTCATCTTCTTCTTATTGTCTTTCATCTTTTACTAGTTGTGTTTCAACTTCTTCTAGTTGTTTTTAATGTTCTACTGGTTGTTTTCATCTTCTTCTAGTTGTCTTTCATATTCTACTGGTTGTCTTTAATCTTCTACTATTTGTCTTTCATCTTTACATGTTGTCTTTTAAAATCTACTGGTTGTCATTCAACATCTTCTAGTTGTTTTTTGTATTATACTGATTGTGTTTCATGTTTTACTAGTTATTTTTCAACTTCTACTAGTAGTTTTTCATCTTCTTCTAGTTGTCTTTCATTTTCTATTAGTTGTGTTTCTTCTTCTTCTAGTTGTCTTTCATCTTCTACTGGTTTTATTTCTTCTTCTACTTGTTGTTTTTCATCATCTTCTGGTTGTCTTTCATCTTCTACTTGTTATATTTCATCTTTTTCTAGTTGTCTTTCATTTTCTACTAATTGTGTTTCAACTTCTTCTAATTTTACTTTTAATCTTGTACTGGTTGTCTTTCATGTTCAACTTTATATTCTTCTAGTAGTATTTAATCTTCTACAAATTGTTTTTTTTATCTTGTAATGATTGTCTTTCATGTTCTACTGGTTGTGTTTCATCTTTTTCTAATTATCTTTCATGTTCTACTGGTTGTCCTTAATCTTCTACTAGTTGTCTTTTATTTTCAACTCGTCGTGTTTCATCTTCTTCTTTTTGTCTTTCATGTTCTACTTGTTGTCTTTCTTCTTTTTTCTGGTTGTTTTTCATCTTCTTCTTTGATCTTTTACTGGTTGTTTTTCATGTTTTACTGGTTATCTTTCATGTTCTACTAGTTGTCTTTAATGTTGTTTTAGTTATATTTCATCTTCTTCTAGTTATCTTTCGTATTCTACTGGTTGTCTTTCATCCTCTACTTGATGCCTTTCAGTTTCTGCTGGTTCCTTTCATCTTGTACTTATTGTCTTTCATTTTTGTCTTGTTGTCTTTAATATTTTACTAGTTGTCTTTTCATCTTGTATTGGTTGTCTTTCATGTTCTGCTGGTCGTCTTTAAACTTCTTCTAATTGTTTTTCATCATCAACTGGTTGTCTTTCATGTTCTACTAGTTGTATTTCATGTTCTACTGTCTTTCACCTTCTTCTAGTTGTCTTTTCATCTTGTACTAGTTGTTATTCATGTTCTACTTATTGTCTTTCATCTTCATCTCGTTGTTTTCATGTTCTACTATTGTTTTTTATCTTGTAATGGTTGTGTTTCATTTTTTACTGGTTATGTTTCATCTTCTTCTAGTTGTCTTTCATATTCTAATGGTTATCTTTAATCTATTACTAGTTGTCTTTCAATTTATACTCGTTGTGTTTCATCTTCTTCTATTTGTCTTTCATGTTCTACTGGTGGTCTTTAATTTTTTTCTAGTTGTCTTTTCATCTTATACTGGTTGTCTTTCATGTTCTACTGGTCGTCTTTCATCTTCTTCTAGTTGTCGTTTCATCTTGTACGAATTGTCTTTCATCTTCTTCTGGTTGTCTTTCATGTTTTTCAAGTTGTCTTTTATTTCTACTGGGTGTCTTTCATGTTCTACTGGTTGACTTTTATCTTCTTCTCGTTGTTTTTCATCTTGTAATGGGTGTCTTTCATGTTTTACTGGTTGTCTTTCATGTTCTGCTGGTTGTCTTTTCATCTTGTACTTGTTGTCTTTCATATTCTTCTATTTGTCTTTAATCTTCTACTAGTTGTTTTTTCATCTTGTACTAGTTGTCTTTCATGTTCTACTGGTCATTTTTCATCTTTTTCTAGTTGTCTTTCATCTTCTACTGGGTATCTTTCATCTTCTTCTGGTTGCATTTCACAATCTTCTAGTTGTCTTTAATCTTCAACTAGTTGTCTTTCATGTTTTACTGGTTGTCTTTCATATTCTACTAGTTGTCTTTCATCTTCTTCTTTTCATCTTATACTGGTTGTCATTCATGTTCTACTTGATGTCTTTCATCTTCTTCTCGTTGTCTTTCACCTTCTACTTGTTTTTTCTCATCTAGTAATGGTTGTCTTTCATGTTCTACTGGTTGTGTTTCATCTTCTTCTAGTTGTCTTTCATGTTTTACCGGTCGTCTTTAATCTTCTACTAGTTGTCTTTCATTTTTATAGGTTGTCTTTTAAGTTCTACTGGTTGTATTTCATCTTCTTCTAGTTGTCTTTTGTCTTCTACTGATTGTGTTTCACGTTCTACAGGTTATTTTTCAACTTCTTCTAGTTGTCTTTGTTGGCCCTAATGTCACCTAGAGGGGTACTTAAATAATTTAATATTCACCACTAATGTATTTAACTAACGTGTGTGTGAGTTATTCTTGGCGGAAACAAGATAAACCTAAATTAAGCAAGTGTACGTAAAGTAAATAAAAGAGTTAAGAGACACTTGACACGAGAGTGTTTGCGGAGTTCGACAATAACACCTACGTCTCTGGGATTCGCGACCTTCTTGATGGCTCGTCTTTCTTTACCGAATGAGAAAGGAATACAAGATGGAACCGGTGAGCTCTTACAAACCTTGGAAGGTCACACATCCCGAGCACTAAAGGCTCAAGTGTTTTAATCAAACAAGAGATCTCACACAAATCACTCTAATTCTTACATAAGATTGAGTTTGGTGGAGTATGCTTGTATAGATATTGAAGTTTTGTGCACGTGTAATAATGGGGAATTCTAGATCTGAAAGAATACGAAATATTGCAATTGGGGGCGGCTAGATTGTTACCTCAAACCTAGATTTTGCTTCTATTTATAGAGAGAGAAGCAAAACTTGGTAACTGGCATCAACCGTTGCAACGGTTAGCCTTAGTTTAATAGGATTAGTTGCGCTGAAAACCCTAACGCTTGTCAAGCGTTACAATGGTTGCTACAACGGAACTCTCTAGAAGTTTTGGAGTCCGAAATTGATTTATTCCGTTGCAATGTTTAGTTTAACCATTGTAACGAAATAAATCGATTACACTGTGTATTTGGCATATGAATTATTCCGTTGTAATGCTATTATAACCGTTGTAACGGTTTATGGAAATTAACTCAATCTCAAGCATATTTTACCAATTTCAAAGATTTCTAATTAATACTAATCTTGAGCTAAGTCTTCTTAGTCCATTCTTTGGTTCATTGCAGCACATCCTTGATATGTGTAGCATTTGTGCATGGATCCTTGATATTTATTGAAGCTTTATATCTTCATGAACCTGCATCATATCTCAAGACAAGAAACTGTAAAATTCAACAAATATATATTTTGCAAATCTAGTCAAACAGACAAGTAGATCATTGCATAATCCAACAATCTCCCCCTTTTGACGATTTGCAAAACATATATGTCACATGAGTGCATAAATTGGATATTCCCAAAAATTTGAATTTTCCCATGTGTTTAGTGAATACCAATTTTAACAAAATTATAATATCTCTCCCCTTTTTTGGAAATTGTCAAAAGGGAGGAATTATCACAAACAATTCAACAAAAGTATGAGAGGGCTCCCCCTCAATTCATGCACTCCCCTTTAATTTTATAAAAATGTAAATTAAGACATAATAAATAAATTTGCAATGAAAGCATACATATATGATATATGCACCACTCAAGAATATAAAAGTTTAATATTGTGCATTATATGGTTAATAGAGTCATATACTCAATTTAATTGAAATTTGGTCAAGTTAATTTTCATTGGATAATTGAAATTAATTCATTTTAACAATATATAATTGATCTCACGAGAGTAGATATTGCAATTAAGGAATTCAATCATAACTATGGAACACATGATGTAAGCAAGATGTTTGAAATTAATTAGTCATCTTAGGGAAAATAAATATCATTTTATTAGAACCTAAGATACATCATGCAGAGAACATAAAAAGAAATGTAAAAAGACGATCTAGAGAACAAAACTAAATTGCCTAACAACAAAAGTAAAGCCTAATAGATTAATTCTTCTTGGCCTTCGGTTCGACTTCAATTTCTTCAAGTGGCTTGGTTGCCACGCCCTTACTTTTAGTTGTCACTAGACCCCCTCTTCCTTTTCTTTCTCATTTCGATGTAATACTTGCAATCTGCACAAGTCTTAGAGCGATACCTTGGGTCTCTATCATCGTTGGATGGATTAATGAGAACGCACTTGGGATGAAATGCCTCGGTACATTCATTACAAAAGAACATCTTTGTTGCAATGGTGTCCTCCTTGCAAGCAAGGCAATTCATGTACTCGATGAGAGAATTAGCTTCAGACTCAGAGTCGGTGTAGGAGTCCCTAAAGCATATGGAGTCGTGAGAGTAAACGTTTTGGGAGTCTTGAGACCAATTTGAAGACATGGTGCTTGAGAGGAAGAGATGTAATAGGAAGATAATGAGAGAAATTGAGTGGAGAGAGTATAAATTTCTGCTATAATTTATTTTGATTATGTACTACTCATTATATAGTTTAAGCCAATGAATCTAATTAATATCTCACATCTTTTCACATTTGGCAATAAATTTTATTTTAAAAAAAAATGAAAATGACTTGGAAATGAATATGGAAGGTCAAGAATATGGAAGGACACCAGAAATTGAATCAATTAGACACATTTCGACATTTAAAAAAAAATATGAAAATAATGGATTAAGGAAATAAATCAGCAAAATTGTGCCCTGCCGCAAACAACCGTTATAACGTTTGGGAAACCGTTACAACGGAATATGAAAAATGTGCAAGCAGGAATTAAATTGAATTTAATGCTTTGAAAATTTAACAACAGTTAAAAGCGTTGCAACGGTTTATGTAACGGTTGTCTCTGGAAAAATTGGATGAATTTCATAAGGGTGTTTCGATTTAATCCATTGTAACAGTTGGTTAACCGTTGCAAGAAAATAATTAAATTAGGTGTTTCTGCATTGTTTTGCAAGGTGAATTCATCCTAATTGGTTGCTATGCTCCTAAACACTATTATCTAGATGTAATTTTTATGACAAAAATCAGTCTTATAGAGATAACATACCTAACTTGAATTTAAGGTCATTGTGTTGTTGAACACTTAATGGTTTCACAAAGATATCGGTGATTTGATTTTTAGTGTCAACATGGATAAGTTCTACATCTCTTTTTTCCACATGATCCCTAATAAAATGATGTCGTATTTTTATGTGCTTTGTTTTCGAATGGAGTACCAGATTCTTTGAAATTTGGATGGTGCTAGTATTGTCACACATCGTTGGTACCTTTTGAAAATTTAGTTCATAGTCTTTTAATGTTTGAATCATCCATAACAATTGTGTGCAACAATGACCGGCCGCAACATACTCGGCTTTCATGGTGGAAAGGGTGACCGATGTTTGCTTACGGCTCGACCAAGAGACAAGTGATCCACAAAGGAATTGACACATACCACTAGTGCTCTTTCTATCTACATGATCTTCGGCAAAGTCGGCATCAGTGCATCTTATTAAATCTAAAGTTGTTTGTTTACCATACCATAATCCTAAATTTAGGGTACCTTTGACATATTTGAGAATTCTTTTGACTGCTTTTAAGTGTGACTCTTTGGGATTAGCTTGGAATCAAGCACATAGACATACCGCATGCATGATATCGAGCCTACTAGCCGTTAGATAAAGTAAACTACCAATCATACCTCGATATTGAGTGATGTCCACGGGAGTCCCGCTTGGTCCGAATCTAGATTGGCGGAGGTGGCCATAGGTGTGGGACTCGTCTTACTTTCCGACATGCCAAACTTTTTAACCAATTCTTTGGCATACTTGGTTTGACTTATAAAGGTTCCTTCCTGTAGTTGTTTTACATGTAATCCCAAGAAGAACTTGAGTTCACCCATCATGCTCATCTCGAATTCACTATGTATTAAATTTGAAAATTCCTTGGCAAGTGTCGTACTAGTTGAACTAAAAATAATATCATCTACATAGATTTGTACAATTAAGATTATTTTCCCTTTCTTCTTGGTGAAAAGAGTCATGTCATTCTTACCTCTCGTAAATCTATTTTCAATAAAAAAATGCACTAAGTCTACCATACAAAGCTTTGGTGAGTTTATAAACATAGTTATGACAATTTGGATCAACAAAGCCGGGTGGTTGTTGTACATAAATCTCCTCATCTAGGTATCCATTCAAAAATGCACTTTTAACATCCATTTGGAATAGGGTAAAGCCTTTATGAGAGGCGTATGCTAAAAACATTTGAATGGATTCTAAACGAGCTACGGGCACAAAGGTTTCATCAAAATATATACCCTCTTGTTGTGTGTACCCTTGAGCTACTAGTCTAACTTTGTTTCGTATAACATTTTTATTTTCATCCCTTTTATTTTTGAAAATCCATTTTGTTCCTATTATCATGCGGACATGTATAAAGAATGTTACAAATACAAAATAAACTCATAGAATTAGGAGAACATATTTCTAACAATAAAGTTGTAGGAAAGATTTTACGTGTGATGCTTAGGAGACCGAGATGGGAGTCGATGATAAGCGCTCTTGGGGTACTCTCGGGAGTTGAAACCTTCACTCCGGACGAACTATTCGCACATCTACGGAGTTGTGAGGAGAAGCTTCGACAAACCGGAGAACTTGAACCTAAAATCAAGACTATAGCTCTCCCTGCACAAAAACAAAAATACTACAAAAAGAAATCCTACAACTCCTCAAATAATTTCTCCTCAAATGGCCATTTCCTAAATAAAATAAGTCAAGAATCCTCAAAAGATGCCCTATCTTATCCAAAATATTTCAGGGCATGCTAGAGTTTGAACAAAAATACAACAAGAAGCGTGAAGAGAAAAATAAGAGAGTAATGTGCATAACGTGTCACAAGGAAGGACATTCGATGCAAACATGGTACAAGCTCTTCCCTAGAAACAAGGATGAAGAAGGAAGATAAGAGCGTCAATCAAAGCTGAGAAACGAAAGAGATCAAGGTAAGAAAGTTGGAAGCTTTGCAGGCTTTGTTGAACGAAAACTCTGATGAGAGTAGTGATGAAGAATCCGACTCGGAGACACACGATGAGCAAGAGATCAACCTAGTCTTGATGGCTAATCATGATGAAGATGAAGATTTCGATGTAGATATGGAAGCAATTATTGCTAACAACAACATGACAGACAAACTTGCCATCGAAATTTTTAGAGAGGTGGCGAGATCAAAGAACAAGAATAAGGATCCAAGCGAGGTATCATTTAACACCTCTAATAAGGTACAATTAAATTTTGGTATAAATGGGTATGAATCCGAAGTGAATTAACTACCAACTCATTAGAAACCAAAGAGACTCAAACCAACTTGTCTGGCAATTATAAATTCACAAATGAGCCAAGCATTTTCTATAAGAAGAATCTAAACTCCGACAATGAAATTAGGTTGAGAAATTCCTTGATAAGACAAATTCATATTTGCTTAAGAAAGAAGGTATTATACAAAAGTTGAGGTCTAAGATTATTGAACTTGAACCCAAGGAAAAAGAGGTTGAGTCACATATGTGTAAGTCACATATTAGAATTAGAGTCCATTAGACAAAAGGCAAATAACTTACTAGATGAAAATAGGAGTCTAAAAGCAACACATGTTATAAATAAAATGCTAGAAGATAAAGTTAAAAGTTGTGAACTCAAAATAAAAGAATTACAAACGTCTAGTGGAGTTGATAAGTGTCAAACACATATAGGTGATATTGAGATTTTAAAAGTTAGAATGCAAACTTTGGAGACCGAAAATAGGGCTTTAAGACCACCTAATGAATCAAGAAATGTCATTAGGCTAGACCCATATTTTCAAGCGAGAGATCAAATAGAAGATCGAGGATTCGAAAAACTCAGCCTTGGATACGAGAAGGGTCAATCCTCATTCAAATCCAATCGCTGATCACTTTGGGAGTGATAGTCTTTTAAATTTGTAAACTTGGTATGCTATCGGGTCGGATCGCAAGCGCACAATCCTATCGAGCAGTATAATTGAGGTCGATTCATAGGGAATATTGGTTTAGAGTCTTGAGCGATCAAATCACAACCTTTCGAAAGGCTAGACGAAATATGAAAATCAAGAGTTGTAGTTGTGATCAGTGTATATTTGGCAAAAATTAAAAGTAAGTAAAACAAAGATAGAGATGTGAATTTCTAGGGTTTTGGCACACCGTTGCTACTCAATCCGCTTTGATACTTTAACTTTATAGAGGTGATTTCCAATGTGAGTTTCTTACGCAAATGCCAGAACTCCCATGGAGATTACTATGAAGACTGCGAGTTTCTTATGCAAATGCCAGATCTCTTACGGAGGTTACTATAAAGACACTGCGATGTTCATCTACTGATGCACAAATGCTGGAACTTCCGTATTGCGTTTTGTTGTTCCAACTAGTGGTTTTCCCTCTAAGGTTTTCTTCACACTAGTCTAATATTTCCCCTTGTCATTGACTCGTCCATCGTAATTGTACTTACCATCAAGGCACTGTCGCTTACCATGACGGGTTAAATTAGATCATCGAAACCAAGTAAGAAGAACATAAAATACAAAAGCATTTAAATCAACAAAAGGTTACACAAACATAAAGGTATATATATCAAAGCATTATGATTAACAAGGTTTACTGCTGATGTCTCGCTATTTTGTCCATATTCCGACCATACTTTGTATTAAAACCTGCGTCTAAAACTCTGAAGTCGTGTTTGATAGGCCCATATGTCAATGGCCCTTAAAAGGCCCAGGCCTGGCCCAACTAAACATCTCTAGAATTAAACTCACAGCAAACAGGCCCAAAAATTACTCGGGATTCGGACCCCCCTCCCGGGGCCAACCTGAGGCCAAAAAATTACTCGGGATTCGGACCCCCTCTGGGGGCCAGCCTGAGGCGAAGCACAAACTGAGACTCGGAGCCCTCCTAAGGGCCCGCTCGAAACCGAACAAAACAAGGCTCAAAAAGCCTAACATGCCGAACAGCCCAGAAAGGTTAAGACACGACCTCGCCGTTCGGCTTGAGACATACTACGCGAACTTCATAGCCCAATATGCGGACACCCTCAACAGTATGCGGGTCTTTGTCATTAATGCTGACAAGACCCCGCTACAGTAGGGCACCCCCTATATAAGGCAAAGAATCCCCCAGAAAAGGGGATCGCATTTATCACATCCTGGAGTCTGGAGAGGTATCAAAAAGGGTTAGAGCGTTAATACCCCTCCGATTCGCTCGACGCGGGACGGGCCGCGCAATCAGCCACCAATCTCTGCACGGCCTGCTTCCCAGGAACAGGGCGTGCCTGCACCTTACTGGACCGAGTCCAAGTACGGCCCGGCCCCTTTGGGAAGGGACGTATCAGTGTTTATTTCATTGAATATCAGTAGGATGTGGTACTGCTGCACTTTTATTCTTATTTTGCAGGAAATGGGCGAAACAGAGGAAGAATCTGGAATTTGAAGGCTTATACACGGACCGTGCACCATCTGCAAGCGGTTCGTACACCCTCTACCCAAACACAGACTGAAGACACACGACCGTGCACAATTCACCTCACCAAGACACAGGCACACGGCCCGTGCACCCTTGTATACGGACCGTGCATGGCATTTCCGGAAACAAAAACCAAAGAAGGAAATAGATGCCAGCTGGGGAAAGTCGTGAATGTAAGGCATTAAAGCGGCTCTCTGGGCAACAGAGAGCTCATTCTCTTTTCTTAGGACAAAACCTAGGGTTTGGAGAGGCGGCTTGGCTAGGAGAAGAAGAAGAGAGGAGGAAAACGAGAGTTTTGCGATGAATCTTCTTACTACTTCGAGTTTTGCCATGAACTTTGTCATTTCTATTTGTTTATTTAGCTTTTTGACTATGATTGGCTAAGTACTTTGTTTCTAGGGTTAAGATGTAGTTGAACGCTTAGTTTTATTTGCTAGTTACTTGGAATTTGTGTTGAATCTTGTGTTTGCTTGATTGTGTAGTATTTTATTGCTTAGATTGTATTTGTTTTAATTGATTGGTTACTCCGCTAGATGAAAGGCCTCATCTAGATGGTAATCGAATAACCTTGACATTCACTCGACCAAACTAGGTATTTGAGGTAGGTTTGTGAGCCAAGAGGTGAAACCAAGTAGTAGCCCAGAGGTGAACTTTTCCTTGCATCGAGAGATGGAGGATATCTTTAGTAAACCAACAAGTAACTTGGGTTAGTTAAGCCAATAAGCAAAAGTTGAGGTTTAAGAACCCTAAGAGGGAAGAAATTGAGTTCCGTCCTAAGTAATTAAGCCGACATGCTAGAGTTGAGGTTTAAGGACTCGGGTATGGTCAATAGAACCCTACACAAAGAGACAACACAGAAACCAGTAGCTGCTGTATCAACTCGAGGGCCACACAGATCGTGTATGAGAGTACACGGTCAGTGCACATTACACACGGCCAGTGCATGAAAGTGCACGGACCGGGCACCTTGAGGCTAAGCTGAGACGAAGTCAAAAACCCTAGGAACCCCTTTTTATTCATTCCAAAACCACTTTATTGTTTTCAATCATGTTATAAATCTGTTTAGAATATTAAATACCAAAAATCAACCTTACAGACTTCTAGAATTTTATAAATTAAGTAGAGTCCAGTAATTGTCAAACCTTCCTTGTGGATTCGACACCCAGCTATACCCAACTTTTGTTGTAAGCTTGTAACTGAACTGAGTACATCTAGGTATTAAAAGCCTATACGTTTAACTGCGAACAACTGCCTAGCCATAAGAATCTAAACTTAGCCGCGGAATGACATGTTTACAAGAGACTTAAAGAAGACACAAACAAGTAGCGCTTCCTAACTAGCCTCAACACACTCCTCTCTTCTCACTTAATAAAATAAAACACCAAATGATACAAATATGTCTTCCTCTTTAGTTCAGAGGGTTTATATAGGAGTAAGGGGGTGCCTGGAGATGAGTGGAGTCCAAGAAATCTGATCTGGATACAGCTGGAGCAGTTATTCACCAAAGGGCACCTCGGATACGGACAATATTGGCTGATACGGTCCGTATTGGAACTATATCGCTGAGGGACTTAATGCGTATCGCGCCATCTCTGGTCCGTATTGGGGGACATAACAGAGCCTTAGTCGATGAGCTGTGCTTATCCGATTGACCTGATTCTTGCTCCAAATGATGTAGAATAACCCCAAAACATGTTTCCTGTACTAAAACATAAAGTAGAGCAACAATAACCTTTTTCTCTAATTAATTAAACATAAAGGTGAGATAATAAGGCAAAACCGAAGCTTTTCCCTACGTAATTCACTATCATTTTGACGTTGATCAATCGCTCGCAAAGCCAAAGAGACAAAGGGAAACAAAACTCAAATTTTTTATGGTAATTTTTTTTAAAACTTAAATTTGACAACAAGAAGTACATTGCTTTTTAATCAAACAAGAACACAATTTTTGATCCAAATGAACCAACCAAAAATTACTTTAGAAACCAAAATGGAACATGGTGTATAGAACAAATAAAAAGTGTTGTCAAAATAGAACCCAAAGCAATGGGTCAACTAGAGGTGTTCCCCAACATCACAAGAAATTTGAATATAATGGAAATAAAAGGAAAAATGTGACATATAGAGTTGTTAATAAGCCTAATTGAAATCCAAATGTTCAAACTCAAGAATCCAAAGAGCCATTTCGTTATAACTTCAAGTAAGGACTGAATTTGGAATCAATCAACCCTTCAACATCTCGTAAACCTTCTCTCGCATTTTGCAATTATTGTTGTAAGATTGGACATACATCATTGGAGTGTAGGTTCAGGAAGAGAAACAACATGTTGAATGTTGTTTGAGTTCCTAAATCTAGAAAAGAATGAGAACCTAGGAGGACATCTCCCCCAAAATCCCAAACTTCAAAATAATTATGGGGGGGGGGGGGGGTGGGGGAGATAAAATCAAGGTATGTATTAGTTACTAACTCTTTTTAATAACTAATATGTACTCTTGTAGGTGTGTTTGATTTCATCTCACAAAGAAAATGCTTGGATCATTGATGGTGGATGTTCACACCATATGACCGGTGACAAATCTAACTTTAAAACTTTAGAACCATATGATGGTGGGTGGGTTACCTTGGTAGCCACAAACGAAAAGGCAAAATAATAGGGTTAGGTATGGTTGGTAACCAAAACTTGACCATTAAAGATGTATATCTAGTAGATGGTTTGAATTTTAACTTAGTGTTAGTAAATTGTGTGATGTCGGTTACTATGTTAAATTTGACACTAATGTTTGTTATCTAGTTATATCTTCGGATGACACGATAGTCTACATCGGTAAGAGAAACAAAAATATTTATCACTTGTACTTCACCCATTTTGAGGTCGGTGAAACATACTAGAGTGCCACAATCACCGACTCATGGTTATTGCAACGTAGGCTAGATCATGTAGCCATTAAATCAATTAAGAAATTAGTTAAACTAGATCTTGTTCGTGGTCTACCAACATTAAGATAGAGACCGAAGGTTTGTGTGATGCATGTGTCAAAGGTAAACAATTTAAGTGTAGTATCAAGTCCAAAGATATGGTCTCAACCACTCAACCTCTACAATTAATTCATATGGACTTAATCGGATCGGTTAGTACACCAAGTTTAACCAAAAAGAAATATGTATTTGTAATTGTAGATGACTATAGTCGATTTACTTGGGTAATGTTTTTACAACACAAGAATGAAGCTTTTGATAACTTTGTTATATTTTGCAATTGTGTTGAAAATGAAAATGGATTAAAGTTAAGTAGGATTCAAAGTGATCATGGTGGGGAATTTTAAAACGCACAATTTGATGAATTTTGTTCTCAAAGAGGATATATCCAAGAATACTCGGCTCATCGAACTCCACAGCAAAATGGAGTTGCCGAGAGGAAAAAACGAACACTAGAACTTGCATGAACCATGTTAAATGAATATTCCTTACCTCATCACCTTTGGGCTGAGGACTTTAATACGGCTTGCTACATAGTTAATCGTGTAAATATAAGATCAATTCTAAAGAAAATATCTCATGAATTGTGGAAGGGATATAAACCCAATATATCTTACTTTTGAGCATCCGGTTCTAAATGTTTTGTTCTTGATGAATCACAACGAATTCTCCGGTTTGTCGAAGCTTCTCCTCACAACTTCGTAGATGTGTGAATAGTTCATCCGGAGTGAAGGTTTGAACTCCCGAGAGTACCTCAAGAGCGCTTATCATCGACTCCCATCTCGGTCTCCTAAGCATCACACGCAAAATCTTTCCTACAACTTTATTGTTAGAAATAGGTTCTCCTAATTCTATGAATTCATTTTGTATGTGTAACATTCTATTATACATGTCCTCAATTGACTCACCATCTCCTATATTAAAAGTTTCAAATCTAGTTTCTAGTCCCGTGAGTTTGATTTGTTTGATTTGGGCATTACCTTCATATTTGTTTATTAGGGCATTCCACATGTCTTTGGCACTAGTCATGTTACCAAATATCATAGCTACCGATTCACTAACTGATCAGAGTCAAAATAATGATGATTTACGTAGGGTTTTGGCTTAGGTTTTGCATATTTTATCACACTTATGTTTAATTAATTAGAGAAAAGGCTACTGTCACCCTTCTTTATGTTTTATTGCAGAAAACAGGTTTTGGGACTATTTTACACCAAATGGAGCTAGAATCAGGTCAATCGGATCAGCGTCGCTCATCGACTAAGTCTCTGTTACGGTCTGTATTGCCTAATACGGACCAGGCCTAGCACAGACCAGAAGATAGCGCTGGGAGCATTAAACCCTAACTGTCAAGGTCCTAATACGGACCGTATTGCCCAATACGGTCCGTAACCGAAGGCGCCTCTTGGGGAATAACTGCCGACAGCTGTTTCCAGATTAGTTTCTTAGCCCCTACTCAACCTCCAGACGTCCCTCCACTCCTATATAAGGCCCCTGGGCAGACGAATAACTTATCTTTGTAATTAGGGTTAGATTTGATTAAAGTGAGAAGAGAGGAATGCTTGTAACAATGCCGTTTCGCGGCTAGTTCCTTTTCTTAGGGCTAGGCAGTAAACCTTGTTACTCTTGATGTTTTGATATATATATTTCTGTTGATTATGATTTTTTGTTGTTGAAACAAAATGCTTTTGTGATTTACTATCTCTTCATCTAACTTCAATGATCTAGTTTGAGTCCGTTAGGGTAGTGACAGTACTTTAATGGTAAGAGAAACTATTTGTATGAATTAGCCTCGTTGAGCTCTATTAGGTTTATGTGAAGAAAACCTTAGCGGGGAAATCATAAACCAGACCAACAAAACGCGTACCAAATTCCATCACTTGCGTAAGGAAAATCACAGTGATCTGTGTAGTAATTTGGGGTATTTGAGAGATCAGACATTTGCGTAAGGTTACTTTTAATTGCTTCCTAATTTACATTGATCAAAACAACATCTCTCAATTTTCAGATTTCATCTAGCCTTTCGAAAGATTGTGATTTGATCGCTCAAAGCATTGAACCAATATTCCCTGTGGATCGACCTCGAATATACTACTCGATAGGATTGTGCGCTTGCAGTCCGAACCGATAGCATTTCCGAGTTTATAAATATTAAAAGAAACATTGCTCTCTTTTGAGTGATCACTAACAAAACTATATATAGCATTTGTCGCATTGTCATTTTCTTTCTTTTTCAGTTTTGAGTCTGTAGTAAGTTGGGTTGAGTTGGTTTCGATTTCGGCGGTATAACCATTTCGAACAATATCCCATACGTCAATTACACTCAAATAATTAATCATTTGATTTTTCCAATGACTAAAGCTTTTGGTTGAACTAGTTAACATTGGTGGTTCTTTGACATACCTTGAGACCATTGGTGCCATTTCTATATCTAATATAAAGGATTCAAACTATGTGTGCCTTAATTTGAATAACCTGCTCTGATACCACTTGTTGATCCCTAACGGCACCTAGAGGGGGGTGAATATGGGGCCTTTTAAATTTTAATACTTAAATAATTTAATATTCACAACTAATGTATTTAACTAACGTGTGCGTGAGTTATTCTTGGTGGAAACAAGAATAAGCTTAAACAAAGTAAGTGTACGTAAAGTAGTTAAGAGACACTTGACACAAGAGTTGTTTACAAAGTTTGGTACTAATGCCTACGTCTTTGAGGCTTCGCGACCTTCTTGATGGCGTGCTTTTCTTTACCCAATGAGAAAGGAATACAAGGTGGAACCGGTGAGCCCTTACAAACCTTGGGAAGTCACACGACCCGAGCACGAAATTGGCTCAGGAGCACTAAAGGCTCAAGTGTTTGAAACAACAAGAGATCTCACACAAATCACTCTAATTCTTAAACAAGAATGAGTTTGGTGGGGGTATGCTTGAGATTGTTGTATAGATATTGAAGTTTTGTGCACGAGAACAATGAAGAATTCTAGATCTGAAAAGAATACAAAATATTGCAATTGGGGGTGGCTAAATTGCAATTGGGGGCGTCAATCGTTGCAACGGTTAGTAAAGCGTTACAATGGTTAGCCCCAGTTTAATAGGGTTGGTTGCGCTGAAAACCTTAACGCTTGTCAAGCGTTACAATGGTTGGTACAATGGTACTCTCTGGAAGTTTTAGGGTCCGAAATTGATTTATTCCGTTGCAACGTTTAGTTTAACCATTGTAACAAAATAAATCGATTACACTGTGAATTAACTCTCTGGCATATGAATTATTTTGTTGTACACTATTATAACCGTTGTAACGGTTTATGGAAATTAACTCAATCTCAAGCATATTTTACCAATTTCACAGATTTCTAATTAATACTAATCTTGAGCTAAGTCTTCTTAGTCTATTCTTTGGTTCATGCAGCACATCCTTGATATGTGTAGCATTTGTGCATGCATCCTTGATATTTATTAAAGCTTTATATCTTCATGAACCTGCATTATATCTCAAGACAAGAAACTGTAAAATTCAACAAATATATGTTTTGCAAATCTAGTCAAACAGATAAGTAGATCATTGCATAATCCTTGGTCTTCTATTTGATCACTTGCTTGAAAATATGGGTCTAGCCTAATGACACTATTTGATTCATTAGGTGACCTTAAAGCCCTATTCTCGGTCTCTAAATTTTGTATTCTCACTTTTAAGAGTCCTATCTCACCTATGTGTGATTGACAGTTGTTAATTTCATTCTTCTTTTCTAATTCTTTAATCTTGGATTCATAATATTTAACCTTACATTCTAGCATTTTATTTATCACATTGGTTGCTTTCAAACTTCTATTTTCGTCTCGTAACTTGTTCATTTCAATTTTTAGAACCTTAGTCTCATCTAAATATGTCTGACATGTGTGTGACTCTAGTGACATGGACGATCTCTAGCTCAAGAATCTTGGATCTTAAATTTTGGATTATGCTCTCTCTTAGACACTACGGCATTTGTCTCTTCAAGCAAGACTAGGGATGGCAAAAAAGCCCGATTGGCCCGGAGACCCGTTAATATCCGCCCGGCCCGCCCTTTACCCGGTCGGCCCGGCACTATGATGGGCCAGGTAAGGCCGGGCCTAAAGACGGGCCAGGCCAGGCCTGGGCTTAACTCTAAGCCCACGGGCAGCCCGTTGGGCTTATATTTTAATACAACGAAAATTATGAAATTGGATTTAGGGTTTTTTCCAGCGAATCCAGCCGCTATTCCTCTCTTCTCCCGTTCTCTCACTCTGTCCCTATTCCCTAATCCCTATCATCTCCTCTCTATCTCCTAGACGGCCACTCCCACTACTCTCTCTTGCGAAATTGGATCGCCTCCTCTCTCTACTAGATCGCCACCACTAGTACCGCCAGCACCGCCAGACTCCTTCACTCCATCTCTCTCCGCCAGCACCGCACCGCCAGCACCGCACCAAACTCCTCCGTGTCATTTACGGTTCGGACCAGCAGAGGAGTACCACTGTACCAGCAGGGGTGGATGGCATAGTCTTGCTAGCTCGGGTTGGGTTTGTCAGGTACTGAGTTCAAAACTCTCTTAGGTACTGAATTCATAGGTACCGATTTTCTGGTAGGTACTGATTTTCTGGTAGACTAGTACCGATTTTCTGGTACATAATGAATGTCGTAGGTACCGATTTTCTGGTACCGATTTAATTCAGCAAACTTGTCAAAGGGTTTAATTTTGAGCGTATTGCACTAATTATGAATGTCGTTGGTTCTGATTTTGAGCGTAAAATGGCATGTTTTAAGCTTGTCCAGCATGGGTTGAAATTTTAGAGCCTAATATCAGCTCTACTTGAAAATTATACTTTGTTGAATTATGGAAAACTATGTTGTTTGCTATGTTAAATTACATCTCGTTGTTGTTTTGCTATTAAATTAAACTTATTTGTGTGATTGTGTAATTGTGTAATTGCTTATTTATGTAACATAATTGTTGCTTATTTGTGTAATTTGTGTAATTGTGTAATTGCTATTAAATTAGACTTGCTGTAATAACAATTATGCATCATTTCTTTGTGTAATTGCTTATTTGTGTAATTGCTTCTGCCTTAATTGTCTCTTAGTTTCTCGTTGTAAAAATTATCTTTACAGTTATACTTGTATTTGGAATTAATGCATACCAACAGGCTACAGTTTCTGGAAAAGAAAATAAAAAGTTGGAGAAATTCAGCCTCAAAAAATGAATTGGGCATGGCCGGGCCGGGCCGGGTAAGGCAGCCCATGGGCACAGGCAGGCAGGCACGGGCAGGCCTGGGCCTGGAGGAAAAACCTATGGGCAGGCCGGGCCTAGATTTTCAAGCCCGTTAGACTGGGCCAGGCAGGCGGGCCATTAATTTTTTACGGGCAGGCTAGGCCTGGGCTTGGCAAAATACCCGTAGGCTAGGCCCATTGCCATCCCTAAGCAAGACTCTCGGCCTAATTTCAGTTGTGTTGGTTAACTCCTCATTTAAGGAAATGTTTTACTCACTAGTTGATTCACAGTTGTTGATCAAGTCAAAGTTGCATTCATAATTATTTAACTCAAGTTTTTGGCGTACCTTATTTGTAGAGCTAGATGAGGCTTCACTGTCGTGAGTAGCCATCAAGGTTAGGTTGATCTCTTCCTCATTTTCTGACTCAAGATCGGATTCTTCATCGCTACTGTAGTCAGAGTTTGCATGTTTAACGGCTTGCATCACCCTTTCCTTATTTTGTCCTTGATCACCATCCTTTCTTAGTCTGGGGCGACAGTCTTGTCGTTCACCACCTTCTTTGTTATTCGGGAAGATTTTGAAGCATGATTGGATGAAGTGCCCTTCTTTATGACACCCAAAACACATAACCCTCTTGGTGTTCTCCTCCCACTTTTTATATACTTTCTTTCAAAATCTAGCATGCCTTGAAATATTGTGGATAAGAGCTGGGTATTGTTGGAAGGTCCATTGTCTATTTTGTTTTGGAAGTAGTCATTTGAGGGGCGAGAGGTGGAAGGTTTGTAGGATATTTGCTTTGAGTATTTTTTTTTATTTTGTGCATAGAGGGATGTGGCTTTGGATTTAGGTTCAAGGTCTTTGGTTTCTCGAAGCTTTTCTTCACAACTTCGAAGATGAGCAAATAGCTCCTCCGAAGTGAAGGTTTGAACTCCCGAGAGTACTTCAAGAGCGCTTATCATTGACTCCCACCTTGGTTTCCTAAGCATTAAATGTAAAAGTTTTCCTACAATTTTATTGTTAGAAAGTGGTTCTCCAAGTTCGATAAATTCATCTTGAATTTGTAATAATCTATTGTATGTGTCCTCTACGGATTCACCATTTTCTACATTAAAAGTTTGAAATTTGGTTTCTAACCCTGTGAGTTTGGTTTGTTTGATTTGGTCACAACAGAACTCTTTGGAGATTTTGGGGTCCGAAATGAATTGTTCCGTGACAATGTTTGATTAACCGTTGTAACACAATAAATCAATTCCATCTGTGGATTTTGGATATGAATTGTTCCATTGCAACGCTTTCTTAATCGTTGTAACGGTTTAGGTCAATTATCTCAATCTCAAGCATATTTTACCAATTTCACAGATTTCTAATTAACAGCTAATCTTGAGCTAAGTTTTCTTAGTCCAGTCCTTGGTTCATTGTAGTACATCTTTGGTATGTGTAATATTTGATGATGCATCCTTGATGTTTATTGAAACTTTATATCATAATGAACCTACATAATATCTCAAGCAAGAAACTGTAAAATTCAACAAATATAAGTTTTGCAAATCTAATCAAACAGACTAAGTAGATTATTGCACAATCCAACACTACAAGTTGTTTCTCATCTAGTAATGGTTGTCTTTCAAATTCTACTGGATGTGTTTCATCTTCTTCTAGTTGTCTTTCATGTTCTACTGGTTGTCTTTAATCTTCTATTAGTTGTCTTTCATCTTTACAGATTGTCTTTTAAAATCTACTGGTTGTCTTTCAACTTCTTCTAGTTGTATTTTATATTCTACTGATTGTTTCATGTTCTACTGGTTGTTTTCAACTTCTACTAGTTGTCTTTCATCTTCTACTAGTTGTGTTTCATCTTCTTCTAGTTGTCTTTCATCTTCTACTGGTTTTATTTCTTCTTCCACTTGTTGTTTTCCATCTTTTTCTGGTTGTCTTTCATCTTCTACTTATTGTATTTCATCTTCTTCTAGTTGTCTTTCATCTTCTACTAGTTGTGTTTCAACTTCTTCTAGTTGTTTTAAATGTTGCACTGGTTGTCTTTCATGTTCAACTGATTGTGTTTCATCTTCTTTTAGTTGTCTTTTAATCTTGTACTGGTTGTCATTCATGTTCTACTTGTTGTCTTTCATCTTCTTCTCATTGTCTTTCATGTTCTACTAGTTGTATTTTATCTAGTAATGGTTGTCTTTCATGTTCTACCGGTTGTGTTTCATCTTCTTCTAGTTATCTTTCATGTTCTACTAGTTGTCCTTAATCTTCTACTAGTTGTCTTTAATTTTCATGTTCTTCTTTTTGTCGTTCATGATCTTACTTGTAGTCTTTCATCTTTTTCAAGTTGTTTTTTCATCTTCTTCTTTGATCTTCTAATGGTTGTCTTTCATGTTTTACTTGTTGTCTTTCACGTTCTACTGGTTGTCTTTCATGTTGTTCTACTTTTCTTTCATCTTCTTCTAGTTATCTTACATATTCTACTGGTTTTCATCCTCTACGGGATGCCTTTCAAGTTCTACTGGTTGTCCTTTCATCATGTACTTATTGTCTTTCATATTCGTCCGATTCTCTTTAATCTTCTACTAGTTGTCTTTTCATCTTGTACTGGTTGTCTTTCATGTTCTTCTGGTCGTCTTTCATCTTCTTATAATTGTCTTTCATGTTTTACAGGTTGTCTTTCATGTTCTACAGGTTGTCTTTCATGTTCTACTGGTTGACTTTCATCTTTTTCTAGTTGACTTTTCATCTTGTACTGGTTGTCATTCATGTTCTACTTGTTGTCTTTCATGTTCTATTAGTTGTTTTTTATCTTGTAATGGTTGTCTTTCATGTTCTACTGGCTGTATTTCAACTTCTTCTAGTTGTATTTCATGTTCTATTGGTTGTTTTTAATCTCCTACTAGTTGTCTTTCATTTTCTACTCGTTGTGTTTCATCTTCTTCCATTTTTCTTTCATGTTCTACTGGTTATCTTTCATCTTTTTGTAGTTATCTTTTCATCTTGTACTGGTTGTCTTTCATGTTCTACTAGTACTGATTGTCTTTTCATCTTATACTGATTGTCTTTCATCTTCTTCTGGTATTTCATCTTCTTCTAGTTGTCTTTTCATCTTGTACTGATTGTCTTTCATCTTCTTTTGGTTGTCTTTACAAGTTGTCTTTCATGTTCTACTGGTTGTTTTTCATCTTCTTCGCATTGTCTTTCATCTTCTACTGGATGTCTTTAATGTTCTCAGGCTGTCTTTCAAGTTCTATTGGTTGCCTTTTCATCTTGTACAAGTATTTCATACGCTTCTGTTTGTCTTTAATCTTCTACTAGTTGTTTTTTCATCTTGTACTAGTTGTCTTTGATGTTCTACTGATAGTTTTTCATCTTCTTCTGGTTGTCTTTCATCTTCTGCTGGTTGTCTTTCGTCATCTTCTGGTTGCCTTTCACAATCTTCTAGTTGTCTTTTATCTTCTTCTAGTTGTCTTTCATCTTTTACTGGTTGTCTTTCATGTTGTACTGGTTGTCTTTCATCTTCTTCTAGTTGTGTTTCATCTTGTACATGTTGTTATTCATATTCTACTGGTTGTTTTGTACATGTTGTAGGTTGTCTTTCATCTTCGTCTTGTTGCCTATCGTCTTATACTAGTTGTTCCATGTTCTACTGATTGTATTTCATCTTCTTCTAGTTGTCTTTTAATCTTGTACTGGTTGTCAGTCATGTCTACTTGTTGTCTTTCATCTTCTTCTAGTTGTCTTTCACATTTTACTGGTTGTCCTTCTACTAGGTTTCTTTCATTTTCAACTCGTCGTCTTTCATCATTTTCTATTTGTATTTCATGTTCTAAATATTTTCTTTCATCTTTTTCTAGTTGTCTTTCATTTTCTTCTGTAATCTTCTGCTGATTGTCTTTCATGCTCTACTGGTTGTCTTTCATGTTGTTCTAGTTGTCTTTCATTTTCTTCTAGTTATCTTTCATGTTATACTGGTTGTCTTTCATCCTCTACTGGATGCCTTTCAGGTTTTACTAATTGTCCTTTCATCTTGTTTGTCTTTCACATTCTTGTAGTTGTTTTAATCTTCTACTGGTTGTCTTTCATGTTCTGCTGGTCGTTTTTCAACTTCTTCTAATTGTATTTCATGCTCTACTGGTTGTCTTTCATGTTCTACGGGTTGTCTTTCATGTTCTACTTGATTTCTTTCATCTTCTTCTAGTTGTCTTTTCATCATGTACTGGTTGTCATTCATGTTCTACTTGTTGTCTTTCATCTTTTTTCACGTTGTCTTTCATGTTCTACTAGTTGTTTTTTATCTTGTAATGGTTGTCTTTCATGTTCTACTGGTTGTGTTCCATCTTCTTTTATTTGTATTTCATGTTCTACTGGTTGTCTTTAAAGCCCTAGTAGTTGTGTTTCATTTTCTACTCGTTGTGTTTGATCTTCTTCTTCTTCTACAATTTCATTTCTACGGGTTGTCTTTCATGTTCTACTGGTCGTATTTCATCTTCTTCTAGTTGCCTTTTCATCTTGTACTGATTGTCTTTAATCTTCTTCTGGTTATATTTCATGTTCTACTTGTTGTCTTTCATGTTCTACTGGTTTTCTTTTGTGTTCTTTGGTTGTTATTCATCTTCTTCTCATTGTCTTTCATCTTGTACTGGATGTCTTTCTTGTTATACTGGTTGTCTTTTCTTCTTGTACTTGTTGTCTTTCATCTTCTTCTAAAGAACATGAAAAACAATTAGAAGAAGATGAAAAACAACAAGTAGGAGAAGAAATAAAACCAGTAAAAGATGAAAGACAATTAGAAGAAGATGAAACACAACTAATAGAAGTTGAAAGATAACTAGAAGAAGATGAAAAACAACTAGTAGAAGTTGAAAACAACTAGTAGAAAAAAGACAACTAAAAGAAGATGAAAGACAACCAGAAGATCTTAAAAGACAACACGTAAAGATGAAAGACAACTAGTAGGAGATTAAAGACAACCGGTAGAACATGAAAGACAACCACTACAAGATGAAAAGATAACTACAAAAAGATGAAAGATAACCAGTAGAACATGAAAGAAAAATGGAAGAAGATGAAACACAACGAGTAGAAAATGAAAGACAACTAGTAGGAGATTAAAAACAACCAATAGAACATGAAATACAACTAGAAGAAGTTGAAATACAGCCAGTTGAACATGAAAGACAACCATTACTAGATGAGAAACAACTAATAGAAGACGAAAGACAACGAGAAGAAGATGAAAGACATCAAGTAGAACTTACAAGATGAAAAAACAACTAGAAAAAGATGAAGACAACCAGTAGAAGATGAAAAACAACTAGAAGAAGATAACAACTAAAAAAGGATGAAGACAACTAGAAGATTATGAAAGGCAACCATATGAAAGACAACTAGAAGAAAATAAAAAATTACCAGTAGAACATGAAAGACAACCAGTATAAGATGGAAAGACAACTAGTTGAAGATTAAAAACAATCAGAAGAATATGAAAGACAACAAGTACATGATTAAAAAACAGCCAGTAGCACATGAAAAACAACCAGTAGAACATGAAAGACTACAAGATTAAAAGACAACTAGTAGAACATGAAAGACAACCAGTAGAACATGGAAGACATCCAGTAGAAGATGAAAGACAACAAGAAGAAGATGAAAGATAACTAGTAGAACATGAAAGACAACTGGAAGAAGGTAAAAGACAACCAAAAGAAGAAGAAATACAACTAGTACAAGATGAAAAAACAACTAGAAGAAGATAAAAGACTACCAGTAGAACATGAAAGACAACTAGTACAAGATGAAAAGACAACTAGAAAAAGATGAAGATAACCAGTAGAACATGAAAGACAAATAGAAGAAGATGAAATAAAAATGAATAGAAAATGAAAGACAAATAGTAGAAGATTAAAGACAATCAATAGAACATGAAAAACAACTAGAAGAAGATCCACAACAAGTAGAACATGAAAAACAATCATTACTAGATAAATAACAACAAGTAGAACATGGAAGACAATGAGAAGATGATGAAAGACAACAAGTATAACATGAATGACAATCAGTACAAGATTAAAAGACAACTAGAAAATGATGAAACACAATAAGTAGAACATGAAAGACACCAGTAGAAAACAAAAGACAACTAGCAGAAGATGAAAGACAACCAGAAGATCTTAAGACAACCAGAAGAATAACCAGAAAACGTTGAAAAACAACTAGTAAAAGATGAAAGACAACTAAAAGAAGATGATATACAACAAGTAGAAAATGAAAGACAACCAGAAGAAGATGAAAAATAACCAGAAGAAGAAGAAATAAAACCATTAGAAGATGAAAAACAACTAGAAGAAGATGGAACACAACTAATTGAAATCGAAAAACTATTAGAAGAAGATGAAAGACAACTTGTAGAAGTTGAAAAACAACTAGTAGAACATGAAACACAATCAGTAGAAGACAAAAGACAACTAGAAAAAGATGAAAGACAACCTGTAAAGATGAAAAACAACTAGTAGAAGACTAAAGACAACCAGTAGAACATGAAAGACAACTAGAAGAAAATGAAACACAACCATTAGAAGATTTTCACAATCATTACTAGATGAGAAACAACTAGTAGAAGACGAAAGACAACGAGAAGAACATGAAAGACATTAAGTAGAACATGAATGACAACCAGTACAAGACGAAAAGACAACTAGAAAATGATGAAAGACAACCAGTAGAATAAGAAAGATAACCAGTAGAAGATGAAACACAACTAGAAGAAGATGAAAGACAACCAGTACAAGATTAAAAGACAAGAAGTAGAAGATTAAAGAGAAACAAAAGAATTTGAAAGAAAACAAATACAAGATGAAAAGACAACCAGTAGAACATGAAAAACATCGATTAGAAAATGAAGACAACGAGAAGAAGATGAAAGACAACAAGTAGAACATGAAAGACAACTAGAAGAAGATGAAACACAACCAGAAGAAGATGGAAGACAATCAGTTCAAGATGAAAAGACAATTAGAAGAAGATGAAAGATAACCAGTAGAACATGAAAAACAACAAATACAAGATTAAAAAGCAACTAGAAAAAGATGAAAGACAACTTGAAAAAGATGAAACACAACTAATAGAAAATGAAAGACAATTAGAAGAAGATGAAAGACAACTAATGTAAAATGATGGACAACTAGAAGAAGATTAAACACAACTAGTAGAAGTTGAAAAACAACCAGTAGAACATGAAACACAATTAGTAGACGACAAAATACAACTAGAAGAAGATGAAAGAAAACCAATAGATCTTAAAAAACATGTAAAGAAGAAAGACAACTAGAAGAAGATGAAACACAACCAGTAGAACATGAAAGACAACCATTACTAGATAAAAAACAACTAGTAGAATATGAAAAACAATGAGAAGAAGATGAAAGGTAACAAGTAGAACATGAATTACAACTAGTACAAGATTAAAAGACAACTAGAAGAATATGAAACACAATCAATAGAACATGAAAAACAACCAGAAGATGAAAAACAACTAGAAAAAGATAAAATACAACAAGTAGTAGATGAAAGACAACCAAAAGAAGATGAAAAACAACAAGTAATACAAGAAATAAAACCAGTAGAAGATGAAACACAACAAATAGAAAATGAAAGACAACTAGAAGAAGATGAAAGACAACTAGTAGAAGTTAAAAAATAACCAGTATAACATGAAACACAATTGTAGAAGACAAAATACTACTAGAAGAAGATGAAATAAAACTAGTAGATCTTAAAACACAACCTGTAAAGATGAAAGACAACCAGTAGAACATGAAAAACAACCATTACTAGATGAGAAACAACTAGTAGAAGACGAAAGACAAGGAGAAAAAGATGAAAGACACCAAGTAGAACATGAATGACAAACCAATACAAGATTAAAAGTCAACTAAAAGAAGATGAAAGAGTAGAACATGAAAGACAACTATAAGAAGATTGTGAAAGGCAGCCAGTACAAAGAAAATACAACTAGTAGAAGATTAAAGACAAACAAAAGAATAAAAGACAACAAGTAGAACATGAAAGACATCCACTGAAAGATAAAAGACAACGAGAAGAAGATGAAAAACAACCTGAAAGACAATTAGAAGAAAATGAAAACCAACCAGAAGATGAAAGACAATCAGTACAAGGTGAAAAGACAACTAGAAAAAGATGAAAGACGATCAGTAGAACATGAAAGACAACCAGTACAAGATGAAAATACTACTAGAAAAAGGTGAAAGACAACTAGTAGAACAAAGACAAATAGAAGAAGATTAAACACATCGAGTATTTTAACAACCATTACAAGATTAAAGACAACCAGTAGAACATGAAAGACAACAAGAATAAGATGAAAGACAACAAGTAGAACTTGAATGACAACCAATACAAGATGAAAAGACAACTCGAAGAAGATGAAAGACAACCAGTAGAACATGAAAGACAATTCGAAGAAGATGAATGACGACCGGCAGAACATGAAAGAGTACAAGATGAAAAGACAACTAGAAGAAGATGAAATACAACAAGTAGAACATGAAGAACCAGTAGAACATGAAAGACAACCAGTAGAACATGAAAGACAATTAGAATAATATTAAAGAAGACCAATAGAACATGAAAGACAACTAGTACAAGATTAAAAAAACAACTAGTACAAGATTAAAGACAACCAGAAGAACATGAAAGAACTAGAAGAAGTTGAAAGACAACTAGAACAACATGAAAGACAACATTTAGAACTTGAAAGACAAAAAAAATATGATGATGAAAAACAACATTTAGAACTTGAAAGACAAAAAAAATATGATGATGAAAGACGACTAGTTGAAAATGAAAGAAACCTAGTAGAAGATTAAGGACAACCAGTAGAACTCGAAAGACAACAAGAAGACATGATTGACAACCAATATAAGATTAAAAGACAACTAGAAGAAGATGAAACACAATCAGTAAAACATGATACAACTAGAAGAAGATGAAAGACATCCAGTAGAATATGATAACAACATGTACCAGATGAAAAACAACTTGAAGAAGATTTTGACAACTAATAAAAGATGAAAGACAACTACAAGAAGATGAAAAACAACTAGAAGATTGTGAAAGGCAACTAGAAGAAGACTAAAAGACAACCAGTAGAAGATGAAAGACAACTAGAAGAAGATGAAAAATGACTAGTAGAACATCAATGATGAAAACACAACTAGTAGAAGATTAAAGACAAACAGAAGAATATGAAAGACAACAGGTACAAGATGAAAAGACAACCAATAGAACATGAAAGACATATAGTAGAAGATCGCAGAAGAAGATGAAAGACAACAAGTAGAACATGAAAGACAACCATCACAAAATAACTAGTAGAACATGAATGACAACTAGAAAAAGATGAAAGACAACAAGTAGAACATGAATGACAACCAGTACAAGATGAAAATACAACTAAAAGAAGATGAAAGAGAACCAGTAGAACATGAAAGGCAACCTGTAAAATATGAAAGACAACCAGTAGGAGATTAGAAACAACCAGTAGAACATGAAATACAACTAGAAGAAGCTAAAATACAACTAGTAGAACATGAAAGACAACCATTACAAGTTAAAAAACAACTAGTAGAACATGAAAGACAGCGAGAAGAAGATGAAAGACAACAAGTAGAACATGAAAAACAACCAGTAGAACATGAAAGACAAATAGAAGAAGATTAAACACATCGAGTATTTTAACAACCATTACAAGATTAAAGACAATCAGTAGAACATGAAAGACAACTAGAAAAAGATGAAAGACAACCAATAGAACATGAAAGACAACCAGTAGAACATGAAAGACAATAAGTAGAAGATCACAGAAGAAGATGAAATACAACTAGAAAAAGATGAAAGAGAACATTTAGAATTTGAAAGACAAAAAGAAGATGATGAAAGACGACTAGTTGAAAATGAAAGAAACCTAGTAGAAAATTAAAGACAACCAGTAGAACATGAAAGACAACCAGCAGAACATGAAACAATCCGTAGAAGATCACAGAAGAAGATGTATTGTTGTCTTTCACCTTTTTCCTGTTGTTTTTTTTTCATCTTGTACTGGTGGTCTTTCATGTTCTACTAGTTGTCTTTTCATCATGTACTGATTGTTTTTCATCTTCTCCTTGTTGTTTTTCATCTTCTTCTAGTTGTATTTCATGTTGTGCTAGTTGTCTTTCATCTTCTTCCCGTTGTCTTTTATCTTTCACTGGATGTCTTTCATTATTCTGTTTATCTTTAATCTTCTACTAGTTGTCTTTTCATCTTTTACTGGTTGCCTTTAACAATCTTCTAGTTGTCTTTCATGTTCTATTGGTTGTTTTTCATGTTCTACTGGTTGTCTTTCATCTTCTTTTAGTTGTCTTTTCATCTTGTATTGGTTGTCATTCATTTTCTACTTGTTGTCTTTCGTCTTCTACTAGTTGTTTCTCATCAAGTAATGGTTGTCTTTCATGTTCTACTGGTTGTCTTTCATTTTTTTCAAGTTGTCTTTCATGTTCTACTAGTTGTCTTTAATTTTCTACTAGTTGTCTTTCATCTTTACATGTTTTCTTTTAAGATCTACTGGTTTTCTTTCATCTTCATCTAGTTGAATTTTGTCTTCTAATAATTGTGTTTCATGTTCTACTGGTTGTTTTTCAACATGTACTAGTTATCTTTCATCTTCTTCTAGTTGTCATTCATTTTCTATTAGTTGTGTTTCATCTTCTTCAAGTTGTCTTTCATCTTCTACTAGTTGTTTTCAATCTTATTTTGGCTGTTTTTCATCTACTACTTGTTGTATTTCATCTTCTTCTAATTGTCTTTCATGTTCTACTAGTTGTGTTTCAACTTTCTCTAGTTATTTTTAATGTTGTACTGTCTTTCATGTACTACTGATTGTGTTCATAGTCTTCTAGTTGTCTTTTAGTCTTGTACTGGTTGTAATTCATGTTCTACTTGTTGCCTTTCATCTTCTTCTCATTGTTTTTCATATTATACTAGTTATTTTTTATCTAGTAATGGTTGTCTTTCATGTTCTACTGGTTGTGTGTCATCCTCTTCTAGTTATCTTTCATGGTGTACTGGTTGTGTTTCATCTTATTCAATTTGTGTTTCATGTTCTACTGGTTGTCTTTAATCTTCTACTAGTTGTCTTTCTTCTTTACAGGTTGTCTTTTAAGATATACTGGTTTTCTTTCATCTTCTTCGAGTTGTATTTTGTCTTCTACTAATTGTGTTTCATGTTCTACTGATTGTTTTTCAACTTCTACTAGTTGTCTTTCATCTTCTTCTAGTTGTCTTTCATTTTCTATTAGTTGTCTTTCATCTTCTTCTAGTTGTATTTCATTTTCTATTAGTTGTGTTTCATCTTCTTCAAATTGTCTTTCATCTTTTTGTAGTTGTCTTTCAACTTCTTCTGGTTCTGTTTAATCTTCTTCTAGTTATCTTTCATGTTCTACTTGTTGTCTTTCATCTTCTTCTCGTTGTCTTTAATTTTCTACTCGATGTTTTTCATGTTTTACTGGTTATCTTTTCATCTTGTACTTGTTTTCTTTCAAATTCTTCCGTTTCTCTTTAATCTTCTACTTGTTGTCTTTTCATCTTGTACTGGTTGTCTTTCATGTTCTACTGGTTGCCTTTCACAATCTTCTAGTTGTCTTTCATCTTCTTCTAGTTGTCTTTCATCTTCTACTGGTTATCTTTCTTGTTCTTCTGGTTGTCTTTCATCTTCTTCTAGTTGTCTTTCATTTTCTATTAGTTGTGCTTCATCTTCTTCTAGTTGTCTTTCATCTTCTACTGGTTTTATTTCTTCTTCTCCTGGTTGTTTTTCATCTTCTTCTGGTTGTCTTTCATTTTCTACTTGTTGTATTTCATCTTATTCTAGTTGTCTTTCATCTTATACTAGTTGTCTTTCAACTTCTATTAGTTGTGTTTCAACTTCTATTAGTTGTGTTTCATCTTCTATTGGTTGTTTTTCATGTTCTACAATACAACATGAAAAGTTCTATTTGTTGGGTTTCATTTTTTTCTAGTTGTCTTTCATGTTCTGCAGTACTGGTTGTCATTCATATTCTACTAGTTGTTTTTCATCTTTTTCTAGTTGTCTTTCAACTTCTATTAGTTGTGTTTCATCTACTTCTTGTTGTCTTTCATCTTCTACTGGTTTTACTTCTTCTTCTACTGATTGTTTTTCATCTTCTTCTAATTGTCTTTCATTTTCAACTTGTTGTATTTCATCTTCTTGTAGTTGTCTTTCATCATCTACTAGTTGTTTTTCAATGTATTCTAGTTGTTCTTAATATTCTACTGGTTGTCTTTCATGTTCTACTGATTGTGTTTCATCTTTTTCTAGTTGTCTTTTAATCTTGTTCTGGTTGTCATCTCATTGTCTTTCATGTTCTACTAGTTGTTATTTATCTAGTAATGGTTGTCTTTCATGTTATACTTATTGTGCATCTTCTTCTACTTGTCTTTCATGTTCTACTCGTTGTCTTTAATCTTCTACTAGTTGTCTTTCATTTTCTACTCATTGTGTTTCATCTTCTTCTATTTGTCTTTCATGTTCTACTGGTTGTCTTTCATGTTCTACTAGTTGTCTTTCATGTTCTACTGGTTGTCTTTTCATCTTGTATTTATTGTCTTTCATATTCTATTGTTTGTCTTTAATCTTTCATGAGTTGTCTTTCCATCTTGTACTGGTTGTCTTTCATGTTGTACTGGTCGTTTTGTCATCCTTTTCTAGTTGTCTTTCGTCTTCTTCTAGTTGCGTTTCCCAATCTTATAGTTGTCTTTCATCTTTTTCTAGTTGTCTTTCATCTTCTACTGGTTGTCTTTCATGTTCTACTGGTTGCCTTCACCTTCTTCTAGTTGTCTTTTTCTGCTTGTACTGGTTGTCATTCATGTTCTACCTGATGTCTTTCATCTTCTAGTGGTTCTCTTTCATGTTCTACTGGTTGTATTCCATCTTCTTCTAGTTGTCTTTAATCTTCTACTGGTTGTCGTTCCTCTTCTTCTTGTTGTCTTTAATAATCTTTTTGTTGTCTTTCATCTTCTACTTGTTGTCTTTAATGTTCTACTGATTGTGTTTCATCTTCTTCTAGTTGTGTTTTAATCGTGTACTAGTTGTCATTCATGTCTACTTGTTGTCTTTCATCTTCTTCTAGTTATTTTTTAGGTTCTACTAGTTGTCCTTAATCTTCCACTAGTTGTCTTTCATTTTCTACTCATCGTGTTTAATCTTCTTCTTTTAGTCTTTCATGTTCTTCTAGTTGTATTTCGTCTTCTTCTTTAATCTTCTACTGGTTGTCTTTCATTATAGTTGACTTTCATCTTCTTCTAGTTATCATTCATGTACTACTGGATGCCTTTAAGGTTCTACTAGTTGTACTTTCATCTTGTACTTATTGCTTTCATATTCTTCCAGTTGTCTTTAATCATCTACTAGTTGGCTTTTCATCTTGTCTTTCATGTTCTGCTAGTCGTCTTTGATCTTTCTGTAATTGTCTTTGATTTTCTACGGGTTGTCTTTCTTGTTCTACTTGTTGTCTTTCATCTTCTTCTAGTTGTATTTTCATCTTGTACTAGTTAACATTCTTGTTCAACTTCTTGTCTTTCATCTTCTTCTCACTGTCTTTATTGTTTTGCTAGTTGTTTTTATCTTGTAATGGTTGTTTTTCATGTTCTACTGATTGTGTTTCATCTTCTTATAGTTGTCTTTTAGGTTCTACTGGTTGTTTTAATATTCTACTAGATGTATTTCATTTTCTACTCATTGTGTTTCATCTTTTTATATTTGTCTTTCATGTTCAACTGGTTGTCTTCCAACTTTTTCTAGTTGACTTTTCATCTTGTATTGGTTGTCTTCCATATTCTACAGATCGTTTTTCATCTTCTTCTAATTGTCTTTTCATCCTTTACTGATTGTCTTTTATCTTCTTCTGGTTGTCTTTCATCTTCTTCTAGTTGTATTTTCTTCGTGTACTGGTTGTCATTAATGTTAAACTTGATGTCTTTCATCTTCTACTAGTTGTTTCTCATCTAATAATGGTTGTCTTTAATCTTATAATAGTTGTCTTTCATCTTTACAGGTTGTCTTTTAAGATCTACTGGTTGTCTTTCATTTTCTTCTATTTGTCTTTTGTCTTCTACTGATTGTGTTTCATGTTCTTCTGGTTGTTTTTCAACTTCTACTAGTTGTCTTTCATCTTTCTCTAGTTGTCTTTCATTTTCTATTAGTTGGGTTTCATCTTCTTGTAGTTGTCTTTCATCTTCTTGTAGTTGTCTTTCATGTTCTACTGGTTGTGTTTCATCTTCTTCTATTTGTCTTTCATGTTCTACTAGTTGTCTTTAATCTTCTACTAGTTGTCTTTAATTTTCTACTCATTGTGTTTCATCTTTTTCTAGTTGTCTTTCATCTTCTTCTTGTTGTCTTTAATCTTATTCTAGTTGTCTTTCAGGTTTTACAGGTTGTCTTTCTTCTTCTACTGATTGTGTTACATGTTGGCTTTCATATTCTTTTGTTTGTCTTTAATCTTATACTAGTTGTCTTTTCACCTTGTACTAGTTGTTTTTCATGTTTTACTGGTCATTTTTCATCTTATTCTAATTGTTTTTCATCATCTACTGGTTGTCTTTCATCTTATTCTAATTGATACTTCTTATTCTAATTGTCTTTCATCTTATTCTAATTGTTTTTCATCTTATTCTAATTGATACTTCTAAGTCCAATGCTTGGTTCTTCATGACTTATCCTTGATTAGTATAACAATTGATCATGCATCCTTGATATATATTTAGCAATTTATATCGTCATGAATGATCAGAGTCAAAATGATGATGAATTACGTAGGGTTTTTGCTTAGGTTTTGCATATTATCTCACACTTATGTTTAATTTATTAGAGAAAAAGGTTACTGTCACCATTCTTTATGTTTTATTGCAGAAAACAGGTTTTGGGACTATTTTACACCAAATGGAGCAAGAATCGGGTCAATCGGATAAGCGACGCTCATCGACTAAGTCTCTGTTATAGCCCATACTGCCTCATACGGACCCAGCAGAATATGGACCAGAGATAGCACAATACGCATTAAATCCTTCAGCGACATGGTCTCAATACGGACCGTATCAGCCAATACGGACCGTATCAGCCAATACGACCCGTAATCAAGGTGCCTTTTGGGGAATAACTGTCGATAACTGTATCCAGACCTTCTTCCTTGGCCTCCACTCAACCCCAGACGTCCCTCCACTCCTATATAAGCACCCTAGACAGAATTGTTTAGTATCTTTGTAATTTGGGTTAGATTTGATTAAGTGAGAAAGAGAGGAGTGATTGTAACCATGCCGTTCCGCGGCTAAGTTCTTTCCTTAGGGCCTAGGCAGTAAACCTTGTTACTCTTGATGCTTTGATATATATATTTTCTGTTGATTATGATTTCTTGTTGTTTAATCAAAATGCTTTTGTGATTTATTATCCCTTCATCTAAGTTCGATGATCTCGTTTAATCTATTATGATAGTGACTGTACTTTAATGGTAAGAGAAACTATGTTGCACGAGTTAGCCTCGTTGGGATTTATTAGATTTATGTGAAGAAAACCTTAGCAGAAAAAGCATAAATCAGAACAACAAAACGCGAACCAAGTTCTATCATTTGCGTAAGATAAATCACAGTGATCTGTGTAGTAACTTGTGTATTTAAGAGATCAGTCATTTGCGTAAGATAACTCGCAGTGTCCTATGTAGAATCTCGATAAAAGATCTGTCAGTCTTGCATAAGATAACTCGTAGTGACCTATGTGATGTCTTTCATAAAACAACAACAGGAAATCAGACCCGACAGAAGTATATTATCAAAGTGGATTGAGTAGCAATGGTGTGCCGAAACCCTAGGAATTCTCATCTCTATCTTTATTTTAATTACTTTTAATTGTTTCCAAATTTACATTGATCACAACTTCAACTCTAAATTTTTAGATTTTGTCTAGCCCTTCGAAAGATTGTGATTTGATTGCTCAAGACTTTGATCCAATATTCTCTGTGGATCGACCTCGAATATACTACTCGATAGGATTGTGCGCTTGCAGTACGAACCGATAGCATTTCAGAGTTTATAAATTTTAAAAGAAACATCGCTCTCTTTTGAGTGATCAATGAACCCTGCACAATATCTCAAGATAAGAAACTGTAACAACAAATATATGTTTTGCAAATCTAGTCAAACAGACAAGTAGATTATTGCACAATCCAACATCATGTTCTACTGATTGTGTTTCATCTTCTTCTAGTTGTCTTTTAATCTTGCACTGATTGACATTCATTTCTACTTGTTGTCTTTCATCTTCTACTAATTGTCTTTCATTTTCAACTCGTCAAGTTTCATGTTCTTCTTTTTGTCTTTCATGTTCTACTTATTATCTTTCGTCTTTTTTCTAGTCTTTCATCTTCTTCTTTGATCTTTTACTAGTTGTCTTTCATGTTTTACTAGTTGTCTTTCATTTTCTACATGTTTTCTTTCATGTTCTACTAGTTGCCTTCTATATTGTTCTAGTAGCCTTCATCTTCTTCTAGTTATGTTTCATGTTCTACTGGTTGTCTTTCATCCTCTACTGGATGCCTTTCAGGTTCTACTGGTTGTCCTTTCGTCTTGTACTTATTGTCTTTCATATTATTTCGGTTGTCTTTAATCTTCTACTAGTTGTCTTTACATCTTGTACTGGTTGTCTTTCATGTTCTATTGGTTGCCTTTCATGTTGTTTAGTAGTTTTTCATCTTCTTCTAGTTATCTTTCATGTTCTACTGGTTGTCTTTCATCTTCTACTGGATGTTTTTCAGGTTTCTACTGGTTGTCCTTTTTTCTTGTACTTATTGTCATTCATATTCTTCTGGTTGTCTTTAATCTTCTACTAGTTGTCTTTTCATCTTGTACTGGTTGTCTTTCATGTTGTGCTGGTCGTCTTTCATCTTCTTTTGATTGTCTTTCTTATTGTACTAGTTGTCTTTCATGTTCCACTGATTGTCTTTCATGTCCTACTAATTGCGTTTAATCTTCTTCTAGTTGTCTTTTAATCTTGATAAATACCGGTTGTCATTCATGTCCACTTGTTGTCTTTCATCTTCTTGTTGTTTTCTTTAATGTTCTACTGGTTGTCCTTAATCTTCTACTAGCTAGTTGTCTTTCATTTTCAACTCGTCGTGTTTCATATTCTTCTTTTTGTCTTTCCTTTTCTACTTGTTGTCTTTGACCTTTTTCTAGTTATTTTTCATCTTCTTGTTTTATTTTTTACTGGTTGTTTTTTCATCTTGTACTAGTTGTCTTTCATATTCTTCTGTTTGTCTTTAATCTTCTACTAGTTGTCTTTCATGTTCTACTGGTTGTTTTTCATCCTCTACTGGATGTCTTTCAGGTTTTACTGGTTTTCCTTTCATCTTGTACTTATTGTCTTTCATATTCTTCCGGTTGTTTTTAATATTCTACTAGTTCTCTTTTCATCTTGTACTGGTTGTATTTCATGTTCAGCTGGTTGTGTTTCATCTTCTTCTAGTTGTCTTTCATTTCTACTGGTTGTCTTTAATCTTTTACTAGTTGTCTTTCATTTGCTACTCGTTGTCTTTCATGTTCTTCTATTTGTCATTTATGTTCTACTAGTTGTCTTTCATTTTTTTTCTAGTTGTCTTTTAATCTTGTATTGGTTGTCATTTATGTTCTACTTGTTGTCTTTCATCTTCTTCTTATTGTCTTTCATGTTCTACTAGTTGTTATATATCTAGTAATTGTTCTCTTTCATGTTCTACTTGTTAAGCATGTTCTTCTAGTTGTCTTTCATGTTCTACTGATTGTCCTTAATCTTCTACAAGTTGTCTTTCATTTTCCACTCATTGTGTTTCATCTTTTTCTATTTGTCTTTCATGTTCTACTTGTTGTCTTTCATCTTTTTCTAGTTGTCTTTTCATCTTGTACTGGTTGTCTTTCATGTTCAACTGGTCGTCTTTCATCTTCTTTTAGTTGAATTTTCATCTTGTATTGATTGTCTTTCATCTTCTTCTGGTTGTCATTTATCTTCTTATAGTTGTCTTTCATCTTCTTCTCGTCCCATCCTAAAAAAAAAAAAAATTAAGTACCGGTCATTTTAAATGGCCGGTACACTGTACTAAAAAAAAATTTATGTACCGGCCATTTTCCGGCCGGTACTGAATTAAATTAGGTACCGACCAGAAAATGACCAGTACGGATATTTTTATAACTTTCCAGCGGATCTGAGTATATTAATTAATTTCTATTAAACTTTGGATATTAATAAAAATGTCCGGGTGCCCCCCCGTCCCATGTTTTCTGATTAGATATATGCATTTTTGACAATTTTCAATATCTTGTACTGTGAGAGTACCAAGGAGCAACGCAATTCCACCCAAACAAAAAATTTCCAGGCACGTAAATTTATTATTGCTTCAATGATGTAATTCAAGGAAACAAGTGTTTATTATTGCTTCTCAATTGCCAAAGAAATATGCATTTTTGACAAATTTCAATATCTTGTCAATTTCTCCTAATTTAACCAAATTATACAAAATTTGAACCAATTTAACTCCAATTTTCAAGCCAGGAAACAGAGCCAGCTGCATCACAGAAGAGAACTCAGGAGCCAAGGAAACAACAAAAGAAACCGGAAGCTAAACCAGAAGCTTTGTCCAGTTTGAAACCAAGTATACACATGAGAAAAAGACGGAAAATGGAAAATAGGTGCAGAAACAAATCTTCGATCCCACAAGTCTAAAAGGTATAAAAAGAAATTGCTAGTATTTGGGGATCCGTAAGACAACATAAGTCTCTTATAAGACAAAAACTTGGAGAAGTGACAATTAAGTACTCCACATATTCATTGAATTATTTACTAAATTTAAACTTAGCACCATAAAACAGTGTTGTAGTAACCAGTATTAAACAGCAAATTAGGAAAGGAGTTGTTGCATGGAGAGAAAATCCTTTGTTTCGTTAATAGTAAGCTACATTTTTGGCCCCCTTGAAATTTGTACATCGCCGTATGGCTCCTCCTGCACAACCTTTATGTAATTGCGAGTTGCAAGAACTGCACATAAGGTTCAAGCAAGATTGGTTAGTCTCTTTACTAGATCAGTAAAAGAAAATGCTACATGAAAATCTGATTTTTTTTTTCTTTTTGAGTTTATATGGCAAATTACCCTGTTAGAGTGAGGCTATGGTACTATGCATAGAGCATATTGATCCGTACTATGGATCAATATATCTATTTTTAAAGTCCAAACAATCGATTTAAACCGTTTAACATGATCTCCATATGAAAATGTACTTGTAAACCAAATTTTACATTTTTTTAGAATTTTTTTACTATTATTTTAGATAGGTAACTCACTTGATCTGATGATTCTAGACCCCATTCAATAATAGAGATTTTCTATCTATCTAAAAAGATAGTAAAAAATTCTAAAAAATGTAAAATTTAGTTTGCAAGTACATTTTCATATGAAAATATTATTGAACGGTTCAGATCGACTATCTAAACTTTAAAAACCAAAATATTGATCCATAGTACGGACCAATCTGTGCTATGCATAGTACCATAGCCTCACTCTTATTCTTTAAGCTGGCTAAAACTTAAATTATTTTTGCAAGTTACTTTTGCAAATGAATAAAATTTTTGGTGCTGGTTGCAAACAGAAACATTGATAAAGTATTTGAACATAAAAAATTTGGATAATTGCTTAAGAGAGGGGGCGGAAGGGGAATTACCACATGTCTGATAAAAAAACTTGGCAGCTCTTGAAGCACTCATCCCCTGAGCTAACTGACCAAGCGATTCATATTTAGGGGCCCCAGGAGTTTCAAAGTGTAATTTAAGTTGGCTGCATATAGTTTGCATTAGTAAAAAAGTCATCTCACTATAGATAAAAGATCAAATATCCCAAAATAGGGTATATTCCTCTGTGAAACAAGTATCGTATAACCCCCCCCCCCCCCCCCCCCACCCAAAAAAAAAAAAAACCACCACCACAAAAGGAAAAAAAAAAACTCTTCAGTACATCAGATATACAAATCATTTATTGAACAAACAATGCACATATTTAACTGTCAATTTCACAAGAAAAAATGTCCTAACAACCCTTTCATTCTTGTTGTATTTAGAGAGTAGCATTATATTCCTATCTTTCAAAGGTAAGATATGTCATATTGAAGATCTGTAGGGTGTGATTCTGTGTGAATGAAGCTTTCACAAGGAAGACATAATTTGCTACAAATAAGAATTGCTTTACTTACAATTTGATTGCTAGAGTCATAGGGTCTACATGAACATCGGAGCTTGTACCTTGGAGAGGAGTTTGAGTTGGCGTTGGCCCGGTTTCCATTAAGGGCTCTGACATAGAATTTCATTTTCTTAGGACAACAATAATAAATTAGACAATGGATACAGCCTATATTCTCAATCAGAGAGTACTGAAACAATCCTACTTTTACACAAGCCTATGGTATGTTTATAAAAATATGCCACAATCAGGTAAGCTCATTCACAGTAGATGTAGATGTGCTAGTGCCACATCATTTAGATGATACTGGCCATTGCTTTATGTTTTCTTGGGGAAAGAATAAAAAATAAAACTATATTCAACTTAAAATTCTTTTTGGAGATCTTTTCTTTGTTCCTTCTCCTTTTATTTCTTTTTATATTTTTTAGTTTATCTTTTTGGGTGGGGCAGGGTACTGGTGTTGGTACCTGTTTCAGGGGTCGGGCCCTCCTCTGACACCCTCCGAATCTTGAAGGCAGCTGCAAAAGGTTCCTCCTCAACTGTCTCAAGATGGCTACCTCCTAAGGAGGATTGTTGCCTTCTTTTTGATCTGTTTCCACAATAGAAACTTGTATTAAACCCTATGTGGCACAGACACTTCTAAAGTCGTACCATGTCTGTGTCTGAAATGTATTGTACCGTATCGATTTGTTACATAAATTAGACCTCATTTATCATGCTTACAGAAAGTAATCCTCAGATCCACGTTTGACCGGGCATACTCATGTTAAATAGGTATCAGAACTGAATGGCTGTATTAACTTGAGATCTCTGATCAAAATCTTTCATAACAGAACTGAGCACCTTGATTCTCCTTACCTCCCAGTTGGAAGCATCTCAGATTCACCGACTGGTAGAGTGGGCCCAGAACCTAAGCTCCGAGCTGATCGGGCTGATCCTGAATGTCCTGCCAACATGAAAATGAATATATTATGCAATCTATCATAGAAGTAATAGAACTAGCTGTCAGATTTTAGCTTTGAATTGTGGTTTTCAGTTTTGGTTGAATATCAGATGGGGCTTGATTGGGCCAACAAGAAGTTTCTAGGAAAACCAAACTGTGGTAAATATGGGAATGAAGAGGGTATAATGACTATCAGAGTGGCATTGATTACAAAGTACATCCTGCGCACACTAGTGACGTACGTCAGCCACACAGTAAATCTTGTGAATTTGAAAGAGGAAAATGAAACAAGAAAAATATAATAAATAGAGGGAAGGATGACAATTTACCAGTTGAATTCTAGTAACTACCTGGACTAGATGGAGTAAAATGTCCACTATGCTGACCAGCATCAATGCCCAAGTCCTCTAGATCCTTCCTCATCCTTTCCACTGAGTCATCTGGGTTGTACTGCCCCCAATTATCTGGGAACATCTCAGGAGGCTTTGTTTTAAGATTGTCAAGTTAGAAAAGGTTCCGATGCTATATAGACTACTGAGTTGAAAATTAAAATGTAGACAGCTAAATAAAATATTACAAATTCAGGAATGTCTTGAGGATAGAATTCCTCCTCTGGAAAGTTCCTTGTGTTCTGTTGATGGTGAGCCTGTGGCGATGTTTCCCCTTAAAAATTTGAAACTCTTGCTGTTAGACTCACTCTTATAAACTAAAGGAAATAATCATTCTCCACATTTACTCATGCAAAAGCTTGTAAATCTATTCATATAATAACTTATGTTGCTCTTTTTCATAAAAAAGAGAAGTTATGTTGCTCGGCTGCCTGTATCAGTCAATTTCACATAAAAAAGGAAGTATATATATACAAGAATATTACAAGTTCGAAGCAAGATACAAGCTACTAGCTTTTGCAGGATTCCAAATAAAAACTTCACATACAATATTTGCAGAACAAAATAAAAGCATTTACTATTGGGAGACAAAAGGGGTGCTCTCACTGCTTACCTTGAGACAAATTTTCTTTTTCTGGCGACTTCGGCCGAGTAGACTCCTGCCACAGGTCCATAATGGGCTTTGGGAAATAAAAGCCAGGAGGAAACTTTTCATACCCGGTAATGATTGCGACAGGAGGTACTTCCATCAATGCAGTTAATGTTATAGAACTAGAAACCTGTACATTTCATGCCGATGGTAATTTTTATATAATGAAAAAAAGATTTAGCTTGACAACTATACAAATAAAAAAAAAATGTAAACTTCAACAGCCTTTTAATTTCTGGTAATGACAACCCCTATACAGTTCAGAAGATGAAACAATTTTATCAATAATATTTCAATGTAGTTGAGGATTCGCAACTATAAGACCATACCTGATTGACTTTTCTTCTCTTGGTAAAAATTTGAGATGTATCCTTAAGCCACGACTGATACACTGTACCAGTTATCATGATTTGTTCATCGTCAATTCGAAGCCTTGAAACATTGTTTCTAGCCGCTCTCCTCTTCGGAGCCTTTCGCCTCTCTGCATTATCAACCTGTGTAATGTAAGAGAAATTTTTCAGGATAACTATGTTTTCAATGATTTTAGAATAATCTGAAAATGGGAAGGTGAGAACCTTTTGGCGTTGCTCATCTTGCTGCTCAGGAGATCCACCTGTGTCAGAACAGAGGTGATGCACTAATTAATAATAGCTTTATGAATCAATCAATTAAATACAATGCACTTGAACCAAACTCAATGAAATTCTAACAAATTTGAGCCACTTTAGTTATGGCACCACATAGAACAATCAGTAATGTACGACCATTTAGTACGGAGCCCGTAAATGCACAACTTGCCAGCTACAAGCATGCTTGTTTTTATGATTACCACTAACATTGAGGATTGGTAGTGTTATCGAATGGCATGGCATCATCATGACAGGTAGGATCAGGGGGTTGAGAAGTAGAGGAGCGTATGGTGGTGTTGTCGACTTGCATGACATCATCATATCGAGGTGGTGATGGTATGATGTTGGGCATCTCTTGGTCAGGAGGTGTGGTTAAATCAATGTGTATTTCTTCTTCTCTCATGTCAAACCTATCAAAAAGCACCACATAAAAAAGGTTAGATCTGTAAAATTTGGCACCTGCCTAGATTTCCTTTTTATTTGTGCTACCTTTCAAAACGATCATAGTGAAAGGTCTCTGCAAAGACAGAGTCTTTGTTGTCAACCAGAGTGATGTCCTCAGCTTGAGCTGCAAATCAAATTAGTATACTGAGGTTTTTTATTATTTTTTTATTATATTAACTTCTAATTTTAGAAAAAGGGGATATAGGAGAAAACAAACCTTGGTGATGGTTCTCAGAGATATCATAATCATTGATTTCAATGTGGACATATTGCTCATCCAAATCATCCAATCTCTACATTCAAAACAAGCAAGAGACCATGTGTTGTTAGCTGGTTAACAAATATGACAAGAAAGTACCACAATTAAGGAATTTCTCACATGACAAAAGGATCGTCTAAGCAACAATTAAACTAGTCTTTCTCAGACAATAGGTCAGCACCTACAGCTTGGATGGGCATGTGTAGACATGCATAGTCACGTGGGCTATTAGTATTTTTACCTCAGCATGACCAAACCAACCGTGCCAATATGTTTTTTTCACCTGTGAGGCATTTTATCGGACCCTGGTCGTGTCGATTCCATGGTACAAAATCAGACAACCTATATGCCTTAATGGGGTCGCCAATTATTAAGTTTAATAAGTCTTCAGAGAAGATCATGTTTATAACGATTGGCAGAAGCAGCAACCAGAGCCCGAAGAGAAAAGTTGTCTGTCAAGGAGGTCTCCACAGAGATCCACCAGTTTCGCTGAGAAGCAGGCCCCTCAATCGGTCAGATCTTTCATCTTTCCAACCGTAACCCAGCCAACTATTGTCTATTGACTGGGACCCGCAAATCAGCGACCTAGCACAAAAGCTTCTGCACGGAAGGCCCCAAAGAGACTGGACTCGTTACTCTAGTCATCGCGGTACTAACACGTGTGAATAAAATAACACAGCGGGTATGCCACCGAAAGAAAACAGAAATTGTCCCCTGATATTAGTTATTAAGTCTCATTATTCACCAATTCGACGAAAACGCCCCTCATACAGTTGGTCAGAAATGGTCAACTCACCGCCAATTGACCACATAAAAAGGGGTATTTTCGTCATGAAGCAAACAAAATGTCCTACTATTACAAATTAAATAGCAAATCATTACCATATGTTCCAATCTGGCAGCGGCGAACGAATTATCGGCGCGTGGCAGGGTGGGCTCCACCTCGGTATCCACGTTCCCTGGCCCAGGCAATGTAACTGATTCATACCTATAGCGAGTGAAAGCCTGTCAGATCACTATCCAACGGCCACCAGCCACCTTACTCACAAAGCGAGCTGTGGCGGATTGAAAAAGGACTCATTACATGAATACATACAATAGATTTAAGAAGTAAATATTACAATAGATTTAAGAATTCGACACAAAACTGGTTTAACTTGATTGTTTTGAGATTTACATTCTATTTACAATTTGTAGATTAATATAATTTAATCTAGATCTATCATTTATAAAACAGCAAATAAACGTAACTAGTAGATACCTGGCCTTGGCTTTTCCTTTAGGGAGAACATTAGAATTCTTGACGGGCTTAGTTTTCCATACTTCGTTGAGTTCGGCCTGAAATTATAATACATGCACGGAGGGATGATAAAATAGAGAGAAAATATTGTACTGATAGGTCTAAGATAAAAATGAAAAAGGTGGTCAGAAAGTCAGAAGGATTACCACAAGACGGTTAATATCATCTGTGAAAGAAACGCAACGGATAAACATCAGATTTCTATTCCGATCTCAACGAAAATAAATAAAATCGGTAAAACATCGGAAAATGAAGAAAATTAGAGAGACAGAGACGAACCATAGAGGAGCGTCACCTTCCGCTCATAAACAATAACAACTCCACCTAAATAAAGGCGGGCATTAAGTGTGAGGAGAAACAATTACAGAGAAGAAAGCACTAATTTCAGATTTATTGGAGTTTGAATGGTGTTTCTTACCCATAAGGATTCCAGAGAGCCTTAGAGCCATTGGCACTGAAGGGTTCAAAATCTCCTCACTGAAAATCAATAAAGAAATTCGAAATTCAAGTACAAAAGTGAAATTAAATTCAACAATCTTAAATCAATTAAGATGCTCTTAACAGAGGAAGCTAAAAAAAACAGAGGTACGAACAAATAACTAATTGAAATAAAAGTGAAACAGAGAAAAGGGAAGAGAAGTAAAGATAAAAAACGCACCAGATCTGAATGATGTTGAGCTTGTTAAGCTTCTTCCTGTTTATCTTCGAGTGCAACGTTGCTGCCATCCTAAAAATCAGATTCAAACAATTTGAAGATATTACAAAAAAAACTCGGATAAACTAGAAACAATACATAAAAGCTAGCTCAAACTAGATCAGAAAGAGACTAATAGACTATATATCAACCATATCTGGCCGAGTGGTGCTTTTCTCGCAAGGAGCTGATGCGAATAGAACATATCTAATCGAAACTAGTGAGCTTATCTTATAAAATCTCAATAGAGATGATCTGGTAGAGAACTGAATTATAGAAAAAGTGGAAGAGATGTTTAGAGAAATAGCGGGAAAATGGAGAAGAGGGGCTTGTCAGAGAAGGACGCCTGCTTTTCTGAATGGCTGATTGCGACACCTAGTGCAACGGCTTATATATAGGCTGTTTCTCGCCGGGTTAAAATGGGGATTTCATATCTATAAATTTTCTTTTGTTTTTTTAAGAAGAAGATTTTCATAACATTTGACTAGTCTACATTTGTAAGTAGCATTTTCAGATAAAGCCTCACGAAAATTGTAATCTGAAATATTGCTAATATTGCGAATTATGTTTTTTAGAAACTCAGAATATTGGAGGACCTACTTGTTATTCTCTCAAAGTTTGTACCTCGATCGTATATATGCTTTTAAACGGAATTTGGAGTTTGTAAAAGAACAGTCCATGTTTTATGGTAAAATTTATTTGAAATCTTTGATAATATTAACCAAAGTAAAAACTAAAAAACTAAAATTGAAGATATGTTATCTATTATTTAAATAAAACTAAAAAAAATCGAAGATGTGCTATCTATTCATTTAAATAGACTATATATTAAATTTAAGTTAATTTAAAAATCTTTTAACTTTGTATTAAATAATCTAAATTTTTTTATATAAACAATTATGATAAAGGAAATTATTTTATTCACAACACTGCACGTCAAAAATATTAAAATTGATGTACCATAATTAATATAAATACAGACTAGAACTATCGTTTGAGAAAAATCATATGTAACATCACAACAATTAACGCTTTCTATCCATTATTTTTGAGGGATGCTTCTATGCACCTAAGGACCTATTTGTAAAATGAACATATTTTCATTTTCAAAGTTCAAACAGTCGATCCGACCGTTCAACATTATCTTCATATTAAAATGTACTTGGAGTTCAAATTTTACATTTTTTTGAATTGTTTTACTATTTATTAAATATTTTACAAAACTAGTCAAATTCAGACCATTGAATTTTGTACCATCTTAATAAATAGTAAAAAAATTCAAAAAAAAGTAAAATTTGACCTCCAAGTACATTTTAATATGGAGATAATGTTGAACGGTCGGATCGACTGTTTGAACTTTGAAAATGAAAATATATTCATTTTACAAATAGGTCCTTAGGTGCATAGAAGAATTTGCCTTTATTTTTTTCTTAGAAAACAACACAAAAATGGTTGCTGATAGTTAGGGTATATGTGCAAATTTCCATTCTAAATAAGGTTTAACAAAACATCAGCTTGCAGGAGAAGCAGTTGATTTCGTCAGACCTTGTTGCTGGCGCGGTTAGATAAGGACAAAAACGAAAAGAATCAGGTCGTTATAATGGATACGAGGTGAAATCGTCAATTTTTACCATGTTTTTTTTTTCTTTTTGAGAATGTCGCATCTACTGACCATGTTCTTTGATAAAGATGAAATTTAACAGGACTTTTAGTTACAGCGCACCCGGGTTTCCGACAGGTGCCTTTTTTTTACTAAATTTGGGATTCAATAAATATCAAATAATAAAGTTATTTCCATCAACTGTTCAGATATCATTAACAATATCTAATTATTAATTGAACTCTCTTATATGCACCTTTTATTTGTTCTCCATATGTATTTATATATTTTTCCAAAAATAATATATATTTGATGACGAAAGTGTTTTATGATTCTCTAGTCCTTGGGCAAAGCAGATAGTTGTGATTTTCTTTACAAAAAAATCATTGCATTTTGATACTTATCATATATATTAGCACAAAAAAAATACAAATGTCGTTTTTCCTATTGATTTAAGTGATCTAAATAAACACTTTAGATCACTGAAGCCAACGGCGCATTGTTAGGAGAAAAATATCGGTAACTTCTAATTTTCAATTAAATCTATATTATTAATGTATCGTTTGTTCATTTCTTTTTTATTTTATTTTTATCATAAAAATGATAATCAGTTTAACTGATTGTTCGTTTCTACGTTTTTTCTTCTTCTAAACTATACTTATTTAAATAACAATAGACTGGCTGCGAAGTTCCAGGCTGAACGCCTAGATATATTTATAGTTGGTTAGAACACTTTTCAATCCTTCATGGATAAAATCATGCACAAACTTAAGAAAACACCATAGTAAGTGATAACATTTGGCATAATACAAAAAACTCTTATGTTCTTAAATTGAGGAAGTTATATAGCAATATTGCATCAAAGGTTGAAGTGGGGCACAGATATATAGTCAATTTACGGCTCAATAATGTCAAAATATATTGTCAAGATAGTAGATAATTGATAGTAATTGTTGGACAAACATTTCAGTTGACTATAAATCGCCATCGATGAATCGATCAATCATTACTAATTATCCCTGTACCAAATTAATATGTAGTCGTTAAATTTTAAATAAATAATAACCAGGACAGAAGCCCCTTAATTTGGAATTTGAGAAAGAGAATAGTCTGTGCCTTTAAATAACTTAAATTCCCTTCAGTCGTAGGAGGTACATATTAGCACCGTAAATGTATCCTGTGTTGACCAAATATTGTAACTCCAGGATGCCAACTAAACCAAAGATAATTTTATACCTTCCTTATTGAATCTCTTGATGTATCTTTTAAGATTCGTCCTTTTTGTTTAAAGTAGATTGAAGCTTTGTACTGAACCAATTTCAGAAATCGTTTTAGGTACTTGATTAAGACAATAGTGAAATAATATGTCCAAGGTCTTAGATTGCTAACAAACTCATCACTCATCAGGATACCAGTTAAAATATACCACTATGTAATACATATAAAAAAACCTACGAAAGGCTTCCTACAAAAATTAGAATTTTCCATAGATGAACTCTTGACCACTGAAAGAGCAATAAAAGCAACAGTCAAAAGGCAGGAGTAAAAAAAAGGAGTTTTGGCCTCAGGACCTTTAGAACAAATTGATGCTATTTACATCTTCCAAAGACGGGAGTAGAAAAAGGAGGGACAGATATTTGACAATCGAACTTTTTTATTTTTTTATTTTTTCATTTTTTTCTTTTAATCTTCTATAAGACCTATCTATTTAGCAACTGAGAAACTACACCTACATACCAATAAAGTGAGCAGAACATATCAAAGTTGAAATTTTGGGTCGGTAACATGAAAACATTCTGGGGATGCAGGACGTGAGAAAATGTTGTAGTTCATGAACATCTCTAAATCTGGAATGCTAGGCTGATTGCTGGTTGCATTTGGAAGCAGAATACCTGAAAAGAAACCAAAAACAATACATTACATGTTTCAATTAATTGCTCAAAAGCTAGTTATGTTATAAACATGATTGGCGCACAATGTAATGGCCAGTACATTCAGAACATGCTTGTACCAGCTCTGACAAACATCATGTAGAAAGCCAATACTAAAAGCAATTTATCGATTTAAACTAGTAAAATGTAAGAAAAAGTTATTGACATCATAGATGAGCAAAAATATGAGAAACCTGAATTAGGGGCAACTCCAAAACTGGACATGGCAGACATGCTGTGCATTGTGCCAAAACTGTCATTTACTGGGTTAGGTATGGGATGCACAATACCAGCAGCAAGACTAAGTGGTATCCAGTCATCCTGATGAGTACCACCTTGCATAGACATATCTCCACCAAGGCCCCGGTTAGAAAAGTTCTCCTGATTAGGGTTGAAATTGCATAGTGCCCTTAAATCAGTATATCTTCCATCTTCCAAAATGCCCCCCTTGACCACACATGGGGGAGAAATTAGGTTGGACACATTGCCCGTGAAATTGGGGTTAAATTGGCGATCTGGCTGGAACCAGGAACAGGAACCAGATCCAACAAGTAATTTTGGGTTTTCTACAAACCTGGTTTCACTGATATTTTTACCCGTGCTTAGGCCTCCATTGCTAACAGAAATAAGGGAGCCTTCATATTTTTCTGGCTTGTTGACTTCTAGATTGATCTTGTTAAGCTTGAGGTTAGGATTTAAGTTTGGATCAGAAATGGAATCATGAGGTGAATGCCAAGGGAATTTAGATCCATTCAGCCCATCTTTGGCTTTAAGGCGCCATGAACCATCTAAATTGACTTCTATTTCGGTCAATTCCTCATCAAGCAAAGATAGCTATTTTAGAAAAAAAAAATGGAAAACAGATAACTTATTATTAGCATTCAATGTACCTGATATATAGGGGCAAATAAGTGGATAGGATATGTATGAACTATAAACATACCATAGAAGTAATCTTAGTGAAGTATGGGTCGATTATTAGGTTTTCCAGCGAGTAATTTTTTAGGCAAATTGGGCACTGCCACTGCAATTATATCCCAATATAAAATAAAATCAAATTACACAAACTTGCTGGACAATGATACATAGATGTTGGTGGACTACGACAAAGTATAACCAACAAGAAAGCTTGTCTAGAAGCAAAAATCTCTATACAGGTCATGGCTATACAATAACTATTGGCTGAACATCTTATTAGTAACTAAAATGTCTAGAATGCAAAAGTCCTTATAAGACCAGCAAAAACACAGATCAAATCTAATAAAAGGAATTTTATTTCCCTCGTATTTTGTTTTTTTCTGGAAGTGGAGAGAGATGGAGGGCAAACCTTGCGGGCCTGTTGATTAAGATGGACAAAGGTGTAAAGATCAAAGCATCCTATGTGCACACATTGCTGGAACCTGGCTGCCACCTTGATTCTTGACCCGCTTATCTACTTATATTCAAATATTTATGCATAAAGTCAAGAAAAGAATAAAAGTGTAGAAATTCTCTCGTTCAATCCTTAAATGTGCAAGTACTTACAGGGCAACGGAGATTGACTGTGACACAATCATCTACTACCTCAAAATCACTATCAGTACTTCCACTTTTTGTACCATATCCACCAATGCACCGGCGGACCCTAGCTAAGGCATCTTGAAGGGACTCCTCATTTGCTTTGTTGTCACGAATCATATTTAGAACCTACAAATAAAAATATTTAGAACAGATAGTAAATTAAGCCTTCTCTCCAGAAGCATACTCGTCTGGATACACAATTATATTTCACTTCCTAACATATTCCTTGTAGTCTTCAAACTAAACAAGATAACTCTGTAGTCTCTGCTAAACTATTCATTTCTAGTTGCAAAGCTTTTCATGCCTGCAAAGTTTCCCTTTATATCTCAAAAGACTAAAATATCCCTCTATAGTATAATGTATGGTATATTTTTTAGGAACTAAACTCACACTTCTTTTTTACAATGTATTCCCTCTCAGTAGCCACATGTCCTTTCTCTTTACAAATACTGTCTTTTGGCTCTTTACAAATACTGTCTTTTGGCTCTTCAAAGTACAATTTTCTTAAAAGAGACATTGTATTATTTTCCTATAAATAGTAATTCGTCGATACAATTAATTAATTTGTAGAGAGAATCCATTACTAGACAAGATACCTGAAGTCATAAGCAGACAAATACCTGGTCAATTTTTCGCCTCTTTGCAATACGTATTCCAAAGCAGAAGGAACGTGTATCATTCCATGCTAGAGTTATTTTGTTCAACCCCTCCTTGCAGTATGTTTTTATCTGCATATAACAATTATTTCATCTTCAAAATAATAAATTCCTCCTTGTAAATCAAGTAAATGATACTCATTATAATATAAGAACACAATTATGTTCCCGGACCTCATATGTTAGATAATTTCCAGATCTTATAAGGGAATACTTCACATAGCTTTTTCATACAATATTTCTATAGGCTGAATATCCATGAGACCATTGAATAAACCAAATTTACTTTCAAGCTTAAACTTTTTGTAGGGATATTTTCTACAATATGTTGACCCTACAGACGGAAGTACAATCTATCATTTTAATTTTCTCTTGAAATATTTAACCCTAATTGTTGAAAAAAAGATACACTAACCAGAGGACCATCATCTCGGCTGTTGGTCCCCAAAAGCTGCGAAGAAGGTCTATTAAACACTCCCAATTTCGTTCCTATTTTCAAAGTACAGATTCAACAGATGGAATTGAAAGAAATAGGATAAACTAAAAGAAATATTCAACCGGGGGGGGGGGGTGTAGGGGGGTTGAGAGAGACCATTTATATAAAAATCAGAATCAAGAGGCCAATGCATTCTAAACTGTACTTTATCATTCATGAGCATACTCCAAGCCTATTTCAAAAAAAGGAAAGAAACAAACATCAAATGTGATAAGTTTATGGCACACTGCTGCAAAATTTCTCAAATAAATAGAGGTACAGTACAATAGTATTTCAAGCTTGCAGAAAAAGGGTTGGACATAAAATTGTCATCTCAAATCTCCATAGTAGTCCAATCTAGCACCAGAATGAACATTAATACTGGTAAATTACACCCAGCGCTATATGGGGGAGGGGCAATTAATATTGTGCATAAAGTTTGATCATAAAAAAAAAGATTTGCTCATGGCCATGCTGGTTCAGATGAATAGTACATAAAGACTTACCTGAAGCTCATGTTCGGTGGATTGGAGAAGTTTCATGTGTAGATTAGAAAGTACAAAAGTTTTCTCCACACAGAGCGCTGGGCTTGAACTGAATTAGAAAAGAAAGTCAAAATAAAAATAAAAAGGAGAAGTGATAAGGAAAAAATAAACAAATAGCTTACCCATCTGAGGCAACAAGAGAAGGTACCAGCTTCACTGGAAGTAATGGATATGCCATTGACACCCAAAATCTGTGACAATAGAAACCAAAAACTTTTGGTTAAAATTAAAATATTTTATCAAGAGAACAGAATAATCAGGCCTGAATCAACTAAAAGTCGATGAGAAGTTTGAAACTAATAATCTATCACAAAAGTAGTTTGTGGTACTTGCAGAAAAATGTTTACTTGTTAAATAAAACACTAAAACTTTTGGAAATATGAAATTGAGGAAAAAAAAGGTGAAAACTTACGGGTCAGCCCGTTGAATACGGCAAATCTCGCATAAAAATTGAGTCGGCATATTAAACTGTCCATCAACTGGATCTGATACAATCACACATCCAGCATGCTGCCATATCCGACATCTGCGATCTTCACACTGGAATATATTATAATTACACTTCTCTTAAAAGGAAAATTAATAGAAGTAAAACAGCAATAGAATGGTTCACTGAACCAGCAATTCCATGGTACTGGGATTTTCAGCACTTGGGAGTAGTAGTTACTAGTTAGTGTGTGCAGGTACTTTCATATGGTGCCTGTTTTATTTAAAAAAGACTCAGAAAGAAAAACAAACTCACAGTGAAAGAAGTAGAATATCTAATATTGGGGTTAATTATATTAAGTATTAACCATCATTTCAATGCGAAGCATATATAACCACTAATGAACAGCGGGTAATGTAATCAGATTTGTCACTGGTAGGTTCTTTTTGCAGATTCTATCAAACCCATTCTTATGGTGGATGAAACTTCAGTCAACTGATACCAAAACGTAAGAATTCTCAATGTTAGAGGAAAATGCAACCTGAATAATCGGATCAAGAGGTAAAGAGCTGCCACATATGCACCTAAACCTGTGCCCTTCCTTCTTTTGTACCACAGTAACAAGATCAGGCCTTTTTACTGCTACTGGTTTAGTTACTTGTGCCATAGCTGGAGTAATTTCTTGTCTACGGATCACCCTTTTCCTTTGCTTGATGTTTCTGAAAGAAGAATTGTATATGATCCATATTGCCATCTAAAAGAATATGGCATACAAACTGTATAAAATAGCCTTCATGAACATGTAATCCATCAACTTAATATTATAACAGTAGAATTAGTTTACTATAGGATTACATACAGCACGGCCTAACAAGTGCATAACTGTTGAATGCATTTTACTGGTCAGATGATATGCTACAGCTGGTCCTGTATCCTCTTAAGCTTAATCAGAGTATCAAGTGGCTGCTTAAAGACAAAGATTATGTGGGTTGCACCATACAAAGGTTTTACTACCATTAATTTTGAAACATGCCCCTGGTTATCAATTTACAGTAGTTCAGGAATCATCAATCTGTTGCAAAGAAAAAATAAACAGAGAGGAAAGTTTGCTTCTTGCCCCTGAACTATTGTAGTTAAATCATGTAAAAAGCTTTTTTGGTTCCATCAAACCTCTCCCGTTAAAGAAGATGATGTCCAACTACATCGGCACCATGTCATCAAAATGGCGCCACTCAAGCGCCAGACCCAGTACTTAGCCACTATCTTAGTGCAGCATCATTGCCACATATGCATATAATAGTGCCGGTGCAACATTACTTATTTCTAATGTGCAGGACTTCATTGAACCAAGAGGAGTGCAGGAGGGCTAATTGAACCAAAAAAAAAAGCTCAAGGGTTCAGCTAAACCAAGTCCCCTAGTTTAAGAGCAAAAGGCAGTCTTTCCATAATAAGAAATGCATGTAAAGAAATATTACCTAAAAGCACAGTCAATACACCTTACAATTTCTTCTTTTCTTATAGGGTTTGTATCTGTTACAGCACAAAATGGATTTGGAGTAAAAATATGAATTGTCATTGTTTTGCATGGAGAATCAGATATAATCAATAATATTTACCTTTGTTCTCATTCAGTGCCGCTAAAATCCGATCGGTAAGCTCCTACAATGCAACAAAAAAGTAAATATATAATAATTGAATATGGAGTATATCAAACAGATAGTACATAAAAGAAAATGATCAGGAACAAAGATTATCATATCAAAACAAGCGATATCTGCACTTTAAGAAACAACTCACTCCAAAAATATAAACATGTTTTTGTTCGGAATTAAGCTACAATAAGGCTTAGTCTACTCCAATTGATGCTTGGAAGATGAAACCAAAACTCAAAACTGACTTAAATTCTAGGTATCGTTCTTATTCTCAAAAGGCTATTTTTGAGGTTCTTATTCCTGGCAGATTCTCCAACAAGCAAGATTTCAAAGATGAGACAGATAATCACATAAAAAAGGGTGACTCATATTGCAACTAAACAACCTTGATCTTGTGTTATATTCTTGTTTGTCCGGATAACCTAGTTTAGGCCTTATTCCCAACTTATCCCAAAAAGAACATTGAAAAGATGAGAAGAGATATAGCGTCAAAATGAAGGACAAGTGAAATGTTAGCTTACATGGAGCTTTTCTAGGCCTAAATCCCAGCATTTCCTTTTCATGAGCTTAAGCAAAACGTATTGTAACCTAATTACTGCCTCAATTCAGAACCAACTCCAAAAATTGAGAAAAATAGATGGCTCCATACCTGCTTCTTTCCAGTTTTGCGCAATCCGAGTTGGGCTAATAGACTTTGCAAATCCCTTACAGTGAAACGTAGCAACTTTTCCTGTATTTTCAATTAGCCAAAAATTTCCATGAAAATTTTGGTAATATGACAGAAGGAGAATAAATGTAACATAGATCAGAGTTTATCTCAGCCCCAATTTATCTATAGGAATGTAACCAAACACAGATCCAACATTAAAGAGACAGAGCAATCAGCCCATAAAATATATACATTTTGGTCTTTCATATTGAAGGTAAAACATTTTCCTCAGAAAACAACTCCAAACAAGTGTACAAGAGGTAATTAAAAACAAAAAAACAAATGCAGACTACATTGTGAATATCATAAAGATATATTGCTCAGAAAGGAAGTTGCGGCAACAAGTAAATGAGAAAAAACTTCAGTAGTGAACGAGTTGAACAGTTTTGATTCATATCCTTGGTTCTTAGTGGTATTGCCAAATACATCTTGAACTAAATATTCAAGAAACAGAGTAATAACTATTTAGAGACTTCTACTAGGTCTAAGAAAGACAAAGAAATAAGAACGAGCAGTAAATCAGCACACAGGTTATATATTGGGGAAATTGCACTTTGCCTACATGGGAATCACTATACCTGTTAATCTTGGCAATTTTCATGATTTTCTTGAGAAAAAATGTTATGATATTTTAGGAATGTGATCTATTAAACCTTGCATGGTTGATCTCTCTAAAGATAAGTTAGAAACATTTCAGGATGACACAGATTTTGAAAATTCTTTTTGAGGATTGTTCTTCAAAATCCATTAGGATTCGTAAAGTGAAAAATATTCACGTTTATCAACAAAATGTAGAGCAATAGCATAGCGTTTACATCTCATTTCCGAGAGAAGGCTTCCTCAAATAGATGTAAACCCTCGCTTATTGTCACCCAAAAAATTGTGGATTCTTACTCTTAAACCCCCTAATTTTCAAGAAAATTACGTACTGGATATGTAATTCTGTACTCAAAAGAAAGAAAAAGAAAAAGGAAAACACGCATGAAAATATAGAGAAGGTACTGAGCACAATTTTTCGAGATAAATATTCGAAAATGCGAGGTCATGCCTGGCATATGGTAAAGTATCAACGACTGGACAGACGAGGAGAGAGTACCTGACATCCTGAGACTGCATCCATATTTGTTCTTTAGCCCCCAAAATTCTGACAAATTGAGACTTAATTTGGGGTAGAAAAAAGGTAGGATGGCGAAGGAGGGAGAGGGGGAGAGAGTGAAGTGGAAATAGAGGGAGCTGAGAAGTGTGATAGAGACGGAGAGAGGAAACTTGAGAGCGAGACGAGAGATGGGGGCAAATAAGTAAACCTGTCTTGCAATATAAACCTCGATTTTAAGTTGGGCCCACGACTATCCAACTCTCAGGTATACTATTTCGTTGTAGACCGTGTCTACAACGCAATTTGATCAAAGCGTGCTATCTGCTATGTCGAGGGAAAACAAGGGTAAAGCGGGCGGGAACGGGGGCAACCGTGCAGGTAAGTTTCTCGTGGAATTAGGATCCGTTCATTTCTTAGAAAATATCGAAATAGAAATAATAATAATAATAATAATTACATAACGAGTACGTCAATGATACTTTGCATTTTGCTGCATCTATAGGGTGGCAACAAGTTGCCAAAGAGTGAGCGAGTGAGCTAGGCGAGTTTGGATTTTAGGTTCCGAGTTGAAACTGCGGCTCAAGACTGACTCATGGCTTGTCTAAGCGAGTTGAACTGGCTCGTTACTAGCTTGTCAGATTCATAAATTTATATATTTTCTTTCCTGCTATATCTTAAATTTTCATAGCACCTCTTATCAATTATGGCTAAAACAAAATAATATTTATATGCCTAATTATTGAGGAATACTCTTAATTCAAGTGCAACTGAGCAAATTAATTACCATAAATTAAGTTTGCAGCTAAATTCATACATACCAAAATATCAAATTCCTAAATTCATACAAACATAGTTTATAGAATAAATTCATGCATATCAAAGCAAACAATTTCATACAAATTAACTTAGTTGCTTATAATTAATTCACACATATAATATACAAACTTACCAATCAACTTAAGCACAGTCCAAAGTGTAATTACCATACTATAACTTCCATAGACCATAGTATCTCCAACCTGAAGTGAACGGATCCAATTAAAATATTAAACTACGTATATTAAATAGCTCGTTAATGACCAAGCTAGCTCGTGCCGAGCCAGACCAAACTCAAACTCATTAATTCTGGCTCGAGTCTGTGGCGAGCGAGTTAGTTTTAATTTGGTTCACTAACGAACGAGTTGTTACCGATCGAGTCATGGACTAATACCAAGCAGGCCACGAGCCACATGCTTTATCATTGACGTACTCATTATGTAAAATACGATTTTGGTAATGCATTTGAGGACCGATAATTTTGGACCATCAAAATTCAAATTATTTAATGTTTGGTGAAACATACATTAAATTTCATATTTTTTATAAATATAATGTGTGATATGTGCCAATGTAGATGATGTCTATAATATTAGATTTTGAATTTAAATTTTGTTTGTCAAGATAGTCAAAATTATCAAAATACGTAATTGTCAAATGATCATCCCTCACGACAAATACTAACAAATACTAGATGCACAAAATTGTCACGACTTCGTCGTTGGACCGAAGTCTGCAACAACAGAATGACACCTTCGAATCAATCTGACATCCCATCAACCTATGTTGTCAATAAAAAAAAGTTAACACAAAGAAACAATACGAAATCAATTACAAATTTCAGTAACTAATTATTTATTTCTCTATAATTCACTTATTTAAATAACCAGAATAATTTACGGGACTACAAAAATTCACAACAAATTATGCATACATATTTAACTGACAATAGAACCTGAGTCTAGATTATCTGTAAAACAAGTCACACAATATTCATACAATTGGAATCCATGCCACATGAATTCCCACATTCTCAAAACACACAATTTCATCACTCCACAAATCAAATCCAACCTCAGACCTGTTATGCCGTTAAATATGCCTCATAATCCAATACCTAAGTCAAACATCCGATTTAACCACATAAATCGAAAACACGGATTAAAAAAGGTCTGGTAACCTTTTTTTAAGAAGTACAAAAATCTGATTACTAATAGCGATCGATTTAGAAAATTCAAACTGAATTGCAATGACGATTCAGAATCAACCACGACGTAGTCAGAATTCATTCAGTCATACAATCAATTCATAATCGATATCCGAATTTTTATCCAAATATTTTTTAATTTTAATTTTTCTTTCCTTGTGTGTCTCCGTTTTCTTCTTCTTTTCATTCTTTTTCTGATTTTATTTGTTATTTCTCGCCTACAATTTACTCTATTTCAATTTTCATGACCCTTTTAATATTTTGATATATTACTAGCAATATTTTCAATTGATTTACATCCTTGCCAATTTGTGAAATGTATTACAACACGAATACACGATTGCTAAATTAGTAATTAATATTACATCCTTACAAGATTTTTAACTGTTCAACACGATCACAATGATTTACAATTGAAATTATATGCTCCAACAACACAATTAGAAATTTCAAAAAAACTAAGAGGCAATTTTGTGTGCAGACGAATGCATTCAATTTTTAAGAATTGTAAAATCCCAGCATGATTTTGCTTATGATTCGAAATTTTTTGTGAAGGGAAAAGAAAAACAGAGGAGCAAACAGAGTGATGAAATCACTAACTTGGAGTACTAACTTTTTTAGCCAATTTTTTTTCTGAGATTTTTTTCTTCAAGATTAATCTAGATATATTTCTATCTAATTTTATTATAATCTAAATTGATCTAGATATAATTGTATATAGGATAATGATTTCTTCCGTAAAAATCGTCTACATTTTGTTTAGTACATAATTCTTCTTTTTTCGTCTGAAAAGGACGAATCGGCTACATTCCTATTTTTTTATTAATGCTTACAATTTAAAAAAAATAACAAATGTGTTCTCTGATTTTAAAATTTTCAAAAAATGTCCTGACCACCTCTATAATGGGGTGGTCAACTTCCACAAACGATCGCCACACAATGGGACAATTCTCTCGCTTTTTTTTTTTTAAAATTGAGAAATAATTGAGTAGTGAAATTGTTCATCAATTAATTTTTTAATGATTAATATTAAATTGATAATATAAAACATTGACTAAATGACAAAACAAAATATAAATATTGTATTAGTTCAAAATCATGCTGGATGTATATGAATTCTCCAACAATTATACACGGTTTTATTGTATGATCAGTGTGTGATAAAAAAAATATAATATTTTCCCACGTCATCGATCTGTGTGTTCTTGTTATAATGCATCTCTATCTATATTTTGTAAGTCATTTCTCTCATTTCTAAAGCATCTGTTAAGTTGTACATGTATTTATCCAAGACATTTCTCGTAAACAAGTGAGGCTAGGGTAAAGGATAAGGTAAGAGAAAAATAACGACAAAATTTTAAATGGCCATAAAATTGCGCTCGAGTGTCCGATTTCAGCAAATGATCACTTTTCGGAAAGCTTGCGAGAAGATGCATGCACTGGTGACCGCTAAGCAGTTTTCCAAAATTCAGAATTGCAAAAAAAAAATGGAAGAGCCTCAAAACTTGAGTTGAAATTCCGATTAAGTTTTTTGGTCTAATTTTCAATTTTTTAGTTCTTTACCATACTTTTTCTTAGACATTGTACATTTAGTATAAAGCATCAAATCTAGAGTTTTTTTGTTGTATTTTTATTTTTTTAGTTAGAATATTATTCATGTTGTGATACTTTTTCTTAGGCATTGTTTAGTTAAGTGTATAAAGTATCAAATATAGTGTTATTTGTTGTAGTTTTTTTTTGTTAGAATGTATTCATGTAAATGTTTTCATTTTGAAATTTAGTTTAGTGTTTTTGGTATTCAGATCTAGAATATGCTATTAAAAAAAAGACAATCAATGAGATTTAGTTTAGTGTTTTATTAAAAATTTAGTTTACTGTTTTCATTTTGAGATTTTTCAACAAAAAGAAAAAAGAAAACCGCCCCACTATGTGGCGGTCTACTTTAGAAGAAAACTGTCTCACTGTGTGGCGGTTGGGGCAATTTTATTTCCAGAAAATCAAATACCTATTTGTTATTTTTTTAATTGAGGACATTAAAAAAAATCGGGGCTACATTTGAAGAGTGAATCATGCACAAATTTTAAAATAAAAAGGTTGAACTTTTTACTGATGAGAAATATACAATTTTTTTTTTAACTTGAATGATAGTTAGCATCCTTCTTATATACAATGTAAATAGAATGAAGAGAAACAAACCGATCAAGCAAGAAGGATAACACCGTTCTTGACAGCCGCTGTCAACTTGTAAATTTTTTTTTTTGAAAAAATAAGCAAAACACCGAATATGTTAATCAAGTATGGACAGGCAAGGTTCGTTCTTCTAAACAAACCCTTTTCATTTATATGTCTTGATGCTTTCATCTTTATATATGTCATGATTGCATACATCTTAGAGGTTTCTCATGTATCTTGATGCGTTTTTCTTAACTTGATGTGTGGTTATTTATAAAATTTAATCTAACATTAATTTATAATATTTATTTATAATTCTGACTGTGGCATACGATCAGATGAAAAAAGTTGGACACGAGCCGAAACCAAATTTTGGTCTCACGAGGGATGGTTACTGGACAGACCTTCGACTAATACAATAAGGGTCTGGACCCTCCAAAGTAACTTAAAATTTGAATTTAGATCTGGACCGTTCGATCAGAATTCAGATCAATCTGATTCAAGTTAAAGTCACTTAATCCTTTTAATATTTGTGTGGATTTTGATCGAACGGTTCAGATCTGAATTCAAACTTTGAGTTACTTTAGGAGATCGGAATTCATACAAAAATCAAATTTCACTTGGGAACAAAAAGTGTTAGGAAAATAATTGTAAGCTTCTCATAAGTTCAAAATTTATAATTATATCCATGAAATTTAATAAATTATATATATTAGTATCTTTTATTTATAAAATGAATTGCACTATATTTATTTTTTAGTTTCATTTCCGATTTTACTGTTGTTTCCACCACTGATCCACATTCAAATGAAATTGAAATAACCTAAGGTAACATAATATTTCTGTTTAAATCCTGACTATCCGATCCGAATCCTTATGAATATGAAAGAAACCCCGTGCATTTCGCCTCAAACCGAATTGACTAGATTATAATCGGATGGTCCGCTAAACAAAAATATTCTGTTACCTCATGGGTTATAGATTCAATCCAAATACCCGTTTTAGGAATTCATATCATGTGAGGTAACATAAATTTTGAGTTTATATCTGGACCGTTCGATCTGTATTGATACAATATTAAAAGGACCGTGTGCATTCCACCTCAGACCGGATTCATTCAGATTCTGATCGGATGGTCTGGATTCAAACACAAATATTCTGGACTCTCGTTTTAGAGCTTCGAACAATTGAAAATTCCAGAAACCAATATACAGGCCGATGCCTGACATGCTCAAGGAAAAGCCCATAATTACGATCTCTCTTACCTCTTTCCCCAGTCCATAATCCCAGGCCCATTTCTTAAAACCTTCGTCGTTTTCACTTTTCTCTCGGTGCTCCCTAATTGGAGTAATACTGTAGTCGAATCTCTCAGCCGCCGTCTCCCGTCGGCTCACTTCCCCGGCGATTTGATCTCTCCGCTACGAATCGTGGAGTTATTGATGGTTAGAAGGTGTTAAAGATACACCTCCTGTCGCTCTCTCTTTCTCATCTCTCTATCTCTCTACGTGCGAAATGGTCGGTGCTTATTTTCTTTCGTTATTTTTTCATGCTTTCTATTTTTTTTTCGATTTGAATTGTCGTTTCGCAAGCTTAATTTGATCTTTTAGAAAGAACTCCAATTGAAACGCGAATAATCACCAGTTCAGCACTGATTTTATTCTGTAGACATTTTCAACACTCTTTGGTTTTTTTTTTTTTTTTTTCTTTTTTCATTTTAATTCCTCCCTGGATTTAAAGATTACAACGTCAGATTAACGGTGTATTTTATTAGTAAACCCCAAGTTAGCACATATGGGAACCCAATTATTTTTTTTGAAAAACCGCTATAGAGGCTTGGTACTAATTAAGTTGGAAAATTTCTGATTAACTACTCTAGCGATTCCCTTCATTTAATTTACTCATTTTAACTGTAAATATTAGGCAACACCATTTATCGCCGGATTGGCTGTGGCAGCAGCTGCTCTGGCAGGCCGATATGGGGTCCATGCATGGAATGTATACAAGGCCAGGCCTGTCGTACCACACATGCGCAAATTTTATGAAGGCGGTTTCCAGCAATCCATGAATAAGAGGGAGGCTGCTATGATTTTAGGCGTCAGGTACATAACATTTCTCATTGCATTTTATGATCGTTCTGTGTCCACGTAGAGTTTAATGGGAATTGTGATGCCTTTGTACCAGTCATGATTCATGATTGTAACCTTTTGTTTATGTAATGGAGTATGGACCTGGTGGGTTGTTGTGGAATTAATGTATTAGCTGATAGATTTGTGGTTGTGGGTGATATCCTTTTGTGAAAATCTTTTTGTTTGCATCATGGATTACGGTTCATTTAAGTTTTGGATTCCCATTGAGAGAAAAGCAGTTAAGAAAAGATTTGGTGCAGTTAAGTTATTCCCTTGTTGTAGAAGTTGATTGCATGTTCTTGGATCTGTGCATCAAATTCAGTTGAAAGTAAACAAAAACATAAAAAAAAACTAGGCTAGATTGAACTGTATATGAAAGGGAACGCACATGGTAGTCTTGCTAGATTCTAAACAAAAACATAGCATTAATTTAAATTTTTCACACTTCTGAGAATTTGTTCCTCTGTATATACATATGTAGAAATTCAACTTTTTTGTGTTTTACTCTTAAATATATTTGAACAGGGAAAACGCCCCTGCTGACAAGGTTAAAGAAGCCCATAAGAAGGTCATGGTGGCAAACCATCCCGATGCCGGAGGTAGCCACTACTTAGCCTCAAAAATAAACGAGGCAAAGGATGTACTATTAGGGAAAACAAAAGGTGGCAGCTCAGCATTTTAACAGTTCTACTCGTGCTGATGCGGTTTTAGTTGATGATGTGTCGTGCATATTGGATTACCAATACAAATTGGAATTTTGAAGTTTAATTTGTTTATAAAGTTCGGTTAACTTTCTAGTTGCCTAGTCATGATGTGTTTCGATTTTGGAAATTTAGGTCTTAAATTTTAGTGCAAACATTGATTGCGGTGCTGATGCGGCACCACGCTGTGCCAACATGCCATACACATCAGCCTTCCAAGTGTCACAACATTATCAAAAACATAATAAAGCAACAAATTACCTTTTATCTTGTGAAAAAGATGGAATGCTTTAATATTCTTGTACTCTATACTGCTATACCGGTAAACTTTACTTGACGATGAGTTATTTCTGCTTCTTTTTTTCTATATACTGTACCCTATCTATTGTACTATGATAAAGGTTTACAAAAACTGAACCGTCATGCAAACCGAACGATCATGAAAATTATCAACAAAAAAGGAAAGGTTACCTCTTGAAAAGAAACAAATGTGAGAGTAGAGAGCTCAAAATTTGTTTTAGTGAGAATGAACAGCTTACAATACATGTTCTAGTAAAATGGCAGGATGTAGCTTAACTTTGTTAAAAAAAACGATAATAAGAACCAACAAAATCGTTGATTCAGTTGCCTCATAATTTAGGAGGGACGTGATTTTCCACAAGGAAAATTATAATGCTAAAAAGTTGGAAATTTCCCTCTGTTTTCTTCTACCACTCTTTACAGTTTTTATCAGGAGTGAAATGGATGCACAAATGACCTAGGTATGTGAAGGTGCCACAACATCACCCGGGAACAGTCTGAAGGGATGCCTTTCAGGTTGGTTTCCTCTGTCGTTGCCTCCTCCAATACAAATTTAATGAACTCCTGACAACCAAATAATCCAATCAGAATCTGATCTCACAACAGTTTACATATCTCACAAATTTACAACATATCCATGTAACTCTTAGAAAATGTGTGTAATGATTCTTCTATAAAATTTACAACAAATTAATTTTGGTAGGTTAGTTCAGACAGATTATTTGAGTTTCTGGAGAAGTTTATGTAATGATTCTTCTATAAGATCTTTCAATAACTTGGCTGACTCACATTTTTCTTTTTAACAAATAATATGTACATTTAGGTCAAAATGGAAAATTTAAAACCATATTTGTAATAGAGAATGGAAAACTAAAGATCTTTGGAGCAAACCTTGGTGGTGTTTGTCGTAGATTGTGTTCGACTTGAGCTGCTCGGGTCCCATAAAATAGAGCTATCGAACCCGATCCCAAACACATTTATCTTTCTTGCACTAGATCTAACATCTTGTAATGAAGTAATCGCTTGATTTGCTCGGCTACTGGCATCTTTAGAAAACCACCCTACAATATTGGATTCCTGACAAATAGGTCCTTCGATTATCACTTTTCTCCGGTTCAATCCAACCGTTGCAACTGGCCAGACTCCAAACCTCCTGTATGAATAGCATCAAACTAAGAGCTAATATAATAAAAATGGCTATTTCATCTTGTTTATTGAATTGAATTTTTTAATCATCATGTTTATGTCTAATTTATAATTGTGTTTTTTAAGCACACCCATGTCATGGTTTTCATAACAATGCAAGCTTTCATCTACCGGATTTTGGATCTCACGTTGAAACAAACTCCGAGGCCGCCTTTAAACAACAAAGTAAAAAGTTTTAAGAGTGAGTCTATGGTACTATGCATATCACAAGTTGGTTCGTAATACGGACCAATATTTTTGTTTTCAAAATTCTAACTGTCGATCTGAACCGTTCAACATGATTCCCATATGAATATGTACTTGCAGACCGAATTTTATATTTTTTAGAATTTTTTTACTATTTTTTCAGATAGGTAGAAAATCGAGTCCAGCTAGTATGACATCGATGTCATATGACACCAATTACAAAATTGATTGGATAGATTTCAAACGACTAATCCAAACCATTCAAACCGATTTACTTTATGAGTGATGCATTTACATGCAACAATTTTATATTTTCGAGTTATTTTAGTATCAAATCAAGTGGTCAAAAATGTTGAAAAATGAATGCATTAAAATTAACTTAAAAACTCACACATTTGACCGCTTGACTTGATACTAAATAAATTCGAAAAATTATAAATTTTGCATGTAAACGCACAACTAATTAAATAGATCGGTTTGAACAGTTTGGATTCACCGTTTGAAGTCGATCCGATAGGTTTTGGAGTTAGTGTTATATAGGCTAAAATGACACTGATGTCATACTAGCCAAGCTCTAGAAAATCACTTGATCTGAAAATTCTGAACCATCCAAAAAAAGTGATTTTCTATCTATCTTTAAAATAGTAAACAAATTTTAAAAAATATAAAATCAGATCTGCAAATATATATTCATATAAAAATTATGTTGAACTGTTCAGATTGACTATTAGGATTTTGAAAACGAAAATATTAATCCGTATCACGGACCAAATCGTGCTATGCATAATACCATAGACTCACTCAAGTTTTAATATGATCTATGCGGAGCTTGATTAAATAACGTGAAGAACAAAATAGTTGTCAGTTAGTCGCCTACAGATATGTCGAAATACCGAATTATTTATTTATTTGCTGAATGATGATATATAATAAATTATACTATTTTTGGGTCAACGTATATAAAATAAATATTTGAATGAATGTCTTTGACATATTGATAACAAACATGAAACATAGATGCCTAAATTTGTATATAACGACGAAGTGTCGCACGAATGAGATCATATATGTTTATATATGATTTCAATTTTGTAAAAGTTCATTTTTAAACAATATAATATCTAAACATTAATGGAATTAGAATGACCATCACGAAATTATTGTATATACATATCCAAATACTCAAATGTTATAAATTCGGAACTTATTCTTTTCCATCTATCTAACAAAACAAATTAATTCTAACTTCATAAGGAGAAGTATAACATTTTCAACCTTTTCCTTTTGGGTGATAATATGGACAAATTTAACAAATGTATGTTGAGAAGATCTCCACAAACAGGACCTACACAAATGGTCTTCCTAAGTGGTCAACACGTTGAAGACAATTAATGTTTGTGGCTCTCAACAAACTTTACATACAGCAATCATAATTAACGAATTTTTTAAAATGGAACACCGAGAATAATAATACTTTTCTTTAAAAAAAAGGATGGAATACGTGGGGTCATGTAATGACAGATTCTTCCAAGGTGAGACAGAAATATATGTGAAGATGGTACATTATGGAATCCATATCCTCTGAGGTAACAGAATATTTCTGTTTAGATCAGGACCGTCTGATCAGAATCCGGGCAATTCGGTCCGAGGTGGAATATTCGTACGATCAGACGGTCCAGATCTTAACATTATTATGTTACCTCAACCAAAAAGCATGAAAGAAAATGCGACCATGGAAAATTCAGTTTTTTTGCTGATATGCACGACAGAATGTACTATATGCAAGATTAGATTAATTTTCATCCACAACACCAAAAAGAAAATTAATTAAAGAACAAAAAAAACTTAAGGACTTACATACTTTATTTTCCTCATCTCTTCAAAAAAATTGAGATCATATATAACAGATGCATCGGAAAAATGCACGATGCCGGCCAGGCGGTGGAGCTCGATGTGCCTCAGTGCAAGGTTTCTCTGGTGGTCTATCTCCCTCCCCGGCGTCGTAAAATTGTCCTTGTACGTGAGATGCCGGTACATCAATTTCGTACCACGTAGTGTCCCGGCAGTAATCTTCGATTTCTTTCGTGTCTCCACCACAATCCACAACAGTGGTGGAGGCACAGTTGCTAGGCTTTGCGCTAGCCTTGTCAGTTCAATCGGTTCTAACTTGCCATCAGATCGGGTAGTAGTTATAACAATGAGCGAGCCGTTTAAGTCGTGATTTGTGCTCCCGAAATGCGGGTGATTGTCTAAAACAGCCCCGGCATTGTCAGACAATTCACAAAAAGGGTTGAGTAGCTGATAGAAGATGGAGAAGCGATTACTTAGGATAGACATGGTGGTGTTAGGAGGCACAAATGCGATGATGAAACCGGTTGTGAAGAAAACAGAGAAGTGGAGCAAAGGTTTGACCCAATTTTGTAGCTTATAATTTTTTGATCTGTGAGAGGGGGATTCCATCACAAATTTCCTATCAATCAATGCACTTTTCTCTAGTGTTCTTTGTTTAAGAGGAAGATAGATAATAGTGTGAAACAAAATCTTTTCTTCTCTTGCTTGTAAGAGGTTGAGGAGCGCCAAAAAGAATTAGAACAGAGCAAGAAGATGAACAGTAACGCAGAGTAGAGGAACCCTTTTAATGGTGTCAGGTAATCAGATTTTATTTGGGGGGGGGGGGGGGGGGGGGGGGGGGGGGGGGTGTAAAACAAACTGTGAAATTGTTCTTTCCTCTTTTTGTTAGAAAGAAATCTTTTGTTCTCTTCCATCGTTGGGGACATATAGCCTATTGCACCTCAAAATTATATAATTAAGAGGGATACCTTATCTAATTAAAAAATAAAAAAATTTATAATTAAGAAAAAATTGAGGGTCAACTTTCTCGCATGATACAAAACTTTTGTCTCATTTCATGATTGGTCTATTTTTTTTAGTAATTTTGCTTAGATAAAATGGGTTGTCTCCTAAGTTTATATATCCACAAAAAAATTCAATCAAAATTAGAATTTAATTTATACAGAAAATATTATATTAACCACTAGACTAAATTGAAAACTGATTCTTCAATTAATCCTAAACTAATGATTAATATGTGCTCGATCCTTATATTACTGAATACATTTTATATATTACAATTAAATAACTCGGTTATATTTTCTATTGAAAATCAAGTGTCCATACACCTTTTATATATATAGAGAGAGACAGAGAGAGTGGCTAATATACAAACGTTTGTTCCTGGACTCAGGAGTCGATCCAAACCGTTAGATATTCAATCGATATTAAAATGTGCTTGGATACCAAATTTTACATTTTGTGGAATTTTTTACTATTTATTAAGCTGGTTTGAAAACCGTTGTTTTTCAATGCTGCAGAAATTGAATAAAAACAGCAGTTTTCAAACCAGTTTAATAAATAGTAAAAAATTCCAAAAAATGTAAAATTTGGTCTCCAAGCACATTTTAATATAATTGAATATCTAACGGTTTGGATTGACTGTTTGGACTTTGAAAATTAGAGAACGAAATCGTCCAGGAACAAACGTTTGTATTCTCTCTCTATATATATATATATATAAATTGTCAATAGAAAAAATTGTGGACGTGAACTAAATCACAATGTTATCTCAATATTATTGCAAATTATTGTTTTGCCATGGTGCAAGGGAACTAAAAAATCCGCTCGTATCACTATATCGTTTAATATTCACAAATAACTAGACAAAGAACAACCAAAAATCATTTAAATAAATAATATAACAAACCTAAAATTAAATAAAAACAGTGAATGTTTTTTGAAATGAAAGGTGGAGGTTTAGCCTACTAGCTTCTTTTAAACTCCTGTTTATATTAAAGAAGATTTCTCCACTTTGTGGATTTCGAACTCATGACCTTCCACATATGAACTATGTGCCTTTGCCACTAGACCAAATGCTTATTCTAAAATAACAACAAATGTTTTGGAACAAAACTCAAAGCAGAAATGAATTAAAAGCAAATCAACAAGTATATTGTATTAAATATTAATCATTTGATCAAAAGTAATCCAACTTCATTCATGCTAGGTAGGGAATATATCTGAGTAGCTTCAGTGCAACAAATTGATTTTGGGAAGACGGTTTGCATGCCATAAAATAGCACAACTGCATTCTCTTGACTGCTTCCAGACTTACCATTATGGCTTAGGTTTGAGTCTTATGAACTATGGTTGGTTCTTAAATGTTCATTTATGGCATAAATGCGTATTTAGTTGTTTCTTGCTTATTTTGGATAAAGATATTGACAGAGCTAGTTTGACTTCATACAACACACCAACCATATACTTCATTTTGTCTCTATTATTAGTCGTGTGCTACGTGAAGTCAAATTAGTTCTGTTAACCCACTATTTTGGATCTTGTCAAGCACAGAATCCGTGCGGCCCGCACCAGCCTGTATTTTGCTCCATTTGTTCGATTTCTGCAATTTAAACAAGACAAAGACAGTAACTTGATTCTTTGGTATATTCTATACTAAACTAAGCTAAAATACAAGAAATTTGGTACAGTTTTAGAGGTGAAACACTAACCGAAAGTATATATAATTGAGGTTTATAAAAAATCCCCCAAGCTTAAATCTTGCTTGTCATCAAGCAAAATTCTAAACTTAGGTATAGGTCCGGTCTCTAAACTAACCAAAGTTCCTTGATGATCCTACTTAGTGAAAAATTCACAAAAATTCTAAACTCAATGACTCACGTGAAGTTTGGGAAAACACTTTGTCAATTTTTAGCCAATCTTATTTCATCGCACAAATCACTACTTGTTTTTCATGATCGAAAATGCTTGTGTTTCTCAAATACTACTATTTTGAATTTACCCAAAATCTTAAATTTCTTTCAAGGCAAACCACTACTTTTCACCAAACCTCGGTAATTTGAACAAATGACATTTTATTTCCCAAAGACCCTAAGCTTGGAACAAGCTTGGGTTAGAACCTCACCGGCTACATGTGTTGGTGTGATACAACTCTTTTATGCAAAAAAAAAAAAATTAGGAGGACTCGTGAGCCTATTGACTTCCATTCTTTAGGAGCCCTTACTCTTTTTGCATCCCTCTTTATTCACTATTTCTTTTTCTTTTTCTTCTTTTCTATTTTTTTTATTTGCATTCACCATGATTACACACATGTAGAAGTATTCAATCATACCTAAAGATACCGTGAGACTTCTAATTAGGTCCCTTTTGTGGATAAATTTCAAATATACCCTAATTTAACCAAAAAGCGTTTGTTTGCCCCAAAATTCCTTTAAAACTTAAGTAAATTCAAATTTTCATTTTTTTTTCAATCCTCAAGCATTCCCTCTTTGAAACCCTTCATCATTTGTGCAACTACTTCCAATTTGCAAAATTTTCAAAGTAATTCCAAAATTTCCGCCACGTCCTTGAAAAATAAAAATTTCACAAAATTTTCACCAAGAATGCAATGCAAAAATCAAACATGACCTAAATGCAGATACAATTTTTCTTCTATCCTCCCCCAGGCTTAAACAAGGTATTGTCCCCAATGTTATCATCCAAGCAAGAAAAGAAAAATAGAAGAAAAATGAGAACTTACAAAATATGTTGGAGAAGAAGGCGATGGTATTAGACGGAGGGGATTCCTCCGCAACTTCTTTTGAATTGCCTTTTTCCTTGAATTTCTTCTTGCTCCTATTCTTGAGCTTTTCCATCAATTTCATGGATTTTATTTTGGGGAACCAAACTTGTTTTGTCTTGTCAACATCTCGTGATTTGTCAGTTTCAGATGTTGCCACTGACTTCTCTTGCACAAATTCTCTATTCACCTGTGAAATTTCTACCATGCAAACTGAATTTTTGTTAGGAGGTTTTAATGGCTTATGAAAATTGATTGTCTATAGAGCAAGGTATCAAGAAACTACCGAGATCTTTCAATTTGGAAGGTAAATCAGACGAAAAGATTGCGCTACATATTTCATTTAATACTACAGATTCACTTTCCTCAATTGTGTACTTTTTGGTCAATATATCTTTCAAAAATCTAGAGAAATTTGGCATTTGAGATATTGCCTCGGTAAGTGAAATGGTAATATTTAGTTTCCTTAATTGGTCCACAAACTTACCAAATTGCTCATCTAATTTTGGTTTGACCAACCATTGCGGAAAATGAATAAATCTGTGAGGAGGGATATACCTTTGCATATTCGATTTTACCTCATTTGGAGATGACTTGTCATGATTTTGTGGCTCCTCAGGCATTTGTGCTGCTCGCACAAAGCTCTGTTTGTTCATCTTTGGCTTGTCTTGCTTGCATCATGGCTGGATCATTGTCCTCATGTTTGCCTCCAAGCATCACAGCATCTGTGTATTCTTTTGGCCCTTCTGTCTTTCCTGGAAGCATACCTTGTTGGCGCGAAGAGAAAGCGACTAGTTGGGCAATCTGAGTCTCTAGCAACCTTCCTTGCATCGCTAGAACTTCTACCTTATTGTTCAAGTTTCTCAGGGCATCAGAAAACTCATCATTTTTGTTCTTTTGGTTGTTAACAAATTTATTTTGGAAAACTACTAGATTTTCAACCATTTTTTTTCAATTTGGACAATTGAGATGAACCTTGATTTAGGCGGTTTTGGTATTGGTTACCACCACCTTGATTTTAGGTTGGAATTATCATTATCATTTTTCCACCTAAAATTTGGATAGTTCCACCTTGTATCATGGTTGTAAGTGTTAGAATTGTTTTGGTTGTATTGACCATTTCTTTTGTCACCTTCATTGTAAAACAAACTATTGACTTGTTTAACCATTTCCTCACCTTCCATAGAATATTGACAACCGGCCGTATTATGGTCCGTGCCCCCACAAATACCACAAAGTGAATTTTGGACTACAGATTTTACATGTTGCATCTTCTTGACTTGGTTTTGAAGAGATTATATCTTTGCTTGTAAGGCAGTTACCTCATCAACCTTGAGTATACCGGTAGGTGTGCTACTCTTCCTTGCGTCTCTTCTAGCTGTCCATTCACATTGGCTTATCGCCATGTCCTCAATCATCTCCATCGCCTCCACATAATCTTTGTTGGCCAAGTTCCCTCCTACAGCTACATTGAGTTGAGACTTGGTCGCATACGTGCATCCTGCATAGAAAAACTGAAACAAAAGCCAAATATCAATTCCATGGTTAGGGCACAAACGTAAGAGTTCTTTCCACCTATCCCAAACTTCACTCAATGACTCATCTTCACCTTGTTTAAAGGTGGTGATTTTTTCTCTAAAATATTGGGTTTTTAAAGGCGAGAAGTATTTGCTTAAGAACAACTTTTGTACCTCAGCCCAAGTTTGTGTTACCATAGGGTTTAACAACCCCAACCAAGTTCTAACATCATCCCTAAGCGAAAGGTGAAAACAATTCAATTTTAGGGCATCAAGTTGGGGTCCTCTTGGTGCAAATGTACCACAATATTCTTCAAATATGGCTAAATGTTAGTGAGGGTCCTCATTTAATGCACCACCAAACATATTTAGACCTAACAAATGAATAAGAGTTGGTTTGAGATATGGGTTGGTTCCCCCATGCGCTATATAGCCAAATTGTTGGCCCGGCTCCATTTGATTCACAAACTCCCTAATTGGTTAGCGGTCGTTTGGATTGCGAGGTGGAGGTGGGTGATTTCAGCCATTTGTGCCATGGAAAGGGTTATCGAATCGAGGTTGATTGTTGATGAGACGAGGATCTTTTTCAACATGGACATGAGATGCATGTTCTTCCTCCTCATCCAAGGGCATTCCGTAATGAGTGTTTCCGGCCATTTATTGTTCATCCTCCTTGAGAACAGACTATGGAGTAGGTTGAGAAGGAGATGCGATCGACGTGTTCTTCTAGCTCTAGCTCCTAGTTATAGGCGCTAGTGCTCAAATCTGCGGAAGAGAGAGAAGAGAAGTAGGTTCCAAAGAAGTGAAATAAAATAAAATAAATGCAAGAAAAATTCTAAAATTAATTTTTATAATAAAAATTAATATCTATCCGTTATCCCCGGCAACGGCGCCAAAAAGCTTGTTGTGTATTTATGTATTAGATTTTTGGATCAATTGAATACACTTTTCACTTTTACATTTATAAACCTTAGTACACAATATATAATAGGTCAGTTGCAAGCATACAACCTATCATTGTAGTAATATAGGTATCGATCCAAAGATAACGGAAAATATTACTTTCTATTAAATAACATTAACTAAAGGTGCAATAAAAGTAAATGGGGGGATTTGTTTGCAAATTTGGTTTTGTGGGTTCAATACCCGATTAAGAAATGAATTGTAACAAAAGCAATTTAATCAAACAAATAAAAGGAGTTTTGTGATTCAATAAGAGAGAAGTCTAGGGGCTATCAGCATACAATCACTTGGTTTCAATTCACACTTAATTGATTTATAAATTCATGTTTGCATTGATAGGGTTTCTAAGTCTAAAATATCATTAAGGGTCACTTTCGTGAATTGATGACGTGCCTAAACAATTCGGGTTAAGATATTGACCCGAAATTTCCGAGTCATCCAATTTCTCAATAGTTGAACCTCAAAGTTTTGAAGAAGCCGAGAAACATGAAAATTGCATAATAGCCACGGAAGAAGAAATCCAGATGATTGAGAAGAACAACACTCATATCAAAGTGGATTGTCACTTCGTACGAGAAAAAGTTCCAGCAGGAGAAATTGAGACTCCATTTGTGAAAAGTCAAGGCCAACTAGCTGACGTATTCACCAAAGTGTTGGACAAAGGGATGTTTCAGAATATTTTGTAGAAGTTGGGTTCTATCAATTTGTTTGAACCCAACTTGAGAGGGAGTGTTGAGAAATAAGGAATTAAGCCTCAGAAATTCATCATAGGCTAACTAACCAAGAAATAATCTAGCATCCATAATTTGGTCTATTGATTAGAATAATATCTCCTGTCCCTTTTACCCTGATACAATGCAATATAAAAACCAGTATCCCCTTACAGTCCGGCCCTTTTACCCTGATACACTAGTATTACATCGAAACATCAAAGAATTACATAGATTGACACATTTCACTAAATATGGGAAAAGAGAAACCAAAATTGCTACATTTCCATAACCTGCCCAGATTAGCTAGATGGTGGGATGTGCAATTAACTTCCGTTCTAATATAGCTGCACCTGAACCCTGAGTTTTGAGTGAACGTTAACCAAGCTTGCATTACTTCTTGATGCACCTTCCATTAAACGCTAAATGGGGAGCCATCTTCATTTAGATTTTGGAGAGCTGTGTCGAATCAGTCAGGAAGATACATTTTTGGATATCCATTGCTGCAACAGCTCCGACTGCACGGACCATTGCAAGAGCCAAGGAAAACTGACTTTATACTTTTACATTTATTCTCTATTTTCTTTGATGAGGGAAAAAAGTGACATAATAAGAATGCAACTAATTAAGACTAACACTACACAACTACTTTTCCAAAAACAAAAAGAAAATCGAAGAAAAAGCTATCTAAAAGGAATTATGCATCAATTTACATACATTGTCAGCTGGTTAAGTAGCTTAATTGGATATAAAGTTTTATACTTACAAGAAACTAATGGATCATTTTTTAGTGTACAAGATCAGGAGCCCTAACTTGTTCCCTTCAAGAGAGGAACTCGGGTCATGGAGCGGCAGGCAGCGAGCAAGTCTGAATTAAGCTCAAATCTATGTCAACACTAACTCAGGTTTAAAATCCATTGGTATAATATAAATAAGACGTAGAAGTTCGAATAAAATAAAGCCACATGACATCTACCAAAAAATATCCAAAATAAAATATAGCAAAACATACAAAATAAAATTAAATAAACCCTAAAGATAGTAATTGTCTGTCAAAACATGCCAAATAAAATAAATAAATAATCCCTAAGGATAGTCTGAATGCATGAGTTGGTCTAGGGAACCACAAGCACGCGGCGGTCGCTTGGCAGGAGGAGCATCTCTATTGCCATCCTCCTGCGTGACCTCGGGTTGTGTCTGCGTCTGAAGAGGTGGCTGGCTGGAAGATGATGCCCCTCGGTCTCTTCCTGGAGGACCATAATACTGGGCCTCATATGCTCTCCGTGACTCTCTCCGCGCCTCATACATCTGAGTCTCATACACTAGATGCTCATCCATCCAGTCGGGGTTGTTAGGCGCCTCCCACTGATAAGAAGTCGTGGCACCAATGTCTACATCCTCATAAGCTGGAATAGCATGATCCTGAGAATTTTGATAATGAGGATCCTGATTCACCTGAAATTCATAAACAAATTTATTTTAAATTTTTATTTTCCATTAAATATTTTTATTTTCCCTAAAATGGAGTAGGTTTAGAGTCCAACTTCAATGGCACTACTATAACAAGATCTTTAAATATGTTCTTTTCTTAGAAACAAATATTGAGCAATTTTCATGACGCAATATTTCATTAAAATTTACGTCACGTGTAAAATAAGTACAATTAGTATGGATAAAATAGTGTACCGTGGTACTGGGGATGGAGGAGGAGGCTGCAGTTAGCTCTCTGATTAGATTGTCCTGTTATGCAATAAAGAATCAATTCATTAGTTTTGATCTACATCATAAATGTCAGAGTGGTTATGAGAACTCACCTTTTGAGAAAAAAAAAAAAAAGGAAAAAGAAACAAACAAGATATTTTTGAAACCAGCATATCTCACGTACTGTTGGAAAATATATACTTCTTCATAGACAAATATTATGTTTTCTTTCATAATGGGATTTAATAATTCCTAACACATACAAGTTCCTAACCAAAATATTGAAACCTACTAGTGAATGTCGACATATATATGAATTGTTTAAAACCAGACAAACATGGTGCCAACAATAAAAACTTAAATACCTTCCTCTCTCTAACTTGACTTAAGAGTTGCAAGATCCTTCTGCTTTTCTCATCAACATTCTGTAAATTACATACAAAACCATTAATGATACTCAATATCCTACAATTAAAAATTATTGCTAGAATTTATGGTGAGCTATATGTCTTCACCCGGTCGAACAACCGAGAAGGAGAAGATTTGGCAAAGTAAGAAATATTGCACACTCTTAACCTTGGAAGCAACAGATCATGTGATATGCAAGCACCAGAATATTAACAAAAGTACGGACAAAAGAGATAGCAAAGTAAGACACCATTATCTCATAATAGTAATGAATGCTTCCTCATATATGATAACCAACATGTCAAAGGCAAATGAAAGCAATAAAACAAATGACAAGATACTTTACCTCCACATCCTGGTCCGTCAAATGCACACTTGGAGAGGCACTCTGACTACAAATTATAAAATATAACACAAATAAGACCAACAATAATAAACCCTTGCTCATTCGATAGAAAAGTTTATATCAATAAAAATTCCACCAAAAAGAAGTATGTCCCAGATGCAAATCAAGCAAAATTGCCACAATTTGGATTTTATCAACTCAATTTACTTGGTAAACAACAATGTTTTGAAATTAAAATTTTAAAATTAATTAGTTATTGGTTTCAGTAATTATACTTCTACAATAAAAATAATTAATTTTAAATGACACAATTTCCAAGAGTGTCTTAGAGTCAAATTCTATCAATTAAGAAATGCATTTGTACATACTTGGATAATCCAGCCACCGTCTCTTCTTCAACATTTATGTTTTCTAGAAGCACGGTAAGGCTCTGCATTAAATAAATAGTAAAAGATTTTAGAAAGAAGATAGAAGCAATAATAAGAAGAGGAGGTACAAAATGAGTGAATAAATATATGGATGACATAAACAATTAAACAAACTTAGATCTGAAACTTCTAATTATCCTCCCTGACATTAATGCGAAACGGAAATCCATCAGCCTCAACTAGTACTTTTGTGACTTGTCAGATGGTCTCTGATTAGAATAGCCTCGAGATTATGTTCCTCGACTACCACAAATTCAGCCTTAAATTTACAAGACCACTAACCATAGAATTAACCTATCAAAACAGATCCCATCATTCAAACTGACCCATCAGCTTGAGAATTTACTCCTTACAAACTAATCCAAACAAAATAATGATTCTACTGGCCACGTATGATATGTTTAACAGTTTAAGTGAGTGACAGAGAGCACATGTGGGAATGCAGAAAAATAAATCAGGTTCTATGCACGTGTTGCAGTGGGGAAAGGAGAGAGGACTGGAGTAACCGAGTAAGTGTTAATTGTACCAAAGTGTGTCCGGTGTCCCTCCTAAGTCCTAATAGAGGTTCCTGAAAGCATGTGATCAAAACACGCTCAGGATGAATAAGGGTTGCACGTGCATGATTCAGTTCGGTTCAAAATTGCACAGTCTGGGTCTCCTAGTTAAGGTCCAATGGTTCAAAATATGTAGCTGTCGGATGTAGCGGATCCATCTAGATTCGTTTGGGAATTTGAGCGAACGCCTTGCATGGACCAGTGATGCTTGTTTTGTTTAGTACACCATTATGTCCCATGTGTGGTCAGTACCCACAAAAAAGAGAAATTGCCCAAGCATTTGGTCGAACACATTGAAAACAGAACAGTGCCTAGCGTGCATGTTGCAGTACTTTAACTCGAAGTAGCACAATCTGGGATCCCTTGTCGAAGATAGCATGGCCCCGATCAATGTCCAGAAGCATTGACACTGGTTGGATACGGTGATGTATTGTTCATATCCGTCTAGATTCATTTAGGAATTTGAGCGAACGCCTTGCGTGCGTGAAGGGGCAGAAAATGGTTTTTTGTCTTGTATCCCAATCTGTCTCCCCCCCCCCCCCCCCCCCCCCCCCCCAATACTGGTAAATTCAAGCTATTTGGATAGCAGAGGTTCAAGCAAAAGAGGTGGTCACTGAAGAGAAAGGTAGCGTTGGTCAATGGAGAGAGGAGTAAGGACATGAGAAGAAATCAGAGGTCAAATAGGAGGGAGAAAGGGCGGGGAAGAAAGTTATCAGATTTCTAAAAACTAAGCCATGATTTAAATCAGACGCTTCTGCGAAATATTACTCATCCCCTTACCATATATTTAATTGCATTTGTGGGTCAAAAATAACCCAAAAAGAAAATTAATGTTTTCCAAAGTTGAGTAATATAAATATTTGAAATTGTAACTATTGTTTGAGCTATTTTCGATTTTTGTTAAATTTCTATATTAACGTAAAACACGTACACAGCAATAAAAAATAATAATAAATATACCTCTTTGTGCGGAATCAGATCGCTAGATTACAAGAGACCGGAAAATAAAAACAAAAGAAACAATTAGACGAAAAAAATATTCCGTTATGAAAATACAAAACAAAAGTGTTTTAAAAGTAAATAATGAGAAAAGATAAAGCTAATACCGTGGTAGTTGAACATCTGGACGAGTAACAAATTCAAGTAAGATATCCTCAAGACTGTAAAACAAACAAACCTCATAAATAAACTTTTTAAATTCCATAAAAACTATGCATTGTTTATGAGAGAATTATTAGACATAAATGAGAAATCTACATGATTTCAATTAATGCTATACCAAGATTCCTTGAATTACGTACCAGTATGCATGTTTTAAATTCAACTCTATATCAAAACCCAAGATATATTAATTTAACAACAAAAGTTTTGAAATTCCATACAAATATATATCCAAAAACTTGGTGCTTATAGAAACATGATATTAAAAAAGAAAATTTCTAGTTAAACTAGAAAGTCATAAAATTAGCTACAGTTTATATCTAAGATCATTGTGTTTATATGACATTATCACTCAACAATTAATTTCTCAACTTGACTATTTTGAAAGTTTTTCAAAATTAATACAAAAAATGGCAAGATTTCTTTTCAAGATAGGTTAATTAATTAAAACTATACATGCTATATCAAGATCCCCATGAACTCCACACCAGTATGCATGTTTTAAATTCAAGGTACTCTATATCAAAAGTACCCAAGATATATTAATTTAACAACAAATGTTTTGAAATTCCATAAAAATATATATCCAAAAACTACCGGTGCGCATGCATCTTCTATTTCAACTCAAATATCAAAACCAAAGATATGATTCTACAACAAAACTTTTGAATTCCATACAAGTATCCAAAAAGTCGGTTCTTATACAAACGTGAAACTAAAAAGAAAAATTCTTGTTAAAGAAGGAAGGTCATAAAGTTAGCTAGCTAGGTTGAGTGAGCCTATGGTGCTATGCATAGCAGGTCCGTGCTATGGCAAAAAATTTGACTTTTTAAAATCCTAATGGTCGATCCAACCGTTCAATGTGATAACCATATGAATATGTACTTGTAAACTAAATTTTATATTTTTCCGAATTTTTTTACTATTTTTTTAGATAGGTAGAATTTTGATGGTCCAGAATTTTCAGAAAACACTGATTTTTCTACCTATCTAAAAAAATAGTAAAAAAATTCGAAAAAATATAAAATTTAGTTTGCAAGTACATATTCATATGATTATCACATTGAACGGTTGGATCGACCATTAGAATTTTAAAAAGTCAAATATTTGGCCGTAGCACGGACTTCATCCGTGCTATGCATAGCACCATAGCCTCACTCAGCTAGGTTTATACGATAGATCAAATAGATGCAGTTCTAACCCAAGATATATCTCTACAACAAATTAAACTATTGAATTCCTTAAAAGTATGCAAAAACTCGGTGCTTATACAAACGTGAAACAAAAAAGAAACATTCTTGTTAAAAAAAAATGAAGGTCACAAAGTTTGCTAGCTAGGTTATACGATAGATCAAATAGATATGCAGTCAAGAACATATTACAAAACCATGGTATACGTGTTGGATTATTACCTCTTTTTAGCAGATAAGTAACTAAATTTGCCGGAAGGGGAGATGACGACAAGCCCGACCTCCGTGTCACAAAGAACTGAGAGCTCGTATGCCTTCTTGAACAGGCCTTGTCGTCGCTTTGAAAAGGTAACGTGTTTTTTCTGATTGTCCTCGATTTTCTTGATTGGGATTTTCTTCCTCACCATTTTTGTTGTCTGATCGATGAAGGGAGAGAATTAGGGAGCTGTTTGATCAAGGGAGCGGAGTAATGTTTGATGAAGGGAGAGAATTAGGTTTTTCTAGGGAGCTAGCGGAGTCTGTTTGATGAAGGGAGCGGAGTAAAGATGGATATGATAGATAGCCATATTTATATACACAGTACGTAAAATGTAAATATGGAATGAGCACACTCCCTAGGTAGTGGGGCCACGCACCGCCTTTACCAAGTACCAACACATCGGAGAGGGTCGCCTAGAGCGGACCAAATTCGGTACGGTTCATGTCCGGTCGTAGCCGTTTGATCGGCATCATTATTCGCGCTCTACACCTTTAGAGCTTAGACTCGTGTGAATCAACTGAATACGAATTTTGGTGCTGATCAAACGGTTCTAAACGGGTTCTCACCGAAATTCCTTCCGATGCCCATCGAATCGAACAACTTCCGCGTATAGGAGCAGTAGTGATATACGTACCGATGCGAGAGTAGTAGAGAAAATACTTGAGTGAGGTAGGCGGCGTACATATTAAACTTGAAAATTACGCTGCAAGTAACTACGAAGAGTTGTATAATCATGCTCTCATCATGTATTTTAAATCTGTATTTGTTATGTGATTTTTCAGCAGTAGCCCCTCTGTGTTTTTTTAATTACGAAAAAACAGTTAAAACAGATATAATTATTTAAATTCATATATCATCCACTATAAATTTCATATTTAAATAAATTAAATTCAAAGATGTTTGTTTCATGTATACGAGCTAAAAGAGTTTAATTTTTAATATATTTGACATCCGTTTTGAACATATTTTGTACTCTTTTATTGTTACCTCTCTGAAATATGATAAAGTCGCATTACATGGGAAGTTTTAAAATTATATATAAGTTGATTTAGATACTTCGATGCGCATGCACATTTAATAGGGTAGTGATATTTATCACAATTTTTTTATTTTATTAACACAACATCTTCAAATATTTTAGTTGGGTGGACAATATATGTTGTCCCTCATAAAAATATACCGTAGCTGCCATATCTTGTTTTTAATATAATTATATGGTATAATCATTTATTACTTGATTGATTTCCATAATTGTTGAATCTTCTCTTCTTATTTTTCTAAACCTTTCAAAAGAGGAGAAAAAAATTTAATATCTCAAGCATTGAGCATGAACCAATCTATTATCTCGCTCTTTAGTCTTTATGATAAATTCAATAAATAATATGGTACACGTATTTTTATTGATTCAGAACAACACAACTATATTGCTTGAGGTTTTCTTAATTATTTTTAAATTTTCAATTAGGTTAATATAGTGTTGTTTATCTAGAATTTTATTTTTCTTTCTATTTCTTTTCTTATTTTCATTTATTTTCTCTTTTTTATGTATTTTTTTTATAGTGTGAAGGTTACATCTCAATACCCTACACAATTTATAATTAATTGCAGTTAATATAAAATAGGAGCACGATTCCTATTCTTTCTAAAAAAAAGAAATTATTCTTCTAGTTATGTATTTTTCAATATATATGTGTATTTATATAGAATTGAAAGAAATATTATAATTTATGTTTTGCAATTATTTGAATTAAACAGATGTAGAAGAAAATATGATTAAGGTACGGGTCACATACATATAACAAACATTATAATTTCAATTTTGCAATTGCTTTTGTGGTGAAGAAGGAAATAGAAGGGTCACATAAGAAACATGAAATAGTTGTCTAATAATTTTATTATTTAATCTTTTTACTTTTGCTACAAGAACCTATCATATATATGGTAATATATCTACGATTTTGATTTTCACAAAAGAAAAACAAAAGAAAAATAAACAGACACGGAAATAATGGTGGATATTAATATAAGAGAAAGATTTGATTTTAGAAGAAAATAATCAATAAAGGGCAAATTTGTCTAAATAAAAATATTTAAAGGTGTTGTGTCAATAAAATAAAAGAGTTAGTGTTGTTAATATGACCACCCATCTTATACTATAGATACCCGATTGGATTATTATTTTATGGATCTCTAATCATTTACGAGTAAAACAAGTTCAATATTGAATATATTTTTATATTTTTTTTCTGAGCTCCTTAATTTGGAGCAAATGTAAGAGAAGGGTGTGATACAAAACATAAAAAGAAGGGATTTGAAAAATTGTAATCCTTAACCTTTGATTTAAAAAAAAAAAGTTTTTATTTTATATTCATTATAAAATATCTTTGTACCAGCACCAAGATCCCTACCAAACAGCCTAAGAATTTCCTATATTTTATATTTTTCAGAGCCAGAAAGCAATAGTTGCAAGCTGTCACATCTGATGGATGAGGCTTTGTGCACAAACAAACTGATTCACCTGGACCAAATAAGTAAAAATTAGCTGCAATAATATCATTACTGGTACAGTTAGTTTGTTCACCCCACCTTGGGTTATTGTTGCTACCAGTATGTACCACAATTTTGCTGAATAAATTAAAATTTATTTTATGCTCTCTAGAATACTTGTTATTATTTCCAATTATGTGTTAAAAAGAGAAACGTTATTGTAGTTTAGGAAGGGGAAATGAAAACAGAGAAGTTTGCTTCCAACAAGGGTATTTTGGGAAATTTACTTTATTTCTTAAGTCAAATATAGAAAGCTATTATTTTATTTAAATTTTAATTGAATATGTGAAATCAATTTTATTTTGCTGTTTTTTGCAACTGCAATTGCTACATTTCTTGAATTCTTTAAAGCAGTTCTCAGAAAATATCCTGTTTGTTTAAAATTGGGTTAAAATTGATCAAAATTTGTAGAATTAAAATACAAAGCCTACAATTCAGAACGGCCGCGCACTTAGATTTCTGCATCACCAGGTAATGTTCATCTTTACTCTTTATCTTGTAAACTATGAGAATTACTCACTGTCCTTATTTTGATTGCATTATTGACTATTACGCAAGGCGTAAATGCATGACTCAGGTTTCAATTGGAAAATTGAGGGTTCAAATTTGATTGAACAATACATGAAATGATATCAGATGGCCTATTAACATAATGGCCAGACCGATATGGGAATATACTGCCAAAAATTCTGTCACAAATGCTTCTGTTCCTTCTGAAGGGTACAGTTTGAGTACCCCTACTAATTGAAACCAAAAATATTTTTTATTTTATGTACATCTTGTTGGGGAATCATAAAGGCCAAACAATTACGCCTTGTCTAGAGATCAAACAATTACATCTCATCTAGGGGTCAAACACTTACACCCCGGGGAAGGAGAAACAGTTCCCCACCTTAACCTAAGGACCGTCCTATGCCAAAGCCGACTCATAAAACATAAATCTTAAATGCGGAACATAATACCTGATTCCATGAATGTTTCCATGGAATAACTCGATCCTTTGAGAGATCGCCAACCGTCTCCGTGAGCGCGAGACTAGACTCTAATGGCAAGAAGTCCTTCTTGTTGTTTTGTCGTATGGTCGTAGGAATAAGTCTTCCAAGACAGCAAGATATGGCCCTTGAGAAATCCTATCCAAATTTCCTAATGGATTTCTCTTCTCTATTCTTTGATGGTAGAAGAAGAAGAGAAGGCACACAGAGCTGTATTTTTCTAAAGAGAAAAACGTATTTTCAGTTTCTGTGCTTTTCTGTGTTATCTTGTGCCTTGGGGACCAATCCTTATATATAGTAACCTATCTGGTTATCTGCCAATTTGAAAAAGGTATTTTGTGTGACTGCATCAAAAACCGTGCTGTCGCATCAAAATCCGTGCAGACGCATTGAAATCCGTGTAGCCCACACAATCCTCTTAAATGACAGTTTTCTGAATTGCAAATCTCAGAATCAGTCCATCAATGATTTGATATTTGCCTAAATTGTTCTACACATTTATGGACCACATCAAAAATGAATATATTGATTGTCTATTACCTTATTTGATCACTTTAATTGACAATCATATATGACAGTAAACAATCCATAATTAGATTACATATATGCTCAATGTTGGCATTAAATCCAACGAGGTTGGCAATAAATCCAACAATCTCCCACTTGAGCAATATGTTATGACTTTTTAATTATGAATTGTGTTCCTTATGTGCGCACATTTCTTTACTGTCTTCCTTATATATTCTCAAACCAATTCGGTCCATCAACTATATCAGCAAAGGACTAAAGCGGCATTCGTCGCATTTATTCGCAACTAAACCCTCAATAATCACATCATTAATACAGCTGAATGACATGAATCATGATGTGGATGTGTAGCATAGAAATTACATGCAATTGTGATCTTCACATGCCTATTTCTAACTTGGTCTCCTACTTAAATCTTGAAACTGAATTTCATAAATTAACTGAATTAGAGGTCAAACATAAACAAGAAACAGAATGTCAAAACTTCATAATATATATAACACTTGTTACATGTCACAAGTTACATATCCAAAATTACAATGAAAAATAGAACATTAAGTTACAAATAACAAACTCCCACTAAAACTGAATATCCTCAAAAGAGATTACACCCATATGAGCAACATGCTCTTCAAATTTAGCCGGTGTCAATCCCTTAGTAAGAGGATCTGTAAACATAGAGTCTGTTCCTACATGTTCTATTTTCAATTCACCATTCTGTATTCTTTTCTTTACTTTACCTTACTTTAGTTTAGCATTGTTTCATATTCTAAATGATGCATCACTAAGATCTTTCATCAGAAAGTTCTTAGTTTCTTGCAACATATTTATATCGATATTGGCAAGCAATATGATATCCACATAGAAATACAAACTTACTCCCACAGAACTTAAGGTATATAAATTCATTCAATAAATTTATTTCAAAACCAAACGAGATAATCTCACTATGAATTTTGCAATACCATTGTTCAGACACTTTCTTTAGTTCATAGATGAATTTCTTAAGTTTGCACACCATAGACTTTGTGTCTCCCGACACATAGTTTTCTAGTTGCACCATATAGATTGTTTCATTAATATCACAATTTAGAAACGCTCTCTTAATATCCATCAACTAAAGCTCCAAATTAAAGTGCATAATTAATGTCAATATAATCTTTAAAGAGTCTTTCAGAAAATAAAGTATTGATGATTCAAATAACATATCAATCAATATGCCTTTCTTTGGGCCGACAATATTGATTATATGTAAAACATAATAATCATCACTATACTCTATGTACACATAATTTAACAATCATCAACCTTCCTTTGGGCCGGTTAATTCTTGCATTCATTAAATGAAACCATAGAGAAAGTCTCTAAAACCTTAAGTGACAAGACGAGTTTTATATTACTCCTCATTACTTTTCGAATCCCTTTTAGTTTTAAATATCCATTTGAAACTAATGGGTCTCGTTTCTTTAGGTAATGGGGTAACTTTAATTTCCAATGTCATTGTCAGCCATTAATTATATTTTCTTATTGGCACTTCTGAATTTTCTCGAGAAATTCCAGCATTGTCTGAAACAATCTGGCCTACAACAACATCTTCCAGATATTCTAGAATCTGACTTTGTGTTGTTTGATTATGTTGAGTTTGGTTTTCAATAATGGTTCCATTAAATATACTTGTATTTTGAGTTAAATGAGATATATGTCCATAAAATTCTCAACACCTATAGGAATATTTGCACACTCCTCTTCGAATTCAAAATACATTATTGTATCTCCCCCTGCAAACTCAACATCCTCAAAAAAATTTGCATTTTCCGTCTCGAATACTAAATATTCTGTGGGATTATAAAATTCCTTAATGATAACAATCAAATCTGAATCACGCCCCTTAATACCTCTTAATGGACCTCTTTATTATCATAAGACACATGCAATTTGTTTTGTCCCACTTTTCATTTTCCTTCTGATCATCAGAAGTACTCTTATCTGTAAGTGTGGGACATACCTCCTTAATGCAAGGTCTAGATCCTTGACACCGAAAACTATTACTATGTTCTCATGTCAAAATTTGAAGTTTGTTCCATTCAACATAAAAAATGTTGTTTAGGCCTTTAACAATGCTAACTGAAAAATTACGAACCAAAAATCACAAAGAACAACATGAATAAAAAATTCTGAATTTACAAATTACATTCAAATAAAGGCCCAACTTGCTCAAAATATATGAGATGATTTTCTCTTTTGTTACTATACACACGAATTTCACAACCAGGTAAGTTCCCAGGTAAGTCAGGGATCCCTAAGGATTCACTTCGAATTCCGACTTGCCTAGACATAACTTTCCTAGACATTGTTACATTCATAGTATCGTAACTTATATATCTTAATAAATCATCACATTTTATGAGTCTTAAAACCATCTTAAAACCAAAGTATCGGTTTCCATTAAGCGGCTACCTTTGGGTAACGGGTCAATTTCTTATGATACTTTGGCGCAATAATAAGGTACTGATAACCTAGAACATACCGAACAACATGCCTTCCTTTGGGCCGACAATGTTGACATATGTGTTAAAATTTTTGGTCATCACTATACTTTATTATCACTCACTTGTACAAATAATTTCAACAACCATTATCTTCCTTTGGGCCGATAAATGATTGCATCCATTAAATGCACACCTAATATCCTTTTGTAAAATGAATTTAAATCAATCTTGTCAAAAGAGGTACCTTTGGGTACAATTAGGACTCAATTAATTCAATTCAAGATACATATAACTTTAATGCCTTTATAAGAATTATAATTTATACCTTAGCCATAAAACAAAAGTGCAATTAAATAAATATATAAATAATTGCATCATAATAACTGCATTTTTAATCTCAGAAACTATTCTCTAACTTTTCAGAGAGTTGTGCGGCTCCCACGAAATTTTGTGCGGTCTGCCAAATTAAAAAAGGTATTTTTGCATCTGCATCAAAAACCGTGCGATCGCTTCAAAATCCGTGCGGCCGTATCTTTGTCTGAGTAATTATAAAACTGCATTTATTATGTTGAAATTGATCCATGATCTAGAGAGATTTTTCTTAATTTTGGAAGCACCTTAAATAACTTTTCAAATTTAGAAATTTAATTCCAAATCTATATAACCTTTCAAATTTAGAAGTTTAATTCCAAATTTATATATTTTGTTTTAGAAAATTTATTTAAAAAAATAAATTTTACCAAAACCCAAAATTCCATAACTGCCTATTAAAATTTGTGCGGAATTTTGTGTGGCCTCTATGCGTCCGCAAAGAGGGTCGCACAAACTCTGCCAGGACCAAATTTTGATTAGAATTTTGCGATTTCAATTGAAAATCTTCTAGCAAATTATAACCAACTTAATAACTGAAAAATAGACAATTATGGCTGTAAACTTTTACAAGTTTTGTGCTTTCCAAACCAAAATCTTCAGATCTAAAACAATCAAGAAAAATCCAACAAAAATCAACGAAAAAATCATCATTAATTCGTAATTCTCTCTAGATCCTAAAAGACTTAATCCTTCGGCATAGGAAGGCTCTGATACCACTTGTTGGGGAATCATAAAGGCCAAACAATTACGCCTTGTCTAGAGATCAAACAATTACATCTCATCTAGGGGTCAAACACTTACACCCCGGGGAAGGAGAAACAGTTCCCCACCTTAACCTAAGGACCGTCCTATGCCAAAGCCGACTCATAAAACATAAATCTTAAATGCGGAACATAATACCTGATTCCATGAATGTTTCCATGGAATAACTCGATCCTTTGAGAGATCGCCAACCGTCTCCGTGAGCGCGAGACTAGACTCTAATGGCAAGAAGTCCTTCTTGTTGTTTTGTCGTATGGTCGTAGGAATAAGTCTTCCAAGACAGCAAGATATGGCCCTTGAGAAATCCTATCCAAATTTCCTAATGGATTTCTCTTCTCTATTCTTTGATGGTAGAAGAAGAAGAGAAGGCACACAGAGCTGTATTTTTCTAAAGAGAAAAACGTATTTTCAGTTTCTGTGATTTTCTGTGTTATCTTGTGCCTTGGGGACCAATCCTTATATATAGTAACCTATCTGGTTATCTGCCAATTTGAAAAAGGTATTTTGTGTGACTGCATCAAAAACCGTGCTGTCGCATCAAAATCCGTGCAGACGCATTGAAATCCGTGTAGCCCACACAATCCTCTTAAATGACAGTTTTCTGAATTGCAAATCTCAGAATCAGTCCATCAATGATTTGATATTTGCCTAAATTGTTCTACACATTTATGGACCACATCAAAAATGAATATATTGATTGTCTATTACCTTATTTGATCACTTTAATTGACAATCATATATGACAGTAAACAATCCATAATTAGATTACATATATGCTCAATGTTGGCATTAAATCCAACGAGGTTGGCAATAAATCCAACACATCTCTCTTTAATTCCTTTTCTTTTACCGGTCCAGATTGTTGTCTGTTCTCTCTCCCCAGTTCTGATCGTCTCATAGATCCACCTGGTAAGTGACATGTTTTTCCTTATTTATGCTATTTTATTGAAGTTTACTTCACATTTGGACGACAGTAGGAGTATTTTATGAGATGTAACTTGGGGTCTAGGTCATATGCATCCATACTTTGCAACATCCAAATGGATGACATTAGCAAGTCCGAGTAATCTTTTTATCGAAAATGTAGTAGGACACATTTTTTTTTTATCATATAAGCATGTAGGCCATTCCATTCAATTAAAACCAAAAGTTACAGAATGGGTACAGATGCAAATAAACCACAATTAGTTAAAAAAAACTTTCCTGCTATTCCCCTCCCATACAATCTGATACCAGTAAATACCAGTATCCCCTTAAAAGTCTCTTTTACCCTGATACACTAGTTTTACATCGAAACATCAAAGTATTACATAGATTGATACTTTTCACTAAATAAGGGAAAAGCGAAACCAAAATGGCTACATTTCCATAACCTGCCCAGATTAGCTAGATGGTGGGCTGTGCAATTAACTTCCGTTCTAATATAGCTGCACCTGAACCCTTAGTTTTGAGTGAACTAATAACCAAGCTTGCATTACTTCTTGATGCACCTTCTATTAAACGCTAATTGTGGGGCCATCTTCATTTAGGATTTTGGGGAGCTGTGCCAAATCAGTCAGGAAGTTACATTTTTGGATATTAATTGCTGCAACAGCTCCGACTGCACACACCATTGCAAGAGCCAAGCAAAACTGACATTTTACTTTTACATTTATAATAAGAATGCAACTAGGACTAACACTACACAACTACTTATCCAAAAAACAAAAACAAAAATCGAAGAAAAAGCTATCTAAAAGGAATTATGCATCAATTTACATACATTGTCAGCTAATTAAGTAGCTTAATTGGATATAAAGTTTTATACTTGCAAGAAACTAATGGATCATTTTTTAGTGTACATGATCGAGAGCCCTGACTGGTTCCTTTCAAGAGAGGAACTCGGGTCATGAAGCGGCAGGCAGAGAGCGAGTCTGAATTAAGCTCAAATCCATGTCAACACTAACTCAGGTTTGAATCAAGTCCCTCTGACTTTGCGATGGGCCCACTTCTACCTGGATGAGTGAGGATGGCAAATGGGCCACCCTCTCTGATGTCGACTGAGATACTCAGTATGGACAGCATGCAGGTGCCTTTTCTACCACATAATTCCATGAGATGGCGTCATAATCCACATGACAAGCTGACAAATATTATGTTTTGTCTTGCTTGTTAATTGTTATTTAAATCTATGTAATGTGATGGCTTAATATAATGAAGCAATGAAAGATGAATCAGATTAAATTTTTTACTGTCATTTTCTTATCTTAATTATTTTCCTCTTTTATTATAAAAATTTATCAAAAGTAATTCATCTTTCAAGTCACCAGTATTTCATCTACGTAAAATCGACCACCTATATTTCTCAAAACCTCCACCAGAAAATTATGTACCCTTGCTCACGTCTATACCTAAGTCACTAAATTTTGCAAGTAACTCTACCAAAGAATCACAAATCTTTTCTCTGCATAATTTAGATGTTAAATCTTACGTTGTCTGTACGTAGAAAAGAGGGAACAAACACATTACCGGCACTAACCAGTAAAAGCTTTTAAGAAATTAGCTTCCTCTTCTTCAAAGAAAGAACTTAGTTTCCTCAGAACTTTGGGATTGTGTACAATTTGCTGCCTTCGTTGTGAGGTATATACCAGTAAAGACATTTTTTCAGCCAAAAATTTAATTATAGTTGTCGACATGAGTAAGATCATGAAAGATGAAAAGCAGCCCGGTGTATATCTCTTCTCCTTTGTTTTTTTTTTTTTTGAAAAACAAGAAAGGTACTGAAAGACTCCAATTCCTTCATCTGCAAACTAAAGTATTTTCTTATCTTGTTGGTGTTAATTGCTTATTAAAGTATTCTTAAGGACCAAATTGCACAAGGCTGTTCTTTGAGCAAATCATGGTTTGGTCAAAGAATAATTTTACCATTAAATTTTAGCCTATAATAGAGATAAATTTAGCTCTAATTGCAAATTTTTGAGATATAATCAAAGAACATTGGGTTAATTGTGAGTTAGATGCGTAATTTAGTTAAACTAAAGTCCTTGGTCTAACTCATCTTGCATCACATATATGTGCCTTGCTGTGTAAAGAGCACTTGCTTCATATCTGGAGACCACTAACAAGCACACAATTCTGTGGCTATTTCTGATGGCAATTTTGGTCGGGCCTAATGCAATAATTAGTTGCATTGGGTTTAGTCTGAATTTCTTTTACTGCTGGTAAATTTAGGTACGGTACCAGAATATAAGATAAAATGTGACAAAATTCAAAGAATAAGACATATAATTATTTTAAACACAAGCATATGATAAAAAAAATGACAAAAGAAGTATAGGCAGACAAGTGTTTTTCTCTGAATCCTACTGACTTCAACCGTGGGTGGATCCACGTACTGAACTGACAACAAAAAAAATCCAAAATTACACAGTTAAACTTACAGCAGTCACAAGCGGAAGTCTAATGATTTTATTGGGCATAATTATTTTTATGGTCTTTAAGAGTGCGAAAATACAAATACATAACACAGAGTCTAGAAATCCATTAAAGTAGCTAGGATGCCTACTTACAAGGAAATGGTGTGTAATTAATTTGACATGTGATTTTTATACTATTTTCTCCGTAATAACTCCGGTTCACCTCTAAATAAGACTTTTCGTTGAAAAATTTAAGCATGTAAAAGCCTCATTTCACTCGACCATCTTTTTTTCAAAATAGACCCGTAACGGCTAATTAGGCACGCGAGAGCCAGCTCATAGGTTGAGACTAGAGGGCACGTCTCTCAATTTCTCATCAGTACTGGATAGCTCCATTCATCGTTTGGATTCTATATATAAAGTCGGATTGAAATTTACCAAGGAAACCGTATAAAAAAAATATAAAGTTCTATAATATCCTATTAGCATTCGATACATGAGTAATTTTTTTATTTAAGTAGCCGATCAATTGTGATTCAAATAAAAAAAATCTAAATTCTTCACACTTGAATCTAGTACATGAGCAAATGTGAAGCCTCAAAATTTTAAATTTCAATAAAATCATATTATGACAACATTCATCTTAAAATTATTACTCATTTTGACAAATCACAATATATGCATGAACAAAAAGAACTATAGATAGTTTGTTCTTAGTGAGCTCTATTAAGTTTAATTCATTTCTCACAACTATGTATAAATAATTATATAGCAGCTGTAAAGAAGTATTTGGAGAACTCAACAATTAGCTACACAAGAAATTACATGTAGAAATTAAATAGAAATTTTATAATTGAAAATCTCATGTTACTCTAAAAAACATGTTTTCTTTTCTTTTCTAATATCCAAAAAGAAAATTGTTAGTCTAGACTTAATTTCACGTGAGAAGATGACATCTATGAGAATCTAGAGTGAGTATCCCCTAGGTTGTGCTCCAAAAAAAGGGAGGAAAGAGGTGAGAGGTAGTGTGAAGAGTTAACTTTCTCTACATTCCGAATTGAAGGTTGTAAAATTTGAATAGTTATTCTGGAGGGATCATTATTCTGGAGTTAACTTTCTCTTTCATCTAATGTGAGATTGCACTTATGCATCATTATTCTGGAGGAGATTGCAAGCGCAGTTTAACATTACGCGGAGCAGGGGTACAAACATACAACAACTATGGTGTCGAACGAGTAGACTGCTCTCTGGGAAACAGAAGGCTCGATGGAATGTAATCTGGGCGACAGGGGCTTGGGCCCTGTGGAGGGAAAGGAACAGAAGACTGTTCTCAACTAAGGAAAAAATAGTGCCATGCTTGATCAATGACACATCACTAGAGATAGAGAGGTGGCTAGATCCCGGTTAGATTCATTCTACGGGGCATCAGCAACGGTAGAATTAAACTTCACTTTACCGTGTATAGGTAGCTAGCTAGGTGAAGAAGAGTGAATAACAGGAGTTTAATTTTACTTTGTATATGTACATAACTTTTATCTTTTTTTCAATATATCTGTTGAAGGCGGTTGCCTCCAACCATCAAAAAAAAAAAAATTTGAATAGTTTGTATAGAGACTTCTCTCACTTTCTCTTCCCTCCTCCCCCACAAAATTAAATATTCTGAAACAAGTAAACACAGTTCGGTCATATCCAGTCACCCCTCCTCTCCCCTGAATTGGTATCCTCTGCCTTGACTCAATTTTTAAGTTAAGATCTGAGCCGTCCGATTTAAATCTGCACTAATATTAAAGGGCCCCGTGCGTTATAGGTGTGGGCTGAATTGGCTAGATTTTTTTTTTTTTAAATAAGGCTACGAGGCCCATTTCATTGACTAAAACATCTAAATTGGCCCGAATTATGATCACACCGTCCGGAAATATAACCTCAAATGGTACGTTAATGCATAGGATGTTGATTATTCCCTCTCCTCTCCCCTCCCCTTCCCTCTTGTACTCTCTTCTGGAGCACACCTAGGGTACTTGATCGTGATCGTGTATAGAATATTCACGGCCGGATCAAAATTAATTCGATATCTATTTGAAATACAGCACAGTCGGCTTTGAGATCTGTGTCAGACTAAAATGGACGACTCAAGTATTACACTGGATCTGAATACCAAGGACGCGTCCATTGTTAAAGCAAATGGAGTGGGGTTACAGGTACTTGCGAGAGGAAATGTTAATGGGCGAATGCGTGTTAGGCCTCCCTTTCCATTTCTCTCTCTGAGCATTCCTCTACCTAAGCACTTGCCTCCCCTTTCTCCAACACATACCATGCCTATTCCTGACCTTCGCTCTCAACCGTCCGATTTCCATCCATCGCTCATTCCTTGTAGACAAAAGAAGGACGCTTCCACAATGGGGAGCTTCCAAATTCTTGTACCAAAACCTACTGACAGGATAGAGTGATAATTTGGATGCACCTGGCATTTAATTAAATGGTCACACACCTAACATCCGTCACCAGATAATGATTCACAATTAAAAATTCCCAATTTATTGCGGATTATATGTTCAGTACAAATGGAGCATTGTGTAAAATATTTGATGAAATCATTGGACCATCAACTTGATAAGAATTTGGAAAGGGCTAGAACAAGTACCTATTTAAAAAAACAAAATGTTATTACACTTTTCTTCCTAGGTTTAATCGAGGTACTTCACCATAAATTATATATAGACCAAGTCTAATTAGCAATCTATCGCCTCTAAATTGAACGACCAGGATTCAGCCGACCATTTCAAAAAAAAATCTGTGCGGCCAAGATCACATCTTTCCCTCTTCTCGCTAACAACTAGCAAAGAGTCCATTCTTTTCGCGCCTAACTTGAAAAAGAGAGAGACGTGAGGGGAACAGGGAAGGTGTATTTAACGAACCAACTTCGCCAAGATGGAACATTCTATCTACTTGCGAAGTATTTTAAAATTAATTTCTGCAGAGAAATATGGAAGGAGAAGTGCCTAGAAAGAAGCTTAGAAAACCGTACACCATAACTCGGCCACGCGATCGATGGACTTCAGAAGAGCACGACCGGTTTCTTGAAGCACTATTACTGTATAATCCCTCTCTCCGCTTTTTGGTTGTTTCTTTTTTTTCAAATTTATAGGATCAGGGGTGCAAATTTCTGGCTCTGAGATGGAATTTTTTTGTTCAAAAAAAGTTGCTACGCGGAAGTTAGGCATCAAATCTAGAGAAATATAGAGAATGAATTTCATACAAACTCCCTTTTGCTAATTATTGTTGAAATTACTGAATTAAGACTGCCTTTTTAAATTTTGTCTTTTCTTTTTGTAATATGGTGAAATAATTTTTACATGTAGGTTCGGCCGGGATTGGAAGAAAATTGAAGATTTTGTTGGCACGAAGACAACAATTCAGGCTAGTAATTATAACTTATTAATGTTCTCTTCCTGAATTGCTCAAATTTAACTTTTCTAGAGCTTTAGCTCACTTCATAAACATAAAAAATAATAAGTTGAAAATATATGGTTTTCCAAATAAGCAGAATTAAAAGATGAATTATCCTTAACTAAGGTTGATCTTGCCATGAGCAGATTCAACACCCCAACCAAATTTACACACTCGATCAGGGATTGAATTCAAGAGAAACCTGGAAGAAATCATCAATCATGAAAAGAACCTTAAATGCACCCAAAATAATGTATACTTTTCTGAGTTTATGCAACGCTTCATTTATTCAGATAAGGAGTCATGCACAGAAATATTTCTTAAAGATACAGAAGATCGGCTTAAATGCACATGTACCTCCGCCTCATTCCCGACGCAAAACTGGGCCACATAGACAATATCACAACTCCTCTGCTAATGGTTTAATTTTCTCCCTTTTTCTTTAGTTCTTTATAACGCTTCAGAACCCTCCGTCTTTTTCAATTGATCAATTCACAAAGAACCAGTACAGTTAGTATAAAATATCTACAATTGGTGATAAAATGCTCAATTTTTTTTTATATATGGCAGTAAGAAGCATTACTAAATCATAAAATTTCACAAATCATAATCATATTTGTTCACCAAAATTCAGAGTTTGAGTCATCTACATTACTTTTCAGATGTTATACAGTTAGATCTCCCGCTTGCTCTTCCCGTGGGCCCCTGCTTCATGCCTACATGCAATTCGTGGGACTCACCTTCTACTTCATCGCATGTGCTGAATTATACACCGAATAATGCAGATGCTTTCGCAGAATACCTCAGTATGGTTCTCTAGTTAAAAGCTTACTTTTATCAAGTCTTGTTGTTTTTGCCCTTATTCCCATCTAAATTTTGATTCCATATTTCTTCCCCCACCAGAAGGTGCTATGGGATTAAAATTCTTCAAAAAATCAACTTCTAATTTTCTTTTTTCTTTTTTTTTGGCCTCTTATTTGAGTTTGAAGAATACACAGTAGAAAAAAAAAAATTAGCCAAGTTGATAGCTCGTATTGTAGATAAAAGAATAGAAAGAATAAGCATAACATGGGTATTGTCGATATTGCATCAAAAAAATAATCATGGTATTAATAGCAAGTTTTGTATACTTGTGTTGAATTTAGGTGTCCAAGGTCCAATGAGGAGGTCAAATTTGGATGATCAAAATTCAAATTTAGATTGGGCTGAAAGTTCTAGTCAAGCATGTAGAAATGAATATGCTCTAATGCCCCCCATTTCAAATCCAACTACCTCTGTTCCTGGTAACATCTTTCATGCAATTATTTGTTTTGGTTCTAAATTATGCATCAGCATCTCAGATAATTTCATGCCATAAAAAATTTATTCAAATTTCAAAGGAAATTAGCAGAACTTTGCACTTTTTTTACTACTACGTGCAAACAAATAATACCTTCAAAGTAATTCATGGATATCATTTGCTAGTTGTCATCTTGCTTAAAAGTTTCTACTACAATGACAGTCAAAAATTGTTTAAATTTTCACAAAAAGGAAAAAAAGAATCACACTTAAGAAACTTTCTTCCTAATTTATATTATACTTTTCACTAATAAAACAATTTTGTACCTTATCTATAATTAGAAAGCTAAAATGCATAGTTACATGGAAGTTGCTATTTCTGAAAATAAACGATTAAGAAAGGGAAAGTAATATAAATCATGATCTCGTGGCACTTTTGCATGCATAACTTGTATCCTTGTAAGAATCTCATTTTGGTACTTTCCTTTGTGGCAGAAATGCCAAATTTAAGTCAGGTATACTCCTTCATTGGGAACATGTTTGATCCTGAGACGACAAGACCAATTGAAATTTTTATTGAAAAGCTCAGGCAACTTGATCCTGTTACTTTGAAAGCTGTAAGAAAATTAATCTCAAGAAATTTACATTCATTTTTTTTTTTTTTTGACAAGTGGTGAAACAGGGACACAAACTTACAATCCAAACAAATATTCAAAAAAAAGTAGTTAAGGCTGCTCTGGCACTTAGAAGAAATCATGTGCCTCAGAAAAAAAAAGCACATAATTATCTTTGGCCAACACATATCATACTCATCATACCAACACACTCAGGATCAGGATATCAGCATGAAATTTAAGAATAACAGTATCAACACTGTCCAATCATAATATTTTCACCTGGATAATCATGCAATTGACTTCTAATCTTTTTCAAAATCTGATTTTCTCATGTAGCTATTGTCAATGATAAGGAACCTAACTGTGCAAATCTCAAGCCCTGATTTTGAGTCTCTGGTAAGCTTATAAAATCTGTTAATTCTTCTTTGCTGTAATTTGTATACTTCACCATTTCAACAAAAGTCCAGCTAATAGTAATGTAAATAATTTTTTTCCTTCTGCATAAGCATTGGGCCTCTTAAAAAGTTATCTTATTATTTGGTTGTCTATTTGACTAAAAATCTCTCTCTACAAAACAGGAGCGTTGGTTCTCCACATATGATTCAGAAACAAAAACAATTAAGGTTCACACATTCACTCTCATGATGTACAATATTCTTTTTCTTATTTTCGTCTGTACTTAATCAAGTATTTTTCATTATTCTGCTGCATTATCATAATTATTTGTTACATTACATTGTCTTTGATCATGTGCAGAGGGACAATAGGATGTGAAAAATAGCAATTGCGGTTTGGCACCAACTCCGATTTTTCATTAATACCTTGTAAAAATCATTACAAATTGGGGGAAATTAATGACATCGAAGATTTAACGTCGAGTGAATTACAAATAAACACGGTATAATCCCAGCCGAGCGATTGGAATTCGGTACCTATTGTAGATATACAGGGTCCGTTTTGAGATTCGTGCCAGGTTAAAGAACGGTTGGGATTTAGAAATTCTACCGTCCAGTACCGAAATGGATCTGAATTCACTTCAGCCCGGATGAGTGAGGTGGCCCATGAGATACTCAGCGAGGACAGCACGCAGGTGCCTCTTGTACCACATTCCTTGAGATTGCGTCATAATCTGCATGACAAGATGACGAATTTTCTTTTTTGTCTTGCTTGTTAATTGTTATTTAAACCTATGTAATGTGATGGCTTAATATAATTAAGCGATGAAAGATGAATCAGATTAATTTTTTACTGTCATTTTCTTATCTTTATTTTTTCTCTCCTTTATTATAAAATGTTATCAGAATAATTCATCTTTCAAGTCACCAATATTCCAACTACGTAAAAATCAACCATCTATAATTCTCAAAACCTCCACCAGAAAATTCTGTACCCTTGCTCACGTTTATACTTAAGTCACTAAATTTTACAAGTAACTCTAATAAAGAATCACAAATCATTTTTCTTTATAATTAGATGTTAAAACTTGCGTTGTTTGTAGAAAAGAGGGAACAAACACACTACCAGCACTATCCAGTCAAAGTTTTTAAGAAATTAGCCTCCTCTTCTTCAAAGAAAGAACTTGGCTTCCTCAAAACATTGGGATTGTGCCCAATTTGCTGCCATCGAAGTGAGTAAGGAATATACTAGTAAAGACATTTTTCCTGCCAAAAATTTCAATTTTAGTTGTGAACATGACTAAAATGCTTGTATATCTCTTTTCCTGATTTTTTAACAAGAAAGGTACTGAAAGATTCCAATTCTTGTATATGCTTTTGTATTATTTTCTCATCTTATTGGTGTTAATTGCACATTCAAGTATTCTTAAGGGCCAAATTGCACAAGAATGTGTTCTTTTAATTAGAAAATCATAATTTGGTCAAAGAATAGTTTCACCATTAAATGTTAGCCTATAATATGCTTAAATTTAGTTCTAATTGCAAAATTGTGAGATATAATCGAAGGATATTGGGGTAATTGTAAGTTAGATGTCTAATTTAGTTAAACTAAAAGTTCTTGGTCTAACTCTCTTGCATCACATGTGATTGCCGTGCAAAGAGCACTTGCTTCATATCTGGAGACCACTAACAAGCCAAATATTTTGTGCCTATTTCTTATGGCAATTTTGGTCGGGCCAAATGCAATTAGTTGCATTGGTTTTAGTCTGAATTTCTTTTACTGCTGGTGAATTCAAGTGTGGGGTCAGAAAATAAGATAGAATGGAACAAAATTTAAATAATAAGACATAATTGTATAATTATTTTAAACACAAATATATTTTTGTAAATTAAAAAAATGACAAACGAAATATACTTTGAAAAAGGTTTTGGATCAAGGGTAGACACAATCCATATCCCCTGAATTACCATACTCCATTGTAGGAAACGAATGGTCTGGATTTAGTCTCAGCCGGGCCAAAGAACTTTCGGTGTCTATTGTAGATATAGAGGGGGCCGTTTTTGAGATTTGTGCCAGAGTTAAAACGGTTTGAATTTAGTAATTCTACCCTCCAATACCTGGGGGATCCAAATTTGGTTAGACAAGCGTATTCTGCTGGACCCTACTGACTCCGACCCCGAGTGGATCTAAGTACTTGATCAATAAAAAAAATCCAAAATTACACAATTGAATTAACTTGCAGCAGTCACAAGCTGAATTCTAATGTTTTTTATGAGGCGTAGTAAATTTTATGGACTTACGAGTGAGAAAATAGAAATACATAACACAGTCTAGATATCCATGATAAAGTAGGATACCTACTTACAAGGAATGGTGTGTAATTAATTTGACATGTGATTTTTATACTATTTTCTCGTAATAACTCTGGTTTCACCTCTAAATAAGACTTTTCGTTGAAATAATTATAGCATGTAAAAGCCTCATTTCACTCGACCATTTTTTTTTTCCAAAATAGACCCGTAACGGCTAATTGGGCAAGCGAGAGCCAGCTAATATGTAGAGACTAGAGGGCACGTATCTCAATTTATCATCAATACTGGAGGGCTCCGTTCATCATTTAGATTCTACATATCAAGTCGATTTGAGATTTACCAAGGATACCGTATAAAAAATCAAGAGAAGTTTTATGCAATCCTATTAAAATTCGAGTTTGCATCTCCTCTAATACTTTAACTCATATATGTAGTATTCCGACAATCTAATCGAACTATGAATAACTTTTTATTTAAGTAGCCGATCAGTTGTGAATTTGTGATTCAAATTAACGATCTAAATGCTTCACAGTTGAATCTAGTACATGAGCAAATGTGAAGTCTCAAAATTCTAAATTTCAATAATATCATATTATGAAAACCATTCAGCATAAAAATAATAACTCATTTGGACAAATTATAATATATGTATAATGTATAATGTATGAACAAAAAGAACTATAGATAGATTGTTCTTAGTTTGCTCTCTCTCTCTCTCTATATATTAAATTCAAATCTTTTCTCACTTGTCACAATTATATATAAATAATTCTATAACAGCACTAAGGAAGTATTTGGAGAACTTACCGATTAAATGCACAAGAAATAACATGTAGAAATAAAATAGAAACTTTATAGTTGAATACCTCTTGCTACTGTCAAAGAACAGTTTTTTTTTTATATATATAATATTCAGAAAACAGTTGTTACTTAGGATTTAACTATAGGCGAGAAGATGGCAACTATGAGAAACAATGGACTCGTCCATTGTTGAAGCAAATGGAGTGGAGTTGAATGTACTTTTAAGAGGAAGTGTTAAATGGGAGAATGCGTGTTAGGCCTCCCTTTCCATTTCTCTCTCTGAGCCTTCCTCTACCTAAGCACTTGCCTCCCCTTTCTCCAACACATGCCATGCCTATTCCTGACCTTCGCTCTCTACCGTCCGATTTCCATCCATCGCTCATTCCTTGTAGACAAAAGAAGGACGCTTCCACAATGGGGAGCTTCCAAATTCTTGTACCAAAACCTACTGACAGGATAGAGTGATAATTTGGATGCACCTGGCATTTAATTAAATGGTCACACACCTAACATCCGTCACCAGATAATTATTCAAAATTAAAAATTCCCAATTTATTGCGGATGATTGGTTCTGTACAAATGGAGCATTGTGTAAAATATTTTATGAAATCATTGGACCATCAATTTGATAAGAATTTGGAAAGGGCTAGAACAAGTACCTATTTAAAACAAAACAAAATGTTATTACACTTTTTCGAGGTAGTTCACCATAACTAATATATAGACCAAGTCTAATTAACAATCTATCACCTCCAAATTGAACGACCAAGATTCCGCCAACTATTTAAAAAAAAATCTGTGTGGCCAAGATCACATCTTTCCCTCTTCTCGCTAACAACCAGCAAAGAGTCCATTCTTTTCGCGCCTAACTTGAAAAAGAGAGAGACGCGAGCGGGACAGGGAAGGTGTATTTAACGAACCAACTCGCCAAGATGGCCCATTCTACTCTACTTACGAAGCATTTTAAAAAAAGTCTCTTCAGAGAAATATGGAAGGGGAAGTGCCTAGCAAGAAGCTTAGAAAACCATACACGATCACTCGGCCGCGCGATCGATGGACTTCAGAAGAGCATGACCGGTTTCTTGAAGCACTATTACTGTATAATCCCTCTCTCCGCTTTTTGGTTGTTTCTTTTTTTTCAAATTTATAGGATCAGGGGTGCAAATTTCTGGCTCTGAGATGGAATTTTTTTGTTCAAAAAAAGTTTCTACACCGAAGTTAGGCATCAAATCTAGAGAAATATATAGAGAATGAATTTCATATAAACTCTCTTTTGCTAATTATTGTTGAAATTACTGAAAAATGAAGCCTAGCTATTTTTTAAATTTGTCTTTCTTTTTGTAATATGGTGAAATAATTTACATATAGGTTCGGCCGGGATTGGAAGAAAATTGAAGATTTTGTTGGCACGAAGACAACAATTCAGGCTAGTAAATTATAACTTATTAACTCTCTGTCTGAATTGCTCAAATTTGAATTTTCTAGAGCTTAGCTCACTTTATAAACATAAAAAATAATAAGTTGAAAATATGTGGTTTTCCAAATAAGCAGAATTAAAAGATGGATTATCCGAAACTAAGGTTGATCTTGCCAAGAACAGATTCAACACCCCAACCAAATTTACACACTCGATTAGGGATTGAATTCAAGAGAATCCTGGAAGAAATCAGCAATCATGAAAAGAACCTTAAATGCACCCATAAAAAATGTATACTTATCTAAGTTTATGCAACGCTTCATTTATTCAGATAAGGAGTCATGCACAGAAATATTTCTTAAAGATACAGAAGATCGGCTTAGAGGCACATGTACCTCTGCCTCATTCTCGACGCAAAACTGGGCCACAACAACAATATCCCAACTCCTCTGCTAATGGTTTAAATTTCTCCCTTTATCTTTAGTTCTTTATTACACTTCAGTACCCTCGTCTTATTCAATGGATCAATTCACAAAGAACCAGTACATTTAGTGATAAATTATCTACAATTGCTGAAAACGCTCAATAACAATATATAGTAATGAGAAGCATTACTAAAAATCTTAAAATTATACTAATCATAATCATATTTGTTCACCAAAATTCAGAGTTTGAGTCGTCCACATTACTTTTCAGATGTTATACAGTTAGATCTCCCGCTTGCTCTTCCTGTGGGCCCCACCTTCATGCCTACATGCAATTCGTGGGACTCACCTTCTACTTCATCGCATGTGCTGAATTATACACCGAATAATGCAGATGCTTTCGCAAATTACCTCAGTATGGTTCTCTAGTTAAAGCTTACGTTTATCAAATCTTGTTGTTTTTGCCCTTATTCCCATCTAAATTTTGATTTCATATTTATGCCCCCACCAGAAGGTGCTATGGGATTAAAATTCTCCAAAAAAAAAAAACTACCTCTGATTTTTTTTTTTTTTTTTTTTGCCTCTTAATTGAGATTGAAGTATACATAGTAGAAAAAAATAGCTATTTTTAGCCAAGTTGCTTATTGTAGATAAAGGAAAATAGAGAGAATAGGCATAACATGGGTATTGTTGATATTGATTATTGCATCAAAAATTATTCATGGTATTGATAGCAAAGTTTTGTGTACTTATGTTGAATTTAGGTGTCCAAGATCCAATGAGAAGGTCAAATTTGAATGATCGAAATTCAAATTTTGATTGGGCTGAAAGTTCAAGTCAAGTATGTAGAAATGAATATGCTCTAATGCCCCCCATTTCAAATCCAACCTCCTCTGTTCCTGGTACCATTTTTCATATGCTAATTTATTTTGGTTCTTAATTATGCATCAGCATCTCAGATAATTGCCGTATAAAATTTATTCAAATTTCAAAGGACATTAGAAGAACTTTTGCGCTTTTTTTACTACTATGTGCATGCTACTTGCAATGTAAACAAATAATACTTTCAAAGTAATTCATGGATATTATTTGCTTGTTGCTTGTCATCTTGCTTAAAAGTTTCTACTACCATGACTATCAAAAATTGTTTAAATTTAAAAAATAAAAAAAGGAATGAATGAATTGAATCACACTTAAGAAACTTTCTTCCTGATTTAGTCTACTTTTCACTAATAAAACAATTTTATACCTTATCTGTAAATAGAAAGCTAAAATACATTGTTATATGGAAGTTGCTATTTCCAAAAATAAACGATTAAGAAAAGTAAAGTAATATAAATCAGGGTCTCGTGGCACTTTTGCACGCATAACTTGTATATATCCTTGTAAAAATCTCATTTTGGTACTTTCCTTTGTTGCAGAAATGCCAAATTTATGTCAGGTATACTCTTTCATTGGGAACATGTTTGATCCTGAGACGATGAGACCGGTTGAAATTTTTATTGAAATGCTCAGGCAACTTGATCCCATTACTTTGAAAGCTGTAAGAAAATGAATCTCAAGAAATTTACATTCTTTTTTTTATTTGACAAGTGGTGAAACAGGAACAGAAACTTACAATCCAAAAAATATTCCAAAGAAATAGTTAAGGCAGTTCTAACTAAGCACTTAGAAGAAGTCATGTGCCTCAGAAAAAACACATAATTATCTTTGGCCAACACATATCATACTCATCATACCAACACACTTAGGATCAGGATATCAGAATGAAATTTAAGAATAACAGTATCAACACTGTCCAATCATAATATTTTCACCAGGATAATCATGCAATTGACTTCTAATCTTTTTCAAAATCTGATTTTCTCATGTAGCTATTGTCGATGATAAGGAACCTAACCGAGCAAATCTCAAGCCCTGATTTTGAGTCTCTGGTAAGCTTACAAAATCTGTTAAATTCTTCTTTGATGTAATTGATATACTTCACCGTTTCAACAAAAGGCCAACTAATACCCCGGGCTGACCCACCACTCCAGCACGCTAGCTGTGTCATGATTTCTGTCTGTGCCCATGAATTATGTGCCTTGTACAAAATTCACACTTATCAAAAATCTGGACAAGTTTCGTACTTAATTTCACAATTAACAGGAAAGAGTTTGCATGTGGCACCACAGAATTGGTGGAAAATGAAATTATTTCGCTTTAGTGTAAATAATTATTTTCCTTCTGCAAAAGTATTTGACCTCTTAAAAAAATTATTTTTATTTGGTCGTCTATTACTCTATTTGACTCAAAATCCCTCTCTACAAAACAGGAGAGGTGGTTCTCCACATATGATTCAGAAACAAAAACAATTGGAAAGTTCACACATTCACTCTCATGATGTACAATATTTTGTTTTCTTATTTTTATCTGTACTTCATCAAGTATTTTCCATTATTCTGTTGCATTGCTATAATGATTTGTTACATGACATTGTTTTTGGATGAGGTGCAGAGAGACAACGGGATGTGAAAAATAGCTATTGCGGTTTGGCACCAACTACTTTTTTTCATTAATACCTTGTAAAATTCATAAGAAACAGGGAAGAGAAATAAAGGCACCGAAGATTTTAAGTGCGTATATATATTTAAGTATACAGATGAACAAGGAGATATCTTAATGTTATTTAGGATTGATAAACCGCCAATCGAATTATTTTGGAGCTTGTTTATTCTGTGAACTCATAAATTGTTCTGTGTTTTTTTATTATGATATAGAGATATCACTTGTCTCTTCTTAATTCTTCTTTCTTTCTTTTTTACTATTTTGTTGATTTGCTTCCTTGTTGTGAATTGAATTTGATCCCACCTAAATCTGCATACATTATACAAAAGAGTGATAGGGTATACACATCCAAACAAAGTATCCATATGACGATCTATTTTACAGATTAAAACCCAGAGAAAAAAAAAATATACGGATCAGTTTTGATTAACCAACAGTTGCATATTGCAAGAACCCAATAAGCCCCACCTGCATGACATTACAATCCAAACCCATTAGAATTCAAGCACTGGGCCTTGCTGAGCCCCACTGTCAGAGTTCAATCATCCAGCCCCCTTGCAATTTTCTTCTTGTCATTCTTTCTCGTATGGCTCTCCAATTTCCTGCATGCGCTCAGACCAGGGAGCTTGGCTCCTAGTGCAGCCGGAGAGGTCTCTCACCAATTGCCAATTTGCCATTAGCAGCTAAATCCTAGAACTTGAAAACTATCAATCAATCTATGTCATTTAAGCAGTTAAATAATACTATCCGGATACTATCATGAGTAAAACTAGGGTGTTCTTTCAACTTACCAAGTCTTTTGGTGAGCTCAACTTCAAAACATATTGAATTGACTTCAAATGACAAATTCAAACTATTAAAACGATCTATTTCACACGTGATGCGTTTACATGCAAAATTTATAAATTTTCTAATTAATTAGTGTAATGTCAAGTGGTAAAGAAAAATTTATAAGTTAATTTTAATATGTTTATTTTTTTATCATTTTTTAACTGCTTTTATGCAAGTAGCCCCTCCCTCCTAACGGGGACCCCATCATAGTCTCGAACAGGAAATGGGGGGAAAAGAAATAGCATCATCATGCAATATGATAAATAGAATCATATTTGAGCAATAAAAATTATTCATACTATGCTATGCTATTGCCAACAACGCAACTGTTATATATATACTATCAAAGCAGCTAACAATTTATCATTTGTGATACAAAATACCAACCACGGATCACCCACAATGCACTATCTTATAACCACTATTGTCATCTAAATCGCATAATTTATAAGACAGGAATACTAACCCCCCACCATTTATTAATAAAACAACCGTTTTCTCAGGCCTTGTTTGGGGCATTGATGGCATCATAATCTGTCTCATACACCTGACCATAATGCCCCTTGGCATCTTCATCTTCATCAAAGTAGTCCGCCCGGGCATTTAGGGTTAGCATCTGACACACCAGCCAGAAGAGAGTGGCATCTAGAGCTATGAACCCAGCCCCACCGAACAGGCCGGTCTTCGCTGTGGGGCAAGTTGTGTCGAGGTTGTGGTGCACATTTCGGGAGAGGTGAAGCCCCTCTGTTACTGTGGCCCATGTAAAGAAAATCAAGGCCAATCCAGTTGTCAGCCTATAAAAGACAAAACAGAAAGAAAAAGGAATAAGAGGCAAAAGACGGACCCTTATCAAGGAAATATCAGATCTGGTATTGTTGGATAGTACTGTGAACCACATGATACAACCTCAGTGGGTGTGGTGATGTGTGCCTCAAACTGATGAAATGAGAAAAACAGTGAATTGAACAGATTAAAAATATGCCAATACTCAACCCTCACAACTCCTGTACCATGCCGTACCAGTAACAGCGTGTTAGAGCTGAAAACCTGGATGGTCACCACTTATTAGAAGCATACAGTAGACCATATTGACCTTGTTCATATTCAGTGTCACAACCCTTTTCCTACAATTTTTTTGAAGAACAAAAATAAAAATATTCATGCAAAAAGTGACTTCTATACTTACTCGGCAATAGAAATGAACACAACCAAACTGAAACTTCGAAATAAAACTTCTCTCGGGACCGACTTCCCCTTGTAAGGGTAGAACACCACAGCATGGCCCGCCACCCAAGCAACTAAAAGGACCAGGATGGATAAGATCCCGAGTGCAACTGTCGGGTCACTCGGGTACTTGCAAATCGTAACATCTTTTCCTTTAATTGGGGTCCCATATGGAGGCTATGCATCATCAGTAGTTTAAAAAAAAACATTAAAGTTGAGTAAAAATCATGGAAAAACTGTGAAGTTCCTGCTGATAGCTAGAACAATAGGCAGGTAAGCCATATTCTGGCCTGGTATTCTGAGATAAAACCTCAACTTACAAAAAAATTCAAACCAATGGAAAAACATATATAAAAAAGAATAAGAGCTCAAGTTAAACCGTTTCACAGTACCAGCTAATCCTTTCTTAACCTGTTATTTGCAAGGCTTACACTTCATCTGTGTTCTTTAGTTCTCGAACAAAGAGCTTACCTTTTTGTTTTCAGCAATCACACCAAGTAGGAAAGAGAGGATCCCAAAAAAAGTAACACCAAGTGCCAGATTCCATGTAGAATTCAGTGCCATTTCTTACCAAGAGACATAAAAAATAAATAAATTAAAACACTAAGTAATAAAATGCACTGAATTTCAATTACTTGTGGTAGCAATTGCTATATCTATGATATGTAACCATTTGTGCTGGACCAAATGCTCAGATACACACAAGACCAAAACCCCAGATACAGTTAATAGTATTTATATTGAAAATAACTGTGTGCAAATACTTGATGAAGTATGAAAAATAACTAAGAAATTTGTTTTCCCTTGGAATAAGATTTACATTGTACGAATCACATTACAGTATCGTTAATTACATATTTCTTGACAACAGACCAAGTGGTTGTGCGTGGAAAGGTTTCCTTCTGTCTTTCGGTTAGAATTTATCTGGGATCTCATATCTAAATCATGCATTAATTGAGGCCTTAATTGGACAAACAAACAAGAAGAAATTTCACTAAAATTCTCTCATAATCAGGGGGAAATGCATTTTTTGGGTCCAAATATCTTCAAAATGGACTTAGATCTGAGATTACTTAAAGTCCCATATATGGTGAAACCTACATTGAGATAACAAATAGAGGGGGCAAAGAACAATTTTTGTGGGATTTTTCCACTTATAATCCAGATTCAACTTCAGCACACAGCATGCCAGTGAGAAAAATCGATTGAGAAGCAAAATTTTAGAGGCAAAACTCAAACCATCAAGTAAATTAACTCTAAATATATGAAATATGTTGCAGAAATACCTTCTGACGCAAAAATCAGAGAAAATCTGATGAAAATCGAAGAAGCAAGCAAAAATGGGGCTGGGTTTGGTGCTCGTGAGTAACAACTAACAAGCGGATAAATATACGGGGGGGTAAATTCGCTAATAATTAGAAAATGGTGGGTATTTAGTTTTCGAAAAGGTTAGTCTTGTGTTCCAGGTTCCAGCTGGGAAAGTAAATCTGCTGTGATTCTCGGGGAATCACAGGACCTGCGATCCCGATCCCAACTGTTGGTCTTTTTTGAGATGCGTACATGAAAAATTATTTTTCCGAGATCTGCGGACGGAAAAGTTTGAACGGTTGATCTTGGAATTTCAGGATCCTGCGATCCCTCTCGGAATCACAGCAGATTCGGACTCTCCAGGTGGTTGTCCAGAATCACAGGAATTTTGCAAAATCGGGATTTCCTGTAACCTTTTTCTCTTTGAATTGAGTAAAGTTTGCAACACTGTGGCGGGTCGAACCTTGAATTATATTAAGTTTGACCCGCCACATATTAATCTATCCGAAACATATCTATAGATAGTTAGATATGAATTTGTTTCCTTTGAATATTGGTGAGATTCTTGTAATGGATTTGCCGTGTACAGTCCTCAATCGCCCTGTAATGCATTCCTAGTAAATTCAAAGATTCTAAATTCGAACCATCCTTGGTAGCCAGTAGCCACCGACATTTTTATTAATATCTAAAGTTTAATACAAATTATTATTTATGTCCAGATTCTGAGCAAATTTTAAAAAATGTCCAAGTCGGCCACAAAATGGCCGGCTTAGGAAGAGTAAGCCGGCCATATACGGCCACAAAATGGCCGGCTTAGGAAGAGTAAGCCGGCCATATATGGCCGGCTTACCCCTTTTTTTTTATACACAAATAATTTTATATTTAAACTTTGGATATTAATAAAAATGTCGATTTAATCTTTAAAACTTATTTTTGTTGTTTAACGCACTTTTGTAATTGTTTTAAATATTTTTCTGTTTATTTTTTATATTGTACTACTATTTTAATGTTGTAATATTTTATGTTTAGCATTATCATGATAATTTATTTTATCTGTAAAATTGGACCAAAAAAGTACCATAAAAGCACACATACAAAAGAACCGAAATATAGGATAATCCATATATATCAAACATAAATAGTATATCAAATATAAATAGTACAAAACTAGCAAAAATACAACTAAAACGGAGAGGGGGACCATCGCTGAGGCGGTACTCCGGCGTTCGCCCGGCGCTCGCGCGGCCAGGCTCTGTCTCTCTCGGTCTCCACACCAGCATCGGCATACCTGAGTATCCGCTCGGCAGTATCCCATCTGTCATCACCCGTGAAGACTGTCGGTACTGGCGAAGGTGTACCGAAGAGTATGAGATCCGCTCGGCAGTATCCCATCTGTCATCACCTGAGTATCCGCGGCGAACCCAATCCCAAAGGCAGGCTGAGTATGAGATCCGCTACCTCTAGCCTCTCCATTATGTGGCATCTCTGTGCCATATCGGGGTACTGCCGGTGCCAACATGAAATCCTCATCGAATACCCCGAAGTCCTGGAGACTGTACAAGAGGGACTCGTACTCAGAAGTATCGGTCTCCGCAGGTGGTGGCTATGGCGACATCTCTGCCGGACCCTGCAATCATACACATAAATCAGCAAATTTGAACTGAATGAAGAAATTTATTAAAACCTGACAGATACTGAAGTATGACATACATGAGGCTGCACCGGACGTCCATGCTCGTCGTACCATGCCTGCCACCCAATGTTGGACAATACCCAACGATGCCCACTCTGGATACGAATCGGGGGAAGGTGGCATCTCATGTCCCATAATCAGGCCCGGGTCAGGCTCGGTCGGATCTATCTCACGCCAATTGATGTTCTCTCCGGCGTCTCACAGTATCGTGATGATCTTCCCACCGTGCCGGCATCCTCAACCGCATTTGCATTTTTCTTGAGGATGCGGTACCCAATATATCGCCAGTTCTTCTTTCCCATCGTGGCGATCCCATGAGCGCACTCCTTGATCGAAGACAAAAGCTGGAAAAAATTGGCATGTCAGATCAAACATTGATGAACTATTAAGTTAGAGAAAAACTATGTAGTTTTAGGTGCTTTACCTGGCGAGCGAATGAACGGCCCTTAGGATGGTAACCATCATCACTCTGGATCCTGTCGCGGAGATGGGCACCGTAATCGCCCTGCAAATAGACACTCGCCATGCAGACCTGCGTATACCAAACATCGTACCTCAACTGGGGATCTCCCTGGGTCTGAACGATCCCATCTGGCTCATGATAGAAGTCCAGATGCTGAGGATCCTGCGTTGTACCGTAGTAGTCTGAAAATGGGTGCTCTAGTCCTTCTCCGTTTGCCCTCGGTGGTTCATCCTGTAAGAAAGACGTTAGTTGCAATACAAAGCTATCAAGTAATATGAGATATTTGACAATAAACTACGACTTACTTGTGCATGTCCATAATCGTGCACCTCAGCAAAGATGGGTCTGCGAGAATGAACGCCACTCGACCAAACTGTCGGAGCACCCGATCTGAGTAGTGGTGCTCCACTACCCAGAAGTGTATGAGTGGACCTCGGTAGAACCACATCTCCCGCTCCTGCTCGTCACACACATTGCCCGGTAAGAGGTTCTCTGTGTACAACTGCTCGTACGGTTTCCACTCAACAAGATCGGCAGACAAACTCTGAATCTCTGACCGGACTGGCATGATCCCAACAGTAGCACCGTGGGTCCGATCTAAGTAGTGGTGGAAACCGTGCCACTTCTTCCCGTATGCCGGACATCTCCAAGAATCTGGCGCTCCCCAATCTGGCACCTCATTCGGTATAGGCCGGCCCACCAGTAGCCGTGACCACGACCAGTGTTGAAGCAGGAGTACCGGCCCGTACATCTGCTTCGCATTCTTCTGCATTTTCAAGAACATTAGACGTCAGTTTATTTTGATGGATTGATTGAGTAAATAATTTACTAAGAAAAGAGTTGGAGACTTACCTCACTACTACGGCTCAGGTGGGAGTATAGATACGCTAGGACAGCCCCGCCCCAGTTGTACGGCGACGGCCGCTCAAGGTCTGTCAGCAGCTGGAGATACATTATCAGCATCTGGTCACCGCTGGAATCATAAAACATGACAGAACCAAAAAGGTCCATCACGTAGCCCGTGTATATCTGCAATACAAAACATATAAAAATTCTAATAGAATCCTCGTATTGGAAATTGATTAATAGAAACAAGTTATAGAATTTACCTCTGAATCTCCAGCTCGGTGGAATCTGCCGAGAGACCCACGCTGAAGTGCTCCCATAACCTCGTCATCCACAAATGGAACTTCGACCTCCCATTATCCCTAATAATATGGAAAGGATCAGCTCCCAACAACTCGCTGACATCACCTATGAATTTGGTGCTGTCAGATACGCCGCCAACGGGTGTGCCACGGATAGGCAAACCCCAAAGGGCACTCACATCCTGGAGAGTCACTGTCATCTCTCCGAATGGCATGTGAAACGTGTGCGTCTCGGGACGCCATCGCTCCACCAGTCCTGCGATGAGAGATGCATTGATGATGCTTCTCTCAGCCCGCACGATGTCCACAACCTGGTAGAGACCCAGGTTGATGAGGTACGGGTCTATCATCTCGTAGTACTACATGTGAACGCACCGCAACTTCACATCTAAAAGACCCGTGTCCTGCGTTGAAAAAAGTAATCCGCATGGGGTTAACATAATAAAATTTAAACTCAACAAAATTTAAAGAAAATCTAAAAAAAGATAGGTACCTCACGAGACGCTAGTGAGACTCGATGCTCGTCGTGAGGAATCCACAGGAGATGACTGATGTGCTCCGTGCTGCTGGTACTGATTGGCTCGTCCACTACTGGACGACGGGTGGACCGTGCTCTAGGCATCCTGATGTGAAAAATTACCTAAAATAGGCCAATTGCCGTTAAAACATGCTAAAATAGACTACAATAACATAATTTCGGTAAAACATGCTAACAATGGACAAAAATGCTACAATAGCGCTTAAAAATGCTAAAATGGGTCAAATTGCGCCTAAAATAACCTTAAATATGCTACAATAGCCTAATTTCGGTAAAATATGATCAAATGGTCTAATTTTCCTAATTATGCTACATTCGGCTAAATTACGCTTAATTAGTCTAATTATGGTAAAAATGCCAAAATACCCTAAATATTTGTCAACTGTGCTAATTACACTAAATTACGCTTAATTAGCCTAATTATGGTAAAAAATGCCAAAATACCCTAAATATTGGTCAACTATGCTAATTACACTAAATTACGCTTAATTAGCCTAATTATGGTAAAAAATGCCAAAATACCCTAAATATTGGTCAACTGTGCTAATTACACTAAATTATACTTAATTAGCCTAATTATGGTAAAAAAAAGGCCAAAATACCCTAAATATTGGTCAACTGCACTAATTACACTAAATTACGTTTAATTAGCCTAATTATGGTAAAAAGGCCAAAATATCCTAAATATTGGTCAACTGTACTAATTACACTAAATTACACTTAATTAGCCTAATTATGGTAAAAAAGGCCAAAATACTCTAAATATTGGTCAAATGTACTAATTACACTAACTTACAACAAATTACTCTAAATCCTAACCCCTAAACCCTAAACACTAAAATAAATAAATTTAAATTAGATAAAAAAAAATTACCTCAAAGAAGAGTTCAAATCCGGTTGTGAGATGAGAGAGTTGTGAGGAGGAGAGAGAAAAAGGGGGTATATATAGGGTGAAATTCGGGTTTAAAAAAAAGGGTAAGCCGGCCACAAAACCGGCTTAGGGAGGGGAGTAAGCCGGCCATTTTGTAGCCAGCTTGGGCATTTTTCGAAATTGGCTCAGATTCTGAGTATAAATAATAATTTGTATTAAACTTTGGATATTAATAAAAATGTCGGCAGTAGCCACTACCAAGTTTTAAAAAAAAAAAAATTCGAACCCATGCATATCCAGTAAAGCAAAGAAATCAATGCAATTTTAAATAGCAAAATAATAATAAAAATAATAATAATAATAATAATAATAATAATAATAATAACGTTTTTAACTTACATCCGTCTACTTAACTTAACATCTGATAAAATATTATTTAATCCAGAATAATGAATATAAATAATAAATATGTTCGTAATTATTTAAATAAGACGTGTATTGGACTTATTAAGTCGATTTTAAAATTTAATTTATCATCCGTTATAAAATCATTAACCCTCAATTGGAAGTTCGCATTTTTGTTTTTTCTCCTCTAAATCCATCTTCTTTTACTTCTTAATTACTTAAGAGAGGTGATGATTGCATTCCAGATTCTCTCTCTGGTCAAATCTCACAATTAGTGATTTTTGACACGGACCACATTCTAGAAGATCGCTAGTGCATTTACAGTTAACGCTAGTTTGCGTGTATAGGTCTTACCTACGTGTGCAAGCAGGAGCGGAGCTACAGTAGAACAGAGGTAAGCAAACTGTTTGCCTACCTCTGGAAAAAAAACAAAGTTTGAACCAGGTTCTTTACACCTTGTTTGGATGGAGAGTAGAGGAAGGGAGGAGAGGTGAATAATAAAAGGGAATAGAATGGAATAGAAATGAAGATTAACATATTTAACTTCTTTGTGTTTGGATGATTAACGAGAAATAATAAATTTAACTTTTTTTTTCCGTCTTATTTCTTGTTTGGTTAATTAAAATTTAGAAGGTTAGTGAGAAATTCGGTGGCAGTTATAGGTTTGTGACAAAAAACTTGTATGAGAATTATATAGGTAAGATATATGATTGGGCATTTGTGTTTTTTGTTCTAAAAATATTTACAACAAAAAAATTTCCCATCCGTTACACCTTAAATCGGGAGGAAAACCGATTCTATTGATTATAATGATACAAGGTTAAACATTTCACCTCATGTACCCTTCACCTCCGACATAAATTTGTCAACCAAACACGATTTGATGGAAAGTTTTTTTTTCTTTCCATTCCCTCCCTTCCTCTAGTAGTAGTCCAAACAAGGTGTTAGTGGATCTTGCCTACCTGAATTTATTTTGCCTACTCCTGATCTAGACGTTTTCCCAGCCCGCTGACAAACAACTTCTGAAGTCCCAGCAAAACTAGCATTTCTTTTACCTGCAAGCCAATCAAAGTTTACAACTTTCCAATTTCTAAGAAGTAGAGGGGTTGAAGGGCCTTTTTCTCCAATTTTCAATTGAATAAACTCACAGCAGCGAGTACTGGTAAAACTCAGAGAGAAACACCTATAGCTAACAAACAAAGGTGTCTCAACGGTTACTGGTAAAAACCGGATCCAAAACGGAGGAGAAAAACAAAGTGGACGAAAAAAATCTTTCTTTTATGACAGGAGATAAAAATAAGATAAAAATAAAATTTGGAGGGCAAATTGGGAGATGAAAACCCGAAAAGCTAGAACGTTTCTCATTAATTAATCTCCTGCTTTATTCTTTTTCTAAAAGTTATCCAAAAGACCAAAAGTTTTCTTCCAAAAGGAAAGTTATCCAAAAGTCATCGGATCTTATACATTCATAATCTGCATGGTAAAGTATTGCATGGCAGGTACTGACATACTGACAAATAAATTATCCGGGTTCGGTTCGGCGAGATCAAAAATTCGTGATTCGGGAATAATTCAGGTATAATTCGGGAAATAATTCGGAATTATCCGGACCAGAGATCTCAGTTCTACAAGGAAGCAAAAAAAAATGTTCTGAGAAAATTCGGGAAAAATTCGTAAAATTCGAGGAAAGTTCATAAATTTTGCGAATAATTCAGTCAAAGTTCGGTCAACCGAATAATTCGGCGTTCGGTTCGTCATCACAAAAAAAACGAATTATTCACGAATAATCCGCGAATCTTGTGACTATGAGTACTGACGTACTGTGATCATTGGCGGGTCCATATACAAATTGGGGTAGGCACTCGATTCGGTACTAATTTTTCAATGTGCCTACCCCTAGTCCGATGTAGTGCCTACCCCTGATTCGAGTTAGTCCGATTCTTGAACCGATTCCTTCTGAGTTTCGGTCGATTATGTGTATTTCTTTTTTCAGATATACGATACTCTATTTCGTAAATAGAATGAAAGAGAATAAGAGAACAAAAAAGATCTGACGGTGGGACCTATTATTACAATTATAAGAAATGGGTTGGCCGAACTTTTTGTGTCTTTTATCATTCAACACTTATATTTCGGTTAAATTTTTATCTAAACTTTGACTTCAATTTGCTAATTGGCTAAGAACAGTCACACTTTGAATTGTACCAAACAAATTTTTAATTAGCTTACTAAAAATATTTCAATACTGTGTCAATCAATTTTATGATTATAACAGATTTTATAATAAACATAGTTATAGGAATTGAGTTATAATTGTGTACCCGATAAGTTAATGAGTTTGAACCCAATTAGCTATTTGAATCCGATTACTACTCTACCCCGAAGAAATCATGAATCCGTCATTGAATGTGATCATCATTCATCACATCGAATTACACCTTCAATTGAGTATAGCAGCAGCAGGATCTGGAGTGTTATATCTACATGAATCGAAGTTATAATGCGTGGTTTTATACCTATTAGTAGTTAAAGATAAGATGGTATTTATGCCTTTAATATTAAATATTTATAATTATTGTTTAGGTTATATGAAACTGCAATATCAAGTGTGTATATCTAATATTTTATATAAATATTCAAATTTGCATGTTTATATCAGATGTTTATAATTACAATAATGTTTATAATTATTATTGTGATATTCCTATTGTGATATTCTATATCTAATATCATATACATATGTTTAAAATTTCATCATTACTTAATATTTAAATTACATTTTGAATTGTTAAGAACATACACAGTTTTTATTTTTCTTTTTTGAGTAAAATTGGAGGTCAAACCATCCAATTGTTTGAATAACCACAAATGATTTCCATCCGGATTTCGAACATGCGACATCCCACACAAAGAGCATTAAGAACATACACAGTTAAAGATTTAAATTAACAGTTGGGTGTTTATATTTAGTGTCATAGTATATTTTATATATTAAGAGTAGAACTAGGGTGCTCCTAAGCTCACCAAGCCCTATCAAATTGACTTCAAACGACATTTTCAAACCGTTAGATGTTCAATCTATATTAAAATGTGCTTGGAGACCAAATTTTACATTTTTTCGAATTTTTTTACTATTTATTAAGATGGTTTGAAAATCGCTGTTTTTATTAAAATTCTGCACCATTGGAAAACAGCGATTTTCAAACCATCTTAATAAATAGTAAAAAAATTCCAAAAAATGTAAAATTTGGTCTCCAAGAACATTTTAATATAGATTGAACATCTAACGGTTTGAAAATATCGTTTGAAGTCAATTTGATAGGTTTTAGAGTCGCGCTCACGGAAGGACTTGGTGAGCTTAGGAGCACCCTAGTTCTACTCTATATATTAATGCTATATGCAAAAATTTAAACTTGTACTTGGTAGTATATAATAAGCATTGTGGTTTTATATATGACATGACAAATATATGTGCATAATTAATTTCTTGGATGTTTGTACTGTACAATTTGTATTCATTACACACTAAGTTCTACAATTTCAACCACAAATAATCTAGAACATTGTTTGAATTCATTAGACCTCTTGATCGCAGCTCCCTCGTCTCTTACTCAATTGAACAATTGGCAAATACTTGACTAATTCAAGTAGAAATTGTTTTATTTAGTAATAAGCAAAAGGTAAAACTTTAGGCAATACATACCGGACGTGAAAAATTATTAAGCATTACTTAACTTTCAACTAGGCGAAAGTTATTATTTGTTCGTATAAAAGAAATCAGAAATTACTAAGTCATAACTGCAAGTTTAAAAATCATTAAGATGCGCAGGGGCGGATCTACACTTACTCCGGGATGCTAAGCCATCTCTATGATTTTGAAACTTTTAATCACGTAGGTTGAAATTTAATTGAATTTCAAATTTTTTTAAGTTTTTATATAATCAGCATCAACGGGAGGGGTAAACCTGCTAAGGTCCTGGTCGGAGGAAAACAGCCATCTCACCCACCGGGAAAAATTGCGAAGGGGACAGCTGGAGTTTGGGCTTTGTGGAGATAGCGGAACAAGAGGTGACCGGTGTCTTTATTAATTAATGATACAACTTTTGAGATATTCTTGTTGTCAAATAGCGTTTAGATCCACATCTTTTGTTTTAAATTTTGTACATTGCTAGCGGCTTTAGATGCTAGGTAGAAATATGATTTAGCATCTTAGTACTGAGGGTACTTTTTAAATATGTAAATATCATTTTCTTTTATCAATATATCGTTGGTGGCAATCTTCGCCGCCAACCTTCAAAATAAAAAAGTTTTTATATAATCCAGTTTCTCTCATAAATATTAGATGTGTTTGTGGTTTGGTGGTTAAGATCTTATTTTGTGTTTGGGAGGTCTTGAATTCAAATTTCAATAACTACAAATTAATAATTGTGCATTTTAAGTTTCAGTCTTCCTTAACTAAATTTTCTAACTCCGTCCTTGAAGTCTGAAGATGCGAGATAATGACACGAGTCAATTAATACGATTTATTGGTCAAATATTGGTCTCTTCCTAATCCTGAACCTAAATTACAGACCAAAAAATTCCAGGAAAAAAAAAATTAACCAAAGACTGATATGAAACAAATACTGAAATACCCATATCTCCTGCTGTTTGACACATTCCTGATTTGTTATGGATGACATTAAAAATAAAATAAAAATTCATACCACACTTTTTACCGAATTTAATTTCGGTCCATTAAATAATTCAACTGTTTGCATAGCTACACCCTCTGAATTACTCAACATCTGTTGAATTATTCATCAGTTATGCTATAAAACGAAATCTGGTGAAAAGTACAGTTTTTGTTTAATTTTTTTTATTGTTTTAATACTGCCAATAAAAAAAAATCGCCCACCTCCCTATTCTGGTACTTTTACCGGTTTGATATTAATATGTGAAGATAACTACTGTTGAGTAATCATATTTATTGAATTGACGACGCTCATATATTTTTTTTTTTTATTGTTCTCGGAAGTTAAAAATCACATTTTGTTCTCATTCAGGGCGGACCCGTGTAGAGTCGGCAGGAGAGGGGGCGGGCAACTGCCTCCCGGATTTTGATTTTTTATGGATATTTATAAGTTTGAACCAATTTTGTTCCCCTCTCTCTGGAATTAATTTTATTTGCTTCTTTCTGAAATTTTGATTTGTAATTTGGATTAAATTTAGAGTTAAAATTAGAATAAATTTATTGAATTTTGATTGGTAATTATGATTGGAAGTTTTTTTTTTTTTAAACTTGGTAGTGACTACCAATGATGTATTAATAGATTTGATTACAACCACATGTCCTAATTATTACACAGCTTATGTTACACCGTACTTGCTCTGTTTTGATCTATTCCCAAATTTACAACAGCCCCTGATGGCTTCTTTTTTTTTGCAATACCTCAGCCACAGCTTCGCATCTTCCTCTGCTCTACTTGCCACAATTCGAGGTGGTAACTTCGTACCTCGAAAAATAACTTCATTGCGTTGCCTCCAGATGGACCATAAAACTGTCATGAGGAATACAATTCAGACCTGCCTTTGGTTCCCTTGATAGCTACAGTAATGCACCTTTGACGCCTCCCAAGTATCTTGCACCGTGCCCATGCTTTGCATCAAATTTCCAACACGTGCCCATACCTCTTTAGCATTTACACACTGGAAGAAGAGGTGGCACGATGTTTCTAAAGTATCCATATCACACATCACACACTGTTCCTCACAGTTTATGTGTCTAATTTGTAGCTTTTCACGGGTTAAAATTCTATCCTCCAACAGTAAAGCAGTAAATATCTTAACTTTCGAAGGAGCAGTTGTTGCCCATACTTCTTTGAAACCCCAACGAGTTTTTCCTACCGTAATCAACAATTTATATATTGAACCAGCTAAATATTGACCACTCGCAGACCAGCGCCATATCAATTCATCTTCATGGTCATACAGTACCGGTACTGTACCAGTATAAGAAGAAATGAAATCGGGCTCCTCTGTAATTGCCTCATTGAGAGAGATGTGCTGACATATAGGCCTTGATAGTCGATCTTTCATCCTCCTGAGCGATGCTTCACCCCAAAGGCCCAAACATCGTACTAGTAAGATATTTTTTCACCATTTCCTATGACCCATGTAGTGCACCATTGAAACAGTGGGTACAACTTAATCAATTGGTTCCAAAAAATGATCCTTCCACTAACTAAATTTTAGGAAATTGTTGTGATGTTTTATTCTTTCTTAGCAATTGAATACCACAATCCTCCTTCTAAAGTTGTCGCTTTCCACCACCATTGAAAATTAGAGATCCAAAGCATTGTAAATCACAAATTAGAGCATTATTTTTTATCTAGTATTCGATTAACTAATGAGTTTGAACCCAATTAGCTAACTATTAACACTAATTCGCTATTTTTTTGTCCTCCTCCGACGAAAATCCTAATCCGCCCCTGCTCTCATCCATGCCTACTATAAAACACAATCATGCAATGATGGAAAGAAAACACAAACGAAAATCTAATGTTTACTTAAAAACCACATAAAATATATATGTAGAGTTTTGTGATCCTTAGAATTTATTTTATATAGATTAAGTGTGAAAAAAATTAAATGATTTACTTAATCATAACATACTAATTTTACTGTGTTTAATTTGGAGTATAAAATGAACTCTAAAATCATAAAATTTTACGAAGACACTTCTTTCATCAAAATAAACAAAATTAATAATTTAAGTTTGATATTTAATTTTTATTTTAAAATATAAATGAAAAATGATAATATTCACATTAATCCTAAAATTCCTTTGTTAAAATCCGGTACTCCGTATTCCGGGAGGTCACGAAATTCACCTAAAAATTCTCTGTTGTTATAAACTTCTAATGCGAAAATCTGAATTCTTCTTTTTTTTGGAGTTCACGCCAACATTTTTATTAATATCCAGTTAATTACAAATTAATAAATATACTCAGAATGGCTGGGTTTTCCCATAAAAATGGTTGGTTTCCTCCTCTCTTTTTTCATTTTTTTTACAGACACTATGAGGAGCAAGATAATGAAATCTAACACTGAAAATTTGAATTTTTTGTTTAAATTATTTGTTAGATTACTTCTTTTGATTTATAATATTTATACTAAAATACACTATATTACTTGAAATTACGTTGAATTACACTCTATTACATTAAATTACGCTAAATTATGTTAAATTATGTTGAATTTACGCTAAATCAAACACTCGAGCGCCGTTTTATGGCCGTTTGAAGTTTCGTCGTCGTTTTTCGCCTTCTCAGTAAAGATATCATCCATATTCATATGTAATTTACCGGAATTTACCGTATTTTAGCATATTTTAATATAAGTATGCTAATTATACAACAAAAGAAGTAATCTAACAAAAAATTTAAACAAAAAATTTGAATTTTCAGTGTTAGATTTCATTATCTTGCTCTTCATAGTGTCTCTTAAAAAAAAAGGGGGAGGAAGAAATCGGCCAGATTCCGGACAAAAAGACCATTTTTTGTCCAGAATCTGATCGGTTTCTTCCCTTTTAGTGTAATTTAGCGTAATTCAACATAATTTAGTGTAATTTAGCTTAATTCAACATAATTTAACATAATTTAGTGTAATTTAATGTAATATAATGTAATTCAACATAATTTCAAGTAATATAGTGTATTTTAGTATAAATATGCATTATAAATCAAAAGAAGTAATCTAACAAATAATTTAAAAAAAAATCGAAATTATAATTTGTAATTAACTTTGGATATTATTAAAATGTCGGGAGTTCACGCTACGGTAAGAGATTGAGAATATTAAATTTCTTTCGAGTTAACCCTCTGGGTTGGTGAAGGTGCGTGATCCCCGGCGTACTTTATTGTGACCCGGGGAGGCGTGGAGCTCACACGTCAGTGAGAGAGAACTCCCACAAACATGGGCCCACTTTCCGTCCGAGTCCGGATCCTCTGAGATAGCTCAAATTTTGAGTTTAGATTCAGATCGTCCGATCAGAATCTGGACCAATCGGGCACGAGGTGGAATGCACGAATCCTTTAATATTCGTGTCAAAACAGATCGGACGGTCCGATCTAAATTCAAATTTGAGTTACCATATGAATTCCTGTCCCTGTCCCGACTCATATATACCTGTGACAATTTGTAATTTTTTTTTTTTCCAAAAACGATCTCGAGAATCGAGATTGAGAAATCACGACTTTCAATTGTACCAATTTGTAATCAGCACAGAGATTCCGACTGCTTGCATTTCACTCTCTCGACTCTCAGCTACCTTTCTTCCCCTTTCCCCCTTTCTCTCCTCTCTGACCTCTCTCTCTTTTTTTTTTCAAAAACCTTGGCAGCGGCTGCTGAGTCTCTCTCTCTCTCTCTCTCTCTCTCTCTCTATCTATCTATTCCCGTAAGTTATGTCGTCGTGGATTCGAAACGCGGTGAGCAAGGCGGTAGAGGCGGGAGGGAAGGTCAAGACCTACGCCGACACCGTGGCGACTCAAGCCGGGAATGCTGTTTCTGGGGGCGCCAAGCTTCTTTTCCAAGATCACCTTGTAATTCTCTTATTTCCCTAAATCTTCCCCTTTATCTAGTTGATTATCCATCAAATTAAGAAGTTCTTCTGTTTCTGAGCTCTAATTTGACCGATTGATAATTAATGGAGGGTATTAGTTTGGAGATGGACCCGTGTAGAGGAAGGAGTTTGGTTTGCCTCAATGAATGCTTTATTATTCTAGAAAGCACTCAGAATTTGATTTTGTATGACTACTGTACCAGACTAAATAGTGGTATTTACTAACTAGATTTACTTGTAAAAGGGAATAACTAGTATGTAAGTGCCGCTGCCAACCATTGCGGGAATAACTAGTATGTAAGTGCCGCTGCCAACCATTGCTTATGGCTAGCACAACGACTTATGTTTGACAAACCGAGCTTGATCGAAAGGTCCCTACTATTTTATTCACAGACAAGTGTTTTTTAATCTGGAAATTGTAATGGAAGCTATGCATATTTTTTTTTTCAATCTACCATTGCCTTTTAGCTTTAATATAATAAAGGAATGATGCATTTTCTCTCATTTATAACTTTTTTTTTACTTAAAAATATGAGATAGTTTCCGCAATGATACTAGATTAGGATAGGGTTTGTTCTAAAGAAACTTCTGTTGAGGTATAATAGACATATTGATGCCTTGTATGAGGGGATATAATTGTTATGTGATATAGTTTTGTACTTTGACGCGATGTAAAATATCTCTGGCTCCCCTGCTGTGCATGAATACCCATGGGCTGTTTATTCAAACCTAGATAGTTAAAAACCTTTTTATCCATTTTACTTTATTCCTTGAGGATATATTTAAACAAACAGAAATAGACAGTATAAACCACAATATTTATACCAAACTATAATTTGAATTAGTATGATGTCAATTATTATTTTAGGGAATGAGAAACTATAGAAGTTTCAAGCAAACTGTGAAAAGGTTAGAAGAGGTGGCTGTGTCTTGCCGTGGTGTTGAAAGGGTTCAACTCTTGAAACGTTGGTTGATGGCACTCAAGGAGACTGAAAATTATGAAAGTGCCCCTGCTGATGAGAAAAGTGTTGAAACATCCCAGGCCTCCGCCGAGCCCATCACTTCTCCTAGAAAGGCTCCTTTGGTGAGTGAGTTTAGGCTGTGATATTTTATTTTTTCCCTGCCTTGTCAAAATTGTGCCATTATGGAGGTGCTTGTTGAGGAGATCGATGAAAGAATATTGAATGTCTTATTTTTATTTACTGACCAATACATATTATTTTCATTTTTCATTCTTGGCACAGGTTTTATTTTTTGATCCTGAGAGTGGACAGGAGCCAGTGGGCTTTCGCGAGGTGTTCTTATACAGCCAAGCACTTGAAGGCATTACACTCTCCATGGTAAGCCTGTTACAATGAGATTTTTTGTCTTCTTTTTTGTGTGTGCGCTCGAGAAGGTGAGAAAGATTGTTTGTTGTCATCATTTAGTTTATTATTGACACAGATATTGGAGGCTCCAACAGAGGAAGAGGTATCCCTTCTTTTGGACATCTTTAGGTAGTGCCATCAACCTTCTCTTCTCATTTATTTTTTCCTTCTGTGCAACTTTATTTAATTTATTCTAGTAAAAGATACAAGATGTACCCTAAAAGAAATCACTGGAAGGAGGCTTTGACCTTTTGTTAGTTTTAAAAGGCCAGTATTACAGGATAAATTCAAACATGCATAAAAGTATTAGGTCTAAATTTTGAAATGGTGAAACTGAACCAAAGAATATAACAATGTATTAATAAAAGCATCACTGTGTTTACATGGAAGTTAGTATGAGGTTAAATTCACCAAGGGTGTTGGCGAGCTTAACCTCAAAACTATCGAATTGGCTTTTCTTGATGAATTAAAACCATTAATCTCGATCTACTTGATGAGCCAAAACATTACATACCCATTTTCTCATTTTGTGAGTTTGTTTTGTGTTAAGATCAGGGTTTTGAAATTATTGACGGGTTTTGAAAACGTCGCTTAAGCCAATGTGACGGGTTTGGAAGTTAAGATCACGAATCTTTTTGGTGATCTTAAGCTCATACTAGCTTTACTAATATTATTGAACTGAGGTACTGGTTTTAGAGCCTAATTAACATCATGAGGCCTCACTTTTAGCTTCTCAAATAAGATATGAATGTTTTCTTAGGGGCTCTTTTGCACCTTTTTATAATTTAGAGGATTTCTTTTAAATCTTTATCTTATTTTGTCTCACTTTAATTTTTTTCGTGTTATAAGCATCTGTCTGACAGGAGGGAAAGAAGTACACAATGCAGTAATAAGTAGCATACAAGATCTGGCCAAAGTTTTTGCTAACTACAAAGAAGAAGTCTTGGTATAATTCTCTTTCATTTTATTTGCTTCTGTCTTTTGAAAATTTTGTCTGCCATCTGCTCAGGCCTGTCTGTATATTCTGGTTCAATCCCGATTCAATTTGCAGGTGAAGGGTGAAGAACTACTACAGTTTGCTCAAGGTGCTATTTCTGGGTTGAAATTGAGTGCTGACGTGGTCAGGTTGGTAATTGCTTTATAGTACTAACTAGTCAACTTTCTTTTTTTTTTCCAATTATTTTTCTGGTGGCTTCTAGTTGATTTTAAATGTTTAGTAGCAAAGAAACTCAAAATAAAAGGAGCTTATAAGTATTGCCCAGAACCGGTTTGTTATGTGCCAATTAGGTTATATCTTCATGTATCTTAGGTCCTTCACTGTCTCTGTTTTGATATGGGTATTCACCGTTGCTTTGCGTACTTCATAACTTTTTAATAAAAATGTAAACTCCAGAGAAAAAAATGATAGACCTAGCTAAAACAGTGAACCAAATAAACATGCTCTCATTCAGGTTGGATGCTGAGGCGTCAAGAATTGAAGTAAAGATCAATGAACTGGAAGCAACGCGAGCAAAATCTACCATAAATGACGATATATCATCGGACAAGACGGCTCTTTCCACTGTGGAGGTACTTCTAATATTCATAATTCTAAAGTGTGTTTGGTCCTTTTTTATCATTTTGAACAGAACCACTATTGTGACCTTATATGTATGCATGCACAAATTTATGCATTGATATGTGCATTATGAATGAATTTTGGGGGTGTAAACGGAGCGAATTCGGAGTGGATAATGCTAATGCCAAATTCGTATCTGCCTTTGAATGAGCGGATATGAATACGAATAGTAAACAGATGTCAAAATTTGAAGCCAAATCTGCCTTAAATGGATATGGATACGGAGCGGATAATCCACAAATACGGATTCGAATACGAATATGAATTGTTGGATAATCAAGTTATATGAATTTTAACACAAAAATTAATTAACAATATGAAAATATGAAAATGGATGAATAACAAGGTTCGCTGTCAAAAGATGATTCATTACTGGAAATCCATGTTACATCAATGACATAATAAATGGCTCAAATTTCAACCAATAGGTATGATGGCTATAAGCGTCCTTTTGTCAGGTTGCACCTGGAGCAACATTTAAAATCAATGTGCCAGCCTCAAATCAATGGAAAACGACTAAAAAATAGCTGGTCCATTGCACGAACTCATAGAACGGGAACATGCACAAAAGTTAAAAAAGAAGAAGAAAAAAACAGAAGTCCGGATGTCCGGATAGTTTTTAGTCCAACAAAAAATAGAGAGGTTAGGGAGAGAGAGTATATAACACTTTGGACTTTGGATGCTTCAAACGCTGGAGAGCGTGGAGAGAGGAGAGAGAAACGAGGGCGGTGAATTCGGAGGTGGGTTCCGGATATCTGATCCATTTCTACACCATTTGAGTTATCTGTATCCGAATCCGGTTCTATTCTTCTTATATAAAAGTTATCTGAATTCGGATCTGCCAAATTATCCGACCTGTTTATCCGTATCCAGACTATTAGCAAATTCGGAGCAGATTCGGGATCTGTGTTCAGCCCTATGGAAGATTGTATGCATTTTTGCTATGAAAATGCACATATGCTACATCCCTTGAGGATGTGTGCATGATGGACTTATCTATGTGATGTACATTCATCTATGCAATGTACACGTGTGCGTGATGTAATTTTTGCATGGATGAATATGTTTTACAAACTTTTGTTTTAAAATTGGTTGTTTAGGTTTTCTCATTTGCAAGTGAGCAACTTTGTTATCTATTTACAGTTCTGCATTGTACATATTTTATGTATGCATTTTGCATAGTAAGTGTAAAGATCTGTCCGTGCGTGCAGCGTGCATGATGTGCTTCTCTACATGCATATGTGCATGCCAATTTAATCTGCCTTAATCTTCGTGATTTTTAATTTTTGTAAATAGGCACTCAGAAATGCACTTGCTGAAGCACGGTTGTGCTACAAAATGGAAACTATTGCGCTGAAGAAGAAAACAATTTCCACTGGAGACTCATCAGAAGTGCATTCTCAGAAGGTATATCTTGTTTTATCTACCTCATGTGTTAGGTTTTGATTATTTGAAGAATAGAAAGTTACTGTTTTATTCTGTTAGCTTATCTTTCTTGTTAGGGGTAATGTCATTGCATTCTGCAAAATGTCAACATATGATTCATTCATTTGTTATACTCCAGCGAATTGGAATATCATGCATACCCCTGCAAAGCGCGACGATACTATGCATACCATTATGAAACATGAAAACAATTTCCTCATACCCCCACCCTTAACCTACTTGCTTAATAAATGTGCCCTCAAGTGGCTGCCTCCTTGTTTATTTGATTGTTTATATGAAAATGAGGGAGAAGAGGACAATTATCACATTCTGAAAGAAATAAGGAGATGTTTTTTTTCTTGTTATTATTATTATATCTAGTCGATACTCGATACACACAGTATTTTGCTGCTTGTAGGGCCTCACATAAATTCGTACCTCGGAATGCTATTGCATGAATGCATTTGATTTGGAATTTAATTATTTATTAGGTTGACAAGCTGAAGGTGTTAGCACAATCTCTTGCCAATTCTTCCTCTAAGGCTGAAAAGCGTATTTTAGACCACAGGTCAACCCTCTTCCCCTTCCCACACAAAAAAAAGAAGGAAAAACAAAAAGAAGACAGGAGAAAGATTCTGATTTAGTTGAATTTTCTTTATTTTATTAGAAGTGAAGTGCACTAAGCTGTTTGTTTTTTTTCCTTTAAATTCTCCTAAATAAAAATAGGCGTCAGAAAGAGGAGGCGCTTAACTTCCGTGTAAAAAAGACCAATGAAGTCAGTGTGGTTGAACAGGTAATACCCATCCTGTTAGTTCAGTTTAGTGATGTACTGGTACTGGTTGGAATTTCTATTTAACCAGCATACACTGTCAATATACAGATCTAGTTCTAAAATTTTATTATTTATTATAAAAAAGGAGCTGGTAGCTGAGATTACTGAGCTTGAAAAGGAAAGAGATGAATTGGAAGCTAAATTAAAGAAGGTAAATGGATAATCAAATTTAAATATGACTTCTGTACTTATACACAATTGCTAATTTGAACATGGTTATGTTCATTTGGAATTTTAATTTCTCCTAAATTCAGGTCAATATATCCTTAAATGCGGCAAACTCACGCCTCAAGAAAACAAGGGAAGAAAGAGACCAGTTCGATGAAGCTAGCAACCAAATTGTACTGCACCTTAAAACCAAGGTTCTTATTCTGTTCTTTGTTGGAATTCTTTGTGTCTACCCTTTGAGCTTTTCGTCTTTGCAACCAAACTGTCTATTTGCAGTTTTATGCATATTTGCCAATTAGCATCACTCCTTCAAAAAGTAGTCTGTGCATTTCTAGTAATTTGAGTATCTAAAAGAGTTATTCAAGGGTCATTAATGCAAATGAGAATTTATGTGCACAAAGTTGAAACCTCCACCTAGTTTTACATTTTTAAATGTTGGCTTCTGGAAATCCTAATTTTAATTAAATTTGTTGACTTAAGTAATTTTGACATGCTGAATATTAGCAAGGATGCTTTTGCAAATAGTCTGTAGGTGTGTGGCTTCATATTCCACCCACTAATTTGTAATATTTTTTTTGCCTATTCAACTCTGGAAATTAATCTTTTTTCTTTCATTAAATCACGTCTTTGTTTAGTAGTTGTGCATCTCAGCAATTTCTAATGGCAAGTAAAAAAATCATAATCTTTTAGGGGTGTGTTGCAAATTGAAATCTCTAAAAGGCAAACTATGTGAAACTTCTTCTGACCTCATGTACTTGACATGTAGGAGGATGAGCTGGCTCGGTCAATTGCCTCCTGCAAAGTAGAATCGGAGATTGTGAATACCTGGATTAACTTCTTAGAGGACACCTGGCACCTCAAATCAACTTATACTGAAACAAAGGAGAAGATATCCAGGTAAAAGCAAATTCTATTGTAAAGCAAACTCCTCACATGTGTTTTTACACACCCTCAAAAGTCACACAGAAGTAAGAATTGCATAGACCAAAAATAGGGAAGTTATAAAAACAGAAGAAACTTTCATTTTGCAGGGGAAACTTATTCAGTTGGTCCTAGTCTTGATCAGTAATTCAGTATTGAGGACTGTAATACTTCACATGTTTAGGAATAGAATGAAGTTAGTGATGCAATTTCAACAATATTTTATTACTGTAGCATGTTCTATCTGTTTACTAATTACACTCGTTTTCTTCATTTTTCTTGTCTGAAGTGAGGAATTGGAGAAGAGTAAGAAACGCTTTGCGGAGGTCACAAACCATCATCTTGTTGAATTTAAGGTTTTCTTTCCCCTTATAAACTCTCCCAAAACATGTTTTTCTAAACTTGTTCTGCTGGGTCCACCATCCCTGCCAGGTTTTTTATGAATAGAGTTCAAGGGGATGCCTACAATTTTGTGGGTGTGTACTTATGTTAGAAGAGAATTTTTTTTTTTTTTAACTTGTTGATTGTGTATTTGTGCATTACTTTCTATAACTGTGCATTTGTTGCTCAGGAAATGCTGGGCCCTGCTATTGGCCGCATCAGAACGTTTGTGGATAATTTGCATGTTATTAGCGAGAGGTTACTTTTAACTCTCAATTATTACCCTTTTTGTTTGGTAATTTAGCTGTAGTTTGTTCAGACCTAAAAAATACATTTTAATAATGCTGCTCAGGTCTGAGACGGTAGAAGAGTTAAATCCCAAGAAGTACCTCGAGGAGGAATACTTGGAAACTGAGAAAAAGGTAGTCTAATTAGAATTTAAAATCATTCGTCCATTGCAAGTAACATTGTATCATTTATTTGCTAAGCATGTTGGTCCATTGCAAGTTAATGAAACAAGAAAGAAAGAGAATAAACCTGATATTAGAAAGAAAATAAACACACATTATGAGAACTTAAGTTGCCCACCAAATAAACTGTTGGGAAAAGAGAAACCAGATAAACACTTGCATAAACAAAGAAATACAGTTCAATTATACTCGGTTCTTGTTTTCCCTTTCGTTTCGACACTAATATATCGATTTTCCAGATTGTGACTCTATTTGGTGTGGTTGATCGCATGAAGGATCTATTTTATGCCGAGCAAGGGGACACTTCTAGGTAAATGAGGAATTGAAATTTTCATTGCTGTTAGAAATGAACACAAAAATTATCTTAAACTACAAAAACAGTACATCTCAATGCATTTTATTGGAAATCAAAAGATTCACTGCATATTTCATCTGTACTTATTTGTTTGTTATGTTATTCTTTATAACTTTTCTATTACTATAGGAAAGAAGATCCCAACATAAAAGTTCTTTTTGTTGAGATCGAAAAATTGCAAGAGGAATTCGATTTAATTGCAAGGCCAAAATTAGAAATTGAATCTCCAAAAGGAAAAACCAAAGCCGAGGATAAGTCACAAGCAAGTGCATCTGATGAACCTTCCAAAGCCCAGGATAAGTGGCAAACAAGTGCATCTGCCGAAGGCAAGGTTCCAAATTCACCCAAACCAGCTAAAATTAACTCGCCAAAATCTCCTGTACCAGTCAAACATGATTTGGACCCTGATACTGATCTCTCGAAATTTGAACTGGAATTTGGAAAAGAAGGTAAAGATTATTCAGCTGATGAAATTAGTGGATGGGAGTTCGATGAGCTTGAGGAGGAACTAAGGTCCGAATCAAAATAATTTTAAATATCTTTAATTTGTGCATGTAAACTATATTCTGTTTAAGAGTGCCATCGACAAAATTTTAACTGTTGAAGACATGTTGGGTAGAGTTGTAAAATGCCAAAGTCGGGACTAGCATTGTCGTGTATATAATTTGTTTGTTTCTTGTAATATGCAAACAAAGATACAACCGTTATATGTCATATTTGTTTTTTTAAATCTTATACATTTCTTTCTAGTTTTGGTATTTTTTGTTTTCTTTTATCGTTTCAGCTGTTCCTCGTGTACGGTATACCATGTTAACAATAAAGCATGGAAATGGAATACCTTGCTGCAATAAATCGTTCATGGTGCACAAATTAACCTATTGATGAAATCGGGAGAACTGCTGCTCATATAACATCATACAAGTTCGGTCAAATCAAAGTGACAATCGAAACTGAGACACGAACACTTGAATAAAGCCCCACTCCCATATCATTGGTATAAACGAAAATTCACACTCCTTTGACAGAAATAAAAGAGAACAAAAAACGGGTGGGCACAACTTGAAGCAAATTCTAGTACGTAAGATAAACTGAAAATTCCAACACGGTCTCGACACCATCAGTCTCATGTTGTGTTGCTGCTGAATGGACCACTGCCACCTTGGCAAAGCCATGCGCATTAACGTACTTCCCAGTGCCACCGACAATCGCCAAGTGTGACTCTGAGTCAATAGTGCGGTGGACCCCGAAGAAGCTGATGCTGTCAGCGTACTCATTAGCCTTGAACATCGTTGTCAGTGCTAGAGTCTGGCTTGATCCATCTAACGAGCTGGCCACATAGAATCCCTGATAATTGAAACATCAGCATATATTACATCAATAGAGTGAGATAGTCTTCATAAAAGTGATTCACAAAGAAAACAAATCGTCATGAAATTGAAGTCAGAGATAACCATATGGTACAAACTACAAAGGAGTGCTGACAATAAAAAAAAAAAAAAGCAGTACCATGCATATTTAGCCCGTCCAAAATGGGCAAATAGCAAAAATGGATAAAGGACTGAAGGAGCGAAGTTAGCACAAGTCCAGACTCCAGAACGGTGTAAAATACCACAATATAATACAAAAGGTTCTATGATATCTTGTCATAGATTGGTAATCGTACTGTACTATACTGTACGCAGGCAGAGGAGATCATTTTAACTAAGAAAAAGTATGAAAGTAGAGGGCAATTTATAGAAAACCTGCGCCTTCCCCATTGCCCCTGATCCGAGCTCTGGTCCCTCTGTTAGCTCATCATCAACCACTGTCATTGTCCCAAAAAGCAGTTTCTGCAATGTGGTCCCCTCCGGCAGGCTGCCTCCAGCGAAAAAAGGTACACCATTAGCATTTCCATTGCCGTTATTTGTGTTGACGGCATTTGTGGTGCCCCCGAGACCGGTGAGAAATGGTATGTTGTTGTTATTAATGGCCCCATTGTTGCCGCTATTTACATTGACATTACTATCAAGAGGTAACACCGCACCATTTGGACGTGCAAAAGGTAACTGTGAGCTGACTGCCACGTCATCAACTATACCGGCCACGATTCGGGCTGACGGGTTGGACCCACCGAGTATATCATGCATAAAGAACGTGAGTGGTTGATCCCCAGTTTGTGGTAGGCCGGTTGAAGCAACGGGCGCAGAGGCCGGTGAGACCGCTGATGTGGCAGCTGGGCTGGCTATAGGGGACTCAGCAATGGGGTCAGAGGTTAAGATGCGACCGGCATTTGCAGTGGCGATTAAGAGGAAGAGTGTAAAGATAGAGAGGGAAAGGGATGGAGCTTGTTTTTGCATTTTGAGAGGTTTTTGGAAATTGTTAAGATGGCTGAAGAGAGTATGCTTTGAATATGTTTTGTGTAGTAATGTTGCTTGGCCTTGCTAGCTTTGGTCGCATGTACTGTATTAATAGAGTGGCAAAGGTTGGTTAAGGGTTAATGGAGTGGGTTTAGGTGTATTGGTTGAACCTCTCCGACAACACCTGATGTGATACACACTTATTGGAGATCCATGTGTTAGAATAGCATTAATAGAAGTAATTCGCCTAATCAAACAAAAAGACCGCATAGCGCAGTGGATTAGCGCGTCTGACTTCGGATCAGAAGGTCGTGGGTTCGACTCCCACTGTGGTCGTTTTTTATTTTTTCCTTCTTCGCAGCAAATGAGAAGTCGGAAAAATGAAAATAGAGAAATTTATTCCGTTGCCGGGAGCCCGGGACTGGAACCGTGTCTCTCGTCGTTTTTAACTTTTGCGCAGCAAATGAGGACGCAGAGAAAGAATAATAGAAAACATTATTCCGTTGCCGGGACTCGAACCCGGGTCTCTCGGGTGAGAGCCGAGTATCCTAACCAGCTAGACTACAACGGATTTGTTAAATGGTTTAACTTGTACATATTCGTTGAATTATTTGGTTCATAAGCGGAATTTCACCTGGCTCAACTAATAAAAATGCATCATCATTTCAATGCGAAAAGTAACAAAAAGTATAAAATGTGTTTTTGAAATTAAATTTCAAGATTCACACTTTATCGACAATTTACATAAAATTTGTACTTCAATTTTTATGTAATGTATTACTGTCAAGTGTGAAATTTCTGAGTAACTTCTAGCCATTTGTCGAAATTTTCCCGACAATTATTAGCAGTTTAGCACGGCTCTTAAATATGTAACTTCAAGCCATTTGTTGAAATTTTCTTGAGACGTTATTATACCCGTCTGGATTCTGATTTGCTAGTATCAAGCGGCATGTTGACACCACAATGTGTTGCCTAAAATTTCTGAGTGGACTAAAAATAAATTTGAGTTATGAAAGGAAGAACGAAATGATCCTGTTACCAAACGAATTTGTTTAGTCTGTCCCCTTCTTTTTATAAGATTGAGCAAGTACGCTCAAATAAAAATTGACAACTGTATTAAGTCTATAATGCTTTGACAACAACAAGAAAGTCCAGTTGAATCTAATGGAAAGAACTTAACGGTGATAGAAATTACTCCTAACTGTAATTATATTTATAAAAAAATGCCGTCAATATTCTAGAAGTTATATTTCAAACGAAAAGAAGTTACATTCAACAGATAGCTGGGATGAAGCATTGAGGTTCTGAGGCGAAGCAATTGTATACTTTGTGCGAGTTCAAATGTTCAGGTACTGCACATATTCCGAAATTTTTTAAATTTCAAAATTCTAACATTATCATCGTTTTAAGAAAATTTCAAAAGTTGTCACATGTTCAGACCTAGTATGCACATTATTTTTGACGCGTTGATGCACCAAAATAGTACTACTACTTTTAAATATTTATAAATTCTAATTTCTACTTACGTTCAGATCACAAGCGTGTGATCCTACCGTGTAGTATGATTGGGGTGTCGATCCACAGGGATAGTGTATTAGATTTTAAACAATTTTCACTAGTCTAGGCTATCGGGGGATTTTTAAGAGTTTGATGCGGTAGCGCTAATTGAGTTAAGGTTAAGGTTAAACAGTAAATAGAGAGCCTCTAGGGTTCAGGTTATATCCTTCTTAATTATGCAAAGTATAAATTTCGACGTCTCTATATGTCGCATGCGGCACTGTCACTGTCGCATGCGGCCTAGATTGTCCCACAGCTACCCCGATTTTGCGATCGGCTTTTGGGCTATCAAGACTGAAATATTTTAGGTACGCAATTATATTCTTTTCTTATAATACCCATAGTTGAAATATCTCAAAGACTGAAGTATTTTGGGCTACCAAGACTGAAGTATATATTTTAGATACGCAATTATATTCTAAAATGGCACAGTGGAGCCGGCTCCGTCACGGAACGGCACGCATGTCAGTTACGTGCCGTGACTCGAGTGTTCCGTGCCGTGACCATTCGCGTGTCGTGCCCATCTTTTGAAACTTTGGCACGGCACGGCATGGCACGACAAGTGAAAGATTTAGTCACGGCACAGCACGACACGTAGTCACGCGAGTCACGTGTAATTAGGACCATTAGATATTGAGATTTAATGGTGAATCTTGAATAAACTAACCTAAATTATGATTAAATGGTCACGCGAGTCACGTATGGTCACGGCACGTTTAGGCACAGCTCTCACGTGGCGTGACCATTAGCGTGCCGTGACCACCCCTTGATATTTTGGTCACGGCACGACACGAGACCAAAGTCACGCCGTGTTAGTCACGGCATGACACGTTTTTTCCACTCTATTAGCCACTTATATATATAACATCGATGTGTCGCTGATATTTTTGCAATGAAATATCGATGCACTTCTGCCATTGTTGAGTATTTTAGATATAATGATTTGGTACTCTTTTTGCCTTTAAAATTTATAAACCTTCGTACTCAAAGAATAGGTTAGTTGCAAGCGCACAACCTATCGATTGTAGTATTTAGGTGTCGATCCGCAGGGAGAGAGGGAAACACTAATTTTTAATAAAGAAAACTACTTTTAAAACTGAACAATAAAAGTAAAGTGGGGGGGTTTTGTGTAAAATCGTTGTTTGAAGGAAAATTAAAGTAATTAAAAGTTCGTGACAAAAAGCAATAAAATCGGGTGACAATCAAGTTTGAGAAGTCTAGGGGTATTCGGTCCACAATCCCTTGCTAATTCTATCTACTCGGTTTGTTTAAATTCATGTTTGATTATGACGGGGTTTCTAACCTAAGTTAGCCTTTGGAACAAATATTAATACAAATACCTTGGGTGGACGGATTAATGTGCCTCGAATTCTAGGGCTGTCACTAACCTAGAGGGATATTTAATCACGTGCTTCAAGTGTATATATCGATATTTGTTCTAAGGTGTCCCAATCAAGTTTTGGCTTCACCGCTAAGTCCTTCGCCACACCCTAATCTTAATTTCTATATTTCCAGATTTGAATAATAGAGTTCGGTCGCTTCAATATTCAAACCCCAAGGTATTTGCAATCACAATTTATACTATCCTATATGATCCTAATCTACTTTTAATCAAGAAGACTTAAGCGGGACGCTACAAGTCAAGCACAACAAGTTGCACTATCCTATATGATCCTAATCTACTTTGGGTCTAAATGATCAAAGCGGGACGCTACAAGTCAAGTCGTAAATCATGGAACATCACAAATGATAAATCATGGAAATTAACATCAAATCAAACAATCATAATAAAAACTAAAATCCGAGTAAAATAGAATTAAACAAGTTCATGCTACATGACCTAAACCCCTAGAGAGAAACTAGCCTCTCATGGAGATGCAAGTATTCATCATGAATTCAAGTACAAAATAAGTAAAGACAAAGAGAAACTAACTAGAGAAATAGAATACACCCTTTCCCTAATCAAAACCTTAGTCTTCCTTGCAATTGCTGTGAGAATTCGCCTTCCTTTCTCTTGATTCGCTCCTGTGGTTGATGCTTTATCTCGTGAAAATCTCTCTTAGAATGGTGATCATCATGGAGAAGAAATTCCTTTCCTTTTATAATGGATCTGGAGCATATGGACGTGGGGAATCATTCTAAATCTGTCACAACGTGTCCCCACGTTTCCACCTTCTATTTTCCACCTTTTGAGACGTGGTCTGATGCGCCGAAAATAGAAAATCCTCAAAATGGCAGTTTTTCTTTGGCTCAGGAGTGGAAATTTCTCTAAGTAGAAAATGCGGGTCCCCTGCGGTCGCACTATGGTCGCATTTTCTTCTAAGTTGCTGGATTTCTTCACCAAAATTCGGCTAAGTAGGAAATGCGTCCGCACCAATATTTAGTGCGTCCGCATTCCTCTCGGACTTTTCCTCTGGGGCTTGCTGGACCTTGGTTTTTCTTCTAAGTGCTTAGTGCGGCCGCACTAAAGTTCAGTGCGTCCGCACTTTGGTCCTTTTTCTTGTTTTCCTGCGAATTTCACGTAGACAAATGCAGTAACTTGATTCTAGGGGTATTTAATCCTAAGTTATACTAAAATACATGATATTTGGTGCTATTATGCGATGAAAACCTGATCGAATATATATATAAATTAAACCTATCAAATTCCCCCAAGCTTGAACCTTGCTTGTCCCCAAGCAAAACCTAACTTGAGCTATCAATTCGATCCCATTGGTACACCTTATATCAAGTATATTTAAATGAAAAATTTGTATGATCTTGTCAAAAATTAAAAACCCTCATGCAAATTTCCCAATTTTCAAGTTTAACCCTTGGATAATTTCGACTCAACCCCACAATTCGATTACTCTAACTTTTATTTCCTTAAAGGTCTAGAATTCATGAACTTTGTTTACCCAAATTGATTAAAAGAAATGCTATCTTAAACATGGAATTTTCAAATTCCCCCAAGCTTGAATAAAACTTAGGTTAGAAATTTTGCGGACTACGTGTGTTGATACATGCATTTTCTCATTTTTGTTGTTGCTTTTGATTTTCTCATTTTGAATTTTTCTTTTATGATTTAGCACTATGTTCCCTATCCTCAATTAAGCATCGGTTGGTTACAAGTAGTTAACCGTACCCGACCGTTCTAATTCAAGGGTGCTTTGCATGCTCTTAGTCCACCCTTCCATTAACACGAATGTCAATTTTATCGGGAGACTAGCGGAGCAAGAGTGCTAAGGACTCATAACCATAAGTACGTCATGAAGCCGTAACATAGGTCATTGGAGTCACCTTTTATTTTCCAAAGTTTTTCAATTTTTACTCATTTTCTCAACATACATGCATATATCATGAATACACACATCCCTAAGCATTCTTTCATACTTGTGGATATCCCAATTTTTCCAAACTTAAAATTCCCATATCTAAATAGCTTCTCTAATCCATTTAAATTCCAAATGTTCTAATTTCATCAACCTTTATTTCCACAAAGTTTTTCGCCCAATTATGTGGTCATTTCCAATTGTTCCAAGGGTTTTACCTAAAATTCGCAAAAATTGCATGAACATCCCTAATTTTCGTCAATCACCCAAATTTACCACATCCTACGAAAAAATTTAAAAAAAATTTAAAATTGCTGAAATTTAAACATGATCCTAAATGCACATGCAAGATACATTTTCTTCCCATCCCCCAAGCTTAAATCAAGCATTGTCCCCAATGCTGAAAATAAACAAAAGTAAATAAGAAGAAATATGGACTTAACTTATTGGCGGAAGTCGGTGGTAGTACGAGGCAAAGTGGCCTCACGGGGCGTCGCCCCCATCCATGTCCTCATCCTCATCATCTTGCTCTTGCTCCTCGGTCTCCTCACCATCATTATTTGGTGCGTTGGCTGCCACGGCTTGTTGTTGCTCCTCCGCTGCTCGACCGGCACGCCTAACATATGGTGGAGTAGGCGGCTCATCTTCAAAATCGGCATTGGCTTGTTGGCATGCCATACGAGAGTAGTACATGGCATTGTTGGTCGTGGTCTCAATGTCATTGAGACGCCCGTCGAGGTAAAGGCGGAAGTCCATCATGTAGTCCATAATTTGTTGATTGGTTGGACCTTCTTGAGGAGGAGGTGCGGCTTGAGCTGGTTGTGGTACTTCGGTTGGAAGAGGGTCATCCGCTATAGACCATGTTGCATCATTCAACGGATCGATCTCAACTTGAAGAGGTAGCCGGTGTCGGATTGTCCCTGGACCAATGTTGATCCAGTATTCATCATACATGGATCTCTCAATCAACGTGGCACGGACTAAGCCTTGTAAATCGACAAGGGTTGGACCATCCACAATATCATTCCCAAATGGCAATTGTAGAGCCCTCGCAATTTTAGTGATAATACCTCCCACTCGGATTTTACCATGCTGCTGCCTATTGGTTGCTACGGTGTGGAGATGCTTGGCCAAATTGTAGCCAATGTGAGGCATGTAGTTCATTTCCCCGTTGTTCCTTCGCAACATGCAACACATGTAGAATAGCTCCTTGATGTTGATGACGGAGGCAGTCTCTCCTCGAGCAAAGATGGAGTAGCTAAGAACTCGCTGGATGTATCGCAAGGTAGGGTGGAGAATGTTCTTTGTCCTTTGATGGCCGAGAATGCCATCCTCACAAGTTAGACGCCGGAATTGTGCAACGGACATGTCATGGAAGAAATCAGTGGTTGTGCGCATTGCATTGACATCTTGATTGGGTATATGGAGGAGAGACATGAGTTTGGCGGAATTCATGGAATGGGCATACCCTCCGAGGTTGAATTCAAGGACACGCCTACCTCGGTCAAACTCAACGGAGGAGAGGAACTCGAGTGTGATTCCCTTGTAGGTTGGGACTTCATCGCTAAGGAAGTCCCAAAGGTCGAGCCGTGAGGTGAGCATTTGGACCGAGTTGGTGAGACCGAGTACATCGAGGGCCTCGACATCGATCCAACGAGATGGTTCAACGGTTCGGCGCCGCTCATTGAAACTCTTGCGGCTTCGTTGCTCGTCATTCAAGGGCTTTGCCGTTGGATAGTTCGATTGGCTAGATTGCCCTTCCTCACCCTTTCGCTTCTTGCCAGCTAGTTTCTTTTTTTTAAACATGGTAACCCGTTTGTAGATCGCAAAATCCCGTGATGTGGTGCTTGAATGGCGAAAAGGTGGCGAGGCGGCTTGAAGATGCGAGGAGAGTGGAAATGGCGGCGGCTAGGGCTAGGAGAGAAGAGGGGGAGGCTTGGTGAAGGTGAGAAGAGGAGAGATTTGTTGTTGGAGAGGGAGAGAAGAGATTGAGGGAGAGATTCGGCCAATTTTAGAGAAAAACTGAAAAGAGCAAAATGGGAGAGAGAGAGAAAGGTGAAGGGGCGCCTAGGTTTTAAAAAGAAAATTTTCTGCGTGCGGACGCACTGGGGTTTGGTGCGGACGCACCGAGGCTTTGGAGTTAGAAAAATTTGTCAAAGTCGAAGTGCGGCCTCCGTGCGAGCGCATTCCTCTCGGTTAGCCAGATGCGACCCTTGTGCGTGTCTCCTGCGATCGCACTGCTTCAATGTTCTCCCAGTTTTGCGGCCAAGTAGAAAATGCGGACGCACCAACTTTTTGTGCGGACGCATTGCGTTCAGTCTAGTCAATTTTGATGGTTTAACCTGTCTAAAAAATATTCTAAGTAGGTAGTGCGGACGCACTGAAGTTTAGTGCGGACGCACTCAGGTTATTATCATGAGTTTTTGACCTGAAAAATTGGCTGAATCATTAAAAATTGTAATTTTTGAAAAAGTAAAAATTAAATAAAAACAGTAAAAACCTTGGGTTGCCTCCCAAGAAGCGCTCAATTTTACGTCGTGAGCTCGACATGGCTTTGGGCTCATTGACGAGTGGGGTTGGCTAGGTAGGAGCCGTCCACCTTTTCTATTGGATCTTCATAGTTGAAGTGCTTAAGGCGTTGTCCATTGACCTTAAAAGAACCCGTGTTGTTGCTCCAAATCTCGATCGCTCCATTGTTAAAAACCTTCCGGATTTGGTATGGGCCATTCCATCTTGACTTCAATTTTCCGGGAAAGAGGCGAAGTCGCGAATTGTATAGCAAGACCATTTCTCCTTCGTGAAATTCTCGCTTCATGATGTGTTTGTCATGCCACCTCTTTGTCTTTTCCTTGTATAGCTTGGCATTTTCGTATGCATTGAGGCGCAGTTCATCCAACTCATGTAGGTTGAGAATTCGTTTTGCACCGGCGGCTTTTAGATCGAAATTTAGCGCTCTTATCGCCCAATACGCCTTGTGCTCGAGTTCAACCGGTAAGTGACATGGTTTGCCATAGACCAATTTAAAGGGAGTCATACCTATTGGTGTCTTGTAGGCGGTGCGGTATGCCCAAAGCGATTCATCAAGTTTTAGCGACCAATCTTTTCTCGATGTGTTGACAACCTTTTGCAAGATGCTTTTTATCTCACGATTGGAAACTTCAACTTGCCCGTTTGTTTGAGGGTGGTAAGGTGTGGCTACCTTGTGCTTGACTCCGTATTTGAGTAGGAGATTGTCGAATTGGCGGTTGATGAAATGAGAGCCGCCATCGCTAATCACCACTCGTGGTACTCCAAACCTAGGAAAAATAATTCTTTGAAAAAGCTTTCTTACCACGGAGGAGTCGGCGGTTGGACTTGCCACGGCCTCTACCCATTTTGACACATAATCGACCGCTACAAGGATGTACTTGTTGTTGCATGAACATGGAAAAGGGCCCATGAAATCAACTCCCCATACATCGAAAATCTCAACTTCTAGGATCCCTTGGAGAGGCATCTCATGTCTTTTTGATATGTTGCCGGTTCGTTGACACTTGTCGCACTTAAGCACATATTCTCGTGTATCTTTGAAAATTGTCGGCCAATAGAATCCGGCTTGAAGAACTTTTGCTGCAGTTTTGTCGGTTGAGGCATGTCCTCCATAGGCGGACGAATGGCAACATTGGAGAATTTGGTTCACCTCTTCTTGTGGTACACAACGCCTATGTATACCGTCTACCCCCAATTGAAATAACAAAGGTTCATCCCAATAATAGTTTTTAACATCTGAAAAGAATTTCTTCCTTTGTGTGTAAGAGAGCTCCGGGGGTACCAACCCACATGCTAAATAATTAACATAATCCGCATACCAAGGGGCGTCTAGGCTTTGTACTGTGTATAGCTGCTCATCAATGAATGAATCGTCTATCGGCAAGTCCCCTTCTTTTGGTGTGTTATTGATGCGTGAAAGGTGGTCCGCCACAGAGTTTTCGGTCCCTTTCTTGTCTTTAATCTCTAGGTCGAACTCTTGGAGGAGGAGGATCCACCTAATTAGGCGTGGTTTGGCATCTTTCTTGTTGAGAAGGTATCGGATTGCCGCATGATCGGTGTACACCACCACCTTAGATCCCACCAAATATTGTCGAAATTTGTTGATGGCGAAGATTACCGCTAAAAATTCCTTTTCGGTTATGGTGTAATTCATTTGAGCCTCATCTAATACCTTGCTTGCGTAATAGATCACATGTGGCTTGTTGTCGGCTCGCTGTCCTAGGACGGCTCCCACGGCGTAGTCGCTTGCATCGCACATAATTTCAAAAGGAGCATCCCAATTCGGAGGTCGGAGAATTGGAGCTGAAATTAGTGCTTCTTTAATCCTGCAAAAAGCTTCAATGCAAGGTGCATCAAATTTAAATTCAACATTTTGCATTGTCAAATTAGTAAGAGGTTTGCAAATTTTCGAAAAATCTTTGATGAATCGCCTATAGAATCCCGCATGTCCTAGAAAGCTTCGCACATCTTTTACGCATGTTGGATAGGGCAATTTCTCTATCACCTCCACCTTGGCTTTGTCGACTTCTAATCCCTTGGATGACACCACATGGCCTAGGACAACTCCTTGTTGCACCATGAAATGACATTTCTCCCAATTGAGTACTAAATTGACCTGCTCACAACGTTCTAAAACTTTGATTAAATTAGTTAAGCAATTGTCAAACGAAGTACCAAATACGGAAAAATCATCCATGAAAACCTCCACAGAATTTTCTAACAAATCAGAAAATATAGCCATCATGGCTCTTTGGAATGTAGCTGGTGCATTACATAAACCAAACGGCATCCTACGATACGCGAACGTACCATAAGGACAAGTAAATGTTGTTTTCTCTTGGTCATCGGGGTGAATTGGAATTTGAAAGAAACCACTATACCCATCTAAGTAGCAAAAATGTGAATGGTAAGCGAGTCTTTCGAGCATTTGGTCGACAAAGGGTAGAGGGAAATGGTCCTTCCTTGTTGCATTGTTTAGCTTGCGGTAGTCGATGCACATTCGCCAACCAGTCACCACCCTTGTTGATATCATCTTGTCGCCTTCGCCTTTCACCACTGTGGTACCACCTTTCTTTGGCACAACATGAACCGGACTTACCCATTTTGAATCGGAGATTGGGTAGATGATGCTTGCATCTAGGAGTTTGATGATTTCCTTCTTTACGACTTCTTTGAGATTCGGGTTGAGTCTTCTTTGCGATTCGATAGAAGGCTTGTGATCATCCTCCATTAAGATTCTGTGCATGCAAAAGGAGGGGCTAATTTCGGTTAGATCATCGATTGTATACCCGATAGCCTTCCTATGCAATCTTAGTTCATGAAGGAGCTTCTCGGTTTGATCTTTGTTGAGCTCGGAATTGACTATCACCGGATATGTTTCATCTGTCCCCAGGTACTCATAACGAAGATTAGGTAGCAAGGGCTTGAGTTCGACCTTCGGTGGTGCGGAACTGGTCGATTTGGCTTCGATCTGAGCTATTTGGGCCTGAGTGCGGACGCACTCATATTCAGTGCGGACGCACTGCTCCTGGATAAGTGAAATTTGGGTATCTGAGGCTTTAGTGCGGGCGGAGTGCGGACGCACGGGGGTTGAATTTGGAAAAGTGCGGACGCACTGTGGGCTGGTGCGGACGCACTGCGCTCGGTCTGGCGCATCTGACTCTTCTTCTGTGAAAGTGCGGACGCACTGTGGATTGGTGCGGACGGGATCCTCGGCCAGCAGAGGGTCAAGAATGTTCTCCACCCGGCCCTCCGATATCTCCAGCAGGTACTTTCTCACACTCTCTTTGCCCGTGGGGAGAGCGCATCGGTCTTCAACCTCGGAGATATGGTATATGTTTGCAGCATGCTTCGACGCAACAATGGCGAGATGGCGTACATGCCGCACATTGGGTACAACTTGGCCAAACACATGCAAAATGTGTCGCACAACATGCGATCGGGCGGAATGATTCAAATTGGCGGTATCGTCACAAAGATTGCCCGGCACTTGCAAATACCGACCGGTGAAGATGTGATACTCGGGTACACGCTTGTCGACCTAGATGGTCTATTTCGGGCGAGGCTCATCCGTTGGGACGACATTGAAGAGGCTTGGATCAATTTGGGCCCAAAGGACAACATCCGACACCGGTTGCCTCTAGAAACTCAAATAGATCCTTTGGACACCGACACATGGAAAATTGTTGATGAGCCACTCGAGCCACCGCTACCACCGCCGCCGCAACCACAAAAACCGCCACAGCAAGCCGCACCCGATGCCGCACAAGCACAAGGCATACCAACCAACCAACAAATCTGGGATTTTATGCAGACCATGAACACCTCCATCAACAATTTGAGCATCAATGTTGGTAATCGCATGGATCGCATGGATGGGCGTATGGATGTCTTTGACCGCCGATTTGATGAGGTAGAGGCCGAGGCCGCCCGAGCGACCTACTATTCCCACCGAGGATGCATGCACGCAAACCCGCATTTTGAGGATGATCCACCAACACCGCCGTACCAAAGACGGGCCACTCAAAGGAGAGAGTACGAGATGGCGCTGGAGCGTGAGGCGGCGAGACTAGCACAAGAGGCCGGCAACAATGAAGAAGAGGAGAATGAGGCCGAAGACATGGATCGTGACGAGGATTGATCCAGCGCAGCACCACCACCATATTACGCCAGTAAAGTAGTTCATGTTTCTTCTCTCTTTTTAGTTTATTTTTAGCACTGAGGACACTGCTTTATTTAAGCTTGGGGGATGGGAAGAAATTGTATCTGCATGCATATTTATTATTCAGTTTTCGAAACTTTTTAGGATTTATAACCTTGTTTTTTTTACTTGACCATGAATAGGATTTGTGATTTTGAACTTAATTGCTTGCGATTACGAATTTATCAAGACGTTTTACGAGGTTATGAAAAATAGAGTCTTGCATAATTGGACTTAATTGTCTAAAAATGCATAAAGTATAAAATCATGTTTAAAAGTTTTGTAAAAAAATTGGCAAAAATAAAAATTTTGATAAACTTGAGTGATTGACAAAACTTAAAAGTATTCTTGCACGATTTTTCAAATTTTCGGTAAAATCCTTAAAATAAATTTGAAATGACGACATAGTTCGGCGAAAAACTGTGGGAATAAAGGTATTTGAAAAATGAGAAATTAGAAATTCAAATTTATTAGAGAAGCCATTTAGATTTGGAAATTTTAAATTAGGAAAAATTCGGATATCCGTGAGTATGAAAGAATACTTAGGATGTGTGTATTCATGATATGTGCATAAATGTTGAAAAATTAGATAAAATTGAAAAAATTTGGAAAATAAAAATGAGATTCCAATGACCTATGTTACGGCTTCATGACGTACTTATGGTTATGAGTCCTTAGCACTCTTGCTCCGCTAGTCTCCCGATAAAATTGACATTCATGTTAGTGGAAGGGTTAGACTAAGAGCATGCAAAGCACCCTTGAATTAGAACGATTGGGTACGGTTAACTACTTGTAACTAACCGGTGCTTAAATGAGGATGGGGAAAATAGTGCTAAAATCGTGAAAAAGTGTTCAAAGTGAGAAAATCAAAAGCAACAAAGACAAAAGAATATACATGTATCAACACACGAAGTTCGTAATTATTCTTACCCAAGTTTGATTCAAGCTTGGGGGTATTTTGAAAATTCTAAATTTTAAATGGCATATCTTTTAAATTTGGGTATACGAAGTTCACAAATTCAAAAGCCTTTAAGGAAATAAAAGTTAGAGTAATCGAATTGTGGGTTGATTCATAATTATTCGAGGGTTGAACTTGGGATTTGGGAAATATGCATGGAGTTTTTTTTTAAATTTTTGGCAAGATCATACAAGTTTTTCATTTTGAGAAATATATACTTGATATAGGGTTGAATTGTAGATCGAATTATAGTTCAAGTTTAAATGTTGCTTGGGGACAAGCAAATTTCAAGCTTGGGGGTATTTGATAGGTGTATTTTATATACACCATCGATCTAGTTTTATCATAAAATAACACCAAATATCTTGTATTTTGGGATATAAAGCGAATATAATACACCAAGAATCAAGTTACTGCGTTCGCTCGATGTTTCAATGCAGGAAACAGTGCAAAATGAAGAAAAACCGCCCAGTGCGGACGCACTCCCAGCCAGTGCGGACGCACTGGGTACTTAGCCAATTTTCCAGCATCGCAGACCTCACAGATGAAAAGTCCGAGCGTAATGCGGACGCACTCACCTTCAGTGCGGACGCATTCACTACATAGCCGATTTTTGCAACTTCCAGAATTTCCAGAAAAACAGAAGTTCAAGGTCAGTGCGGACGCACTCACATCCAGTGCGGACGCACTCAGTACTTGACCGATTTTTGAAATCTTCATATTCCTTGGAAAACAGAAAATTAAATTTCAGTGCGGACGCACTCACATCCAGTGCGGACGCACTCAGGAAATTTTGCAGAAAATCCAGAAAAGGAAACTTGGAACCAAAGGAGATTTGGAGTCGGTGCGACCCAGACCACCCGCACTCAACTCCAGTGCGGACGCACTGGACTCGCAGACAGCCAGAAATTCGCATTTTCAAGAGGTTTTCTATTCTGGGCTTCCAAGGAACACGTTTTAGAAGGCCGAAAATAGCCATGGCAGTCTGAGGAGTGCACCCACTAACTCCACTTCTATCCTCTAAATTGGGCAAGGCCTTTGACTATAAAAGGAGAAGAATTTCGTCTCTCTCATTATCCATTATTATATCCATTTTCCACATATTGAGAGAGAGAGATCCTGCAGAAATTCTCGAAGCTTTTCAAGGAAGAGAAAGGAGAAGATTCAAGCAAGGAGTCGGCAAGATCGAGGTTTTAGATCTAAGAAAGGGTGTAATCATTTCTTTATCTTATTTCTTATTGTTTTTGCCAATCTTTGTTATGGATCTCTCCAAGAGAGAGTAGTTCTCTTTCTAGGGGTTTAGGTCATGTAGCATGAACTTGTTTAATTCTATTTTACTCGGATTTTAGTTTTTATTATGATTGTTTGATTTGATGTTAATTTCTGTGATTTATTATTTGTGATGTTCCATGATTTGTACTTGAATTGTAGCGTCCCGCTTTGATCATTTAGACCCAAAGTAGATTAGGATCATATAGGATAGTGCAACTTGTTGTGTTTGACTTGTAGCGTCCCGCTTAAGTCTTCTTGATTAAAAGTAGATTAGGATCATATATGATAGTATAAATTGTGATTGCAATTACCTTAGGATTTGAATTATAAGCGACCGTACTTTTGTATTCAAATCTGGAAAAACAGAAATTAAGGTTAAGGTTTGGTGAAGGACTTAGCGGTGAAGTCAAAACTTGATTAGGACACCTTAGAACAAATATCGATATATACATTTGAAGCACGTGATTAAATATCCCTCTAGGTTAGTGACAGCCCTAGAATTCGAGGCACATTAATCCGTCCACCCAAAGTATTCGTATTAATATTTGTTCCAAAGGCTAACTTAGGTTAGAAACCTCGTCATAATCAAACATGAATTTAAACAAACCGAGTAGATAGAATTAGCAAGGGATTGTGGACCGAATACCCCTAGACTTCTCAAACTTGATTTTCACCCGACTTTATTGCTTTTTGTTACGAACTTTTAGTTTACTTTAATTTTCCTTTAAAAACGAAATTACACAAAAACCCCCCTTTTTACTTTTATTGTTCAGTTTAGAAGTAGTTTTCTTTATTAAAAATTAGTATTTCCCTATCTCCTTGCGGATCGACACCTTAATACTACAATCGATAGGTTGTGCGCTTGCAACTAACCTATTCATTGAGTACGAAGGTTTTATAAATTTAAAGGCAAAAAGAGTACAAAATCTCTATATCTAAAATACTCAACAATTTGCGCGCATGACCCCAATTCGGAAAGCTTGAGACGAAACTCGAATTTGGGCCGACGGAATCATAATTGCAAAAAATCATCGTTTAAAGCCTAAAAAATACACACAACGACCCGTATGCGGCTAGTGACAATGTCGTATGCAGCATAGTGAAATTGTTAAAAGTCAGTACCTACAAAAAACGTCATGCAGCTAGTGAATTTAATTTGACAATAACCAGGATTCTAAAATTGAGTATTTTTCATTTTGTAATTATTGTAATTTTTTTGCATATTTCAGTATAATTTAACGTAATTTAGTATAATTTAGCGTAATTTAACATAATTTCAAGTAATTTACCGTATTTTAGTTTAAATATGCTAATTATATATCAAAAGAAGTAATCTAACAAATATTAAAAAAAATGAATTTTTAATGTTAGATTTCAACATCTTGCTCTCATAGTCTCTAAAAAAAAATTCTTGGGTACCGGCCATTAAATGGCCAGTACTGTATTAAAAAAAATTTGGGTACCGGCCAGAAAATAACCGGTATGGGTATTTTTATAACTTCCCAGAGGATCTGGGTATATATATTAATTTCTATTAAACTTTGGATATTAATAAAAATGTCGGCAATTTTTATATCGTCCGATCTAATTGAAGATTCGTGCATATGGGATTGATCTAATCTAAAAACTTTCACTGGAAGTCTGGAACAATCAAATTTCGCTATTCAGTAACTGGACGTTACTGCATCTGTCCAGTGGAGTAAAACCCCCCAAGCCCCGACCCCCTCTCTCTCACACGCGATCTCCCTTCTCTCAGAGTCTCTCTAAACCTAAATCACACTAGGCGATTTCTGCCCCGCTCATCTCCTCTCTCGGCGCCAACTTCTCCAGTGACAACCGCTCCTCTTTCTCAGCACATTCTTGGTAAACCGTCTAGACCCTTTTTGTTCCTTTGCTCAGTGTTGAGCTACTCTTGCTGGTGGGCTCAGCCCCTTGAACTGTGAATTTATGAGAATTTGTGTTGATTGCTTGTGGTTGTTAACACCGCTCGAATCAGATTTTTGGGGAATTTCTCAATTTGTGAAAGACGAACCGAACTATCGCAGTACTTGTGTTATGTATTGCTCGCTGCTTTTTGCTTTGTTCGGGGCGTGTATCTAAAATTTGTAGTTTGAATTGTGTGAATTGATCTCTTAAAGGGAACAAGGATCTCTTATATGAATTAAATTATAACAAATGCCTTCTCTAAAATTTTGTAAGAGTCTGCATACATAGACATGCTGTATCAATCAAGTGGATTAAACATTTTTATAAATTTGATTCTATTACTAAAGTGGGCTACTATTTTTACCAATTCCTAACAGAATCTTTGGTAAATTGTGGTGCATTTTCTTTGGCAAATCTGATTCGGTTTACAGAGAATCTAATTTAAGGGAGAGAGAGCTTTGGCAAAGGCACTAGTAACTAGTGATGATATCTTATCTGTGTAAGTTAAAAAATTATAATCTTTCAGTAGTATAGTGATCTCTATGTCAGTACTTGGTAACAATTCGATGTTGTTCATTATTATGAAAGCAAAACGTAAACAAGTAAATCAGAATTAAGAAAACCAGTTGTAAACATTAAGAAAACTAGTAGAGCTAATGCAATCAAGGGTAATTTGCAAATTTTCCTTTTTGTTTCCGCTGGAATTTTTCTGTTCTGGTACAACTAATCTTAGTTATTCAATTAAGGGTAATATGCTTGTATTATTTGTTTTTTCTTCATTTTAATAATTTCTACTAAGTATTGATCTGTTCATCCAATTAACAGAGAGCATAAGGCCTTGGAAAGGATAATAAAAAAGCTTACAATAGTGAGGACAATGATGAGGATGAAGATGTTGGAGATGACAAATCTGAACGATGTGTTGTATTGTTATTTGTTTTCTTTTGTTAGAGTAATGTTGGTTTTCTATTAGTACATTTTTTTTTGTTCTGGTATAGTGCATTTTTTTGTACAAGTTGCAGTCAAGGGTATTTTAGAAAAAATGGAAATTCATCATTTATACTTTCTGTTTCTATTAATTGTGCAGTGGAACTAATTTTGTTACTTTGCAATTGTTTACTCCAGCAATTAAACTGCAATTAAACAAGCACTAGAGCAGTAAAAAAAACTGAATCTGTATTCATCGTAACTGTACTTAGCCTATGCTTACAAAAGCTAAACAATAAGATCTGAATCTCAACATAAGAAAAATAAAATTAATTAAGTATCACTACTCTAACAATGTTTATATACTTCATGCACAATCTGGAGTGAGCATTCCTTTAGTACCATCTGTAAGTAAAAAAAAATATAAGTTTAGAAAGTTAAAGGGATACTGCTGATACGTCCCTTCCCAAGGGGTGAGCGGGCCGTATTTGGACTTGGTCCGGTAAGTTACGGGCACGTCCTGTCTTGGGGGAGCAGGCCGTAAGGGAACTGGGTCCTGATAATTGGGTTTGTCCCATTTCGAGTAAAATGGGCCGAGATTGTAAACACGTGGGGTGTTGGTGAGGTATCAACGCTCTAACCCTTCAGATACCTCTCCTTCAAATAAATGCGATTGATCCCCTTTTAATGAAGAATTTTCTGCCTTAAATAGGGGGCGTCTTACTGTAGCGGTGTCTTGTCATCATTAATGACTAAAGTCCGCATAATAGCTGAAGGCATCCGCATAATAGGCGGTAATTGTTGTCCCTTAGGCACCACTAATTTCGAAAATAAATAAATAATTACAAATAAAATAAGGTAGATGAGTTTAGAGAAATTTGACACAAGGAGTGATAACGGAGTTCGGCTTAAAATGCCTACGTCTCCGGGGTGTCGCAACCGCTTCTCGATGCGCCTTTCTATTACCCAAAAGAGAAATGTTACAACTTGTGAACCGGTGAGCCCATACAACCAATGGAAAGTCACACGACCAACTAGGATTGAGAACGAAGTCTCGAAGTTTGAAATCTCAAGATGAACACTCAAGAACTCACTCTAACCTAATCTAACTTAAGATTAGTGAAGTGGATTTGAGGTTGTTTGAGGGATATTGAAGTTTTTGTTCTCACAACAATGGAGGAACTTGAGCTCACAGAAAATTGCTTTTGAAATTATTAGGGTCGGCTGTCTTAATGAAGAGGAGAACCCTAAGGTTCTATTTATAGTGGCAGCTTTCAAATGAGCTATCTGCCATAAAACGTCCCAACGTTTTGTAAAACGTAGAAAACGTTTTAGTTCAAAAATTCAAATTTCTGTGATAATTCCTAAAACGTTGCCAACGTTTAACAAACGTTGCAAGACGTTTTTTCCTACAAATTTATCGATTAAAATGCTATTTTGAAGTCTAAAAAATGAATTAAAACGTCCAGACGTTTTGACAAACGTCTACAACGTTTTATAGTATTTTTCAGCTTTTAATCGATTAATTTCTAGGTTTTTCACACTGATAAACGTCTGAACGTTTTGTTAAACGTTCTAACGTTTTGTCCCTGTAAATCAACATCAAAGCTACTTTACCAAATATAATTTTACAGTTTAAACTCTTGATAAATAACTTGATGATTTCTTCAGTTCAAGTGCTCTTAATTGCAATTCCAATTGTCTTGAACCTGCACTTTTTCTAAAATAGAGAAAATCGTAAAATTCAATAATTGTATGTTTTGCAAATTAGTCAAATAGACTAAAAGAGAATTGCTTGAAACAACAGTAATATTCGCATAATTTGGCGGTGACATGAAGTCAATATTGGGCTGGGTCTCTTTGACCAAGGCCTAATCCGACTTCCCCAGCCAAGTTGTCTTTAAGCCGAACAGCAAGGCCTTATGTCGGTCTACTTTTATTTGTTCGGCGTTTTAGGTCTCAAGCCTTGTTCTGTTTGATCTCGGGCTGGCCCCAGGAGGGGTCTGAATCCCGATTGTTTTTTATCTTGGGCTGGCCCCGGGAGGGGGTCCGAGTCCCGATTGTTTTTTATCTCGGGCTGGCTCCGAGAGGGGGTCCGAGTCCCGATTGTTTTTTATCTCGGGCTGGCCCCGGGAGGAGGTCCGAGTTCCGATTGTTTTTTATCTCGGGCTGGCCCCGGGAGGAGGTCCGACTCAAGATTGTTTTTTATCTCAGGCTGGCCCCGGAAGGGGGTCCGAGTCCCGGATTGTCCTTTAGGCCATAGCCTGTATGGGGGGGGTCCTACTTTGCTTTATTTTGGGCCGGTCCTTTGTGGATTTGAATCCAAAATGCTTTATGGGCCAAGACTTGGGCCTATTAAGGGCCATTGACACATGGACCTATCAACTGCAATCTGTCATTATACCAGATGAGCAACTTAATCCAATATTATGCAATAATTAAATCTGATTAATTATGTTGTTTAAGGCCTGATATGCTCAGTTCAACCCATTGTACAACTTAATCCAAATTTATTTATCAACTTAAAAGGATGCAATTTAAAAGTAAAGTATGTACTGTGAAGTTAAATGAACTCAAAAATCAGAAAAGTAAAAATTATCATTCTTAACATCAAAATCAGAGAAGTGAAGAAAAGTAAAATCTATCATTTTTAATATCATAAAAGTAATAACAACAAAAACAGATTAATAACATCTATCATTCTTAACAACATAACAAAATAGATCCACAATACATCAATCCTTATTTTTAAGGAGAAACATGATAATTATGAAAAGTTAAGCAGTATTGAAAAATTATACTTATTTAAAAGTTTATTTAAAAGTTTTTCTTCCTGCCATTGTCAGATGAATCAGAAGAGCTGCGACACTTTTTTTCTCAAATTTTGATTTTATCAATCTGCTTTTATCCTAAAATATAGATCCACAATACAATCAATCCTTCAATATATTAATTAGGAAGAACTTGCTTTGGTTCAGTGGCAAATGCACATGGCTCCAATGTGGGAGGTAATGGGTTCGAAATCCACAAAATAAAAAAATTCTCTTTAATATACATAGAAGTTTGAAAGTGTGTTAGGTGGCTTGACCTCTAACTCATGATTTCAAAAACAATATATCAATTAGGTTTTACTATTAGAGAAACTACTTAAAGAAATTAAATCAAAGATATTTTGTCACAACATAGACACCTCAATAACAGAAAATTATAATTTCTGGTGCAAATAAGGCGCTTCAAGATGTGAAATAAGTCATTCAATCATCCTAGACTGGTGGGAAGATAAAAACCTAGAAAATTTGATTACGCTAAAAACCTTAAACCCGCTACTTCAAATTTGTGCGATTTCTGATTTCTCCCTTCGAATGGAGATACCAATTTTGAGGGAGCATTTTGGTGGACTGGTGCGATAATATTAATACCAATTTCAGGTCGGAGAGAGTCTAAGAGAGAAGGGAGATCGCGTGTGAGAGAGAGGGGTTTGGGCACGAATCTTCAATACATCAATCCTTATTTTTAGATTAGATCAATCCAATATGCACGAATCGGACGGTTTAAACATTAGTTGCTCCATACCTCCGGAACAAACGTTTTAATATTACCCATTCTTTATTCATATATATATATATATATATATATATATATATATATATATATATATATCGGTTGGCTAAGATTAAAGTGGTATGACCAAGGTCTTGGTGCTACTAATTAGTTTTTGCGATTTTAATGTTCAAATAGTTGATATGAAGTACTCAACGTGTTCTCCATATTAAAATGTGCTTGAAGACAAAATTTTACATTTTTTTACTATTTTTTATGGATTTTTGAAAATCATTATTTTTCATAATAAAAAATAAATAAATAAAATCTGAAAATCACTGATTTTAAAAAATCCATAAAAATTTTCAAAAAATTTCAAAAAATGTAAAATTTGGTCTCCAAGTACATTTTAATATGGAGAACACATTGAGCACTTCAGATCAATTATTTGGAACTTTAAAAATCGCAAAAACGAATTGGTAGTACCAAGACCTTGGTCATACCACTTTGATCTTAGCCAACCCCCTCTTCTCTCTCTCTATATATATATTAAATATGGAAGTACTTAAAAGAACCAACATAAATCAAAGACACATTTGTGGGTTGTATGTGACAGAATCACTACAAGAATACTGGCCTTTCCCGGCGCTTAAAAATGCCACTATAGGCCTCAGAAAATGCCGCGAATAAAGGAGTCGGGAAAAGCAAATACCGGCGCTTCAGTGTTCTTTTCCCGGCGTTTCATCAGCGCCGCCCGAAATTTTGGATTTCCGGTGTTTAGTAAACGCCGCCCATAATTTTTGACATTTTCCGGCGTTTTGGCTTGCTTTACGGCGCTTAAAAAACGCCGGTAAAACTCAAGAAATTTTTTTAAAAAAATTCCAAAAGAAAATCCAGGCGTTTACTAAGCACCGGTAAAGATCATAGAAATTTGAAAAAAAAAAAATTCTGCTACAATAGTGTACTAGATGGTCAAGCAGATAGAACAAAATAAGCTGAAAACAAAAATAATACATCTTCAGAACTAAATTGTTCAAAATGAAAAATGAGAACATATAACAAGTATTAAGCGAGAAAATATTAGGAATGCCAGAAATTGACCAGCAATACCAGGCTTTGGTCTAGAGCCAGCACTGTTGATGGGAGCTAAGTAAACTGGTCCCTTTCTCTTCTTCAAAATTTGTTTCTTGGTTAGGTAATTCATCATCTTCTTCTTCCAAAGCCTTTATTCAAGATCAAATTTAGACCTAGCAGACCAGCTGTTCCATTCTCTTTTTTCTGAATCTTCGAGAAAGAAAGAAAAAAGGGAATTAACGGAGACGCAATATGTTGTCAGAATTTAAAGGATTATGTTCATCTCAACTTTTATAGTTATGAAATAAGGCAAACATCTAGGGAAGAAATTACCATCTCCAAGAAGAACACTTTTTAACCAAAACTGAACGCCCAATTCATGAAATGAGTCATAGTTTCCAATCTCAATATGCAATTTCATAATAAATTACACATGTTAACATACAAAAAAAATTATGATTAGAGAAATTACCTAATGTGCCACCTAAAAGCAATTATGGTTCAATGATGAGCCGCAAATTAATTTAATTTAGGCTCAATTGCAAGAATATACTTGATTTATCAAGTTAGAGACATACCTGACCGGAGTGCATAAGAGACAACGATATATTTCTTGTATGCTTCAATAGCTATTGCATTCAGATTTGCCATCGGTGAAGTTAACACCTGAATTTTCAATATAGTTCCGTAACTCACGGAACTATTAGTGGCTCAAGAACTATTACAGTAACAAAAATGTAACAGTATAAACTACACATTATGACATCATATGTCAGACCAAATATTGTTTTTGTCTTTTTTATTTCTTGTGACTTGTTCATCAGTTTATCTCATCAAGGTACTAACCTACACAGTTTTTATCCAGTTGCGCTATGCATTAGCAACCACTTATTAGTAGACAAATAGTAAGAGAGACAATCTGAGGGTAAAAAAATAAAATGTGTACAGGCACGGCAATACAACATATTCACAAACAACAAAAGATTGCAAAGGTCCCATGCAAGAATTAATCTAATACAAATTTGACAATTATGTCCCTGAGTTTTGTATAAATATTGGTACGACTATTTTCCCTTTTCCCAAAGTACAAAATGCACAAAAGCGATTCAGATAATAGCGATCCACCGCTTAAAATATCGATCTAAATCATGACGTGCAATTGAACATAAGACAAGTCATTAAAAACCAAAACGAAAGCAGTAATTGAAATTTAAAATTTAATAATGACACAATAGAACTATCTTTGAAAAACCTGAATCCTGTCAAAGATGCTGCCTAAGATACAAGGTCCTAGTTCCACTGAAAGAGGCTATAGATGACAAAGAACAACAAAAAAATAATTGTCATTAAATATATTGACATTAAAGTAACAAAATTCATACAACTTTCTAGAATAGCATCACAATAAAATGACCGATCAGCTTATGCCCACAATCTATACAGCAAAATTCTAATTCAGTTCTATGTAGACAAGCAACATACTCGTGCCAAAGAATGGAAGAGAACTAACAGAATAATTATACAGATTGATGAACTATATTATTAATTTGTGAAATTAGAGTTTATTTTACCAGTAGTCTTTAGAGAGACAGAACTAAAAGCCTCCTCTCTTGTGCTGCATCTACAAGCAAAGGGTTGATAATAAATAAAGGAAAAACATCATAGGCCGTGATACAAAGTACAAATAGAATGATTTTAACAGCAGTTGACCTTTTTTTTAATTTAAAAACAGTTGATTTTAACCAGAACCACTTGTACCGCATATAGCTACCAATAGAATTGCAATATTTCTTCATGCACAATGCAAATGTAATAGCAGTAAACAATTAAAGTCTTGCATTGCAAATATAATATGTGGTTTCTGGTCATTATCAACTCACAAGTAACAACACGACCTGTTGCTAGTACAAGCTAGAAGAACAATTCTGATTACTAAAAAAAAGATTTAATTGAAAGATGCAATTTACAATTGTATAGTTAGCTTGCTCCAAGATCCATGCCTGACATTTTGCATGAAATGTGACATTAGCACAAAGTAACTACAATTACATAATATATAAATACCAATGAAAGAAAGAGATGAGAAAAGGCATATAGAGGTAACCTGGAAGACAAGACCAAATAATAAGAGAGCATGTGCAGGGACCATTATTCTCCACCTAAATGCCTAAAGAACATATAATAGGTGGGTTTATAAGAGCTGTACCTGTACCTGTACCTGATCGCATGCCAGATTATAGCTTGATATTTGGCTGGTTTGGTACATTGCATCAATATGCCCGTTGACACAAATTTATGATATTCAGGTATAATAATTGATACCTGAGGCATATAAAAGGCTACAACAATAGCCACTACATAATTTGCCAGAAGAAGGCCTGTTCCAAGCAATGCTATATTTCTCACACCAAGCTTTGTCGCCAGAGTTGATATTTGAAACCTATACAACAAAACTAATTGGGTTGGTAGAACTCGTGAATAACATTGAACTAATTTCACAAAATTTCAAACCCTTAATCCTAACCCTTAATTCAAACCTAATTTCTAAAAATTTCAAATTGAAACGCTCAATCCTAGCCCTTAATTCACAAATTTCTTATTATTTCGCAAATTTCACATGAGAAAAATCTAGTAACTATTGAACCAAAATAACATACCTAGAGAAAGTGTGGCAAACTGGTAGATGATCAGTCCTCAGAGAGAGAGACAGCAGGGGGAAGGGTTGGTTTGTGCTCGGTGCTCAGGCTTAGAGAGAGAAAGAACGGGGAAGGGTTTGTGCTCGGTAGAGAGAGAAAGGGCGAACGAAATGGCGGAGGGGGGTGGGCACTAGCGCAGCGTGATGGCGAGGCGGAGATGAAGCGAAGATGGAGAGGCAGAGAGGAAAGGCGGGGGTCTAGGGTTTGGGTTGGGAGACGAACTTTTTAGAACTCGCGTAATTTCTGTGTTTGGGTGAATACCCAAACCTTTGGCGCATTTTTTTTTTTAACAAAAGCCGGCGTTTGCTCAGCGATCGAATTTCACCTGGACCATATGCTGGCGTTTTTGGTAACGTCGGCTGAGTTAACGCCGGTAAATATGTATTTTGTTGTAAGTGAATGAGTAATTTGGGACATAATCTATAATTTTCCGTATTAAATAAATGATATGTAATAAGAGTAAAAGTAGGGTGTTCTTAAGTTCACCAAGTTCCTTTGTGAATTGAATTCTAAAATCTATCGAATTAGCTTCAAATGATGAATTTAAACTATTGAAATCCTTCTATCTTACATGTGATACGTCAACATGCAAAAATTTCAAACTTTCAAATTAATTTAGTGTAAAATCAAGCGGTCAAAATTAGAAGGTTTATAAATTAATTTTAATGTATTCATTTTTTGAATTTTTTTGACCACTTGACTCTATACAAAATTAATTTGAAAATTTAAATTTTTTGCATATAGACGTATCACTTGTTACGATTTTTGCATGTAAATGCAAATTCATAAATCTCTATATATGGAAGGAATAAAAATCTAAATAATATTACATTGACTGATCTTGTGTACTTCTTTTATCTTGCTTTTATTACGTTGCTTGAGAAACAAGAAAGCCTTTTTTTTAATAAAAAAATGTCATTAATTATACGTAAATCCATGATGAACCGTATGTTATGTGGTCCACCGGGTCCGGTTTTCTGGATAAAACCATCCCGGTTAATGAAAAATTTACGGTTCTTTTATCTTTATAACTAACCAAACCGGTAACAGTCCTGCCCGGTTTATTTTCGGACCGCCCGTTAGATTCGAGTTTAATAATAGTGCTCTCTGAGAGCATCTACATCCAGCAACTCAAATGAGTTTCTAAATAACTGTTAATCTCTTTTTAGAAATTAAAGTCTCTAAAATTTCTAACTCTCACATTTCTGAAATTAATTTTAGAGTTTCTATTAAGCCACATAAGCAACAAATTAAAAAGCAAAAATAATTTGAGCTAATCATTTAATCTGCATGGAGTTTATAAACAATTTTTTAATAAGAAAGTTTCTAAATAAGAATCTCTCACATATCTGAAATTAGATTAGAAACTGCCACGTCATATTATAAACTCTAATAGTTCTAGGAACATAGATGCTGAGGACCTTATTTGTTATTTGCAGAAGGTTGTTTCCACCCTTACACCCTCGTCTCTCAGCGTTCTCCTAACTTCCTGCGGCGCCTCTCAGGCAGGGGCGAAGCTACCATGTAACAGGGGTAGACATTTTTTTTTGGACCGGGCTTTTCGTTGGGCTTATCTACCTCTGAATAATTAAATTGCCTACGTACCCTAGCCCAGAGTCCAGAGGGAGATCAATCAAAAAAACAACCTAACCCTCGGAGGACAGTCTGAGACGCGTCCCTACGTCCCTACGCGCGATACGCGAAGGAGAAAGGAGAGAGGATCGCCGCTGCGCAAAGGAGAAGGATTGCCGCCACTTTGCCGCCTGTGTCCGCTGATCGCCACATGTACCCGCCTGTGCCCGCTAGCCCTAGCCGCTGATAACCGCCTGTGTACTCTCGAAAAGGTTTTCATTATTATTTGTTTGTTACTGAAGTCAATTTCCTATTTGATTTATAGTAAGGTTTCGTTGTTAATTTATTTTTCAATCAAAATCTGGAAGTCTGAATCAAGGTCATTGATATCTGATTTTTCTTGATATCAGAGCAGAGATCTGTTTCGTCTTCTCAGTTTTTATTTTATCCATCTCAATTCTCAATTACTCTAGTTCTTGCTTCGTTTTTTTATTTTCAATTTTTAAGTCATTTAGTAGCATAAGTTGCTCTTTGTCTTTCACCACTGGTATCGATATCAAAAGCAAGTTTTTCACTGGTGTATCGTTTTGAATTGTCAAGAGAATGGAAGAAAAGGACTTTGATGAAGAAGATTAATTTTCAAGAAAGAAAATAACAAAATTAAATAGCAACAATTATAAATTTTAATGGATTTATAGTCATGTAGCTGTAACTAAATTTGTTAACTTCAATTGATATTTCTCACCTTCTCCTTTTCTAGACTCATATGACAGAATATGGTTTATATATTGTAAGCAGTTATTTAAAGGTTTATATGAAATTATATATTATTAGTTTCATATGAAACAAAATATGTTAGTTGGTATAACAAATGTAATAATACTGCTTCGATGTCAGTATCATACCAACATTTTTGCTTTTGATGGCTTCTTCGTTATTGGTCTGAGATTATAGTAGCAATCACAAAAAAAGGTAGTTTGAAGAATTTACTGTCATATCAAATTGTACAAAGTCTCTTAGGTCATTTGTTAATTCTAATATGCTATTGCAATAGTCTAATCCATTTTGGTGTGAGCATCGACCAAATGTACAGTAAAAAAATGTTGTGCTTTTATTCATTAAATTATCTATTGCAGTTTTGAATCTCCCTGGAGGGGCATGCAAATGTTACAATAATACATTTCTAGATTCCTGATTCATACCCTTGTATACTTGTTTAAACTAGATTTTGCTACATGCCACAAATATCCGCCTACCCTTGACAAAATTCCTAGCTTCGGCACTGCTCTCAGGTACGGTTGTACTACACCCACCCGGCAACCCCCGGACTTTTAAATTTCGCCAAATGAATTCGCCTATGGAATTGAACCTTATTTACGGGTATCAAGAGAAACTGGCGCTGAGTAGAACTGATGTAGTTGATTATACCAGGGTGCTGAGTAGAACTGGTGTAGTTGTAATAAGGTGGAATAGTTTGCTTGATATATGCTTCGTTTTGTGCAAGAAAAAGTATGTCGAAGCAGTATTATCACTAACAATCAATATAGTCCAAGTGCCAGCCATTTAGACAAAGATGATTTTTAGAGGAATTAGTGCTCAAGATAATAAAGTGCTCGCTATACTGGTGTTTTGAAGTTGGCTGTACTAGGGACACACCATTAATCCTGTAAATGCAGAAGTGCAAACAATTTAATTTATTATTTACAACCTTTTTGTGAATTTAATGTCTCCCTGTAGGATTTAAGAAATGGGGAAAAGGAAGAATGTTATTCTGCCTCCAGCTCTCCCGCCTGAAACGCCAGATGAAGAATTTCAAATATCTGATGAGGATATGGAGTTTTTCTCAGAAAATCCCAAATTCACCAATTTTTTGACCCGTATTGATAAAAAGCAGATTGACAGGTAGGTTGTTACTGTTTGATGTAATATGTACAATTTTCGGGAACATTTTTGCCTGCATACCCCTGAGATTATCATTTTCATAGGTACTGCATAGTGGTGCATTTGCTTATGTTGAGACTGGTGGCATGTTTAGTTTCACATAAATTACCAGTTTTGCCGAATTTTGTTGGAACAGTATTAATAAAAAAAAAATTTCACACTGTTTTAGAAATGTTAGCATTGTCACTCAGGCTGTACCTTCTTGCTATTTTGTGTGACATCCTTCAGGTTGTAGTACATCAATCATGACTTCATTAGAAATAGAGTTTCTTTTTATTCCAAAGCTCCATCTGATAGACTGAGCTTAATGTTACCATACTGGTACATAATACTATGCAAACAGTACTCAAATTGTTGGTGTTGAGGTTGTTTTTATTCTTTTTATATAATTTTGTTTGACTGAATCTGAAACTAAGTTTGGTCTTGAAGGCATGTAACCCGAGTGGCAAACAAGTCTGAAGATGAGGTTGAGAGGATTTATGAAAGGAAAAACAGAAATGCAGCTCCATTAGATTCACTGGAAAATGACTTACATGTCGACCCTGTTGATGCGCTTCCTATTAAGACATTGGATGGGAAGCTACAATACAGGACAAGTATGAAATCTTTTAGACATTAATTTTGTCAATGTGATTTTTGTTAATTGTTTATTTTTTATACTTCATCATTTGCATCATCACGATCACGATCATCATTGTACAATTTTTTACTTGTTGTACAGGCCTTCTGTTGCATGATAGGGAGTGCAAGCATGAATCTATGATTTTAAATAAACATTATTTGAACAGAAGAAAAAATGACCTAATCTGTAATGTATGAGTAATATCTGTATCATACTTGTACATACCTTATTATATTTGCTATTTTTTGTTAACTTCAATTTAGACAAGAAGGTGAGTACTAGGGAAGGGAAAGCAGACACAGAATCAGCTGAAGAAGATGATGATTCAAAGAGCGGCACAATCCGGCTCACAAAAGCTGAGAGACGCGTAAAGTTAAAGAAGGAGAGAAAGGATACTAAAAAGCTAAATAAAGATGAAGATATAGCGCCCGACTCACCAAAAGAAAAAATACAGTCAGAAGTTTTGGTAATATGCTTTTCTAATTTGTTTGTTATTATCATTGTTATTATTGTTACAAGTTTTTTTGTCATTGTACCTATTTAGTTTTGATGTTGTTTTTCACTTGTTATAATGAGGGTATATGAAAAGTTTGTTTCAACAGATAAAAAGAGTCATTTTGCATAATATTCATATTGGAAAATCCAGAAATTTTGATGATGCGGCACTGTTAAATGCTACTGGAGAAAATTTACAAGTTTTTATTTTATTTTGTAATTGTAACTGGTGAAAATGAGCTTGTCATTTTCCTGTACCTGTACAGGTACTGGATGAGGTTTGAGATTTCATGTCCGTACTTGTATCCTGGAGGCTTTGTGATACTATGAAAATCCTTATATTTTAGGAAGCTTTTGTTTTTCTTCCAAGGCTATATGGATGTTTTATGATTTTTGGGTATATACATAATAAATATCTTTATTCTATACACAGAAAGAAGTAGAAGAAGAAATTTCTGCTGAAGAATCATTTGGAATGAAAAAGATAAAATTGGCCGAGATAGGGACAGCCTTGCTTGAGGACCCCGAAGCTAATATCAGATCTTTGAGGGACCTTTTGCAAATTTGTGAAGACAGAGATCCTGAAGTTATAAAGCTCGGTCTTATGTCAATGCTAGCTGTTTTTAAAGATATAATACCTAGGTAAAGTAATTTTTACCTTTTGTCTTAGTTGGTGTTGATCGAGTTTGGATTGTCTCATCTTTGTTGGTTTCTTAAATTGAAATTTCACCATATAAAAAGGGATAAAAGAAAAACATATATCTTGCTAATAGGACACTCATAAACCAAGACTGATTTGACCAGCTATTTTTTTTATTAGTTTTCTAAATGAACTGAGATTTTTCTTATTATCGTTTTCAGTTATCGGATAAGGGAACTTACTGAAAAGGAGCTAGCAATGCAAGTCTCAGAAGCTGTACGAAAGACGCGCTATTATGAATATACCCTTTTGCGCTCTTACAAGGTCTCTTTTTCACTACTAAATTGATGGTTAGCTTGTATTGTGCGTATAAAGAGAATACCTATATTCTCATTGTTTTGTTTTTCATGAATCTTTTATATTTTCGCAAAATTATTTACTCAGGCCTATCTGCAAAAGCTAGTAGCATTACAAAAGAAGCCTGTTTTCAAGCAAGTCGCAGTACGGTGCATGTGCACTCTATTAGAAGTGGCCCCACACTTTAATTTTTGTGAGACTGTATTGGCTGGTACCATCAGGAACATTAGCTCTTCAGATGATGTCATCAGGTGCAATGTTAAAAGGAAAAGGAAAAATATGAAATTAATACACAAATATTTTCTATTATTTTCTAGAGTTATATTTGTTTATAGATAATCAAGTAAAGTGTTTTTAATTACTTATTTAAATCTTTTGATTTAGGAAATTGTGTTGTGAAGCAATCAAGTCTTTGTTTAAGAATGAAGGAAAGCATGGAGGTGAAGGAACTGTGCGTGCAGTGCGACTCATTGCGCAGCTAGTCAAGTCACGTGATTGCCATTTACATCCTGATAGCATATATGTGTGTAATAACAAGCTTTTTATCGTTCTGGTTCAATTTTTAATTCTTTTGGGGGAGGGTCATGTTCAACAAAGTTGAAGTAAAATGTATCAACATGGATTCATCGAATTTTCCTTGTAACCAGCTTTTTTGTTGTTACATATTGTATAGGTTTTTCTGTCTCTGAGATTTGACGAAGATCTGGGCAAACCTGAAAACAAAACTGAAGAAAAGAACAAATTTAAGAAAAATAAAAAAGGAAATAAACAGGAGGATCCAATGAAACATTTGCTACCTAGTGAGAGGAAGAAGAGCAGACAGGAGTTGATTGCTAAGACAAGAGAAGAGGTAACTTTCTCTCCAGAATCCTTGTACTAGATGCTGATACTTCACTGGTCAGACCTGGCACTGATATATTGCTGTGAAAAACCACTGGTTGATACATTATTGACTATGTTACCCAGATACGATAGTTATACTGCCAAACCTCTGTCAGATCAATATCTAATACGATATGCAAGCGAATGCACGTTCAATACTTGTATTCAATACACTGGTTGAAGTATTGATGCATTCATGGTCACACCAGTAGCCTCATTCGGACTCCAGCTACTGCAATGTGAAACTCTGGGTAACCCGCCCCTTTTTATAAGGGAATGCAGGAGGCTTTGTTGAAACTGCCCTTGCAGGACTAATCTTGTTGGTCTTGTATTGGTAATTCCATATATGTGTAATGCTCCAGGCCAATGAGGATTTCCTTGACTGTTGAATTAGTGGATAACACTTTGCCAGCTTGTGTTTCATCATGCAATGATAATGTTGAGGCCAGTAAAATTGATGACTATGTTTTTCTTTTCTGTTAGGTTTATGCAGATTACAGAGCAGTTTCTTTTGCTCCTGACTCGAAGGAGAGACAAAGGATGCAATCTGACACACTTTCAGCTGTTTTTGAAACTTACTTCCGTATTTTAAAGCATGCTGTCGATTCTTCTGATCCTAGGTTTTCATTCTATTACTGTATTGGTTTTCTTTCATTTTTTTTTTTTGCATAATACTATCCTTTTTGGGTAACTTTTTTCTTCTTCAACTTGAGTACAAATTAACAATAGAAGTAACAACGAATTTCATGACAGCCCAATAGAAAACTAATATTTGTGCCTGGAAAACATGAAATATTTTGTAATTGCATCCAAAAAGTATGGTGTGTGCCTCTTAAGAGATCAAGTATCTATGTATACCCTGCAAAAGAAGTATCTTATATACCCCCCCAATCAGTGCATGTAAATATCACGCATGTCCTTGCTGTCTTAAACCTACTCTTTTCCTACTGTACTTGTAGAGCAATAAGCAGGTGTTAGGCATCTTTTAAAGTAAATGGGAAGAGAGGTTTTCATTGATGTTTTCTCCAATCTTTTGCAGGGGACTGCTTGATATATCCAATGTTTTTTACGGCATAGTTAATTTTTGTAGTTTTAGGTGTATCCTTGATAGTGTGACACTTTGTAGTGGTACAATTGAAATTACTTGAATTATGATGGTAGTATTAGTCTATTAGATAGTAACAAAAAATACAAAATTGGTATAATGGTCATGCTGTACCGGACCATTCAAATGTCAGTTTCCTAATTGGTGGTTTTTTTTAATTACAAAATTCCAGGTCTGATACAGAGATGAGTAGGTCCCATGCACATCCGCTCCTTGCACCATGTTTAGATGGTCTTGGGAAATTCTCTCATTTAATTGACCTTGACTTCATGGCTGACCTCATGTCATGCCTTAAGCAGCTCTCTGGCTTTAGTAGCGGTACATACCTTCAGACAAAAACTTCTGATAGTGGTAGAAGTAACAATGGATTGACTGTGTCTGAGAGGTTGCAATGCTGTATAGTTGCATTTAAGATTATGAAGAGCAATTTGGATGCATTAAATGTTGATTTGCAAGATTTCTTCGTGCAATTGTACAACCTCCTACTTGAGTATCGGCCCCACAGGTTTCTCTCTCTCTCCACTCCCACTCTTTTCCTCCACTATGTGTGTCTGTGTTCAAATTGTTGCTTTGGTAGGGAACTCAGGCCTCTAAATGTATTATTGTTGACCTTTTATTTTGTGTTATACCAAGTCCCCCAAGTAATTCGATTTTAGGCCTGAAGTTAGTTTTCAAAAAGTCTTGATACAGAAAAATTGTATCACCCAGCCCATACTAGACCAAAGAATGTATATGGGAAGGAACAGTCAGAGCTAACAAGGTTTTGGTTATTCATTATATTTAGGCCAGTTCTGTTGTGGAACTTACGGTGTCGGATCCAATGTTTCCTTTGTTAGCATTATTAGAGTTACAAATGCATTATTCAGTTATGACATGTAAAATGTTCTCATATGATGTTGGACAAAAACAATAGGGTTAAGTTTAATATTTCACTTTTGTTTTCAAGAAAATTATCATGATTATAGTGAGATTGACTTAACTATTGAAATGGGAAAAAAAATAGGGATAAAGGACAGGTTCTAGCAGAGGCACTAAAGACAATGCTATGGGATGGCAGGCAACATGACATGCAACGTGCAGCTGCTTTTATAAAACGTCTAGCTACCTTTTCTCTCTCCTTTGGTACAGCCGAAGCTATGTCAGGTACTCTAATCAGGATATCAGCTTGGGTAGTAGTTTTTATTAGGAGTTATATATCACTAGTGGATCTAGTAAAGCCTAGCTGAAACAGAAACTCCAGCCAGGCTGCTTTGGATTTGCTTGGATTATGTTGAACTGGCTGGTTAACCTGCTGAATTGTCAAAATGTTAATAATATATTAAATTTAAAACTAGTGGGAAATTATAGCATGGCCTTTTATACTGATAAACATTCTGACTTAAATGTCTAAATGGATCAGCAGGTCATGCATGACCTGCTGGCCAAACCCGCTAGTAGGTCATTTAGCACGGAGCAGACAGGTCATTCTAAACCCCATCAACCTAGAGGACCCAATGGTCTTGGCACCTACTGGAATTGTCTAAGCATTGTTGAAAATTACCCCCGTGTTTTTCCTGTTTAGTCAATCTAATCCTAGTTTAGCTCTTCAAACCTATTGGGCTTAGGTTAATTGCTGCAAGTAGTACCCAATTTTCTATCATGCAGCGATGTTTTACCATAAGCCCAACTTTATATGTAAATTAATGAAGAGAAAAATGTACAATTGCATTCATTTCACAAGCATGACAACCAACAAAATGGTTATCAAAATCAGAAAAATGAAATTTGTTCTCGATAATTTAGATATGTTGTGTATTAAATTTGGTGTAAGTTGGGAATAGTTTGTTACCAATTAAGTGCTGATAGAACTCATTTGTTAAATTATTATTATTTTATTTCAAATTGCTTGATGGATGACTAATCGATTTACAGATCACCAAGTTTGATGCACAGCCTACCTAAATTATAGAGAACATTTAGTTTATAATAACTGTTTAGTTGGTTTACAGTTGTTAATTAAGTTTGATATTAATAAATATCTATGCTGATTATCCTTTTGTTGTCATTTATTTTTAGCCCTGGCCACACTGAAGCAACTTCTACACAAGAATACTAAATGCCGAAGTTTGTTAGAGAATGATGCTGGTGGCGGTTCCATTTCTGGTTTCATTGTGGTAAGCCACCTTTTCTCAGAAAGAGATTGGAAGGTTAAATTTTGGCCCGCTACCAACTTTGTTCAGTTACTACACATGCTGTGTGGGTTTGTGGCCAGTGCCACCTCTAACTAGGAACTACTTTCTATTTGTTCAAAATGTTCAAGCCCGGTTCCATGTAACCAGTCTTGTGGAATTCATGCATGTGTATTCGCCAAATGATATGCATCTCATTAGTGGAAGCGTAACCTCTGAGATAACATTTGAGTTGATGGATTTACGGGCCAGATTTTGAACGGTGCCTATTTAGATGCACGGAGGATGTATTAATAGGAAATGGGTTGCTTCAAGGTTCGTGCTGAATGGTTCATCTTTTTACACGTTTAACTCAAAAGTTGACTTATCTCAAGGGATGCGGATTCCTCATTAGTTGGGTATATAGAAAGGTCGGCCCTTTAGAGTACCACCTCATTGGATTCACATATTATATTGGCAGGATCTGACACAAATCCAATTAAGTACACTTAAGTGTGTAGTCCATCAAATTTCTCTTATTTTTTTTTTATTTTTTTGCTTTCTAGAAATACCAACCAGAGGTCACGGATCCCTACCTCAGTGGGGCACTTGCTTCAGTTTTATGGGAGCTAAGCCTTCTATCAAAGCACTATGACCCTGGTGTTTCACAGATGGTCTCAAATATTTTAAGCATGGCGAATTTAAAACCAACACAAAATACTGTCAACCCCTCTTTGGTCACCTTGAATCCAATTCAAGCATTTTGGGAGTCCACCATTGATAAGGAATTATCTAAACCAATGAACACAAAAGTTCCCCCTTCTTTAAAACGTAAAAGGAAAAGGGAAGGCAGGGAATATTTTGTTTTGGACCCTGAAAAAATGAGAAATGTTGAGAATGAAGTTATTGGAGAGGAAGAAGTAAATGTGAGGTTTGAAGAGCACTTTAAGGTCCTTAGGGACATTTCAGAGAATGAGCGGTTGAAAGGGGAATTGAACCGTACCTTGGCATCTATTAATTTTTTTGATGAGTTTAAGAGAGAGAGGGAGAAGAGAAGAGTGTGGGGTTGAAAAGCGGAAAAAAGAAGGCTAAAGTTTTGGTAAAATGTTTTAGCTCTTGATAGAAATTATGTTGTTGTAATTTTTTTAAGCAAGTGTAGGATTGTTCTCAGAATTGAGCGAGTTTTTTTGTTGACACAGAATATTTATGAATGCTGTGTTGTAATGATAGGATGCTGTACCATTGTTCAAGTTTTGCTAAATTTTGTAAGATTACATTCATTACTTGTTGTACGATTAGTGTTTTTCTCTTAATAGTAAAGCCTTACAAATGTGAGAGACGGATACAGTAATACAAGAAAAATGGGCTATTATGTTAACCCAGATTGCTCATTATGTGGCAAACAAAAGAAGCTGAGATCTATAGATCATATTGGGTAACATTATGGCATTCTATAGAGAGCTGCGGCTTCTCCTCTTTCTCACAGCCTTTTTCCTTCAAGATTAAAATCTTCCTTCCTAATGGCAATCATACCTGTTCATGGAATGGGGGGGAGGAGGGGGGCAATGGGCATCAGACCAATTGTTCGTGGAGGGGGGATCAAAATTTAATCCGATATTCGGTTGGAGTTATTTGATATGTGTTAAGATTCGTGCACACTTAATCCTCACACCGTGTATTGTTAAGTTGTTCCATGAATCTTGAGGTTGATCGAACATTTTTGACCTGGCATCGGACTGCCTCCGATTCTTGTTCGTTGCATGTTCTTACTCCGCTTAGTATGGATTTTCTCTAAGATTGCATGGGGCTCGCTTTGTGCTGCTACAACTGGCAACCTCTGAACTAACCAAAAAATGTGATGTAAATTATTTTCCGATATTTCCTCAATGGGGATAAAAGAGAAAAAAACACTAATGTAAAATTTGTTTCTGCTGCTATTTCGGACCCGGCTAGCATGATTTTGTTTTACTGACCTGGTAGCGTCTATTCTAAACTGAACGCACTAAATAAATTTATTGACGTCTATAAAAATTCAATTTTAGATGACATTATGCAATTTATGTTGTGATGAAACTGGGGCGATCAAAGTCTGGCGAGAAATAATATATCTCGTAAATTAATATATAAATCTATTGTCTGGCGAGCATATTTTTGTATGTTAGTACAGGATATAAATTAATTACTTTAAATACACTATTTAAAATAATTAAACGATAATGAACAATAAATTTGGATATTTCATTGATGAAATTATACAAGTCGTGCCTAAGGTAACATAATTCAGGACGTCAGGTCGTAGAAATCTTAATGATATCATGCTAATATTATTGCGTTTAACAAATTTAATTCGAAACCCTTGACAGCCTATGTCAAGAATTTCATAAAACAAAAATTCGAAAACGTCTACATATATTTCTCTGCCAAAACCCCAGAGGTTTGCATTATACTTTATTTCAGTGCTTGCACATTAGGTATAGATATGACGGTGTTATTTTAAATTCATGCAACGCACAAATAATAGAGTCAAAATGAAAAAATATATATATATAACTTGTGTGCTACATAAAACCAAAACAGCGCTGTAAATATGTTTCCCCGAATATTGCTCCCTGTTTCTTTGTTCCAGAGGTTCCCGTTGACTTCTCTTTGTTTTCCTTTCTATTTATATTTTCTTGAGATATACTTCATACTGTTCAACCACCACGACTTGCTTTGACTTCTATAAACATATACTACTTGACCAATAGCATTAGTGTTTAATTTTTAAATCTCTCATTTAATGGTCCTAACTTTGTTCTGTTGCCAGCTCACCTGCTTTATAGCCATAAAAATATTGTAATTAACAATGTACTCGTATCCTTTGAGGAAACCTGAGGCAATGTGAATTATTGAATCGTGTTAATCAAATTTTATTGGTCCAATCAATCCCTTACTGTTATAAAAAAATTTAAAATGCTATTATAATATGACAACTACAATTGAGTATCATCCAAGTCCTCAGGGTATTCTCCAATAAAAGTTCAAAGGAGGAAATTAAAAAAAAAATGGAGAGATATATTTATAATCATCGTGAACCTTAAAAAGAACAAAGGAAAGTAACAGCCCTTTTAAGTTTCTAACGTTGTATAACTAATATATGTAACTAAAATAATGCAAGTATTTATGTAACTAATATATGTATCACAATTTACTGATTTACCTTAAAAAGATTTTTGATGATGTATATTAACAAATCCCCCAGCTAAGGCCTTAGTCAAACTCTATTATTATATTTAACCTTGCTCTTACTTATCAATTTGAGAAGGTAAATGGGGGCTAAAGGAGTAAAGCTAGTGTGTGCTATGGTCATCAAGAGAGCTTGGTGAGCATAATTTCAAACTCTACTAGATTGGTTTCAAACAATGAATCTAAACCGTTGAAATCGATCTACTTTGTGAGTGATGTGTGTAAATACAAAATTTTGAAATTTTCGAATATATTTAGTATAGAGTCAAGCAATTAAAAAAATAAAGTTATAAAATTATTTCAATGCATTCATTTTTCATCATTTTACCGCTTCACTTTGTACCAAATGAATTCGAAATTTCAAAATTTTACATGTACACGCAACTCGTGAAATAGATCGGTTTCAACTGTTTGGATTCATCGTTTGAAGCCCATCCGATAGATTTTGGAGTTATGCTCACCAAGAGTACTTGGTAAGCATAGCACAGAATATTTTTGCTAGTAAAAATGCTAAAAAAAAAAAGTATTCAGTTTTGCAAATTTGATTCACCTTCAACTTGAATCATAATGAGGTGTAACTACATAGCTTGAATTCCATTTTCTTTTGTTTCTTTCTCTTTATTTCCAAACTTAGCACGACAATAATTATTTTTGGTTGAAGATCTGTTGACAATCAAACTAACTTGACAATTGACAACAAATTATAAATTACATTCGAGTCAATATGAACAAGATAGAAATCATGACATTTTGTTTATATTTTACCATGTAGTAAATAATTTGAATTTTGCATCAATTAGTTTTTAACTAGCTTAGATGAAGTTTAAAATAATACTGAAATTGCATAATACTTCAAATATTAAGCCCTCTCTACTTGACAACACACTTGTAAACTTGTTTTCTTGGTTTTGAAAATATTTTCATAAAACCTGATTCAAATTTCTTTTCTTGACCCCCCCCCCCTCCCACACACACACACACACCCCAAACCCGACATGTATGGCGTTTATTTACAAACACATTATGCACAACTTAGTTCACGGGATGAAGACGAAATTATTTTATAAGAGGTCTGGAGGAAGTCGAACTTGACCTTAAAAATTCTGATATCATCTCAATTTGTAATAGGTGTAAACTTGTTTTTATTAGCATGAATGTGAAATAGCCATTACAAGGTTCTTTATACAATTTGCAGGGAGAAATAAACAGGAAGTAATCTAATAATATTACAAAAGGATTCTCTACTACAATTGGTAGAACAGGTAAACATCTAGTCTAGATTGAATCACTCTTAATTTTCAGAATCAGTGACAAGACCTTGAGAAATCATGCCAGCTATGAACCACACGAATTGATAACCTCGTCTTATGTTGAAAGGATTAAAGTGTGTTTCCAAATAACAATTGCAAAACTCTGTTTGTTGGATAGATTTCAAGTTCAACACTTGTAAAACAATCGATTCTAGTTAGGGAAATCAAGCCCAAAAAAGAAAGAAAAAAGAAGGTTTGTGGAGCATAAATAAAAATATGATGATTTTGCTATTAACCAGATCTTCCTTCATAGTACACTAAATTCCAAGAGAAGGAGTTCCCACACAAACCCATTTAATTTTCTCCAGTATTCCTAAGTTACAATTGTAAGTTCATGAACAAAAGAAAAGAAAATAAAAGAAAATTTACAAAGTAAAACAAATGTCATGAGTTTCCTTTGTTTAGTGCAGCTCTGACCAGCATGAATTGCTCGACTTTGCATGGAATCTGAAGTATTCCTTTTTGTTCATACCCAAATTCTTGCACAGCCATCTCAAGTAGTACCAGAAAACATGGATGCTTCAGTAACTTTGTGTGTACCAGAACCTTCTCCTTCTCTTTATCTTTTCCTACAAGTATCGGTACATAACCTCTGGGCACCTTCCCCATTTTTAACACGTTCTTCAAGAGCTAGTCAGAAAATGGGCAAGGACTTGCTTACAAATTTTTTGCTAAGAACTTCCTTATATAGAGATCACTTGATTAATGGATAGCTTTGTTTAGATAATGAAACTTGCATTTGTTAAGAGAACAATTGAATATACTTCCTTTAAAATAAAGCGTTTGTGATTTGTGTGAAGATACTTGAAAGAAGACCTTAAGTTATTTAAATGAGCATTATTAGCTATAATTTATTGATAAAGGAAGGTATGCAATTTTATATAAGAAGGTATTCTCTCTTTACTTAGTTGTTGTCTAAAAAAGAGCAAATTGCGTTATTTGTCAGTTAGTACCTTATATTTCATCATATTAAACAGATAACCATACTTTTTTTTGTCTAAGTGCACTTCTTTTTCAATATATTGAAGAAGTATAATGTGTCAAAAAGTATATTCTTCTTCATGTATAAGTCATTGTTTGATAAATTAATATTGTTAGATTTATCTCCATTAGATCCTTGTGTAATTTCCAAAGACGAATGTTTTCCGGATACACAGTAAATTTAAGGTCTGAAATGAATAATACTTGGTAGAAGTATTTGCATTTGATGGTGAAAATGAAATGATGACGCCAAGTGGTATGCGGTGAGTGGATTAATTGTGGTGATACGGTGGGTGGAAAATTTATTACAAGTTCAATTAGGCGAACAATGTTATTATTTTCTTAAAGGGGATTGGATGAATTTTCTTAATGTTACTGTGTCTATGTAGTTTTGTCGTGTGTAACCAGGCAAAAGGTGTATATATAATTTGCATTGTATTGAATGCGATATGAATGATGTTGTCATTTTGTCATTTTTATTCAGAAAAAAAAAATGACAAGCGCTGACCGTAAATATATAAACTTCACAAATTTGAAATGTTGTAGGGGTACACATGTAAATGTTCTTTTGTTGGAACTTGGAATTTGGATTCCAAAGGGGTTTGGAAATTTGGAATCAATTTTTTAGGGAGAATTTCATATATACCACTCAAAAACTGTGAAATTACGTACTTATCATTCAAATTTTTGTAATTACGTATTTATCATCTAAAAATCTAATAACTCACATATTTATCCAATATAACTTTAGTATATATCAAATATACTCAAAACTCAGATTAATTATGTACAATATTCTTTAAAATATAATTAATCAAGAATTAACTTAGCACACTCTCTTTCTTTCTTAGATCCGTTGTCCTTTATATCTAATATAAGAGATTAAAAACATATATTCGAAACTAAGTCAGTAACAAAACGCAGATTCTCAAACTCAGTTACTACTTTGATAACGGGTTGTGATATTAGCGTCGTATTCAGTACGAGTTGTTCTGTTGGAAAAGTTTCAGCAAGAAGGGGAAAGTTATGCCAAAAAAGACGAGAGAGAAATCTATGTGCAGAAGAGGAAGGGCAAAGAAGAAGAAGAGACTAAATAACTTATTAATTATATTTTATGTGATATTAAACTTAATTAATCTCATTTTTTTAATTGATTGGATAAATATGTGAGTTATTAGATTTTCAGATGGTAAATACGTAATTACAGAAATTTGGAGGGTAAATACGTAATTTGAAACAGTTTTTTTTAGTGATATATACGAAATTCTCCCTTTTTTTTATGCATTATTGAGCTGACTTGACGCAAGATAGAGGCGTCACTCATCAGGCCGATATTTTTATTAAAACCCCTAAAAAAAACAAATTATCAAATCTGCTCCCACTTCAAAATTATAATTATTTCTACCCTAACCGCCCGTGGACTGGGCGGTCCACTTTTCCCACCAGACCGCCCAGCCACTGGGCGGTCCACTTTTGAAACCTGACCGCCCAGCGTCCGGGCGGTCCACTATTCAAAACTGACCGCCCAGAGGCTGGGCGGTTCACTATGAAATTTTTTTTTTTTTTAAAGCGGTCCGCCCCCCCCAGCGGTTCAGCCCTTCTCTCTGCCTCCAGCCCAGCCGCCTCTGCCTCCCGCGTCGCCGCCCGAAACCGCACCCCACCCCACCAGCAGACCACTCTTTTCTCTCTCTCTCTCCCTCTCTCCCTCTTCCTCTCTCTCTAGAGCTCTCTCTCTCTCCCTCTCTTCCTCTCTCTCTCTAGGGCTTCCTCTCTCTCTCTATTCTGCCATTCTCTCTCTCTTCCTCTCCATCTTCCTCTCTCTCTCTCTCTTCCTCTCTCGCTCTCTCTCTCTCTCTCTCACCCGAACCCTAATTTCGGCCATCTCGGCGATAGTCCGATTATTTTCGGGTAAATTTCCAAATTATTTTTTTTAATTTATATTTTGTATCTTGTATTGGCATTGGAACGATTGGTAGAATTGAATTGTTAATTATCGTGTCCGGGTTGTTGATTTTCCCGAAACGATTGAATTGTTCAAAATTAGGGTTTCCGGTATTAGAGTTTGTAGTTTAGGGATTTAGGGTTGACAAAACTGAAGTTTATAAATTAGGGTTGAATTGTTAATTATCGTGTGCGGGTTGTTGATTTTCCTGTCGCGATTTAATTGTTAAATTAGGGTTGAATTGTTAAATTAGGGTTTATGATTGAATTGTTTAAATTAGGGTTGAATTGTTAAATTAGGATTTAGGGTTGAATTGTTTAAATTATGTTGAATTGTTAATTTAGGGTTGAATTGTTAATTTAGGGTTTAGTGTTGAATTGTTAATTTAGGGTTTAGGGGTTAAATTAGAATTTAGCGGTTAAATTAGGGTTTAGGGATCAAATTAGGGTTTATGGTTGAATTGTTAAATTAGGATGTAGGGTTGAATTGTTTAAATTTTGTTGAATTGTTAAATTAGGGTTGAATTGTTAATTTAGGGTTTAGTGTTGAATTGTTAATTTAGGGTTTAGGGGTTAAATTAGGATTTAGGGGTTAAATTAGGGTTTATGGATCAAATTAGGGTTTAGGGTTGAATTGTTAGATTAGGGTTGAATTCCTAAATTAGGGTTTAGGGTTGACATAATTAGAGTTTATAAGTTAGGGTTTATAAATCAGGATTTGTAAGATAAAATCTTCTGTTTATTGAAATGTAGTATGGTCAGAACTAGACGGGGACGTGCATGGGATGCCCCTCTGGAGACGGGGGAGAGTTCACATGATCACCATGCTGAGGCATCCGGTGCAGCGGCATCCGGTGCACCGGCATCCAGTGCAGAGGCATCCGGTGCAGAGACATCCGGTGCAGAGGCATCCGGTGCAGATGCTCCCTTTGGAGATTATCCCCCTCACCATCCTGACACGTTTAGTCCTCTTCTGTGGATCCCACATGTCAGGCACCGTGTCTCACTTGCATCTATGGAGGTACGTTGGTGTTGTATTCCTAATTTAAATAGCATTATTTAATTAGACGTTTATATTGAAATAATTGTAACATGCAGGACACGACGATGATGACAGTGAGGCATCGCACCCCCGAGATACCATACGTCCGTCACCCGTTGATGGAGCAGTGCATCCTTCATCTGGGGTTGTATCAGTTGGCCACCATGCCTCACTGTGATATTGATCAGGCCCTCGTTTGCGGTCTAGTGGAGAGATGGCGACCGGAGACGCATACATTTCACCTTCCGGTTGGGGAGATGACAGTCACACTAGGTGATGTCAGCGCCTTGTGGGGTTTACGGATAGACGGCGACCCCATCGGTGGTGTCTCAGACCATCCAGACCTGATGCACATGATACCGGAGCTGCTGGGGGCCGCTCCGTCGGACTTGCAAAAGAAGAAGAAGAAGAAGAAAGGAGAGGAGGAGGAGGAGTACCGGTATTCACAGTACTGCATCAGTCTTGCGGCGCTCCGCAGTCACTTCCACCGGCGTAGGATCACCCCTCAGACACGTGACGAGCAGGTTGTTCTGAGGTAATCACAAACAGTTGCAAATTAAAATATGTTATGGATTGAACAAAAAATGTAGTTATTTATGTTTCTAATTTATATTGCAGGTACGTGAGGGCGTTTGTCTTGGATTTATGTGGCAGCGTCATGTTTGTCGATTCCAGCGGTGACGCAGTCCCGATTATGTTCCTCTCTCTGCTGAGGGACATTCAGCGGCCGTCGAGGTGGAATTGGGGTGGAGCCGTGCTCGCTCACTTATACCGGGGCTTGTGTCATGCTTGTCTGGTAAGTTTGTACAAATATTTTAATTTTTTTATTACATATATTATGGTTCCATATTTACCAGAAATGAATCGCATGTCCAAAATTTAGGCGACGAACAGGCAGATTGCCGGACCACTTCTTCTACTCCAGCAGTGGTCCTGGTCACATCTACTGGTGTGTCGGCCTGTTCCTCCAGCTCAGGAGGGGCTATGGATGGGAGATGACCCCGAGAGACGTCCGGGGTACGGTGCCATATGGAGTACTCCCCTCACGTACGAGGACACGGGCAGAGGGAGGACCGTGGGGATTTCGTATGTCCGGGGCCAGCTCCAGATGCTTCACGAGGCGAGCGTCACCTGGTACCCCTATCGTGTGTTCTACGATCGGGGCCTTCTGTGCCCGATGACATTAGAGCAGAGACACCTCTCGTTTTATCGGGGGCCGTGCGTATGCTTCTGGATAGTTGAGTATCACTATCGTGACCGAGTGCCCCGTCAGTTTGGCTTAGATGCCTTTGTCCCTGATTTTCCAGAGTTGGGCGAGCAGCAGACCACCCAGCTGCACAGGTAACTACCCACTGCCTTATCCTTTGTCTATTTTATTACTTATTCAGCCATACACGTTACTAATTAATTTATATTGCAGCACCAAACACAACAAGCCCAAAGTCGACTGGAGCACGCGTTTCTGGGAGCATTACCAGCGTGCTGCATCTCCCCAGTTGCACTTATGGACCCCGCCTCCAGCAGGAGATGCCCCTATGCCGGTCGGGCCTTGGAGATTGCGATATATCGTCTGGTACCAGAGATGGGGCATGCCGACGATTTATCTACAGGGGGACTACGGTGATGCTCTTCGACGGAGACTCACGGGTGAGGGATCTAGGACTTACTTGCCTTTCGGCCCGATCCATGCTCGTTCGGTATGTTTAAATGAAAATGACATGCTTAAAAAATTGTATTTATTTATTCATCTTCTAATAATAATAATGAAAATACATTGTGTGCAGATTTTGACGGGTATTAGAGGAGTGGCACACAGCTTGGTGTGCATGGCGAGAAGAAGTTGGAGAGCGATAGGATGTCAAATGCTCCAACACAGTGCACCGATCGTTGAGGACTCTGGCTGGGACGGGCGCCTCATTGGTATGTTGCACGATGCCGGGGAGGACATCAATTGGCGCGAGATAAAGGCCCCACCACCAGATCCGGAGCAGCCTGTCGCCCCTATCTACGCTGCGGAGATGCCGCCACCTCCTGCAGGTAATAATATGGAATACAAATGATCATTATTAAGTTTTATCTCTAAAAGAGCATTCTTATTAATTTATCTTCATTTATGCAGATGATGACCCAGCTTGGGCGTTCCACCAATGGGTATTGAACAACAACGCGTGGAGCGCGTACTACAACGAGTATGGAGTTCCAGTGCAGCATACCGAGGTAGCAAAAGTTCATTATTTACCAGATTTACTCGTTACTTCTATGTCCCTAATTTAACATTGTTTACATGCAGGATGGAGCTGCCGCCGCGGACGATGCCGTTTTCTCATTGGATGACCTAGCTCCCACCGATGGAGATGAGGGCGGATGGGAGCCAGCTAGCTCCCACAGACCGCAGTATATGGAGCCCAGACAGCACGACGGCGAGGCCAGTGGGAGTGGGGCACAGAATGCAGATGGCTTTGCCGCTGCTATATTTGGCACACCGCCTCCGGCCACGTATCCTCCTACTTGGGAGGCCGATCCGTGGGTGTTGCGTACACAGGCGGGGATCCATGGGGAGCATGCATTACACCTGGGGGAGGACCCATGGGCGCGTGAGGACGTACACGATGACATGCAGGTGGATGAGGTTCACCAGAGGCGTCCGCCGTCGCAGAGAGAGCACCATGCACCTGAGAGGTTGGACCTCTCCGGACCTCGCCCTCGTCGTCGCCGTTAGGGTTTTTATATTTTTTTTAGTTTGATAGGTTTCTAGTATTTTAGTTTGGATTATTATATTTCATGTTTGGACTGTTATGTTTCATGTTTAAACTTACCATTTATATTACCTACTTTTATTGTTTATGCTTACTATTTAGATTACCATTTAGAAACATTTAAACATTAACAAACTTAATATAAAACTAATCAATTATATTAAAACTACACAATTACATAACATATAAAAATAATCGTCAACAAATAATAAATATATATCATACAATTTAATATAAAACATTCAAACAAATCATTACAACAATTTAATATAAAACATTCAAAAATCATTACAACAATTTAATATAAAACATTCAAACAAATCATTACAACAATTTAATATAAAACATTCAAAAATCATTACAACAATTTAATATAAAACATTCAAACAAATCATTACAACAATTTAATATAAAAAAAAAATTAATAGTGGACCGCCCAGCCCCTGGGCGGTCAGATTGTAATAGTGGACCGCCCAGCCTGTGGGCGGTCAAGTTGAAACGTGAACCGCCCAGTTGCTGGGCGGTCTGGTGGGAAAAGTGGACCGCCCAGTTTACGGGCGGTTAGGGTAGAAATAATTATAATTTTGAAGTGGGAGCAGATTTGATAATTTGTTTTTTTTTGGGGGTTTTAATAAAAATATCGGCTCATCAGGTGCGCTTTGCTTTTATAAATTTTTAACTTCAATCCAGAGTTAAGATTAATAGTTGGATACCTAAGGATAGGCGTGTCACTGCTGCCATTAAGGTCCTTTATTCTAACATGCTAGCTAGTCATTTGATTAGGCCTTAATAAAATGAACTTTAATTTAGGAGTAGGTACCTAGAAAAGGGCTCCCCTCCTTTTTTTTAGGGTTATGACTTGATGATGAATAAATCATCGGTGTGTAGGGTACATGTTTACATGTTGACTTGAATCTCGTGTAGATTAGAACTCTATTAAAGTATTAGACATTATCCTTGTCATTTTTTTTGAGAGAAACACTATCTGAATCATTAATTGTGAATTTTAATCATTTATCTTTAGAACATCTATTTGTTTGTTTAATTCCATCTGAGTATTCTACACTGGAGTACTTCAAAATATTATGGACTGGTACAAATTTAAATCCAAAACCCGTATTTAAATGTTTATTTGTTAATATTTACAATTGACGTTAAGTTTTATTTATTCAAAACTTTTGCAGCATTTCCCTTTTTTCTTTTTCTTTTGCCAGTTCACACTTGGGTTTCATTGTAGGTTTTTCTCAGTTATATAAATACAACTAATGCACTGTTAACTTTGTTCTATACTAACTATGCAGATTTTACTTATTCGTCTTTTTGGCTGTACAAACAATCAAAATGTTAATAAGATTTTTCGTGGCATGCTCCAATTGTATAGTTGTGCATTACTCATTAACATATTCTAAAATCATTTTTGGGAACAGACTTGCAAGAAATATAGATTTGTTTCGGACTTCGCTTAAAAAAATATTTATTTGACGAAAAAATAATTATAAATAAAATGATTTCTTAGAAAAATCGTCAATTAAGCAAATTCTGGAATACAAATATATATCTTTTGAAATGCTAAAATACCTCATACAATGAACAATTACACGATTAGCCGTACATAGATTCCCACATGAAAACAAAAAATAGTATTACGTAAAGAGTTCTAATATATCTCAGGTATAATAACTACATATATATTTTTGTAAAATGAGAAGAGAAATATGATAAAATAGGAATTCTCCGATTAGGATAAATGAAGAGAGAGGTACTTCGGATGGATGAAGGTATTGATGAGAAGCCTTAAAATCTAATGAAGGATGCCACGGAAAATCTAGACATGTGCCTACCCTAAAAAAGTTCCAAATTGTACTACAAACGAATTTTGGAACGACATTTTAAAAGGTAAGCTATAATGTATTTGTAAAATATTAATTCTCTTGTACTTTAATTTTATAATTTCATTTTTTTAGATTAAAATGATAAACTTGAACCATTCAATATGATATACTATATTGCAATCTTATAAGAACCAAACTTTACAAATAATGTATACTACTTTGCTATTCGGCGTTCTATAATATTTAAAGGCAATGATTTTTTCTATTAAATGATAAAAAGAAAACTAAAAAAGATGTAAAATACTAGTGTTTGAAAAGGAACAGCTTGAGGTACATGTTTCTTAGAATATTTTGATATACAAATCATATGAAAATAAAATACACACCATAGCCTATGTCGACATGTTAGAGGGTAGAATTAAATTAACATAAGCATTTTTTTTAAGGAATATAATCACACTGCTCTCTGACAAATTTGTCATTTTCAGGCCGATTTGCAAATTTTCAAATAAGTATGTATATTGCCCAATTGCAAATACTTTTTTCCATACATAAAAGAGAAGAACAAATCAGCTGCTCAATACGTAGATTGCCTCCCGTAATTTTTATTAATAGGAACTTAAATAAAAAAATATTAACAATGAGAAATAGTTTTGTTGGATTTTGAAAAATAGAAAAAACGTTATGGTTTGTAACATCCAGGGCACTGTAGCTGGACGTTATAAACCATAACGTCCAATAATCTGATCGCTATAATATCTAATTAACAAAAAACACTGTAGCTGGACGTTTGGTCTATAACGTCCAACTACAGTGATTTTTTTTTTTTTCAAAAAATCACAAACTGAAGCAAGCAAAAGAAAACAAAAAGAAAAAAACAATGTAGCTCGACGTTATGGTCCATAACGTCCAGCTACAGTGTTTTTTGTTAAGATCATTAGCGATCAGATTAACTAAACGTTATCGATCATAACGTCCAGCTATAGTGCCCTAGACATTACAAACCATAACGTTTTTTCTATTTTTCAAAATCTAACAAAACTAGTCCTCATTATTGATATTTTTTTATTTAAATTCCTATTAAAAAAAAGTTCGGGATTGCCTCCCGATTGCAGTGGTGTACTAATATTCAATGGTCCAATCATATACCCAGAAAAAGAATGTCGAATTGACAAAATCGCACTGGGTTAATGCTGGTTTGTCAGATATATCATGGAGACATGTTGTGAGGCTGACCGCCTATTAATTAGATATATATATATTTTTTTTCTTAGATAAAATAAGGATTTCTTATTTAATTCCTTCACCTAGAACAAGTCATGGGCTAAGTACTGGATGGTATTTCCTATGTTTCCATTGATACGCTAGCCTTAATTTTGGAGTATAACATATTTCACATGCCAAACATTCCATGAAATGAAAAAGAGCTAAAAGAACAAAAAGAAGCGAGCATTGTTTTCAGAAATATTGCTGCTCTATCAACGACGACGCTCTTTCATACTCGGAACGAAGACAAAGTAACACAAAACAAACTGAAAAATAGAACACTATTTTGGGCCTTATATTAAAAAAAAACTGGATCAAAAGAAGATTCCGATTCAAGCAGAAACGAAAATTGTATTGAAGAAAGCGTTGTTGGAACCAATAGAAAATATTTGTATTCCCCAGAACATTGGTTCTTAACAATTTGACAATGCAAAGAGTATAAGCAAAAAATAAAATAAAATAAATATAATATGTTATTCTTTGAATGATAATTAGGTTCTCAAAAAGGTGTTTAACTCTATAACTTTAAGTCTTACATTTAAGCAATTCGAGAGAAATTAATAGATTAATTAACCTCGGATTTACTAGAAAAAGAGAGCTCCTTCAATTGTTGTGGATCAACCTCTGATGGTGCCTTTGTAAGTGCACATTGTGCAGTGGTGGTTTTTGGAAATGCAATCACATCTCTAATTGAACTTGCACCAGCCAAAAGCATTACTAGTCGATCCAAACCATAAGCAATTCCTCCTGCATGCAAGCAGACACACAGTTAGCACAACAATTTTTCAGCAGTAATCACGTGAACTTCTACCAAGTACGAAACAAAAGATGTCAAAATTCTTATAATAGTTAATAATGAACTGGCACAAATTGGACATTTCTTAATACAGCAATTTGGGGTTTACAATTGTACAAAACTTTTACTCAAAATTGTACAGTGGTTTTTGATAATTCATATTCAAAGTGCTAAAAATAGCAAAAGCTAATACAGTACCATGTGGAGGGGCACCCATATCAAGACATTCCAAAAGATATCCAAACTTCTCTTCAGCCTAAAATTGAACAAATAAATTCAAGTCATCATCTTGAAAGTTGAAACAAAAGCCTGCAGATTTGGTACTAAACAACTGTGCCAGTACTCTCAGTTTCTAAATTCAAAGTTTTTGTAAAGGCATTTAAGTAGTGTGGGTGTGTTATGAACCTATGTGCAAGTGGGAGAGAGGAACCTGTTCTCGAGAGATGCCGATAATTTCCAAAATCTTTTCTTGAACTTCCCTCTTGTATATTCTCAAGCTCCCTCCCCCAATCTAAAATTTAGAAAATAGAATAGGAGAAGCAAAAATAAAAAAATAAAAATATAATATAGCGCACTGTACAGATGAATCAACAATATGCCCCCATGAATTAACATTTATATGGCATGGATCCTAATTGTTACCACTTCGTAATTATGATGACATGAACGTCTGAACATGCAATTATTTGGAAATCAGCCATCCAATTACAATTGAATAGCACAAATCAAATGTTTATACTTTTTGAATTTATCCATTTTGCATGAACTATAGAAGGATCAAAGACATGAAGCAACAATCCCATATCAATTATAGTGCCAATTGGGGTTTATAATCCAAAACCCCTGCTTGTTGCCATCCCAATTTCTAGTACTTTGACTGCTAAGATGGGCCATTGGCTGGATAGGCCCCACAAGTAGGGATCTTCATCTTATCCAAACCAACTAAATTTTTAACTAGACAGCTCACGGGAACAATGGTATACCTGGGCCATTGTTCAATAACTTAAGCCATTGTCAATTTATAATTCAAGCCAACCCACCTTTAACTAGTATTTGAAGAAAAATCTCAAGGAAAAATAAATATGCAAACTAATAAATCCATTAATTCCTAATAAAAGTAATAATACCTCAACTCCATTATAGATCATATCATAGGCCAAAGCGCGGGCAGAGGCAAGGTCATCCATGTCCTCTGGATTTGGTGCTGTAAATGGATGGTGCAAGGCCTGAAATGTAAACAATTTAAAAATATAGCAAAGGGAAAATAAGAAAACAGTTAACACTTAGTTATCTACCAGATAAAAATCCAATCACAAAATTTTAATGAATTTTAAATTTGAAAGACTGCTACTTTAGAAATTCGCTAGTACATGCTGGCACTAACCCTCTTAAGTAGTAAATGTACCATAAGAAATCGATCTCCACAATTTGTACAAGTTTGATCCGATTAGACTAGACTAAGCTTCAAAAATCAAATACTATTTATTTGTGTAATCTGTGTGATCTTACTCAAATGTATTATCTTAGCCTCAATCATTAGAATGCTTACTCCCAATTGTACAACCAGATTTAGGAAACAGGTAATATAAGTCAAACCGAGTTACTCAATTATCAGTGCTGGCAACCTAGATTTGTGTTCTGACTCAAGTTTCCTTATCATACGAGTATAGGTAGCATTAGAGCTTCTAGTTGGCTCAGTCTGGGTTTTGGGAAAAGGGTCAGGTCTAGTTTTCAGTCTCAGGTCATTTCAGGTTTGACTTGTTTCAGAGTTAAAAGTCATTTCAGGGTTGGATAGTCAGGGTTCTTTCAGTTTATTGCCCCAACAATATTGATTCACGTAGCAATTGGTCAAGGTCACAAGTCGGGTTAAGCAGGATGTGGTATCATGTCAAACAGGTCAGGCTGAAGTCAGCCTGGTTGCCGATCAGGTTTCAAGATCCAGTCAGGATTAGGGTAATTGGCTTCTGAAAAATCATTGTGTCGGCTTGATGTTTGGATAGCTCAGTCAGGTTTTTAGGTCAGATCTTGTGCAAGATTTATATAGTCAGAAGCAATTACTGAAGCTTAAAAAAAAATTTAACCTCATATCTTTTCTCAGAATCATTCCATTCGAACATCGGAAAATCTGTAACCCACAGTATTGAATGCACTCCCTACAAAGTTCCCATAAAAAAAAAAAAGTCAAGTATATTAGATTTAAAAACCATAAGTCAAGTAGAACATGAGAGGAAAACCTTCTGTACCTACATGGTTTATTAAGCCCAAATCGTTGGCAATAAACAATCTAAGTCGGTCAAGAGTCTTATTCACGCTTGCAGTATTTCCAATTGCAAACAAGATGAGATCACCTGAATTTGCATTGACAGCTTTTATCAATCTCTCCTTTTTGTCAGGAGTTAGACTTGAGATCAGAGCTGGTATTCCTTCTAGGTCATCTACAAAATTAACAAAAATAAATTAATGAATAATATATATTATGGTCGAGCAACTTAACTAAACAGCAGTTTTGTTCATATCAAGCATCTCAATTTTAATGTTTGTGTTATTGGCTGGTACAAGAACACCACAGTAGTAACAAAGGAAAGCGATCTTTCACTAGCTTCACAGGGATCTTAATCTGACTTTTGAGTCGAGCCATTTTGAACTTTAACTTCACAGGGATTCCATGGACTAAATTGTGCTAGGGAATACTTCAAAATCTGAATCTCAAAGAACAAATTTAAACTGCTGATCTTATTCTACAATCAATGCATAGATGCCAAAAATCATAGAATTTGGACCATATCTTGTTGTGTAAAAATCAAGGGGCCAGAAAATCCAACTGTTGATGTTTGGCCTCTTGATCTTGTGCCGAAGGACTCGAAATTCTAAAATCACCAACATGCATGTGTGACTTGTGGTGTAGAATATTAACAACAGTTCAAATTAGCGCTTCCAATTCAGATTTTTGAGTTATTAATGCCAAAGTACGAATCTTTGGATGAAGACCCTGTAACGTAACTTCATGCTCGATTTCATATGTACTGGCCTACCAGATCAGTTTGGGCCCGTAGCAATGCTGACAGATAATGGGGCACCGTTCAGTATAGCAGCTCTAAGTGCAAAAATGGTAAAGTTTAAAAGAAAGTGCTGAAATCATGTGCTTGGACAGGTTTGATTCGGTACCAACCATTACAAGGATCATGGCAAATGCCAACATAAAGAAATAAAGTTCCAAAATCCACTCAAGTAGATGCAATAAATAGTAATTTATTTTTCTCTTACCATTATCTAAGACCTTAAGAAAAGGTAACCCCTTTGCACCAGCCTTTATTGCTTGGTTGTAAACATCACCCTTTTTTAGTGCTGTATTTGAATATTTTTTAGCACCAGATGGCACACATAGGGTTTTTATTATGCCCCCGTTTGCTAACATGTCCGCAAAAACTTTGAAATTACACCCCAAGAAAATGTCACTGACCTGCATAATATAGAGAGAGAAAACATTATGTAATGTTTTGTACCATTACAATCTATAAACCAGATGCCACTCTATTTCTTCCTCAGTTGACAAACCCAAATAAGAATAATAAAAGCAAATATTAGAAATAAAGGTGAAATAAACAATGATGCTGTTGGTGACAACTACTATGATGCTAGCTTATTATTAAGTATTAAAATTAGCACTTTTGTTGCTGCTGCTGATGTGAACATAGTTCAATAATGGTAGAAGGGCATACATCTTTGAGCTCTAAGTCAAAACGAAGATCAGGTCGGTCGGTACCGTACCGCCTCATTGCTTCGTCATACGTCAGCCTTGGGAAAGGGTTTGGTAGATGTACTCTTTTTATCTCTTGAAAAACCTGACAAATAAGATAGGTTATTGTTTTCATAGCTAGAAGCTTAGTATATATATGGAGTTGGATACCCTATCATACTGGTAAGTCTGCAACAAGTACATCCCTGTAGGTACATTTGATATTTCCATGTTACTTATAAGGCTGATACTGGAGTATTGGGAGGGTAAAACTGGCAATATAACTAAAAAGAAATGTATACATGTCTTATAAGATCTTCATTAAGCTTCAACATATCTTCAAGGGGTATAAAAGACATTTCCATATCCAATTGTGTGAACTCAGGCTGTCTATCAGCTCTCAGATCCTCGTCTCTAAAGCATCTGTTTTACAGAGGCCATTCGTTTAAAGATGAACAGTAATGGAAAATGAAAATATTAGATTGAGAATTCTAAAATACAGAAAGGTGCTCCATATAACATTACAAGTATAATACTTTTCATCCACAGATATTAGATTGAGAATTTTAAAAGACAGAAAGGTGCTCCATAACAGTATAAGTTACTGATTTTGTATAAACAAGGGAAATGATGTATATTACCTTGCAATCTGGTAATATTTCTCGAAACCAGATACCATAAGCATTTGCTTAAAAAGTTGAGGGCTTTGTGGCAATGCATAAAATGTTCCTGGCTTCATAAAACCCCAAAAAAATAAAGTTAGATGGAAATCAACAACTGACAAATATGAACAAGGAATTGTCTGAGGCTGATATAAAAAAAAATTATGAAGTACCTGAACTCGTGATGGTACGAGATAGTCCCGTGCCCCTTCTGGCGTGGATCGAGATAGTATTGGAGTCTCAATCTACCTTAAATCCCACAACATAACTATAAATACAGGAACTTATATTTTCTCATCACATTAATTTGAGACAGAATCGAGCACACAAAAACTTAAAAGGGTTGTTAAAGAAAGGTGCTTCTACATAGTACACCCAAAGAATCACATTTTTGCAGTTAAGACCCTGTAACTTATATTGTGTTGCTTAGCAAAGGGAAAACTAAAACAATAACAACAGTGTAATCAAGAAGTACATGACTAAAATGTCCCCATCTAACTCAACCGAACCTTTTCCAACCAACTTATATAAACATGGAACCCAAAGGAAGTCACCCCGGACTTCATCTTAGTTTAACTTGAGCTTAGATAAAATTGGTAAGCTTGTGGTCAAAATTGTCAACATCTACAGATAAAACCCTTTCCATATCCTAAGGATTGGGTGCAACATGTATAAGATGAACAATAAAATCTTACATAAGCTGGTCTAAGTTGCAAATAAGAGATATGTTAGTGTCAAACTGTCAGTAGCAAATGTGATGAAATATCAAAATATATGATGCATTTCAGAAAAAAGAAAATAACACACTACCTCGACAAAATCATGTTTGTCTTCTAGATAACGCCTCATAAGTTTAACTACATTATGACGTAGCCTTATATTTGACTGCATCTGCTGCCGCCTCAAGTCTAGCACCCGAAATCTAAACACAAGTTTTTCAAGCTATTATCTCCAACTTATAAAAAAAAACAAGAAGAAAAGAAAAGCAGACAAGAACGATGGCATACAGGTATCAAAACAGATACTGGAGTCACTTGAGGTTTAACAAAAGCCCAAAACAAAAAAGAAAATAAAATAAAAAAAAGATCCAATTGTTGGTAATCTTTTGGTATACACAAACTGCTGTAATAACAGGTGGTGGCACTGTGGTTCTCAGTTGCAACTGTCTAATACCTCAAACGAATCTCTTCAGTGACCATGTCCTTCACCTCGTCAGAAGTGGTAACAGGAAAAGGTAAGGAACGGCTTACAGGGTTCAGCACCTGAACATGCTCTAATGCAACCTGCATTAAAATATCTATCTATGTGATGCTCATGGCTTAATCAGATATAGTATTCTTAAATTGCAAAATAAAACTTAACTATAAGAATAATTCGAAAAAAAAAAAATTGCAAAAGCTCATGAAATCTGGACAACTTGAAGAGCAGAATTGATATGGGCAGAATTGAAGAAAAATATTCAATTTTCTCCCAATTTTTATTAACAAATATGGCTTAACTAGGGTTTAGTGTCAGGTCTCCAATATGAAGTTCAGGAAGATTACCGTGCTGCACAGTACTGACATATAGTTTACCAAAGGTTGCTACTTTCATAAAAAAATAAAATATAAATAAAAATAAAAATTTGCCAAGGCTTGCAATTATAGTCAGGAATAGCTGGTTCTGACAAAACTGCCACTGTATATTAGTATGATCAGGTACATTTTTCCTCCAATTGCAATTACCAAGATCGCCATGGGTGAACTAAATTGATCACTAATTAATTTTGCAATTCTTTAAGAATAACATTTTTGCTTCTACTCTTCAATATAAACATTATATCCTGCAAAACTTAAATAAACTCCATTTCACTTAATTCAATGTGATTTGCAATAAAAGTTACAAATACAGTTTAGAAAGAAATCAGATATGAAAAAGAACCTCAATAGCACCAGTTCTCATCTTCGCATTTAATGATTCAGCCGGCCGAGACCTAACAACACCTTCAACAGATATCACATACTCTACTCGTAGTTTATTTGCCACACTATAAGATTCAGGAAACTCTTCTGGAAGAGTTGTTATCTGAGAACAAGAAAATGCTTTGACATGAAAGCTAATAATTTTGTGATAATTAAATACTAAACGTGAAAGGGACTGCCACGGATTGATGAAACAAAAAAGTGCGATATGTACGAACACAAAGGTAATACTTTTGGTCTTTACAAAAAATAATTGCTCTCTGCACCTGTACAATACCAGATGCATCTCTCAGGTTGAGAAAGGTGAGACCTCCATGGACCCTGTGTAAAGCGACCCAACCACACAACCTCACGCGCTTGCCTACATCGTTCACCCCAAGATCACCGCAATTTGCGGTTCTGTTCACCCAATTCAATGGAGAGAGCTTAGCTGGTGTGTCCGGCTCATGAAGGGCCTCGACTGTGGTAGAGGTGGAAGTAGTACAAGAGGGTGTGAAATACGGTGGTCGGGGCAAGCGCGGTGTGCGTGAGATGGACTTGATGCGGGCAAGAAGAGAGAGGCGGGGCGACAGAAGGAAGAGAGGGGAGGCGCGAAGGAGCGCTCCCGCCATCGTTGCCTGTGGAAAGAGAAGGGGTTTAGTCCTTGCGCTATCGTCTCGGTGTATAGTTAAAGAGCAGTCCCGGTCTTGATATACTGGAGACTGCAGTGGTCTAGTGGAGACGGAATTCTCTCAATTCTGATCCAGTGCAATACCTGAGCGGGTAGAATGAGATCTGAGTCGTCAGTTTTATTTTTGCCCGAATCAAAGCGGAGCTCATATTTCAAATGGTAAGCACATCGTCAGCGACCTTGGGATTCTCGAATTCTCTACTAATCAATGAACTTTTTATACATGCCCGTATTACCAAAAAAATGTACTAAAATCTGAAATTGAATTTATCTTTAATTATAAATAATTAAAAAAATTACAAAATTGCTACGGAGGATGTACAAATCTCAAAGTGGCAACTAAATGCATTAGTTAAAGAGAAATCTTACAAAAGAAACAATTTTGTTCACCCTTGTTAGATTATTTTGTGAAAATATGTTTAATTATAAGTCAATGGTATATTGGTAATAGACTAGTCACTAGTGTATCCGGCCGTTCAAAATTGAAGTTCCTGCTCATACCTTTTCCTTTTAATAAATAATAGTACTGAAATCTCCATTTATGAAACAATAATAAAATTTTCTAAAATCTAAATACATATATTTAGAAATATTGCATGTAAATACGTTCATATTTCAAATATGCTTTTATCATTCTGCAAAAAAAAATATATATATATTATTAGTGTAGAACCAAGGTGTTCTTAAGTTCACCAAGCTCCTTTGTGAACTCAATCCTAAAATCTATCGAATTAGCTTCAACTGACAAATTTGAACCGTTGAAATCTATTTACCTTACGACATGTCAAAATATTAAATTTTAGAGTTAGTTTAGCATAAAGTCAAACGGTCAAAAATTTGAAAATTTATCAATTAATTTTAATGCATTCAATTTTTGAATATTTTTTTACCACTTGACTCTATACAAAATTTATTTGAAAATTTAAAATTTTAGTATGTAGACGTATCACTCGTAAGATTTAACGGTTCATATTTGTTATTTGAAATCAATCCAATAGATTTTAGAGTTTAAGTTGATAAAAAGATTCAGTAAACTTAAACATTCTTACCGGTATAGACAAAGAATTTGAGCATGACTGCGCTCCTTCTCAGGAGTTGTATGAGTTAAATCTTATGGTGATAAGCAGATATCCTGATATACATCGTCATTTGATAATTTCTGATCAGATTTAGTTCGGGTCTAAAACATTTACAATGGATAACAAGAAAGAACGAGTTATGAACGGCTTAGCTAATTGGGGGCCGGCTTAGCTAATTGGGGGCGGTGGTTGAAATCTGCTTCGAACCATTTCAATGAATTATCTACAACTAAGAGGATTTGATTCCCAAAGCTCTCACCCTTAACGGGCTATGAAAGAGCCGGAATTCGGACTTCCTAGAGAGGCCAACCCGGAATCAATACGAAAAGTCCAAGATCTGTAAACAATCAGGCCCTCCACAAGCCGGTCTTGGACCAAGAATAGCCCGGAACTCGGACCCCTATGTCGGAGCCAGCCTGGGATCAACGAAAGACCCAGGACCCGGCAGCAAAGTTCACCAACAAGTCTCTATCGGGCCACCCCGAGAAGCCCGAGAAAGGCTCACTCGACAACATGATTGGGCCGTATCTCCCAGCCCGAATTCAGTTGGCACCGCAAAGCGATAACTGCTATTACAGTTTACGTAACTGCCCAATCTCCTATAACCGCGCGGCGTAGCAGTTATGGACAGCCTATATAACGCAAGAAGGTCCATTGAACAAGAATCGAAATTCTGAACAAAAGAGATATCGCATAGATCAGAATCCGAATATCTCCAAACCTCCCTGAGTCCAAACTCGATTATCATCTCGGCCTACCACTTCGAGACAGGGCGGCGAGCCCGTCCTAGAAATCATTTTTCCATACGGCCTACTCTCTCCGAGATATCACGTATCAAGATTCTTTCAAAAAATTCTACTAAGAGAAGTCAAACCTAATGAAATAAGCAAGTTCAAATTTTGATGAAATACTACCTAATGGGATGCATTTTCTTGATATGAAATTATTATGCAATTCTCTAATTAATTCAAAAGGCTATACCGTATTAAACTCTGTCTAGCATAATTAATTAAGATGTTTCTCTCTATAGGAAATATCACAAACTCAAAATTCAATGTATATGTATATTACTAAAATTGATTTGAAATATTTAATCATCATCTCATAACAAAAAAACTACCAATATAGTGTAACAGTCATGAATTAGTGCAAACTAATGATGTACTTGGTCTCGCTAATATGACCAATCATCCTGATTCAAATTAACACATCTTCATATTTATTAAGTTAGATACGAGATGAATTTTAATTAACTTAATGTTTTGTTTTTTATATATATTTTTGCTTGTATATTATTCACGATGCCAGTAAACATGAAACAAAAAGACCAAGTACCACATGATTAATTAAATTTCTAAACAAACAAGTTCTCACCCAAAACAAAAGGTACACCAGATAGAGGCTGCCTCATACAACAAAATCTCTACTGGAACAGAAAAACAAGGACCAAAAACAAATCCAACTAACAACAACAATCTCAAGAAATAACCTTAGTCTCTCGTCTCTCTGCTAAATATTCTCAAAAAACCTAAAGGTTGAAGTAAAACATTTTATTTTTTTCAGTAGAAAAATCCAAGAACCTTTCCACCAACATTCTTTCTCCTGGCCTCCTCGTGGTCCATGATACCGGCAGATGTGGTGAGCACAATGTACCCAAACTGCATTAGGAAATAAAAAAAATCAGAATTTAAGAGTAATGGTAAATTCGCACCAGTAATCACAACATGCAATAGCTCATACAAGTGGTAATTCAGGACAATGCTGGATACAAAAGGAAAGTTGATTAAAAGTATTGAAATTCTTTCTATAATGATTTATATTTCATTTGCACTTGGCTCTGGCATTAGGCAAAAGCGTGATAGGTTCCATAATAATAAAAAACCACAGAGAACGTTTAGTTTCAGAAAACCATCATAAAAATTGTGAAACAAGAAAATATATCCCATTCACCTCTCAACTATTTATTTTCAAAACAGTAACCTTCTTTCACTATTATATAAAGTGATAAGCAGTAAAGATTGAGGGATAGAATCAGCATTTTTTCTGGAGTATGAAAGATACTTCCTATGCTTTTGTAGGCAGATAAACAATATTTCCGGCTTTTTACCATACACGTGAGTAGTTTGGTACCCCCGCACATGAGATACTTCTAAAAAAAAGCCATAAATAATTACAAATGCTAACCTGTCTAGAAGGAAGAAGCCTGGCAGTCCATGACTCGATATCCTTCACACCAACATCAAAGCGAGGACTGATAACACCACACTTGTTCAGCCTTCCATTCAACTCCACCACAATCTTACCAGCTCTGTGGTCATCCACATACTCAAACTCACCAATGTAACCTGCATTTCATGTTATTCAGATGAGATATGAAATATATAACAAATGGGGCTTATAAGCAACATAGAACTGCGAGGTAATAACTTGAAAAGATGAGGGCAGAGATTCAGTTTGAAGACTAGTGTCGTTTGAATTGTAAACAAGGTTTAGCACATTCAGAGAAGGCAAGAGAAAGACTGGATAAATCTAAGTACATATTGCAATTTAGAGAAAGAGATGGTACGGGAAGATGGACTTTCAGAACAAAAGTATTAATACTTTGCACCCCGTGGCTAACTAACAGCTTACCACATTCCTAACGTCAACAATCACCATAATATAAACACTGCAGTCAGGGTAAAAAAAGAGGCTAAACAACCAAAACCATGCCAAGAAACTTCACAAGTTATACAACTGCAAATTAGCTATCTTGTTTTACTATACTTGCACAGAAGCTCCAACTACAATGGCACATCTTATTCACAATCCCAAACACTGTATAATATAAAGAAATGCAAAATATGGTTTACTGCAACAAGAGGGATGAAAATGCAAAATTACCATGCTTTTGCATAACAATAAGAAACTTGATGATGACTTTGGAAGAGGGACGAATCATAACCTGGCGCTTGCCTCTCTTCTCAGCATTGTACATGCTCTTCAGTGCATCATTCAACACACTAACCTTCACCATTTTTACTTACCTACAAATAAAACAACCAGCATTTTTATAGTCTGCATACCACGTGAGGAAGTTTTGGCTTATATTGAGCTTTTAACCAAGTAAATATGGAGATTATATACTGGTAAAAAAAGATCAAATACAACTCAGTCAACCAGAACAAAATTTAAATCAGGTTTAATTGGATAATAATGATCCAACATTCTGGTACTCAGGCTTCCTTAAACAACACAAATGGTACTATCCGCGTCTGGTATTGGTATCCTACAATCAATATAAAATTGGGGTGTTTTGTTCGCTAAAACAGATCCCCTTTCAACGATGCATCAAAATCAAACACAAACGAAATAAGAAAATTAAAAAAAGAAAAAACTAAGCGGAGAAACCAGGAGAGCCCTAGCTCAGATAACGGAGAAATCCGATACAGGAGCTTTGAAAACTCACAATTTAGCGACACAGCAGAAGTTTTGCTTTGTTTTTGTTCGTGACAATTAAATCGGATCCCAACATTAGTTAGGAATCAGAAAGCAAAAAGAGAAGAGGCTAACCTTCGAGCAGGTGCGCAGATCGGCGGCTAGGGTTAGGGTTTTTGAGAAAAGAAGCTTTGGAGGGGGTTCAGAAATCTCTTATTTATAGTAGGAATTAATGGGTTCTCTGGGTACTGGATTCCGGGTATAAATCTTTTCGGATCTATTTTTGAACTTTTGACGCTCGGTAATATATTTGGAATTTGTAATGGGCCACATAGCAAAGTCGTATAATATTTTGAATGCAGATCCAAAAACTACCGAGATTTTTATTAATACTCTAAAAAAAATAGCAAATCTGTTATGAAAATAATTTCAAAAATATTCTGACCGTCTCATGTTTGAGCGGTCCACTCTCATTACTAAACCGCTCCACAGTGAGATTGTCACCTCTTCATACCAGACCGCTCCACGTTTGCGTAGTTTGTTATTTATTTTTTTATTTTTAAATGTTGTGTCATTTTTTAATTTTTTAATTTATAGTTCCATTTTTTTATAATAATTTATGGTTATAATTTGTTATAACTGACGATTATACTTTTATTTGTTGTAATGTTTTATTGTAGTTTTATTTGTTATAATTTTTATAATAATTTATAGTTATATTTTTATAATTGACGATTATAATTTTATTTGTTGTAATGTTTTATAATATGTTATATATTTATTGTAGTTTTATTTGTTATAATTTTGTTTAATGTTATAAATTGATTTTTTTGACTAAATAAACAACCAACAAAACTAAATAATCTAAATGGTAAGTTGTTGTGCATTTTAGGTATAGAATATTTCGATACACTTTTAACTTTTAAAATTTATAAACCTTCGTACACAATGAATAAGTTAGTTGCAAGCGCACAACCTATCGATTGTAGTATTTAGGTGTCGATCCAAAGGGAGATAGGAAAATACTAATTTTTACTAAAGTAATTTACTTTTAAAACTAAACAATAAAGTAATATGTTGTATACAATGCATGTGCACAAAAAGCTCAGGAGACCATCCATATTCTGCTGTTAGTGCAGCTTTGATCCCCTTGTGCTGGTCCGATATAACACAGACGAATTTATCATATCCGAGCACTTCATTCCTCAACCACTGCAAGAAAAAACCTCAATTCTCACTATCCTCCTTGTGCACAATTGTAAATGCAATAGGCAACAATTGGTTCTCGGCATCATAGCCGCAAGCTATCAAAAACCTCCCCTTATACCGCGCCAGACAAGAAGCATGCATCTATGCTGATCACTGGTCTCAAGAACTGAAACGCTGCAATGTATGAACCAAAATCCCAAGCTACGGCTCTGAACTGAACAACATGTCTTATAATTTCTCCTGATTCTTTATCTCGTATCGGACTGGTCAGAAATTGGTACTTCGAGCAGGAATTCTTGTTGCAAATTGCCATCAACAGTGGTCTCAGCAAGCTGTATGAAGTCTCCCAACTCCCAAATTATCGAGCTATTGCAAGCTCACGGCCCCTCCACAGTCGGTTGTATTTAGGGGTTACATTGTCATACACAGATAAAACACAGTCTGCCACCGTCTAGATGCTCATACAGGGGTCTTTCTTAATGCTTCTCTCAATGACATCGGCAATGAGTGATGCCGTCAGACATTCATTGTTGGTCCTTGCATACTCAGTCCTACATGTGTGAGGCTTGTCTTGCTTTGTTATAACACATGCATCTCCATATCCCGCTGGTTTTCCCCTAAGTTTGTAACCACAATACGGGTCCTTGCACACCATATGAATCCGATCCCTGTCACTTTTCTTTATTTTAATCTCCTGATTCTTATTAACATGGTGCATTCTAATCTTCTTCATTAGATCATTTTTGCTTTTAAATTATTGGTTCGACGCAAGCTCACCTTTGTACTCAATCCGTTGCCCATAGTAACCAATATCTGCTTCTCTAAACTCAGATACATCATTGAAGTCTGGGAACGGGTGCCTATCAGTCTGGCCACTAAGCGGCATATTCTCAACATTAGGACCTATGTGCCCTTCAGCTGTTTCAACCGGACCATCTTCACCATAACCCTCCAGGTGATCAGAGTCCCCCTACATTTCTCCCTCAAATTCATCCCCACTCCTTAGATCGTCCTCTGGAATTTCATTAATATTTTCAAAATTCGAGCAAATTTCATCGTCTACTGGTGCCGATCTGGGGTAAGGTGATACTTGAGGTAATTGTAAAGGCGCCACATGTACGGGTCTAGGTGGGGATGAAACTAAGTGTCTTGGTCTACCTCGATGGGGTCTAGGTGGGGATGAAACTGAGTGTCTTAATTGGGGTGTTGGTGGAGTGACGTAATTGTATGTTTCTGGGTCAAGTTCGATTAAAGGGACTAGGGGTGTGTATGTTTCTGGTTGTGTTGTATAATGTGGTGCCACTGATCCAGAGCCAGAACTTCCAACCCCGGACTCTATCGGAATTCTTTTGGCATAGATTTCTATTATAAAAATTCCTTGGGACTTCAAATAACCGTACATGCATCTCCAAGTACTTTCATCTAGTAGTTTCGTAATAACCCATTTTCCGTTGGAGGGATGGCTATGTCGGGTGATACCTCGCATATTTAGTCTATTTTAGGCCTGTTTTAGTACCAGATTCGTGCCCTAATTCACCAGAATCATGTGCATTTCATCGATATATCTTTAGAATTTGGTACTGCTGAGTGTTTGTTTGTTTTCTGCAGGTTTGGAGCAAAACACACGAAGAAACGGCGATTTGGGATGATGAGGTACGGCCCTTACCAGGTTTGGTACGGGTCTCACCGGACTTAGCCGATTTCAGCTCATCACTCCTGGTACGGCCAGGCCGTACCACTTTGGTACGGGCCGTACCTAAAGGCGGCCTGACAGATTCAAATCTTGGCAGAGGCTATTTAAAAAGGCGGGGAGCTCTCCACTTTCGGAGGGGATTCATTCCAGAGACATTTGAGAGCACAGTAAGAGGGAGAAAGAGAGCTGAGGAGCTAGGAGCAAGAAGGAAGGAAGAGGAAAGAGGCGAGACTCGACGGATCAAGCTTCCTCCACTCGATCCCTTCGATCCATGGCTTTCTTTACCTCTCTTATTGTATTTTTAGATCAGATCATGTGCTGTGAGTAGTTACTTTAGTTTCTAGGGTTTTGAGATGGATTCTTGATTTGCTTTGACCTTCTTTGACTTGTATCTTGTATGAACTCTTTTGATTGATTGATTGTGATTTCTTTGCTATCTCTTGCTTTGTTTTCTGTGATTGTGTATGATGAACCTCTAGGTCTAGATCAAACCTATCAAGGTCATGTGATCATCTCAATCTCTCAACCAAATCAAGTGCTTAGGGTAGACTTGTTCGAATTGAAGCCGAGAGGTTGAGTTCCCCTCTAATTGACAGATTAGAGGGTACCTTAGGTCTCCAATCAACCAGCTAGGGTAGATCTGTACCAACATATGAAAATTGAGGTGTAGAAATCCCTAAAAGGCAATCAATTGCATTCCAACCTAGATTCTGATCCAATACACGAGAGTTGAGGCTTAGGAACCTTAGGCGTGGTCAATTGAACCTTTCTAAAGAGTTTAGCACAAGGTACCAGCAAGAAATGCATCAACTCGAACTGGTAAGCTCTGTTATGGCAAGCCAGTACGGGTCTTACCAGAGTGGTGCGGCCTTGCCTTACCAAGTGGAGTACGGTCTGGCCGTACCAACTTGGTACGGGCCGTACCACTAGAGGCAGATCACAGATGAAGTCTGAAACCCTGGAAACGCCTTTTATCCATAATCAAAACACAGTTTACATTTCTTCTAGCACTTTATTACATTTGTTTGCATTGTTCGATTTGTTTGAATTGATCTTTTAGGAACTTAAATACCAAACCCAATCTTTCTCACTTCTAGTTTTTAATTGAGTTCGGTGGATTCTAACCCAGCAATTGCCCGTCCCTGTGGATCGATACCCGATTATATTACTCGATAGGGGTTGTGCACTTGCAACCCTTACTCGTGAAGTGTAAGCGCGGTTTTAAAAGGTACGCCCTCAAGCGTACCGAAACTTGCGTTGCGCTTTCGCGCGAACATCGGGTTGCCAATTCTAAGTTCCACATTTCTGGGTTATAACTAGTGTTTTATGTAAACCATGGATTTTCAGGTCCAAAAGTGAGATATCATCGGGAATCGTAAATGAAGCAATTGAATCTTTGTTGTAATAAGCCCCGTGTGCATTATTAAGCATATTTTCACTATAGTGTAATGAAATAAAGGCCATGGTAAACAAACTACATTTTAGAAAATAGTAAACAATTGTCAGGTTACTAATTTACATGTCTGTATACATATTTATTTTATAAAATGGTAAACAATTGTAGATTACTAAATCCTAAAAAGTTAAATGGATCATGTTTGTATACATGTAATGGTCAGTCCACTAAATCCTAAAAAATTAAATGAGTGTACAGTAATTATTTTAAAGAAATTAAATTAATTATTTTTAATAATTAATTAGTTTTTATAATAATTAAATTAATTATTCTAAAAATTAAAAAAATTAAAAAATAAAATAAAATAAAAACCTTACTTGAAACAGGATTAGATAGAAGAAGAGATGTGTATTGTAAGCAATGTTCTAAATAGCGCGCTATAGCGACGCTATAACGTTTTCGGACAAAAAAAACTATGACGCTATGGCCATATAGCGCTGTTATAGCGCACTATTTCGCGCTATAGCGGCGTTATATGGCCACAGGGCTGTTTTTTCAGCAGTTCCGCTATGACGCGATAAACGCTATTTAAACCTTTGATTGTAAGAAAGGAAAGACCCATATTTATTGGGCGTAAACGGAAAACAAAAAAACTGGTCAGATTCTAGCCGGTTTCTGGGAGAAAGGAAACCGGCCAGAATCTAGCCGGTTTGGATATTTTTCGAAATACCTAGAATTTCTGGGTATATTTATTAATTTGTAATTAACTTTGGATATTAATAAAAATGTCGGACTATTGGCCTATTGGGAAAAGGAGGATACATCTTTTTATGTTTTCCAGATTTTGCAGGGGTTACTTGAGATTATTCTCATTCGGAGTCTGTGCTCATAATATTGAGATTCTAGCAATTTCCAAATAGAAAGACTTGAATTATTTCTCGTGTAGATCCTTTCTTCTCCATCTCAGTGCTCTCTTTCACCTCGCCAATGCCACCTTCACTGAAACCTCTCCCCCCTCGCTCCGATCACAAAATCGTCCTGAGGCTGCTCTCCATCCTCCAATCACCACCTTCCTCGTGGCATTTCCACCTCCCCTCCATTACCCCTCTCCTATCCTCGCACCACCTCGACCGTCTTCTTCTCTCCATTACCCTCCCCGTCTCTCCCCTTCTTCTCCGCTCCCCATCATTACCGTCCCCTACCTTTCCTTTTCGCTTCATTACACTTCTCTCATCTTCACTCTCCTTCCCACTTTCTCCTCTCTCGTTCGCACTCCTCTCCTATACCCTCCCCTCCACTTTGCCTCGCCACCTGTCTTTATCTGTGTTTCACAGTTTTCTTTCTTCTCACCCGACTCTCTCTCCTCTTACCATCTTCAATCTTCTACTAAAAACCCAAGTTCATCTTTGTTCACCCTCGTTTCCCTTGCCCCTTGATTGCCTTGTACATGCTTACCTCTTTTGCCGGCAGCATATCAATGCTTACAACATCACCATGTTATCCATGGAGCACTCAATTTTACTAAAGATGAGAACTTTCAGTGATGTCATGTTCTCCTTATTGAGATTCAGGTGTTTTTCTCTTGTAGCTAACCTGTTCGACAAATTGCTTGAAAGAGGAAATTTGGGATTTTATCCTGACGAGTATATCTACACTGCTGGTATAAAAGCTTTTTGTGAATTAAAGGATTTGACACGTGCCCAGAATCTGATTTGTAAAATGGAGGAAGAAAATATAAATTCATCTGTGGTTCCATACAATGCAATGATATATGGGTTTTGCAAGAATGGGAGAATTAAAGAGGCAATTGAGATGGAGGAGGAACTGAAGCACAAAGGTATATCCCCAGACGGGGTTACTTACAGGACCTTGTTATATGGGCTGTGTAAAGATGGTTTATTTGATGAAGGTTTGACTTTGGTTGATGAGATGATTAAATTAGGGTTTCTACCGTGGAAGAGTAGTTGTTCTCTGTTAATTGATGGACTTAGGAAAAGGGGTAACATTGAAAAGGCTTTTGAACTCATTAATAAACTGTGGAAACTGGGTTTGATTCCTAATATATTTGCATTTAATGCATTGATGGATTCTTTGTGTAAAAGTGGGAAGTTTGACGAAGCTGAGTTACTTTTTCAGAAAATTAGGGATAAAGGGTTGGCACCTAATGAGGTCAGTTATTCAATTATGATACATTCTTTGTGTAAGATAGGTGATATGGGTAAAGCACATAAGCTCTTTGATAAAATGCGGGATGAAGGTGAGGTTAAGTCCGTTTACCCTTATAATTCTTTGATTCATGGTTATTGTAAAGAGGGTAATTTGAACAAAGCCATGCATTTATTGAGAGAATTGATTCAAAATGGGATTAAACCTCATGGTTCAACTTATACCACCTTGATGACTGGCTTTTCCAAAGAAGGGAATTTAACTATGGTTTTAGATCTTCACAATGAAATCCCTATAGTTGGTCTGAAATGGAATGTTTATACTTTCACGGCAGTAATATGTAGCTTTTGCAAAGTTGGTAAAATGAAAGAAGCCTCTGAGTTATTTGATGAGATGATAAAGCTAAAAATTGCCCCAAATGAGGTGACATATAATGTTTTAATCGAGGGCTATTGCTCAATTGGGGATACAAGAAGGGCATTTGAGTTGTTTGATTGTTTGGTGGAAAGGGGTCTTAAGCCTGATAGTTACACTTATCGGGCGTTAATTAGTGGATTATGCTTAACCAATTTGGCACCCAAAGCTCGTGAATTCATACTTGATATTGAGAAAAATAATCATTTGCTAAATCATATTAGTTTTAGCGAGCTCTTGCATGGTTTCTGCAAAGAAGGGCAGATAAAAGAGGCATTGAGTATCTGGTATGAGATGGAAAATAGAGGCCTGATTCTGGATACGAAGAGCTTTACCATTTTAATTAGTGGGCTTTTGAAAGGACCCGACAAGAAACATGTGTACCCGATAGTGAAGCAGATGGTTATGCGGGGTCTTAAGCCCGATGAGGTATTATATACAAGCATAATGCTTGCCTATTTTAACGAAGGGAGTGTAACCAAAGCATTACCTTTTTTGGGTAAGATATTCTCTGAGGGTCTTTCCAGAAATGAGGTCACAAGCTCAATTTTGATAAATGGGTTTTGTAAAGCAGGTCTGTTAGAAAAAGCAGAGTGGATACGGGATAATTGTGTATATAATGAGGTAATATGTGGTACTTTTATTGACCATTTTGTAAAAGGGGGTGAATTGGATAAGGCAGTGAATCTACACGCGACAATGCTCAAAAGGTCTTTAGCTAACCAGTTTTCTTTCAACATGTTGGTAAATGGATATTGTAAGGCTGGAGAGATCCAATATGCTATTGATATGTTAACATGTATGGATGTACTGGGTTTTTCACCTGATTGTATTACCTACACCACAATTATTAATGAGCTTTGCAAGAGGGGCGAAATTAAAAGAGCAATAGATCTGTGGGGCGAGATGGTAAACAAGGGGACTAAACTGGACCTAGTTGCATATAATCTTCTGATACATGGTTGTAGTGCTCATGGAGAGTTTACAAAGGCATTTGGGTTGTTTGAAGATTTGATTACCAGTGGTTTAAGGCCGAATTGGGGCACCTACAGAGCCCTTTTTGAGGGCACCTTTCTTTTTGATTCCTATAAAGGAGAAACATTACTTTTAAATGAGTGATTTTGTACTTGTAGAGGCTTGCTTGGCTTTGAGACACAGGAGCAGATGTATTTATTTTAATTTTATGAAGCAGGTTAGCAACAAATTATATACAATTTGTATCTAACAATTGTTTTTTAAATATAATTAAGAAAGAGTTGCCATAACAGCATTTCTACTAGTACCGTACCATACCATACCATATTCAGTGCTTGTAATAAAAGGGTAGCTCAAAAGAATAAACAAACACAAAAAGAAAAAATGAAATGTGAAAAAGGTTAAAATAATAAGCTGTTATTGAAAAACTTAAGATTTGTATGTCCAAACTGTACTGTCCCAAAGAGTCCGTGTCTTGTACCAGTACGTGTGACTGCTATTCTTACTTTTGGAGCCATACTAATTATTTTTTCCTGATCTATTCTTAATTACGCTACTGTTGAAATAATTTTTTTATCTCATTGCGTTGTTTAGACTTTATAATCTAACAAGCCATCTGATCCCTGCTGGTTGGATCAGTTTGGAAATGACAATAATAATAAAAAAAAACAGCATAGTAATTACTAATTTTATAACAAGAGTTACTTTTATCACTACCAGTTTTATGCATGCCATTAAAATAAGCATATCATCCAAATCAAAATATTCATTCATAGAGCTAAAGAAATTGAGAAATATCAAAGACACATCGTACTTATTGCTACAATAATTTTGCTAGGTATCATACTTATCATCAAACATAATTTCCCTCATTCCTCACAGATACTTCAAAACACAACTAAGTAGCCACCCAATATTTTCTTCTGAAACTTGTGGAATTTACTGAGCTGATTTAACAAGCTTTTCACTAAACTGCCACAAATCTTTGGCCAATTTCTCATCACGCGCCAAAACGTTAGTTTTTTCTTCATTGCAATCTGAAAAGTACTTAGCTGTGACTCCTTTTAAGCTTGGGTTCGTCGCTACAAAGCATGTTGTGGCTGCCCCCTAAAAGAAGTATTGAAAAAAATTGTATTAGAGAAGTGACGATAACAAAAATTGTACTCTGTATCTTCACTGGAATTGTACCACTCAGTACCAAGTTGTGATGCCTGGTACAGTAATGCTTAATTATTAGTAAATAACCAAAGAAATAGTTAAAAATTTGACACTGAAAACATTGGTAAGAAAACATTAGCAAATGAAGTGACAAAATGCAAACCTGGGGAACAGTTTTCCAGCACATGTAGGTGAATACTTTGAGCATTTCTACACAGATAAAATTGAGGAGAGTGAGCAGATATATATTTAATTTCCAAATTAGAAGAAAAGTTGTGTAATTCAGATACATACTCATGACAAATAAGGAGTGCCTCATAAGGTTTGTCATGATTAAACCAGGATGAACTGAGTTCACTGTAATATTTGCACCTTCTTCCTGTTTCACAACAGCACCCAGAAAAGTAATTACTGTTCTTTATTTCAATATTTTAAAAAAATTAAATGAAGAGAAGTACAGAACAAAGATACCCTTAAGCGCCTTGAGAGCTCTTTTGCATGAAGTATATTGGCAAGTTTAGATTGCCCATATGCTTTCTTATCAGAATATCTACAAGAAAAATAATATAAGAAATAAATATGAAACCATCATTGGAAAATATCTGGTTATCCAAACTGCAGACCCGCAGTTGTATATGGTGATAAATTGAGAGGTAGCATACACTGTTGGGTCGTTCAGTTGTTCAAAGCAAATTCCTTTCTCATAAGTATGGTGATGTGCGATGGACGACAAATTTACGATCCTGCCTTCAATTCCTGTGCTCTTCACGGTGCTCTTCATTTTCGCGAGAAGCAAGTTAGTCAGTAAGAAATGACCTGTTTGAGTAGAAATAACCAGATAGATGTTTGTATTGTTATCCATTTTGTTTTTAAATAGTCAAACTATAGCAAAAAATATATTATTTATTTATTAATATTTTCATTGATTCTTATGATTGTGTGCTTCTATGATTATAACTGAATCATTACCTAGGTGATTGGTGGCGAACTGCAACTCAATTCCATCTTTGGAGAGTTGAAAGGGACAGAACATAATTCCTGCGTTGTTTCTGTACGAAAGATTTTAAAATGCCAATGTGAAGTTAAATGACAAAAATTTAAACGCATAAAAAGTTAAAAACACAACTGAAATGTAACAGTGCAAATATATTATATAATGTGTGCCAGAATTTGTGCTTGTGTTGGTGTGGTTACATTAGTAAGTTGAGAGGTAGGTCCATGGAGAGGAACTCATCGGCGAATGCTCGCACAGATTTCAAAGAGCTAAGGTCGAGTTTTATGGTATCAACACGAGCCTTTGGGGTTTTCTCTAATATCAGTGCCTTCGCATTCGACGCTGCTTCCATGTTTCTTGCAGCAATTATTACGTGGGCCCCTCGCAGCGCAAGTACCCTTGCTGTCTCTAGACCTATCCCACTGGCACCTCCTGTTTCAAATAAAAAAAAATGCTGGTTACATGATCTCTAAAAGGACTGAAATGAGAACTGTGTATGTCAGATAGTTAACGTGACACTATTTAGTCCCAAGAAAAGAAGGTTCCATCAATTTCGGAAAACACAATAAGTCAGGCAATTTGATAGATATGTAGGGGTATATCTAAAATTTCACATTCGCACAGCAAGAAGCCAAGAGTTATGGAAAAGTACGAAATTGGGTGTAAAATTATGGTACAACAAATTTAAAATCATACAGTCTGGATGTAGTCATTAAATGCTAAGAGAAAGTTCCCAAATTCAAGCAAATTCAGAAGCCTGAAGAATCATCAATGGATCTTAATTTCTTAATCAATAACCCGGGAGGCAAAAAATCATCCAAATATGAGATCCATCTATGAATCTTAACCAGTCAACTTCTGACCTGCTACTGCAGCTACTCTATCTGGGTAATATGACATAGTATTAATCTATCTCATATTCATTCTTAAAGGAAAAAAAAAAGTACATATGGCATTTTTAATGGATCCAGTAATTTATTTCAAATACACTTGTATTTGTCATAAAAAAAATGAATGTGCCTGTGCAGCATCTTAACATTTAGTAAATTTAATATAATAATATAATGAATAAATTAGCAGACAAAAAAGTTCAAGGCAGTGACAACTAACAACTGTCATATATATATATGAGCTATGGTGAGACGTGGAGTAAAACAAGTTTGTACTCCACGCCATATTTTCATTTTGAAAATCCAAACAACCGATCCGAACCGCTCAACATGTTCTCTATATTGAAATGTGCTTGGAGACTAAATTTTACATTTTTTTGAATTTTTTTACTATTTATTAAGCCACTTTGAAAATCGCTGATCCACTGTGAACAGTAAAAACAGTAAAAATTTCTGGACCACCGGATCAGTGATTTTCAAAGTGGCTTAATAAATAGTAAAAAAATTCCAAAAAATGTAAAATTTGGTCTCGAAGCACATTTCAATATAGAGAACATGTTGAGTGGTTTGGATCGGTTGTTTGGATTTTCAAAATAGAAATATAGTGCCATGGAGTAAAAACTTGGTTTTACTCCACGTCTCACCATAGCTCATCTCTATATATATATGAATCCATATCCTCGACGGTACCGTAAAAGATTCCCTTTTACAATTAGCTATTTACGGTTTGAGATTAACTCTCAGCCGGTTTGGGATTCGGGCTGACTGAGGGGGCAGTATTATTGGGCTTTGAGATTCGTGCCAAGTTAAAAAGAACAGTCCATATCAAGTAATTGTAAAAGATTCCCTTTTACGGTACCGTCGGTGATATGAATTCATATATATATACACCCTTACCATGCATACTACATGTCCAAATTTATCTAGCAGACCGGTGGTTCACATTTACTATGAACCTTAAAGAGAATATTACCAAGTAGCAAGATCAGCATTCTTTTGTTTTTATATGGGCATTAAAAGCGTGAATATTCGGTGAGTGCTTTTTGATTAAATGCTACAAACGTATACTAATGTAGTACTGGAGAAGGTGCGCATGTAAGGAGTAGTTTTTTTTTTTTGGTTATAAAAAACCCGTAGGTTGGTTACAACACTAACAGACAGTGAGTAATCTGACAGACTACTCTATGAAGGAAATTGTTACCAAAAATGCACAAATACTTTTATTCTGGGTGTGGACAAAAATTTCTTAACAAAATGATGAAATTAGATGTTCTTGTTCAAAACAGTATAGTCAAATTTCTCCATGCCATTTAAGAACAAAAATGAGAAGTTTTTTTTAAAAAAAAAAAGAAGAAGAAAAATAATATAAGCGAAGTGCATTGCAAGAATTGCAAGAATCCAAAAAATAAGTAAACAAAAATAACATACTAGCTGAGACCAATAGAGAACTCAATATTTTGTTAAGATCCTTTAAAATAGCAAAAAGGTAAAAGATAATGAGATGCGACATGATGATGTAATACTATGAAAAAGATAAATTAAATCCTAATATGACATAACAGGTGTAGTTAAATGTTACAAATAATTTTAAAGTTCCCATATGTTACGTGCAGGTAAAAAATCTAAACAGACGTACATATATTAGATATAAAGCATTTTAATAAATAAAGTAATTCATAATTAAAGTAAACTGCAGTGACATATGAAGAATGAACCAGAAAATTAAGAATATTGTTTTGCTTATACAGAAAGGCAAGAGAATCCTAAAATACAAAGAAACAAAAAGATTGTACAAACCAGTTACAATTGCAGTGAGTTTACTAGCGTCAATTCCCTCGGTGACTTGCTCAGATGTAGAAGCCGATCCGAACCCGCTTGGACCCGGCCACCCGGTTACAAGAGAGAACATACCCATTTTCTTTATGAAATCTTGGTATGAAGTTCTTGGTAGGATTTGTTCTTTGTTCACAGAGAAGGAGGGAGAGAGATAAAAGAGAGAGGAGGTGAAAAGTTCAAGAGTAGTTTTTTTATAATGAGATGAGTTGGTTGTAGTTTGGTGGCTGGTATAAAGAGGGAGGCGGTCATTTAAACGGCACAAATTTGAAGATTTTTCTTAATTTTAGTTATGCTTTATTCAGACTCGTCGATTTTAGTTTTCTAAAGGAAATATTAATTTTAGAAGGTGCCGTTTAAATTTGAAAGAAATTCAATAAATAGAACTATAATAATGGTGCGGAAATTGTTAATTTGGTTGAAACTGAAGCACCGTAGTCTGTGGCTGATACAATGTGAAACGAGATATTGCATCAATTACTTAGAAAATGGCCAATAGCAGTGCTATTTTGAGAGCAATATTTATATTATTGAACGATAGAGAGAAAATTCTTCTATTTTCATATCCAACTTATTTTTGTATAGTTTCTTCTAATTATGATAAAAAAAACTTAATAAAAGTTAATATTATATATGTAAAATAAACTATATATTAAATACTATTTTAGGAGAATATAAGAATGACTCGACTTATTGTCTTTTTTTTTATGGCGACATTGTTATTTTAAGAGTTCAATAGAATAAGTCAAGTTATTCTTGAATGAATTAAACAAGAATAAATAAAAAACTTTAAAAAAATGAATAAATTTTGTTGCATGTAGTAAAAAAATTGTCTATGTGAAAAATGTGATTCACTCTACAATTTAGATGTCAAAGTCTAGTATTGCATAATAATTTTATTTATATCTTCTACCATAAGTATTTTTGTTAATATCCTCAACGCATTGTTTAAAAAAAGATAAAGTATAGTATATGAAATAAAAAATTTCTTTTTGACACTAACGTAGAGATTTTAGTTTGCAACTTTTTTTTTATAATTTAATATGAAAAGTAAACTCTAAGAATGTGCAGCTTATGACTACTAAATTTGATATAAAAATATAAAAATTTCTTCAAGTTGTGCATTTAGCTCTCAAAATAGCAATGCCACCATAAAAATAAAATAAAAATGATAATAAACCAAGCTATTTTTTCATTCTCTTTCAATAGCATTAATAGTTTTCTTTCAAAAATTTGATGAAAGCTTTTATTAAATTTCTATCATAATTAGAAGAATCTATATAAGAGTAAATTGGGTATGAAGAGAGAGAAAATTATCTCAGTGCTCAATAATATAATTTTTTATCTCAAAAAGCACTGTTCAATGATCAAGTATTGCAAGGGTATAATTAGGATTTTTTTTTTATCTCAAATTAGCACTGTTCACTCGAATTTGAATTTAAGTTTTCACAACAACAAGGTAATTATTCTTGTCACTAAGCTAAAAACACATATTTAATATTTTATGAGGTTGAACAAGACAAAAATATTTTAGAAAATTTTAATTAAAATTCAATATACATGATTAAAAAATTTAAATTATGAGGTTGGCTAAGTACTTTCTGCTTGGCTGTGGATCCGTAATGTTTAGACTGCAAAATTAATGTACATTCAGTCATCTTTAACAAACATAACAGACTAAACTCTATTATGAAGAATCAACAATACAGGTGGCAACTGGCAACCATGGGAATAACTCATGCACATTTTCTGTCAAATAAGAGCAGTTTGCATTAATATGAACTTAATTATAGGTGGCAGTAGTGGCTCTTGATTGTTGACTTGATAATGACTTGGAATTAATGATTAATTAAAGGCTGACAAATGTTAGTAGAAATTAAAGGATGGCAGCGGGTTTATGGCCGAAATTTTTATTTATAACATTTTTAAAAAATAAATTAATAAAATAACCATCGTTTTTGGTCAATTCTAAATCTAACACGGCCGCAGAATACCGGAGCGGACCCATATGGGGGGTACCGCAGAATGCCGGAGCGGACCCTCATATGGGTCCGCAGAATGCCGAAGCGGCCCCTGGGGCTGCAGAATGCCGGAGCGGTCCCCAGCCTATATAAGGGGCCGCTGGGTTCCGATTTCATATCATTTCATTTGAAGTTTCAATCCCTTCGACCTCGGGTAAGTTTTCTTCTTCTTCTCTAGTTTTAATTTTTAGTGTAGAGTAGTAATTAGGTTTAGGTTTAGGGTTTAGGGTTTAGGATTAGGGTTTAGATTTAGAGTTTAGATTTAGCATTTAGAATTAGATATTAATTTAGGATTTAGAAATAGAATTGTACCCAAATTTAATTAGAATTGTACCCAAATTTAATTCGATTGTACCCAAATTTAATTAGATTGTACCCAAATTTAATTAGAATTGTACCCAAATTTAATTCGATTGTATCCAAATTTAATTAGAATTGTACCCAAATTTAAACCGGACTTTGACCAAACTCTCATATTTGACCAAAAATTATCCAATACAGCATGAGTACCAGTAGACCATCCTCCAGTAGACCATCCTCCAGTAGGGGTACACAGCATGCTCCTACAGCCACGCCATACGAGATGTCTCAGTACATCGAGACAGCATTGGCGGATGTTCCGGGTATCCGGAGTCGCACCGACAGGGTCAGCGACTTCTTGTGGTATCTGATACCTCGCATATTTAGTCTATTTTAGGCCTGTTTTAGTACCAGATTCGTGCCATAATTCACCAGAATCATGTGCATTTCATAGATATATCTTTAGAATTTGGTACTGCTGAGTGTTTGTTTGTTTTCTGCAGGTTTGGAGCAAAACACACGAAGAAACGGCGATTCAGATGATGAGGTACGACCCTTACCAGGCTTGGTACGGGTCTCACCAGACTTAGCCGTTTTCAGCTCTTCACGCCTGGTACGGCCAGGCCGTACCACTTTGGTACGGGCCGTACCTAAAGGCGGCCTGACAGATTCAAATTTTGGCAGAGGCTATTTAAAGCGGGGAACTCTCCAATTTCGAGATCCATTCCATTCCAGATCTATTTGAGAGCACAGTAAGAGAGAGAAAGAGAGCTAAGGAGCTAGGAGCAAGAAGGAAGGAAGAGGAAAGAGGCGAAACTCGACGGATCTAGCTTCCTCCTCTCGATCCCTTCGATCCATGGCTATCTCTATCCCTTTTATTGTATTTTTAGATCAGATCATGTGCTGTGAGTAGTTATTTTAGTTTCTAGGGTTTAGAGATGGATTCTTGATTTGTTTTGACTTTCTTTGACTTGTATCTTGTATGAACTCTTTTGATTGATTGATTGTGATTTTCTTTGCCATCTCTTGCTTTGATTGCTGTGATTGTGTATGATGAACCTCTAGGTTTAGATCGAACCTATCAAGGTCATGTGATCATCTCAATCTCTCAACCAAATCAATTGTTTAGGGTAGACTTGTTCGAATTGAAGCCGAGATGTTGAATTCTCCTCTAATCGACAGATTAGAGGGTGCCTTAGGTCTCCAATCAACCAGTTAGGGTAGATCTGTACCAACACACGAGAGTTGAGGTGTAGAAATCCCTAAAAGGCAATCAATTGCATTCCAACCTAGATCTTGATCCAACAAACGACAGTTGAGGCTTAGGAACCTTAGGTATGGTCAATTGAACCTTTCCAAAGAGTTTAGCACAAGGTACCAGTAAGGAAATGCATCAACTCGAACTGGTAAGCTCTGTTCTGGGAAGCCAGTACGGGTCTTACCAGAGTGGTACGGCCTTGCCTTACCAAGTGAAGTACGGCCTAGCCGTACCGACTTGGTACGGGCCGTACCACTAGAGGCAGATCATAGATGAAGTCTGAAACCCTGGAAACGCCTTTTATCCATAATCAAAACACAATTTACATTTCTTCTAGCATTTTATTACATCTTTCTGAATTGTTTGAATTGTTTGAATTGACCTTTTTAGGAAATTAAATACCAAACCAAGTCTTTCTCACTTCTAGTTTTTAATCGAGTTAGGTAGATTCTAACCTAGTAATTGTCCGTCCCTGTGGATCGATACCCGATTATACTACTCGATAGGGGTTGTGCACTTGCAACCCTTACTCGTGAAGTGTAAACGCGGTTTTAAAAGGTACGCCCTCAAGCGTACCGAAACTTGCGTTGCGCTTCTGCGCGAACAAGTTTTTGGCGCCGTTGCCGGGGATGGTAACCAATTGCCTAGTTAGATTTTACCTTACTTAGTTAATCTAGATTTTATCTTGTATCCTTTATTTTCTTTTATTTTATTTTGTTTCTTTTATTTATTTATTTTCTCTTTTTCAGGAACACTATGGCGATTACTATCTGAGGAGCTCGAGACACCATGGATCTCATGTACAACATGACGACAGACCAACATTGGTTTGGCCGCGACAATTTTCAAGCTGGAGGAGGCGGCCGATCCAAAGCTGATCAGATCACAGCTCTATATGCTAGAGCTGCCGAGCTAGAGGAGGCCATGATCGCAGCTCTACATGCCAAAGCTGCCAAGCTGGAGGAGGCCGTAGAGAGTTATTCAATCAGACTGAGCATGAGAGCAGCCAGAAACCAGCAACCACAGCCATGTGTCATATGTGGGGACAGGAGACACTCTTATGAGTATTGCCCACTGGCTGATTGGAGTGAGGAACAGGAGCAGGATGGCTATATTAGCAACAACAAATGCAATTTCTACGACCCTGCACCATTCGATGACTCGAACAATTGCGTATTCCAACCCGATCCACCCGAGCCGTACGTTGACCCCGCTGAGATCGAATTCATACACGAGCAAGGGAAGGTGAACCAGATGCTGTGGGAACAGTTGCAAAACATGTCCACGCAGATGGCCGCTCAAAACAAGCTATTGGAGCAGTTGAGTCACATCATCACCTCACGCCAATCTCAACCTGAAAAGCTGCCAGCTCAGCCAGAATGCGAAGGACCAGCCCAGCCAACAGACCAGACCGCACTTGACGCGACCCGCATCATTGAGACACGACCCGCATCTCCACCTGAAGAGCATATGGACGCGACCCGCACGCCACCCGATGCGACCCGCATGCCGTGTTCTGATGACCTGGAGACCAAAGGAAGCGAGTCGGATTGGTCAGCATGCGATGCCATTTCACTTGATGCGACCCGCACGGCACCTGATGCGACCCGCGTCAAGACTCAGACAGAGCGGCTGACTCATGAGCTCAAGCCTCCAGCAGCTCACCTCAGGTATGAGCTTCTAGACCCAGATAGATGTCGTCCTGTGATCATAAGTGCAGATCTTGAACCCGATCGGACTGCTACACTCTTGGAGAAATTGGAAGCGCACAAAAGCGCGATCGAGCGCTCGATCAAGAACTTGATGGGAATCTTGCGGATTCTTCTGATGCAAGAGTGTGATCGCATGGGCCGTGTACCTCAGAAGTGGGTGCTCCCACCAGTGCCACCTGATCCACCTCCCACCAACCAGTGAGACGCCCCCGCCTCATTCCTCGCTCACCATCTAGTAAGTTTCCATATTTTCTTCTATTTTACTTTTTCCTTGTGTAAATTCAAGCATTGAGGACAATGCTTCATTCAAGCTTGGGGGAGGGTGGAATAGAAGAAAATTGTATATGCATTTAGACATGTTTATTTTTCAAAATTTTTGCATTTTTAGGTGATAAATTTGTGTGATTGCTAGAATTAGGAACTTGTTTGAAAACTTTTGTTTGAGAGTTGGATGACCTTGGGAAATTAGAACTAACCTCATAATTGATCAAATAGAACTGATTAGGAACAAATGGTTCGAGATTTGTAAAATTGGAAACTTGAATGTCGAGATAGCATTTAGAAACCGAATTGTGCCTTTCAAATATGGAAATAGGGATTCCAAATAAAGAAAGGTTGGGATATCCGTTGGTGTGAATGAACACTAGTGGATGTGTGTATTCATGGTATGTGCAAAACAAATAAAAAAAAAGAGAGCAATCAAGAAAACAAAAGAGAAAAAGAAAATGAAAGGAAATGAAAAGACGGAGAAAATAAGAGCACTGGCAATAAGTCTTGAATGGACGCCTTTGAGCTCGTCTCCCAAATTAGAAATGAAAGAATAAAAGTTTTGCACATATCAACACACGAAGTCCGCAACTTTCTGACCTAAGCTTGATTCAAGCTTGGGGGTGCCAAAAAGGGAAAATCTCTACAAACGACGGCATACTTTAGTGAAAGAATGATAAATCGATAAATTCGAGTAATCAACTTTGCAAGACTTGAAACATTTAGAGTTTGAGGTTTTATTAATCAATTTGTGAGGTAAATCACAATTGACCAAGGGAAGTCCGAATCATAGCAAAAAGATTCTTGCGTTCTTTTATTGTAGCAATCATGTAAGTTTTCACATTTAGGCTTGTATCCGCATTTAGATTTAGTTGTCCAGCACTTTTACCCGAGTTTGAAACTTTTTGCTTGAGGACAAGCAAAGGTTCAGCTTGGGGGAATTTGATACCTCGCATATTTAGTCTATTTTAGGCCTGTTTTAGTACCAGATTCGTGCCATAATTCACCAGAATCATGTGCATTTCATAGATATATCTTTAGAATTTGGTACTGCTGAGTGTTTGTTTGTTTTCTGCAGGTTTGGAGCAAAACACACGAAGAAACGGCGATTCAGATGATGAGGTACGACCCTTACCAGGCTTGGTACGGGTCTCACCAGACTTAGCCGTTTTCAGCTCTTCACGCCTGGTACGGCCAGGCCGTACCACTTTGGTACGGGCCGTACCTAAAGGCGGCCTGACAGATTCAAATTTTGGCAGAGGCTATTTAAAGCGGGGAACTCTCCAATTTCGAGATCCATTCCATTCCAGATCTATTTGAGAGTACAGTAAGAGAGAGAAAGAGAGCTAAGGAGCTAGGAGCAAGAAGGAAGGAAGAGGAAAGAGGCGAAACTCGACGGATCTAGCTTCCTCCTCTCGATCCCTTCGATGCATGGCTATCTCTATCCCTTTTATTGTATTTTTAGATCAGATCATGTGCTGTGAGTAGTTATTTTAGTTTCTAGGGTTTAGAGATGGATTCTTGATTTGTTTTGACTTTCTTTGACTTGTATCTTGTATGAACTCTTTTGATTGATTGATTGTGATTTTCTTTGCCATCTCTTGCTTTGATTGCTGTGATTGTGTATGATGAACCTCTAGGTTTAGATCGAACCTATCAAGGTCATGTGATCATCTCAATCTCTCAACCAAATCAATTGTTTAGGGTAGACTTGTTCGAATTGAAGCCGAGATGTTGAATTCTCCTCTAATCGACAGATTAGAGGGTGCCTTAGGTCTCCAATCAACCAGTTAGGGTAGATCTGTACCAACACACGAGAGTTGAGGTGTAGAAATCCCTAAAAGGCAATCAATTGCATTCCAACCTAGATCTTGATCCAACAAACGACAGTTGAGGCTTAGGAACCTTAGGTATGGTCAATTGAACCTTTCCAAAGAGTTTAGCACAAGGTACCAGTAAGGAAATGCATCAACTCGAACTGGTAAGCTCTGTTCTGGGAAGCCAGTACGGGTCTTACCAGAGTGGTACGGCCTTGCCTTACCAAGTGAAGTACGGCCTAGCCGTACCGACTTGGTACGGGCCGTACCACTAGAGGCAGATCATAGATGAAGTCTGAAACCCTGGAAACGCCTTTTATCCATAATCAAAACACAATTTACATTTCTTCTAGCATTTTATTACATCTTTCTGAATTGTTTGAATTGTTTGAATTGACCTTTTTAGGAAATTAAATACCAAACCAAGTCTTTCTCACTTCTAGTTTTTAATCGAGTTAGGTAGATTCTAACCTAGTAATTGTCCGTCCCTGTGGATCGATACCCGATTATACTACTCGATAGGGGTTGTGCACTTGCAACCCTTACTCGTGAAGTGTAAACGCGGTTTTAAAAGGTACGCCCTCAAGCGTACCGAAACTTGCGTTGCGCTTCTGCGCGAACAGTATCCGAATGCGGAGCATCGGATTTTAGAGGCTGCCACTGGGGTAAGTAAATTTGTCATATTTATAAATTTGTCATTCCGAATTTTTGATGAATGAACTTGATCTGATTATTTAATTAAATGCAGGGTTTGGATGCGGTTACGGTTCGTCACAACCGCCAGCATCTACGGTACCAGCCGGCGTACGGGGGGATTTTACGCTCGATGGGATTGTACCAGATATCCCAGATGGCCGAGGAGAATGCTGACGAGGGTTTATCTTCTGGCCTCGTTGAGCGATGGCGTCCCGAGACGCACACCTTTCATCTCCCCCATGCTGAGATGACAGTCACCCTACAGGACGTCAGTTGCCTGTGGGGTATGACCATTATTGGGGAGCCGGTCACGGGCGTCGAGTACGGAGATTTTCGTGCATTGTGCTTGGAGCTACTGGGTATCCCGCACGAGGATCTCCAGAAAGAGAAGAAGAGAGGTGAGAAGACTGTGGTCTCGCCCAGCTGCATCAGCTTGGCAAAGCTGCGGGCGAGATTCCAGGTCTTTCCGGATCGACCAGATCAGGTATTTGCTTGTACAAGATTTAATTTAAATAGTATTATATTTATTTTCTTGTAAGTAATGTTCTAATTTAAATCTATAACAGGTGGTTATTGACCGATATCTACGCGCCTATATTTTGGAGATGATCACCTGTCGGTTGTTTCCGGATTCGCATGGAGATCAGGTGCGGCTGTGTTACCTCGAGCTTCTGCGCGACCTGTCCACTGCGGGCAGGTTCAACTGGGGAGGTGCCACGCTGGCATGCCTATATAGGTAAGAAACACCTTCTTATAAATATTTTCAAATAGTATACATCGTAGTGTAGTAACAATGACTTTGTTTTCTTGTAAAGGGGTCTTAACACAGCCTGCCTGAAGAAGAACAAGACCTTCATAGGACCGTGCATGTTACTACAGCACTGGTCCTACGCACATCTGATCGTTGGCCGTCCAGTCCTGGCCAGCAAGACAGATGTGCCGCAGTGGGGCAAGCCCGAGCCGGACAACTGCCCTGCATTTGCCGCCAAGTACTGCTATCCCAAGATTTGGGTGGGTGCAGGGCATGGCGCGTCTCTCGGCATCACATTCTGGAGACAGGAGATCGAGCATCTCAGAGATGATGCCGAGTTTGTCACTTGGGAGCCCTACAGAGATTATGTAAGTTTACTTTTGTTTTTTATTTTGATTTAAATTGTTTCCAGTTCGAATTGATATATGATATTAAATCTATACTTCCAGGTCGAGGTGGATGGCGCACATCGGTCATATCTTGAGATATTGCCGGAGCGATGTCGTCAGCAGGAGCGTTTCTGGCGTGCAGAGGTGCCACTCATATGTTTTCAGGTACTGTAATTTCTTTATGCTAGTTATTTACACAAGCGACTTAATTTAATAAAAACAGTCTAACGTATTAAAATATATAGATCATCGAGCACCATTACCCCGGACGGGTCATGAGACAGTTCGGGATGCGCCAGCTTGCTCCGCCCCCGGCACCGATCAGCGAGGAGGTCTGGCGAGGGCTGCACCATCCCAGGGAGACCACTGCAGGCAAGGACTGGGGGATTACCCGTGCAGATTACGTGTTCGAGGCAGGAGCTGCAGATCCCCCATTGGCCGAGCCCGACCGTCAGATGGATGTCGCGCCAGTGTAAGAATTTTTTTTATTAATTCAAAACTTCAACTATAGTTTTTTGATTGGAATATCTAACATTTGTTGTAATTCGTACAGACCTTACAGAGATTGGTACCAGGATCATGGCGCGTACACCATATTTCTCGAGGGATGCATCGGCGACAACCCACATGAGCGGGTACCGAAGCCGAGGGATCGTATGGGACGGATCCACGGTATTATCCCCGCCGGCGCACCTTTCGCAGCCACGGTATTTTTAATTTGAAGTTTCAAATTCAAAACTATTAATATTTACAATTGTACAACTACTTCATAATTTTTTCAATTTTCAGGCATTATATCTTGTCAAGAGTTGCGTCATAGGGGCTACGATGGCCGTCACCAGGGGATGGAAGAGGCTCGGGAAGGTCATTCTCAAGCACAACGTACCTGCGGTGTGCCAGTGTGGGTACAGGGCGCGCCTCGACTCTCTACTGAGGTGCGCTGGCTTGGGCGGTGTTGATGCAGTGGACGACATATCTGACGAGCCCGATGTCTATGTCCCCTACACTGGTGATGATGACGTGTTTGCACCCGTCCACGGCACTGAGACGGTCGGTCAGGCGTTCGACCGAGGTGCCGAGTTGATGCGCCGAGCCGCACAGGACGCCATGGGATCCCAGGCTAGGATGCCTACCGAGGTATAATTTAAATTAAAATACATAACTGTGATTTTTTTCTTATTCAATACATTATCTAATTTGTAAGTTACTACAGGGTGGACACGAGGAGGACCTAGGCTTCGATATCTCCACTGATTATGGCACAGAGGGAGATGGACTGTATTCCCCGGGTTACAGTCCCACTCAGACTGCACCTCCTGCCTATCAGCCAGGGTATGTTCAAACAGAGCCCATCCCGCCGTTCCCTGGCCAGTCCTCACCGCAGGTACCTCACCCTTCCCTCCACGATGACCCCATTGCCAGACAGGCGTTTTTATTCACGCAGGCTGAGTCTGGACAGACCACAGTTTTTGGTCCTGGGGTCCAGCAGACATCTGAGATTGAGGAGGTTCGCCAGGAGCCGGTTCAGTCTACGGATGTCCAGGCAGACGACTCTGCATCCTCCGCAGATACTGACGAGACGCCACTCTGCAGGCGGGGTCGGGGGTATAGGAAGAAGAAGGCGAGGACGGTGTTTAGTCCAGAGCCGTAGATTTTCATTTGTTGTATTGTTAGATGTTTTGTTAGATTCTTATTTGTAGTATTGGTAGATGTTTTGTCAGATACTTATTTATTTAGTTGATTAGTTTCTTGTTTGTTTGATTTTATTGTTATTTATTTATTTTGTTGATTTCATTATCTCAGAGTACACAAAAGAATTTCAAAGAAACCACATATCTAAAATATCTAAAATATTTCAAACCAACGACATATCTAAAATACGATACGACCAAAATCAATTTAAACAACATTCGAAACTAAATTACAATTTTGTATTTCTAAAATAAAAAATAAAGGGTCCGCTCCGGCATTCTGCGGTACCCCCATATGGGTCCGCTCCGGTATTCTGCGGCCGTGTTAGATTTAGAATTGACCAAAAACGATGGTTATTTTATTAATTTATTTTTTAAAAATGTTATAAATAAAAATTTCGGGGTTTATGGTGGCTACATCCGAAACAGACCGGGCCAAACATTAAATTTAGTTTGCTGTGTCTATCTAATATCTATCCAAATTTTGAATAAATAAAATTTGTACGAAGATATTGTTCCTCACCAAGTTACCAAAGATTGTCTTTGAGAATGCCCCAATTAATGCAATATTGCAAAAATTCCACATCTGATGGCGGCGGGTTTGATGTGTGATTCGGATCATCCGATCAAGATCAAATGACTCATATATCTTTATTAATAGTTCTTTTCTTTCAATGAGGGTTCAAATATCTTCATCTCTTGTATCTCCGTCATTTTTCTATTTTCAAATATTGTTCCTCACCAAGTTACCAAAGATTGTCTTTGAGAATGCCCCAATTAATGCAATATTGCAAAAATTCCACATCTGATGGCGGCAGGTTTGATGTGTGATTCGGATCATCCGATCAAGATCAAATGACTCATATATCTTATTAATAGTTCTTTTCTTTTAATGAGGGTTCAAATATCTTCATCTCTTGTATCTCCATCTCCATCATCATTCGGTGTTTTTATGGTAGTATTTATATCTTTTTTTTTAAATTGTCACTAAATTATACTAAAATAAAATAAATTATGCTAATTATGCTAAATTATACTAAAATAATTGAGAGAGTTCGAATAAATAAACAACAAAACAAAATAACAACATGCATACTACAACATAAAATCTAAACAAAAAAATACTAGAATAACATAAAATACATACCACATATTCTCATATAGCAAACACTATAGCTTAGGAGTAGTGAAACTTTCTCCCGTCGTCTTTGAAAGCCCGAGTAGTACACAACACACTCCCACGTTTGGAAACGATAATTGTTTACCAGATCAGCATTACTGTCGATACATTTCGGGTGAACTCTTACGCCACAGAGACGACAAAAGAACATCTCCGCAATATCCCCCTTGACATGACATGCGGGGCAGACTTCCCAATCAGGTGGAGGGTCGATATCGCTGAAGTTCTCGTAAAGAACGCTTCTAATAGTCAGATCATCCGTGGTAGCATATTCTTCAACCTCGTTGGGTGGAAACCCTAAACGAGATAAACGTCTCCTCAAGCGGGCTTCACCCTTCCAAAAATTGTTAGCGAGGGATATGCGAGCATTGCGTGCGGTTTCGTTTTCTCTTTTTCGAAGTTCGGGTTTGGATGCCATGGTAAGATCTAGGGTTTGAAATGAAAATTATGGATTAGACAATTTATATTAATTCTAAATAATTTCTAAAAAAATAAAATTAATATTAAAAAAATAATAAAAAGAAAAAGGAAAAAAATAATAAATTTACAGGAAAATCGCCTCAAATATCGCCCTTTTCACCTCAGAAATTGCTTTCTCTTTCTCTCTTTCTCTTTCTCTTTCTCTCTTTCTGTTCTGTGAGTTTTAGTGAGTTGTGAGAGGTAGGAGAGAGAAAAATAGGTATTTATCGGGTGTAAAACAACAACAAAAAAGTCCCAACCGGCCATTTACACCGGCCATTAAATGGTCGGTTGAGAAAAAAAGGGGCCGGCCATTTAATGGCCGGTTTGGGCATTTTTAAAAATACCCAGCTAACGTAAGTATATTTATTAATTTGAAATTATTTTTGGATATTAATAAAAATGTCGGTTTTTTCACTATTCGCAACAAAATTTATTCAATTTGTACTTTCTTTGAAGTTATATAATTTTTTGTTCAATTCATGTCTAATTTTTAGTTTGCACAATTTTATAATTCATTCAACAAAAATATGAAAGACAATCAGTATAACATGAAATACAACTAGTATAACATGAAAGACAACTAGAACAAAATGAAATACAACTAGAAGAAGATGAAAACAACTAGTTGAAGATAAAAGACAACTAGAAAAATACGAAACACAACCCATAAAACATTAAATAAAAACAATACAAGGTAAAATACTAGTATATTAAAAACAACTAGTAGAAGAGGAAAAACAACTAGAAAATATTAAAGACAACCAGTAGAACATGAAAGACAACCAATATAAAATGAAAGATAAATAGAAGAAAATGAAAGACAAACAGTATAACATTAAAGTCAACCAGTACAAGTTGAAAGACAACTAGAAGAAAATTAAAAAAACTAGTAGAAGTTGTAAGACAATAAGAAGAAAATTAAAGACAACTAGAAGTTGAAACACAACCAGTAGAACATGAACAACGAACAATACAAGATGAAATATAGCCAGTAGTAGATCAACGACAACCGGTAGAATATTAAAAACAACTAGAAGAAGATGAAATACAACCAAAATAAGATGAAAAATAACTAGTAGAAAAATAAAAACAACTAGTAGAAAAGGAAATACAACTAGAAGACAATAAGAAGAAGATTAAAGACAACTAGAAGTTGAAACACAACCAGCAGAACATGAACAACAAACAGTACAAGATGAAATACAACCAGTAATAGATCAACGACAACCGGTAGAATATTAAAGACAACTAGAAGAAGATAAAATACAACCAAAATAAGATGAAAAACAACTAGTAGAAGAAGAAAAACAACTAGTAGAAAAGGAAATACAACTAGAAGAAGATAAATAAAAACCAGAAGAACAAAAAAACAACCAGTACAAGAAGAAAGACAACTAATATAAGACGAAATACAACCAGCAATAGATGAAAGACAACTAGTAGAACATGAAAGACAACCAATACAAGATGAAAGACAACCTGTAAAAGATGAAATACAACTAGGAGAAGATGAAATACAACAAGAAGAAGATGAAAGACAACCAGTATAATATGAAAGATAACCAATAGAACATGAAAGACAACTAGAAGAAGATGAAAAAAAAACTAATAGAAGATGAAAGACAACATGAACAACATGACAAACAACCAGTAAATGATGGAAGCCAACTAGAAGAAGATGAAAAACAACTAGTAAAAGATGAAAGACATTAAAAATAAAATGAAAAATAACTAGTACAACATTAAAAATAATTAGAAGAAGATAAAAACAATTAGAAGAACATGAAAGACAACCAGTACAAGATGAAAGACTACAAGTAGAAGATGAAAGACAACAAGAAGAACATGAAATACAACTATTAGGCGATGATAGATAATCAGTAGGACATGAAAACCAATCAGTAGAACATGAAAGACACCATTACAAGATGAAAGGCAACTAAAAAAATAAATTGTACTGGATGTATTTCATGTTCTACTAGTGGTTTTCATCTACTTCTGGTTGTAGTTCATCTTCTTCTAGTTGACATTCATATTTTACGAGTTGTTTTTCATCTTCTACTAGTTGTTTCATCTTGTACTGGTTGTCTTTCATCTTAAGTAGTTGTTTTTCATCTTTTTCTATTTGTCTTTCATCTTGCACTGGTTGTCTTTTATGTTCTACTAGTTGTCTTTTAGGTCATACTGATTGTCTATCATATACTACTAATTGTATTTCATCTTCTTCTAGTTGTCTTTCATCTTCTACTCGTTGTCTTTCATGTTGTACTGGTGTCTTTAATGTTGTACTGGTCATCTTTAATGTCCTACTGATTGTCTATCATCAACTACTGGTGTCTTTCATCTTCTTCTAGTTGTCTTTCATTATCTTATACTCATTGTCATTCATGTGGTACTAGTTGTCTTTCATCTTCTTCTAGTTGTATTTCTTTTACCTCTAATTGAACTTCATTACCTTCTAGTTGTCTTTCATCTTGTACTGGTTGTCTTTCATGTTCTACTGTTTGTCTTTCATCTTCATCTAGTTGTCTTTCATCTTGTAATTGTTGTTTTTTTATTTTCTTCTAGTTATCTTTCATCTTGTACTGATTGTCTTTCATGTTCTGCTGGTTGTCTTTCGTCTACTACTAGTTGTATTGATATTCTGCTATTTGTTTTTCATCTTCTACTAGTTGTTTTTTTATCTTGTACTAGTTGTCTTTCATCTTCTAGTAGTTGTTTTTCATCTTTTTCTAGTTGTCTTTTCTCAAGTAATGGTTGTCTTTCATGTCCTACTATTTGTTTTTCATCTACTACAGGTTGTATTACATCTTCTTCTAGTTGTATTTCATCTTCTTCTAGTTGTGTTTTGATGACGCCAAATTGTATAGCGTAAATCACTATCTTTTTATTCGGAAGATGGCAAAAAGAGAATGCAAAGTAGTCATTTTCCTGATTTATTTACCGCAAACGTATTTTTTAGTTATTTTAGCAGGTTTTGGAGAAAGTTGAGTATTTAGGCTAAAAACAGAGAAAAAATGTCATATTTCGGCAATTATCAAATAGCTCCAAAATGGGATATCACTTGGAGCATGCAACACCTCACACGAAGTGCACAACATGCAATGGCAAAATTACAAGAAAATCCGCTAAGTCAGAAGACCGTGCGATATAGCCCAGAGGCCGCACGAGTTAGCAGGCTGGGCCTTCTAGAAGATTCACTTTTGTAATGGGCCACGCTATTTTTAGACAATTCCTAATAAATCATGAGTAGACCCCACGCCCCCCATGATCTCCACTTCCCCCATCATCTAATTGGGTTGTAATTTATGTTCTCTTTATTTATTTATTTTATTGTCATGAGAAGCTAAACTTCTCATCTCTAGGGTGAGGGTTGTATTTAAATTCTTAATTATGCTTTAATATATGTTTATGTTTTGTTTCGCATTATGATTTGAATTTCTTTTGCACTTTAATCTTTATATAATATCCTTGCATACATAGTTATGTCTACTATATGCCAATGATTTCCACAAGCCTTCGATAAGCAATTTAGAGAATTTGTGTGAGGAATTACTCGTAAGTAGTGATGATATTGGGGCTAACGAGGCTTGGTAGCGGTTTAAAGACTAGGGTTAGAACCCAGTGGGCTCCCTTGACAGGATAGTATAAAACGTACTTAGACTTGGTTTGATTCCTCTACGGACATATTAGACTTAGTTGGAACAACATTAGAAAACACTTAATTTAGGTGGGGTCTTTGGGATATTTCAACTACGGGGTAGTATAGGGAAAAAATATACTTTCACACCTAAAACACTTTAGTCTTTGTAGCCCAAAAGCCGATCGAAAGATAAAAAAACCTTTCAAATCGCATAAACAAACACTCAACTCACCATGCGAGTAGTGATAGTACCGTGCGCGGGGTACTTGGGGATAGTCTATACCGCACACGACGGTGACAGTACAGCATACAACCTAGATAAATGTCCAAACTTATATTTTGCATGATTAAGAAGGACATGAAATCTGAACCCTAGAGGCTCTTATATATTGTTTAACCTTATTTAGCTATAATACCTTGATTGCATTTGTCACCACCAAACCTTTTATAAAAATCTCATAACCTAGACTAGTAAAAATTGTTTAAAACTTAATGCACTATCCCTGTGGATTGACATCCCAATTATACTACACGGTAGGATCATACGCTTCTGATCTGAACGTAAGTTCAAACTAAGTTAATAAATATTTAAAAGTAGTTGTCTCAATTTGAGTCATCATGCTTCATCTACTACTAGTTGTTTTTCATTTCTCCTACTTGTACCGGTTGCCTTTCATGTTCTACTGGTTGTCTTTCATCTTCTTCTAGTAGTCTATCATATTGTACTGGTTGTCTTTCATATTGTACTGGTTGTCTTCTAGTTGTCTTTCATGTTCTACTCGTTATATTTCATGTTTGACTCGTTATCTTTCAGGTTTTGTTAGTTGTCTTTCAAGTTCTAATGGGTGTATCTCTTCTACCTCTAGTTGCCCTTTATCTTGCACTGGTTGTCTTTCATCTTGTACTGCTTATCATTCATCTTCTTCTAGTTGACATTCATATTCTACTAACTATTTTCATCTTGCATTGGTTGCCTTTCATCTTCTAGTAGTTATTTTTCATCATGTTCTAGTTGTCTTTCTTCTTGTATTGGTTGTCATTCACGTTCTACAGGTTCTCTTTCATATCCTACTGATTGTTTTTCATCTACTATTGGTTATATTTCATCTTCTTCAAATTGTATTTCATTTTCTTCTAGTTGTCTTTCATCTACTACTAGTTGTGTTTCATTTTCTTCTAGTTGTCTTTTTTATCTTGTACTGATTGTCTTTCATGTTCTACTGGTTTTGTCTTTCATCTTTATGTAGTTGTATTTTTTCTTCCTCTAGTGGTATTTCATCTTCTTTTAGTGGTCTTTCATCTTGTACGGGTTGTTTTTCATGTTCTACTGGTTGTCTTTCATCTTCTTCTAGTTGTCATTCATATTCTACTAGTTGATTTTCATCTTCTACTATTTGTTTTTCGTCTTGTACTGGTTGTCTTTCATCTTCTAGTAGCAGTTTTTCATCTTTTTTTTGTTGTCTTTCCTCTTGTACTTTGTATTTCATGTCCTACTGATTGTCTTTCATCTACCACTGGTTGTATTTCATCTTCTTCAAGTTGTATTTTATTTTCTTCTAATTGTGCTTCATCTATGTAGCTACCGTGCTACGAGACTGACACTCGACTCACCCTCTTAAGTGTGATATAAATTTACTTGGAGTCGCCACCCGTTAGAAAACGGGAAACACAATTTATTTTTGGTCTACAGAGATAACAGGTTCGTGTCTTGGTTATGAATGTGGAAGGTGTTAGGCACCACACTCACCCGAAAGAAAACCGATCTTTACTAATTTCTAGCTTTCAAAAATATATTTCAGTAATAATAAAAATTACAAAATGAGATAATTAAACATAATGACAGCAACAAAAAGAAAATAAAAAAAAACATAAGGGAAGCAACTAAAAGAAAGTGGAAATTAATCGAAAATTTTCAAGTCACGCAGATCTTCATTCTCGTTATTTGAACATCGTAATGATTTCTCCAGCAGCTTCGATGGATGGCTTTAGTAGTTTGAGGACTAAGTAAATGGAATACCATAGTAGGTTTGTCACTCATTATTTTTTTGAGCTCATTCTATCAGGGTTTTAGGAGAATGTTTGTGGAAAGCACATTTTTTCTTGCTGTTTTTTTTTTTCTGTGGCTGAAGTTCAACGTTTTTGCTCTCTTTTTATGCTCTTTATGCTCTAACCAACCATGGAGATGAAGTGAGGATGTAGGGGGCTATTTATAGGTGAAGTTTGAAGCCTCTTGAAGCTCAAAAACGTTCTTAAGCTGCTGCTACATGGCATGCCCCACATCTGAATCTGTTTTGAACAAAGTTAAACATATTTGTTAGGCAAAAGCTGTGAAAAAGGACTGAATTATGATGATTCTAGTGCAGAAACAAAATCCAAACCATGCAAATAGGTGTTTAGCAGGTCTTACTTAATTTATATAACTATTTTAACATATCATAATCATGTTTATTGTCAAAAAGAAGTGGAAACATGGCAGCAGGATTCCTGCTGTACTTTTTTGCTTCATTTCAGAAATTTGCATTGTTCTTAGGTCAACTTCAAGAGAATAAAAACTGAAAGTTTGCAGCAAGGATATGTCAAAATTAAGTGTACTTTGATTATGCATAAGTATGATGATTAAAATACTTTTAAACTCATTTCTTTGCTGCTGAATTTGCTGCTGGAAAAAAACTGTGCTGCTAGAATTTTTCTGCTGAATTTTCCTAGCTGCTGGGATTTTTTCTTATATATGAAAAAAATCAGAAATATGTTCTTAATATGTGTACATAGAGGTAGATAATTTAGGGTTTTAAATTTAAAGTCCCAGGTGATGAGTTTTTATAAATTTTAGGTGATTAGATTCGAAATACGAAGCTTTTCGAATCAAATTAGTCTAATCATTTATAATTAGATAGGAGACTTTAGCTAGCAGTTTTTTTCTTTTTTGAAATAATGATTTAGACTTAAGAATGATATATTTCATGCTAATGTTTTTGTGACAAATTAGTCTAATCAATTTTCTAAAGACATGCACGTGTGCACATTGAAGGTGCTGGGTCTCATATACAACTAACTCAGCCAGAGAAGAAAGGTGCCAGAGGCCGGTTGGAGAAAAGGTAACTTGTTTGTTCTAGGTATAAACACCTTTTACTATTGAGTGGAATACATCTTTTACTGTATCAGACTGTGTGTCTATATTTAGTAGGTATAAGAATCTCTATTTTGAAGGATCAAGAAACATGCTAAAAATTGCAATCCAAGTGGTGCAAAAGCAAGAATACCGCTGAAATGTTTTCAAGAACAGTTTTTTGTGGCCCGACAATGTCATATTTTACTATTTGGTTGTCTTCATGACTATTCCAATTCATATATGATTTTTCCTGCTCATTAAGGCCTCTAATTTGATGTGTTATAATTTACTCAAGAGAAATGGTATGTCTCACATAGGTTTCTAATTAAAGGAGAATTGCATGGATCATAATATATTCATGATGCGGAAGGTCAATACAATAGAAGGCTTTATATTTATGATAATTCTAGCTCATGTTGATTTTTAGGATGTATTTATGTGACATATTAATGAGTTCCTGAAATTGATCAATGTTTAAAATTGCATATGTATATAAATATTCTCATGATTCTTATGGGGAGCATATAATATTTAAATTGATGTAAAACTTGACTGACCAATAACTAGAAATTTGTCTAATAGGAATTAGTAAAACGTGAGATTATGAAGCTAAATAACTTTTCTCATTAGTTCAAATTAACTTGATATATGTGCTATGTAAAGTGTTAAATTTGGACCTGGTATGCTTAATTAAATTTGACTTGGAGATATGATTTAATCAGGCATGTGAAACTATACAAATATTTATTATAGATTAGTAGGTAAATAGTTCCACATACTTTAACCGTATGGATATTACACAGGTACCAAGGTGTAGTAAAAGGTGACAATAGGTAACGTGTGGACTTTGCCTAAACCATTGCAATTTACATATTTTGGCTACTGACTCCCCTGTTAATGTTGAGACATGAGACTATGTACCAATTATATGAGCATTATTTTATAGACTTGAAGATATACTTGAAAAAGAGGTCTCTTAAGTTTACAGCATGAAATAATATAGTACGATATTACTATAGTTCAATTAGTGTGACTATAGTATATTAGTATGATATTACCATAGTTAAATATAGTATGCATTGATTGTAGCATTAGAAAACTAAATATATTTTTTCCATTAGATTTTATCTTAATTTTATGAGACGGTATATTTTAGAAATATATTTTTCTCGTTATGTTCTTAGATTTTATCTTTACGAAATGATATATATACTACTATAATTCATCTGAAGACCGTGGGTAGAAAATAAACGAACAAGATAATTAATGTGATGAGTATTCCCGTGGATAGAATTATTTGAGAAATATACATTACAATATTTTCTTTCTTAATTTTATGTATTAAATGCGTTGTCATAATTTATTCTTCCAAATTAGAGCATTTAAAAATTATACAATTTTAGCATAACATGAATTCTTTTAAGCTTAACCCAATAATATTCAACTTGTTATGTGCATATTCAACTTGAAACTAGGCAATAAATAATATTGATCGAAAAATTCAATTGCAAAGCATACCTTTTTTGCAGACGCCTAGAAATTACATTCTTGATTCATCATTGACTTCATAACTCGCGTTTGGTGCAAGCATATATTTTGTTTTCAAGATTACACAATTTAGGGTGTCTACAATCTACTATTGTTTTTTTCATCTTCTTTTACTGGTTGTCATTCATGTTCTACAATAAGATGAAAGACAACCAGTAGAACATGGAAGACTACATGTAGAAGATGAAAGACAACAAGAAGAACATGAAATACAACCATTAGGCGATGATAGATAATCAGTAGGACATGATAAACAATCAGTAGAACATGAAAGACATCATTACAAGATGAAATACAACTAAAAAATGAACTGTATTGGTTGTATTTCATATTCTACTGGTGGTTTTTCATCTACTTCTGGTTGTAGTTCATCTTGTTCTAGTTGACTAGTTGTTTTTTATCTTCTACTAGTTGTTTTCATCTTGTACGTCTTTCATCTTCTAATAGCAGTTTTTCATCATTTTCTTATTGTCTTTCATCTTGTACTAGTTGTTTTTTCATGTCCTACGGATTGTCTTTCATGTCCTACTGATTGTCTTTCATTTACTACTGGTTGTATTTTATATTCTTGTAGTTGTCCTACCTCTTCTACTAGTAATTTTTCATCTTCTTCTACTTGTCTTTCATCTTGTACTAGTTGTCTTCATGTTCTATTGATTATCATTCACATTCATATTGGTTATCTTTCATCTATTACCGGTTGTATTTCATCGTCTTCTAGTTTTCTTTCATCATGTACTGGTTTTCATTCACATTCTACTAGTTGTCTTTTATTTTCTTCTAATTGTTTTTCATCTTGTACTAGTTGTTTTTCATATTCTTCTAGTTGTCTTTCATCTTGTACTAGTTGTATTTATTGTTCTACTGGTTATTTTTCATCTACTTCTAGTAGTAGTTCATCTTCTTCTAGTTGACATTCATATTTTACTAGTTGTTTTTCATCTTCTACAAGTAGTTTTCATCTTCTTCTTATTGTCCTTCATCTTCAAGTAGTTGTTTTCATTTTTTTTCTAGTTCTCTTTCATATGTTCTACTTGTTGTCGTTCAAGACGTACTTGTTATCGTTCATGTCCTACTAATGAGTCCGGCTAATATAATATTGGTGTCATTTCGGCCTATATAACACCAACTCCAAAATCTATCGGATCGACTTCAAACGGTTAATCCAACCGTTCAAACCGTTCTACTTCATTAGTTGTGCGTTTACATGCAAAAAAAAAATATTTTTGAGTTATTTTAGTACCAAATCAAGCGGTCAAAAATCTTGAAAAATGAATGCATTAAAATTAACTTAAAAACTCACACATTTGACCGCTTGATTTGATACTAAAAAAATTCAAAAAATTATAAAATTTTGCATGTAAACACACAACTCATAAAGTAGAAGAGTTTGAACGGTTGGATTAACCGTTTGAAGTCGATATGATAGAGTTTGGAGTTGGTGTTATATAGGCCGAAATGACACCAATGTTATACTAGCCGGACTCCCTACTAATTGTCTATCATCTACTTATGGTTGTATTTCATCTTCTTATAGTGTCTTTCATTATCTTCTAGTTGTCTTTCATCTTCCACTCGTTATTATTCATGTTGTTATGGTGTCTTTCATGTTCTACTGGTTGTCTTCATGTCCTACTGATTGCCTTTCATCTACTATTGGCTGTATTTCATCTTCTTCTAATTGTGCTTCATCTACTACTGGATGTTTTTCATCTTCTTCTAGTATTTCATCTTGTACTGGTTGTCTTTCATGTTCTACTAGTCGTCTTTCAACGTTTTCTAGTTGTCTTTCATCTTTTACTTGTTTCCTTTAATCTTCTTCTAGTTGTATTTCTTCTTCTTCTAGTTGTCTTTCATCTTGTACTGGTTGTATTTCATTCACGTTGTATTTCTTCTTCTTCTAGTTGTCTCATCTTCTACTAGTTATTTTCAATTTATTCTAGTTGTCGTTCATCCTGGTTGTACTTCATGTTCGACTGGTTGTCTTTCATCTACTACTGGTTGACATTCATATTCTTCTAGTTGTCATACATATTCAACTAGTTTTTCATCATGTACTAGTTATTTTTTCATCTTGTGCTTGTTGTCTTTCATCTTCTAATAGTAGTTTTTTGTCTTCTTCTTGTTGTCTTTTATCTTGTACGGATTGTCATTTATGTTCTACTGGTTGTCTTTCATCTTCATCTAGTTGTATTTATTCTTCCTCTAGTTGTATTTCATCTTCTTCTAGTTGTCTTTCATCTTGTACGTCTTTCATCTTCTTCTAGTTGTCATTCATAATCTACTAGTTGATTTTCATCTTCTACTAGTTATTTTTCGTCTTGTATTGGTTGTCTTTCATCATTTAGTAGCAATTTTTCATTTTTTTCTTGTTGGCTTTCCTCTTGTATTTCATGTCAGACTAATTGTCTTCCGTCTTCTTCAAGTTGTATTTCATCTTCTTCTAATTGTGCTTCATCTACTACTGGTTTTTTTCATCTTCTTCTACTTGTATTTAATATTGTACTGATTGTTTTTCATGTTCTATAGGTTGTTTTTCATCTTGTACTGGCTACTAGTTGTCTTTCATATTCTACTCGTTGTCTTTCATCTTCTACTAGTCGTATTTCTTCTACCTCTAGTTGTATTTCATCTTCTTCTAGTTGTCTTTCATCTTGCATTGCTTGTATTTCATCTTATTCAAGTTGTATTTCATCTTTTTCTAGTTGTCTTTCATCTTATACTAGTTGATTTTTCAATTTCTTCTAGTTGGCCGTTCATCTTGTACTGGTTGTGTCTCATGTTCAATTGGTTATCTTTCATCTACTACTGGGTTGTGTTTCATCTTCTTCTAGTTGTCATTCGTATTATACTAGTTGTTTTTTTTATCACCTACTAGTTGTTTTTCATTTTCTTCTAGTTGTCTTTTATCTTGTACTGGTTGTATTTCATGTTCTACTAGTTGTAGTTCATCTTCTTCTAGTTGTCATTCATATTTTACTAGTTGTTTTTCATCTTCTATAAGTTGTTTTCATCTTGTAATGGTTGTCTTTCCATCTTCAAGTAGTTGTTTTTCTTCTTTTTCTAGTTCTTTTTCATATGTACTGGTTGTGTTTCATGTTCTACTTGTTGTCGTTCATGTTCTACTGATTGTCTATTATCTACTCATGGTTGTATGTCATCTTCTTCTTGTTGTCTTTCATCTTTCATTTACTAATGACTGTATTTCATATTCTTCTAGTTGTATTTCATCTTCTTGTAGTTGTCCTTCCTATTCTACTAGTTATTTTTCATCTTCTTCTACTTCTCTTTCATCTTGTACTAGTTGTCTTTTATGTTCTACTGGTTGTCTTTCACGTTTATATTGATTATCTTTCATCTACTACCAGTATTTCATTGTCTTCTAGTTTTCTTTCATCTTGTAGTGGTTTTCATTCATGTTCTACTAGTTGTCTTTCATCTTCTTCTAGTTGTCTTTCATCGTGTACTGGTGGTATTTAATGTTCTACTAGTTGTAGTTCATCTTCTTCTAGTTGTCATTCATATTTTACAAGTTGTTTTTCATATTCTATAAGTTGTTTTTCATCTTTCCATCTTCAAGTAGTTGTTTTTCTTCTTCTTCTAGTTCTCTTTCATATGTACTGGTTGTGTTTCAGGTTCTACTTGTTGTCGTTCATGTCCTACTGATTGTCTATTATCTACTCATGGTTGTATTTCATCTTCTTCTTGTTGTCTTTCATTATCTTCTAGTTGTCTTTCTTCTTCTACTGGTTGTCATTCATCTTGTACTGGTTGTCTTTCATCTTCTACTGGTTGTCTTTCATGTCCTACTGATTGTCATTCATCGACTACTCGTTGTCTTTCATCTTCTACCAGTATTAGATGAAAGACAACCAGTACAAGATGAAGACTACATGTGATGAAATACAACTTGAAGAAGATGAAAGACAACAAAAAGAACATGAAATACAACCATTAGGCGATGATAGATAATCAGTAGGACATGAAAAACAATCAGTAGAACATGAAAGACATCATTACAAGATGAAGGACAACTAAAAAAATGAACTGTACTGGTTGTATTTCATGTTCTACTAGTGGTTTTTCATCTAGTTCTGGTTGTAGTTCATCTTGTTCTAGTTGACATTCATATTTTACTAGTTGTTTTTCATCTTCTACTAGTTGTATTCATCTTGTACGTCTTTCATCTTCTAATAGAAGTTTTTCATCCTTTTCTTATTGTCTTTCATCTTGTACTAGTTGTTTTTCATGTTCTACTGATTGTCTTTCATTTACTACTGGTTATATTTCATATTCTTGTAGTTGTCCTTCCTCTTTTACTAGTTATTTTTCATCTTCTTCTACTTGTCTTTCATCTTGTACAAGTTGTCCTCACGTTCTACTGATTATCCTTCACGTTCATATTGGTTATCTTTCATCTATTACCGGTTGTATTTCATTGTCTTCTGGTTTTCCTTCATCCTGTACTGGTTGTCTTTCAACGTCTTCTAGTTGTCTTTCATCTTGTACGGGTTGTCTTTCATCTTTTACTCGTTGTCTTTCATCTTCTTCTAGTTGTATTTCTTCTTCTTCTAGTTGTCTTCCATCTTGTACTGGTTGTATTATCTTCTTCAAGTTGTATTTCTTCTTCTTCTAGTTGTCTTTCATCATCTACTAGTTATTTTCAATTTATTCTATTTGTCGTTCATCCTGGTTGTGCTTCATGTTCGACTGGTTCTCTTTCATCTACTACTGGTTGACATTCATATTTTTCTAGTTGTCATTCATATTCAACTAGTTGTTTTTCATCATGTACTAGTTGATTTTTCATCTTGTGCTTGTTGTCTTTCATCTTCTAACAATAGTTTTTCGTCTTCTTCTTGTTGCCTTTTATCTTGTACGGATTGTCATTCATGTTCTACTGGTTGTCTTTCATCTTCATCTAGTTGTATTTATTCTTCCTCTAGTTGTATTTAATCTTCTTCTAGTTGTCCTTCATCTTGTACGGTTTTTCATCTTCTTCTAGTTGTCTTTCATCTTGTACGGTCTTTCATCTTATTCTAGTTGTCATTCATAATCTACTAGTTGATTTTAATCTTCGACTAGTTGTTTTTCGTCTTGTATTAGTTATCTTTCATCATATAGTAGCAATTTTTCATCTTTTTCTTGTTGTCTTTCCTCTTGTACTTTGTATTTCATGTCCTACTGATTGTCTTTGATCTACACAGGTTGTATTTCATCTTCTTCTAATTACATGTACTACTGTTTTTTTTTCATCTTCTTCTACTTGTATTTAGGATTGTACTGATTGTCTTTCATGTTTCTACTGGTTGTCTTACATCTTGTATTCATTATCTACTAGTTGTTTTTCATCTTCTACTCGTCTTTCATCTTCTTCTAGTCGTATTTCTTCTACCTCTAGCTGTATTTCATCTTCTTCTAGTTGTCTTTCATCTTGCACTAGTTGTATTTCATCTTATTCAAGTTGTATTTCATCTTTTTCGAGTTGTCTTTCATCTTGTACTAGTTGATTATTCAATTTCTTCTAGTTGTTCGTTCATCTTATACTGGTTGTGTTTCATGTTCGATTGATTCTCTTTCATCTACTATTGGTACTATTTCATCTTCTTGTTGTTGTCATTCATATTCTACAAGTTGTTTTTTATCATCTACTAGTTGCTTTTCATCTTGTACTTGTTGTATTTCATCTTCTAATAGCAGTTTTTCATCTTTTCTTATTATCTTTCATCTTGTACTAGTTATTTTTCAAGTCCTACGGATTGTCTTTCATCTTCATCCAGTTGTATTTATTATTCTTCTAGTTGTATTTCACCTTATTCTAGTTGTCTTTCATCTTGTACTGTCTTTCATCTTCTTCTAATTGTCATTCAAAATCTACGAGTTGATTTTCATCTTCTACTAGTTGTTTTTCGTCTTGTACTGGTTGTATTTCATCATCTAGTAGCAATTTTTCATCTCATTCTAGTTGTCATCTCCTCTTGTACTTTGTATTTCATATCAGACTGATTGTCTTTCATCTACCACAGTTTGTATTTCATCTTTTTCAAGTTGTATTTCATTTTTTTCTAATTGTGCCTACTACTGGTTTTTTTCATCTTCTTGTACTTGTAGTTAATATTAACTAATTGTTTTTCGTGTTCTACTGGTTGTCTTTCGTCTTGTACTAGTTGTTTTTCATGATCTACTAGTTGTCCTTCATCATCTACTCGTTGTCTTTCTTCTTCCTCTAGTTGTATTTCATCTTCTTCTAGTTATATTTCATCTTGCACTGGTTGTCTTTCATCTTGTACTAGTTGTTTTTCAGTTCCTACGGATTGTCGTTCATCCTGATTCTGCTTCATGTTCGACTGGTTGTTTTTCATCTATTACTGGTTGACATTCATATTCTTCTAGTTGTCATTAATATTCAACTAGTTGTTTTCATCATGTACTAGTTGTTTTTTTTCATCTTGTGTTTGTTGTCTTTCATCTTCCAATAGTAGTTTTTTGTCTTCTTCTTGTTGTCTTTTATCTTGTACGGATTGTCATTCATGTTCAACTAGTTGTCTTTCATCTTCATATAGTTGTATCTTCCTCTAGTTGTATTTCATCTTCTTCTAGTTGTCTTTCATCTTGTACGGGTTGTCTTTTATCTTCTTTTAGTTGTCATTCATAATCTACTAGTTGATTTTCATCTTCTATTAGTTATTTTTCGTCTTGTACTGGTTGTTTTTCATCATCTAGTAGCAATTTTTCATCTTTTTCTTGTTGTCTTTTCTCTTGTACTGTATATTTCATGTCTTACTGATTGTCTTTGATCTACACTGGTTGCATTTCATCTTCTTCAAATTGTGCTTCATGTACTACTAGTTCTTTTCAACTTCTTCTACTAGTATTTAATATTGTACATATTGTCTTTCATGTTCTACTGGTTGTCTTACATCTTGTATTCATTATCTACCAGTTGTCTTTCATCTTCTGCTCGTTGTCTTTCATCTTCTTCTAGTCGTATTTCTTCTACCTCTAGCTGTATTTCATCTTCTTCTAGTTGTCTTTCATCTTGCACTGGTTGTATTTCACCTTATTCAAGTTGTATTTCATCTTTTTCGAGTTGTCTTTCATCTTGTACTAGTTGATTATTCAATTTCTTCTAGTTGTTCGTTCATCTTATACTGGTTGTGTTTCATGTTCGACTGATTCTCTTTCATCTACTACTGGTAGTATTTCATCTTCTTCTTGTTGTTATTCATATTCTACAAGTTGTTTTTTATCATCTACTAGTTGCTTTTCATCTTGTACTTGTTGTATTTCATCTTCTAATAGCAGTTTTTCATCTTTTCTTATTATCTTTCATCTTGTACTAGTTATTTTTCAAGTCCTACGGATTGTCTTTCATCTTCATCCAGTTGTATTTATTATTCTTCTAGTTGTATTTCACCTTATTCTAGTTGTCTTTCATCTTCTTCTAGTTGTCATTCAAAATCTACGAGTTGATTTTCATCTTCTACTAGTTGTTTTTTGTCTTGTACTGCTTGTTTTTCATCATCTAGTAGCAATTTTTCAACTCTTTCGAGTTGTCATCTCCTCTTGTACTTTGTATTTCATATCAGACTGATTGTCTTTCATCTACCACAGGATGTATTTCATCTTTTTCTAATTGTGCCTACTACTGATTTTTTTCATCTTCTTGTACTTGTATTTAATATTAACTGATTGTCTTTCATGTTCTACTGGTTGTCTTTCGTCTTGTACTAGCTGTCTTTCATGATCTACTAGTTGTCTTTCATCATCTACTCGTTGTCTTTCATCTTCTTCTAGTCGTATTTGTTCTGCCTCTAGTTGTATTTCATCTTGCACTGGTTGTCTTTTATCTTATACGGATTGTCATTCGTGTTCTACTAGTTGTCTTTCATCTTCATCTAGTTATATTTATTCTTCCTCTAGTTGTTTTTCATCTTCTTCTAGTTGTATTTCATCTTCATCTCGTTGTCTTTCATCTTCTAGTTGTCTTTCGTCTTGTACGGGTTGTCTTTCATCTTCATCTAGTTGTCATTCATAGTCTACTAGTTGTTTTTCGTCTTGTACTGGTTGTTTTTCATCATCTAGTAGCAATTTTTCATCTTTTTCTTGTTGTCTTTCCTCTTGTACTTTGTATTTGATGTCCTACTGATTGTCTTTTTGAACTACACTGGTTGTATTTCATCTTCTTCTAATTGTGCTTCACGTACTACTGGTTTTGTTTTCATCTTCTTCTACTTGTATTTAATATTGTACTGATTGTGTTTCATGTTTTACTGATTGTCTTTCAACCTGTATTCATTATCTACTAGTTGTCTTTCATCTTCTTCTAGTCGTATTTCTTCTACCTCTAGCTGTATTTCATCTTCTTCTTGTTGTCTTTCATCTTGCACTGGTTGTATTTCATATTATTCAAGTTGTATTTCATCTTTTTCTAGTTGTCTTTCATCTTGTACTAGTGGATTATTCAATTTCTTCTAGTTGTTCATTCATCTTGTACTTTCATGTTCGACTGATTGTCTTTGCTCTACTACTGGTAGTATTTCATCATCTTCTAGTTGTCATTCATATTCTAGTAGTTGTTTGTTATCATCTACTAGTTGCTTTTCATCTTGTACTTGTTGTCTTTCGTCTTCTAATAGCAGTTTTTCATCTTTTTCTTAGTGTCTTTCATCTTGTACTAGCTGTTTTTCATGTCCTACGGATTGTCTTTCATCTTCATCTAGTTGTATTTATTTTTTTCTAGTTGTATTTCATCTTATTCTAGTTGTCTTTCATCTTCTTCTAGTTGTCATTCAAAATCTATGAGTTGATTTTCATCCTCTACTAGTTGTTTTACGTGTTGTACTGGTTGTCTTTCATCATCTAGTAGCAATTTTTCATATTTTTCTGGTTGTCATCTACTCTTGTACTTTGTATTTCATATCAGACTGATTGTCTTTCTTCTACCACAGGTTGTATTTCATCTTTTTCAAGTTGTATTTCATCTTTTTCTAATTGTGCCTACTACTGGTTCTTTTCATCTTCTTGTACTTGTATTTAATATTGTACTGATTGTCTTTCATGTTCTTCTCGTTGTCTTTTGTCTTGTACTGGTTGTCTTTCATTATCTACTAGTTGTCTTTCATCTTCTACTTGCTGTCTTTCATCTTCTTTTAGTCGTATTTCTTTTTCCTCTAGTTGTATTTAATCTTTTTCTAGTTATATTTCATCTTGCACTGGAAAGAATCTTGTACTAGTTGTTTTTCAGGTCCTACGGATTGTCGTTCATCTTGGTTGTGCTTGATGTTCGACTGGTTGACATTCATATTCTTCCAGTTGTCATTCATATTCAATTAGTTGTTTTCATCGTGTACTAGTTTTTTTCATCTTGTGTTTGTTGTCTTTCATCTTCTAATAGTAGTTTTTTTGTCTTGTTCTTGTTCTCTTTTATCTTTTACGGACTGCCATTCATGTTCTACTAGTTGTCTTTCATCTTCATCTAGTTGTATTTATTATTCCTCTAGTTGCATTTCATCTTGTACGTCTTTCATCTTCTTCTAGTAGTCATTCATAATCTACTAGTTGATTTTCATCTTCTACTAGTTATTTTTTGTCTTGTACTTGTTGTCTTTCATCATTTAGTAGCAATTTTTCATTTTTTTTTCTTGTTGGCTTTCCTCTTGTACTTTGTATTTCATGTCAGACTAATTGTCTTTCGTCTTCTTTAAGTTGTATTTCATCTTCTTCTAATTGTGCTTCATCTACAACTGGTTTTTTTCATCTTCTTCTACTTGTATTTAATATTGTACTGATTGTTTTTCATGTTCTACTGGTTGTTTTTCATCTTGTATTCATTATCTACTAGTTGTCTTTCATCTTCTACTCGTTGTCTTTCATCTTCTTCTAGTCGTATTTCTTCTACCTCTATCTGTATTTCATCTTCTTCTAGTTGTCTATCATCTTGCACTGGTTGTTCTTCATCTTATTCAAGTTGTATTTCATCTTTTTCAAGTTGTCTTTCATCTTGTACTAGTTGATTATTAAATTTCTTCTAGTTGTTCTTTCATCTTGTACTGATTGTGTTTCATGTTGGACTGATTGTCTTTTATCTACTACTGGTAGTATTTCATCTTCTTCTAGTTGTCATTCATATTCTACTAGTTGTTTTTTATAATCTACTAGTTGCTTTTCATCTTGTACTTGTTGTCTTTCCTCTTCTAATAGCAGTTTTTCATCTTTTTCTTGTTGTCTTTCATCTTGTACTAGTTATTTTTCATGTCCTACGGATTGTCTTTCATCTTCATCTAGTTGTATTTAATCTTCTTCTAGGTGTATTCATCTTATCTAGTTGTCTTTCATCTTGTACTGTCTTTCATCTTCTTCAAGTTGTCATTCAAAATCTTTGAGTTGATTTTCATCTTCTACTAGTTGTTTTTCGTCTTGTACTGGTTGTCTTTCATCATCTAGTAGCAATTTTTTATCCTTTTCTAGTTGTCATCTCCTCTTGTACTTTGTATTTCATATCAGACTGGTTGTTTTTCATCTACCACAGGTTGTATTTCATTTTTTTCTAATTGTGCCTACTATTGGTTTTTTTTCATCTTCTTGTACTTGTATTTAACATTGTACTGATTGTCTTTCATGTTGTATTGGTTGTCTTTCGTCTTGTACTGGTTGTCTTTCATTATCTACGAGTTGTCTTTCATCTTCTACTCGTTGTCTTTCATCTTCTTCTAGTCATATTTCTTCTTCCTCTAGTTGTATTTCATCTTCTTCTAGTTATATTTCATCTTGCACTGGTTGTTTTTCATCTTGTACTAGTTATTTTTCATGTCTTACGGATTGTCGTTTATCCTGGTTGTGCTTCATGTTCGATTGGTTGTCTTTCACTTACTACTGGTTGATATTCATATTCTTCTAGTTGTCATTCATATTCAACTAGTTGTTTTCATCATGTACTAGTTGCTTTTTTCATCTTGTGCTTGTTGTCTTTCATCTTCCAATAGTTTTTCGTCTTCTTCTTGTTGTCTTTTATCTTGTACGAATTGTCATTCATGTTCAACTAGTTGTCTTTCATCTTTATCTACTTGTATTTATTCTTCCTCTAGTTGTATTTCATCTTCTTCTAGTTGTCTTTCATCTTGTACGGGTTGTCTTTTATCTTCTTTTAGTTGTCATTCATAATCTACTGGTTGATTTTCATCTTCTACTAGTTATTTTTCGTCTTGTACTGGTTGTTTTTCATCATCTAGTAGCAATTTTTCATCTTTTTCTTGTTGTCTTTCCTCTTGTACTGTGTATTTCATGTCGAACTGATTGTATTTGATATACACTGGTTGCATTTCATCTTCTTCAAATTGTGCTTCATGTACTACTAGTTTTTTTCATCTTCTTCTACTAGTATTTAATATTGTACTGATTGTCTTTCATGTTCTACTGGTTGTCTTAAATCTTGTATTCATTATCTACTAGTTGTCTTTCATCTTCTTCTAGTCGTATTTCTACTACCTCTAGCTGTATTTAATATTCTTCTAGTTGTCTTTCATCTTGCACTGGTTGTATTTCATCTTATTCAAGTTGTATTTCATCTTTTTCGAGTTGTCTTTCATCTTGTATTAGTTGATTATTCAATTTCTTCTAGTTGTTCGTTCATCTTGTACTGGTTGTGTTTCATGTTCGACTGATTCTCTTTCATCTACTACTAGTAGTATTTCATCTTCTTCTAGTCGTCATTCATATTCTAGAAGTTGTTTTTTTATCATCTACTGCTTTTCATCTTTTACTTGTTGTCTTTCATCTTCTAATAGCAGTTTTTCATCTTTTTCTTATTGTCTTTCATGTCGTACCAGTTATTTTTCATGTCCTACGGATTGTCTTTCATCTTCATCCAGTTGTATTTATTATTCTTTTAGTTGTATTTCATCTTAATCTAGTTGTCTTTCATCTTGTACTGTCTTTCATTTTCTTCTAGTTGTCATTCAAAATCTACGAGTTGATTTTCATCTTCTACTAGTTGTTTTTCGTCTTGTAGTGGTTGTCTTTCATCATCTAGTTGTAATTTTTTATCACTTTCTAGTTGTCATCTCCTCTTGTACTTTGGTATTTCATATCAGACTGATTGTCTTTCATCTACCACAGGTTGTATTTCATCTTTTTCAAGTTGTATTTCATCTTTTTCTAATTGTGCCTACTACTGGTTTTTTCATCTTCTTGTACTTGTATTTAACATTGTACTGATTGTCTTTCATTTTCTACTGGTTGTCTTTCTTCTTGTACTGGTTGTCTTTCATTATCTACTAGTTGTATTTCATCTTCTACTAGTTGTCTTTCATTTTCTACTCGTTGTCTTTCATTTTCTTCTAGTCGTATTTCTTCTTCCTCTAGTTGTATTTCATATTCTTCTAGTTATATTTCATCTTGCACTGGTTGTCTTTCATCTTCTACTAGTTGTTTTTCATGTCTTACGGATTGTCGTTTATCCTGGTTGTGCTTCATGTTCGACTGGTTGTCTTTCATCTACTACTAGTTGACATTCATATTCTTCTAATTGTCATTCATATTCAACTAGTTGTTTTCATCATGTACGAGTTGTTTTTTTCATCTTGTGCTTTGTCTTTCATCTTCTAATTGTAGTTTTTCGTCTTCTTCTTGTTTCCTTTTATGTTGTACGGATTGTCACTCATGTTATACTAGTTGTATTTCATCTTTATCTAGTTGTATTTATTCTTCCTCTAGTTGTATTTCATCTTCTTCTAGTTGTCTTTCATCTTCTTTTAGTTGTCACTCATAATCTACTAGTTAAAAATCTTCTACTAGTTGTTTTTCGTCTTGTACTGATTGTTTTTCATCATCTAGTAGCAATTTTTCATCTTTTTCTTGTTGTCTTTCCACTTGTACTTTGTATTTCATGTCCCACTGATTGTCTTTGATATATATTGGTTGTATTTCATCTTCTTGATAAGCCTCAATTATATATACTTTCGGTCGAGGTTTTACCTCTAAAACTGCACCATATCCCTTGTATTTTAGCTTAGTTTAGTACAGAATGCACTGAAGAACCAAGTTACTGCATTTCCCTTGTTTAAATTGCTGAAATCAAGCAAAAGGAGCAAAACAACCATTTTTCGCAGGCCGCAGGAATTTTGTGAAGGCCGCACGAGAGGCAGCAGGAATTTTGTGCGGGCCGCAGGAATTTTGGGTGGGTCGCACTAAAAAGTCTGAGAGTTCTGTGGGTGCTCATGCGGGTCGCACATATTTTGTGAAGGCCGCAGGAATTTTGTGTGGGTCGCACTAAAAAGTCCAAGAGTTCTACGGGTGCTCATGCGGACCATAAAGATTTTGTGAAGGCCGCACGATTCCTTTTTCCTTAGCCATTTCCAGCCAACTTCTAATCTCGTGCGGGCCGCAGAGAATTTGTGAAGGCCACGCGAAGGCCGCACTAATGCCAATCTTGCCTTATTTCGCGATATCTTCTCAGATTTGCTGCCAGATTCTGGGGGATTGCTTCCCAAGGCACAAAAATAGCTATATATGGGCAGGGAGGCAGCAGGAGAAATCATCTTTCAACTTAGTTTTAATTGGACTCATCTCTCTACATTTTTCTCTCTTCTCCGCGTGATCAAAGGCTATTGGAGTGAAGGATTGAAGGATTCCTCGAGCGAGCAAAGTGAAGACAAGGGGCAGCGAGCGAGGAGATTGGTGTACTCTATTCTCTTTCTTGTTTTTCCTAGTTTTTATCATATTTTCTCTTGTATCTTTCTTAGATGTTAGCGCACCCATGAGAAGCTAGATTTCCTCTCTAGGGGCTTAGGTTTTAAACATGAACTTGTGTTAAATCTACCTTACTTGGATAATTTTCTTTATGATGATTGTTTGCTTGCATGTTTGTTCTTGTTGATTTTATTTCATGTTCTTGTGTAATTTGTAGGCTTGTTAATTAGTGTCATGCTTAGGTTTAACCAACTTAAGATGCTAGGATAAAAAAATTGATGATACCAAATTATATACATGAATAACCCTAGTATTGAGATTAGAAATGACCAAATCTATTTCTTAGTCCAGAACCACAAGAAACAAAGGTTGAATTGAGGTGAAGGACTTAATCGTGAAGCCTCATATTTAATTGGGACCCATATAATTGAACCAAATATTGGTATGAAGAACTTAATCATGAAGTATTGGTATTTAGGTATAAACTAGGCTAACCTATGCTTATAGTCTAGATAGCTAGGGGGAAGGGCTTAATCGTGAAGTCCGAATTATCTAGACACATCATCAATTCACGAAAGTGACCCTTTCTGATATTTATGGGTTTCTCCATAATTGCAAACATGAATTTAGAAACCAATTAAGTGTGGATTTGACCAAGTGATTGTATGCCGATAACCCCTAGACTCCTATCCATTTGAATCACTAACTCCTTTTATTTGTTTGTTTTAAATTGTTTTGTTTAAATTCAACTCTCAATCGGGTATTGAACTTAAAACCAATTTTACAACAACCCCCCCATTTACTTATTTGCACTAGTTTAGAATTAATTATTTTAGTAGAAATTATAATTGCCTTAGTCTTTGGATCAGTGTTATCAGAACCGGACCGGACCGGGTGGTTCAACCGGAAAAAACCGGAACCGGTCACCTGTTCGGTTCGGTTCTTCAATTGAATCGCTTTAGGTAGTGAACCGCCAATAAGAGGTTAAACCGCCTGGTTTTTAGTAAAAACTCGTTGATTTCAATCGCCGTAAAACCCCGGTTCAAAACATATCTTCTTCAAATCTATTTCGTGCGATTTCTTGCCTTCTTCTTTTCTCCTTTCTCAAATCTTTCTCTGATTCTCATGTGATTTCTTGCCTTCTCTCGGTGGTAGAGATGGAAAGTTATTTTTCTAAAATCTCATTCAAATCTCCTTCTACTTCGACCTCCTCTCTATTGTCAATTTGGTGGTGGATCAATACCATTTTCCAGACTTCGATTGAATTCGAATCACAAAAAAGCTACTGGGATCAAGAACAGTAAGTAATTTTATGAAAACTTTTGAGTTAATTTTATTGAATAGTTCCATGCATATAAGATGTTTGATGAAATGCTCAAACCAAAGAGCAGTTTGGTCCAGTACCGAATTGCGCTCGGTTAGTACCAAATTGATTTGTGAACTTGAAAGTAGATTGGATAGAGATAAGGGCTATTAGACTAATGGCTAAATTGATTTGTAAAGAATACTCTAAAGTTTCAAGAATATACAGGGATTTACATACCGGCCATAGGCATTTTGACCAATCTTTGACTAGCTGACTCGAGAAATGCAGTAAGCAATTAAGATCTAATTAAGGCAGTTCAATCTTATATAATAGAAGCACGTACTTGTGTAGTTTAGGATGAATTAGTCTTTGAGCCCAGGTTTGAAGTGCCGAAACTATTAAATAAAAAAAAAGTGGGACAAAAATTCTCTCATCAATAGTTCACCTACACACAGAAGGCTGCTTGAGTTACCCTCTACTTTTGGTGCTGGTATTGGCCCATTATTGTTCAAGCCTGACCAATTAGACTAATGGCTAAAGTTGAATTGTAAATTCCTTTTTTGCTCATCAACAGAAGATTGAATATGAATTTCTTTTTATAGTTGAGGCTAGTGCTCTCCTGAAAATATTTTTATTCTCCTATCTTTTAAGCTGATTTTTGAAGAATCTAATTATTGTTGTTTTAAAGGGACCATGTCGGCAGTAACCTTGGGGAAAATGAATCTGTACCCCCAACTTCTCCTAAAGCTGCCACAAGAGGGAAAACAGATCTGGCTTGGGGACATTGCGTTGAACGCATTGTCGTTGTGAAGAATAAAAATGTGAAGGCCATTGCATGTCTCCATTGTGAGAAAACATTTCAAGGCGATGGTATTAACCGGTTTAAGAAGCACCTAGCCGGTGTAAGAGGAGATGTAGCGCCATGCAAAAAGGTACCGCAAGAGGTCAGTTTTCAAATGCAACAAAGTATTGATGAATTTTCCAACAAAAAACGGAGGTTAAATGAACTAGATGAACAAATTCATTCTGACGAAGACCAATCTCCTATTGATCTGACTAACGAAGAAGAAGACAATATGTCAGCCCCTTCTAGCTCCAAGGGCAGACGTGTTGCTTTAAGCGGAGGACAACTAGTTGCTAGCAAGAAAAGATCAGAGTTGTAAAAAGAAATGCAAAACTTGGTGTTGGCCACTGCTTCATGCCTCGTACCACACCTAGTGCTCAACCATCTATGAAGAGTGTTTTGCAATCAAAAGAGGTCAAAGAAAAGGTTGATTTATCAGTGTCCAAGTGGATGGTTGATGCTGGGGTGCCTTTCAACGCTTCTAACTCCAAGTATTATCAACCCATGTTAGATGCGATTGCTAGTTTTGGGCCTGGATATCGAGGTCTGAATTTTCATGATCTCCGTGGTTATTTGCTTGAAAAAAACATTGAAGAAGTAAAGAAATTTGTTGAGGGATTTCGTAGTGTGTGGAGGGAGACTGGTTGCACAATAATGGCTAATTCTCTTTCATCTACTACTAGCTGTATTTCATCTTCTTCTAGTTTTATTTCATCTTGCACTGGTTGTATTTCATCTTATTCAAGTTGTATTTCATCTTTTTCTAGTTGTCGTTCATCTTGTACTAGTTGACTATTCAATTTCTTCTAGTTGTTCTTTCATCTTGTACTGGTTGTGTTTCATGTTCGACTGATTGTCTTTTATCTACTACTGGTAGTATTTCATCTTCTTCTAATTGTCATTCATATTCTACTAGTTGTTTTTTATCATCTACTAGTTATTTTTCATCTTGTACTTGTTGTTTTTCATCTTCTAATAGCAGTTTTTCATCTTTTTCTTATTGTCTTTTATCTTGTACTAGTTGTTTTTCATGTCCTACGGATTGTATTTCATCTTCATCTTGTTGTATTTATTCTTCTTCTAGTTGTATTTCATCTTAATCTTGTTGTATTTCATCTTGTACTATCTTTGATCTTCTTCTAGTTGTCATTCAAAATATACGAGTTGATTTTTATCTTCTACTAGTTGTTTTTCGTCTTGTACTGGTTGTCTTTCATCATCTAGTAGCAATTTTTCATCTTTTTCTAGTTGTGTTCCTCTTGTACTTTGTATTTCATATCAGACTGATTGTCTTTCATCTACCACAAGTTGTATTTCATCTTTTTCTAATTGTGCCTACTACTGGTTTTTTTCATCTTCTTGTACCTGTATTTAATATTGTACTGATTGTCTTTCATGTTCTACTGGTTGTGTCTTTTATGAATACTTGTGAAACCTGTACCGCAGAAAATCCAAAAAGAGGACCAGACCGAAATGTCATTTCGATTCTTATGATTTTGTAAAAAAAAATAATCATGTTGGTTTCGTAAAAAAAAATATTAATTATGATTTATAGAAAAAAAATCCAGAGATGCTCTTGTTCGGTTGTTCTTATGGACAAATGTTGATATGGATATGCGATCTTATAAAGTAATTAGAAAAATAAAAAAAACCATGACCACTGGACAAATCGACCAGGAAAAAGTTTGGTCCAGGTAACATTTTTTACATGAAAAGGTGATCTTCGTGGAAATTAGAAAATAGTCTTTCAATTGTTATAAAAAGATAGTTTGCAAAAAAAATGCTTAGGAACTAGTATAATTATTTATCTGAATGACGTACAAAAAAAATCCACCGAATGACAAATGTTATTTTTAATCATTTTTGCTGCACTCATGAAATCTTCAAAATGGTTATATATATGAAAATATTAGCATTAGAAAATAGGAAATGGCTCAACTTATTTGGATTATTTTACTATATATCAATATATGTTCAGTTTAAAAATAATGATAATATGAATTTTTATTTACGGTTCAGTTTTGACAATTTAAAACTAAATAAATTGAAACAAACCATATCAAGTGAGTGCTCATATTATTAATAATAAATATAAATAACCAGATTAAAATTTAATTTATTTAGTCGGTTCAATTTTATATTTATACTAACTGAATAAAATCTTAATTGGACAGAATTAAATCGAACAACACTATTCACAAATAATATCACATCAACGAATAACAATACATACGTACGGTTATACGGATATAACAACAAAAGTTTATATGAAAACTAATATACACTCTAAAATACAAATAAAATAAGTGATACCTTCCGTAAAAGAAAAGCACCTAGATTTTTGTGCTGCATGAAATACCCCATTAACGTTAATATTCAAATTCAAATTACTTCAAAAAACTCCATGGTCTAAAAATAGGGAAGTTATCCTCTGCGGAGTTCATTAAAACTCCGCAGGTGCGGAGCAAATGAACGGATCAGATTAACTCTCAGCCGCTTTGTGATCGGATTAACGGAGGGGGCAGTATTATTGTGCTTTTAGATTCGTGCAAAGTTAAAACTAACGGACCACTAACGGACCAGATTAAAAAAACCGCAGTCTGCGGAGCTTTTAGGATAACATTCCCTAAAAATAGACCAAATATTTAGTAACGCCTGCTAAAAATAGACTTCACGACCGTTTGGCCGACATTTTTATTAATATCCAAAGTTTAATACAAATTATTAATTATACCCAGAGTCGGACCAATTATTGAAATATACCCAAGCCGGCCATTTTCTGGCCGGCTATGTACCCTCCTCAAGCCGGCCAGAAATTGGCCGGCCATGTTCCTTTTTTTTTTTTTTTTTTAAGAGAGACACTATGGAAAATCAAAATATTGAAATTTAACACTGAAAATTTGAAATTTTTCGTTTAATTATTTGTTATATTACTTCTTTTGATATAATTAGCATATTTATATTAAAATACGCTATATTAATTGAAATTATATTGAATAACACTATATTATGTTAAATTACGCTAAATTACATTACATTACATTACAATACGCTATATTAATTGAAATACGCTATATTATTTTTTATGTTGTGCTACTATTTTAATGTTGTAATATTTTCTATTTAGCATTATCATGATAATTTATTTTGATCTGTAAAATAAAAAAATAGTACCATAAAAGCACACATACACAAGAACCGAAATATAGGATAATCCAAATATACCAAACATAAATAGTATATGAAATAAAATAGTACAAAACTAGTAAAAATACAACTAAAACGGAGAGGGGGAATATCGCTGAGCCGGTACTCCGGCGTTCGCCCGGCGCCAGCGCCGCGGCCAGGCTCTCTCTCTCTCGGCCTCCTCACTGGCATCGGCAGACCTGAGTATCTGGTCGGCACTATCCCATATGGCATCGCCCGTGTAGACTGTCGGTACTGGCGGAGGTGTAGCGAAGGTAGATGCGGCAAACCCAGTCCCAAAGTCAGGCTGAGTATGAGACCCGCTACCACTAGCCTCTCCATCATGCGGCATCTCTGTGCCATATCGGGGCCATGCCGGTGCCGACATGAAACTGTCATCGAATACCCCGATGTCCTGGAGACTGCACGAGAGGGACTCGTACTCAGAAGTATCGGTCTCCGCAGGTGGTGGCTGTGGTGGCATCTCTGCTGGACCCTGCAATCATACACATAAATTATTAAATTTGATATGAATGAAGAAATTTATTAAAACCTGACAGATACTGAAGTATGACATACATGAGGCTGCACCGGACGTCCATGCTCGTCGTACCATGACGTCCACCCAATGTCGGACAATACCCAACGATGGTAGTCCCACTCTGGATGTGAATCGGGGGAAGATGGCATATCATCCATCAGAACCGGGCTCGGATCGGGCTCCTGCGGATTTATCTCACGCCAGTTGATATTCTCTCTGGCGTCTCGCAGCATACCGATGATCTTTCCACCGTGCCCGGCATCCTCAACCACATTCGCATTCTTCTTGAGTGTGCGGTACCCAAGCCGTCTCCAGTTCTTCCTTCCTAGCATGCGGATCCCATGCCCGCACTCCTTGATCGCGGCCAAAAGCTGAAACAAAATTTGGCATGTCAGATCAAACCTTGATATACTACTAAGTTAGACCAAAACTATGTGGTTTTAGGTGCTTTACCTGGCGAGCCCATGCACGACCGTTGGGATGGTAACCATCATCCGTTTTGATCCTGTCGCGAAGATGGGCACCGTAATCACCCTGCAGATAGACACTCGCCATGCAGACCTGCGTGTACCATACATCGTACCTCAACTGGGGATCCCCCTGGGTCTGCTGATACACATCTGGCTCGTGATAGAAGTCCATATACTGAGGATCCTGGGCCGTCTCGTAGTATGCATGGTAATGAGTGCTCCAGTCCTTATCCAGTCGTGATCGGTGGGTAACGCTGTAAGGAAGACGTTAGTTGCAATAAAAAGCTATCAAGTAATATGATGTATTTAACAATAAATACAATAGACTACGACATACCTGTGCAGGGCTCTGTGCGTGGAACTCGGCAGAGATGGGTCTGCGGGAATGAACGCCGGTCGACCAAACTGGCGGAGCACCCGATCTGGGTAGTGGTGCTCCACTGTCCAGAAATGTATGAGTGGACCTCGATAGAACCACATCTCCCGCTCCTGCTCGTCAGTCGCACTGCCCGGCAAGAGGAACTCCTCGTACAACTGATCGTACGGCGTCCACTCAACAAGAGGCTCAGGCAAACTCTGAAGCTCTGACCGGACTGGCCTGATCCCAATGGTAGCACCGTGGGTCCGATCCTGGTAGTGGTGGAAACCGTACCACTTCTTGGCGTATGCCGGGCAGTGAAACACATCTGGCGCTCCCCAATCCGGCGCCTCATTGGGGATGGGACGACCCACCGGTAGCCGTGACCACGACCAGTGCTGAAGCAGGAGTACCGGCCCGTACATCTGCTTCGCCGTCGGCTTCATTTTCAAGAACATTACACGTCAGTATATTTTGATGGATTGATTGATTAAATAATTTACACTAAAATAAGAGTTGGTGACTTACCTCACTACTACGGCACAGGTGGTAGTACAGATACGCCAGGACAGCTCCACCCCAGTTGTACGACGACGGCTCCTCAATGTTCATCAGCAACGGGAGATACATCATCGGCACCTGATCACCGCTGGAATCAGGAAACATGACAGAACCAAAAAGGTCCATCACGTAGCCCCGTGTATATCTGCAATACAAAACATATAAAAATTCTAATAGAATCATCGTATTATAAATTAATTAGTAGATATTAATAAAAATTTACCTCTGAATCTCCTGCTCGGTGGAATGTGCCGAGAGACCCGCGATGAAGTGCTGCCGTAACCTCGTCATCCGTAAATGGAACTTCGACCTCCCATGTTCCCCAATGACATAGGAAGGCTCAGCTCCCAACAACTCATCGACATAACCTGCGAAGCTGGTGCTGTCAGAGACGCCGCCGACGGGTGTGCCACGGATAGGCAAACCCCAGAGAGCACTCACATCCTGGAGAGTCACTGTCATCTCTCCAAATGGCATGTGAAACGTGTGCGTCTCGGGACGCCATCGCTCCACCAGTCCAGCGATGAGAGATGCATTGATGATGCTCTTCTCTGTCCGCACAATGTCCACAACCTGGTAGAGACCCAGGTTGATGAGGTACGGCTCCATCACCTCGTAGTACCTCATGTGAACGCACCTCAACTTCACATCTAGAAGATCCGTGTCCTGCGTTGAAAAATGTAATCCGCATGGTGACAACATAATAAAATTTCAATCCAACAAAATTTAATGAAAATATAAGAAAAGGAACGTACCTCACGAGAAGCCAGTGAGACTCGGTGCTCGCTGTGGGGAATCCACAGGAGAGGACTGATGTGCTCTGTGCTGCTAGTACTGATCGGCTCGTCCACTACTGGACGCTGGGTAGGCCGTGCTCTAGGCATCCTGATATAATGGTAAAAAAGACCAAAATACCCTAAATAATGGTCAAACGTGATAATTTCGGTAAAATTACGCTTAATCAGCATATTTATGGTAAAAAATGCCAAAATACCATAAATATTGGTTATCGGTGCTAATTACACTAATTGCGCTTCATTAGCCTAATTATGATAAAAAAGACCAAAATACCCTAAAAATTAGTCAAACGTGCTAATTTCGGTAAAATTACGCTTAATCGGCATAATTATGGTCAAAAAGACCAAAATACCCTAAATATTGGTCAATTGTGCTAAATACACTAAATATTGGTTAACTTAGCTAATTACACTAAATTACAACAATATAATCTAAATTATAACACCTAAAACCTAAACCCTAAAATAAATAAATTAAAAATTAAATTAGATAAAAAAAAAATTTACCTTAAGGAAGAAGAGAGAATTCCGAATTTGGATGGGATGAGAGGATTGTGAGAGGAGAGAGAAAAAAAAGGGTATATATAGGGGTTAATGCGGGTTAAAAAAAAAAAAAAAAGGAACATGGCCGGCCATTTTCTGGCCGGCTTGAGGAGGGTACATAGCCGGCCAGAAAATGGCCGGCTTGGGTATATTTCAATAATTGGTCCGACTCTGGGTATAATTAATAATTTGTATTAAACTTTGGATATTAATAAAAATGTCGGCCGTTTGGTATTACCTTCCTAAAATAGAGTCCGGATCCCCTAAAGTAATCCAATTTTTGAGTTTAGATGTGTACGGTGCCTATTCGGTGGTAGCGCAGGGGCCAGTATTATTTGTGGGGTCCTGGTTCTTTAAGATTCGTGTTAGAGCACCTTGGACGGTTTGGATCAAAACTCAAAAATTGGGTTACTGCACTGGATCTGAATTCCCAAAAATAGCCCAGTGCCGTTTCGGAAAGCCTACTTAAAAAAATATTTAAACGTGGGTTCGGATCCACTGGCATCACTTCTGGGCAGTGTCCATATATATACCCACTTTACTTACTAACCCAGTTAATATTTGTATCGAGATACCCCCAAGGCCAAAACCTTTTCAAACTTCCCAATCGCTCCGCCCCTTTCGATCCCTATCCGCCGCGCCGCGCCATAATTCTCGAGGAATCCCTCTCTCAATTTTCGGATAAGATCTCTCTCTCTCTCTCTCACTCGTGAATTGAGTGGATTGCAAGGGTTGTGCAATACTGGTCAAATGGAGGAGTGGGAATTAGTTTAGAGGCTTAGATCCAAACTTTTTATGTATGATAGAGTAATAGATTTTCTATCGAGATTATGCTTTCAAGATTATAGAGATTATGCTTTCAGGATGTTGTTACTTAATGGAGTAATTTTATTATTGTTGTTTTTTTTTGCTTATGAGTCTGGCATTTGTTTATTCCCAGAAGGAGTTATTCAAAGGAAATACCGTTAACAGTGTTGTTTATGATTGACTTAAGTCATTGTTTATTTTTTTATACATAGGAGTCATGTGTGGCAGTTATTTGACCGAAAGCCCCACAGAAAAGAGAAGAAAGATTGCACATGTTGATAGGATAAGTAACTTGCCAGATCCTATACTGATTCTCATTCTCTCTTTGCTGAGCACAAAGGAGTCTGTCCAGACCTCCTTGCTAGCCAAAAGGTTCCAGAACCTCTGGGCTTCTGTACCTGTTCTCGGCTTTGATTTTGACGATTTCCTCCCTGATGATCACTCAGAATATCTGGATGAAGATGAAGAGAATCTCTGTGAATATGAAGAAAATTTCACAAAATTTGTTGATGGTGTTTTTGAACACCGAGAGCCGTCAAATTTGGATTCATTCAAACTCAAGTGGAAGGAGGATGAAAGTGACCCCACTCCTGCCACTGCATGGCTTGAAACTGTGGCAAAGTTGAAACCCAAGTTTCTCTCTGTCCATATTTTCACAGAGAATTTTAATTTTGAAGTTCCTGATTCGGTCTTCGTTTGTGAGTCGTTGCAAGAGTTGGAATTAGAATTGGGATTTGAGGCTATAAGCCCAAGGTCTGTAAACCTTCCCTGCCTCAAGAAAGTAACCCTTGATTCCATAGAGATTGTAGACGAGGTAATGCAAAAGCTGTCAGGGTTGCCTGCTTTAGAAGAAATGGTGCTCAGCTACTGCCAATTGAACATCTGTGACATATCTTCTAGCACATTGAAGCGTTTGGTTCTTGATGGCTATCACAATGACAAAACTCCTCCAGACATATCAATTTCAACACCGAGTCTGCTGTACTTGGAGGTACGTTCTTGGACTATGGGAAGAATAAAGTTCAAGAAACTGGAGTCTCTTGTGAAGGCGTGCATCCACTACCATGAGTTTGATGATGAGGACCCTTTGTTTCTGACAGGTCTTTCAAATGTGACCTATCTCGAGTTAATGCTGTCTGAATGGGGTCAATTGGTATGAGTATTCATAACTTTCTATGCTAATATTTGTTAGGTTGTAGAGGAAACGTGTTACCTGATGTTTGGTTGGGCTTATTTTTTGTTCTTTTAAAACTATGGTAATTGGCCTTGATGTGACGGCAGTGATTTAGCACCAACTGTTATTGAAATCCTCCAACTCTAAGGAAATATGGCTTGCGGGTAGAACATTTTTTGTTCATTTAATCTTGTTTTGTTTTAACAATTTTCTCCATTCGGTGTGCCATCTGTACCAATTAAATTTTTGTCCTTCCAGTTTGGTAGCTTTTGGTACTTAGTTGGATTCTTGTACCAGTACTTAGTTGGCAGCATTTGGTAATCAGTTGGTACAATTAAATTTTGGTCCGGCCAATTAAATTTCATTACAAGAATTATGGAAAATGTGAATGACTTCTATTTTTGTTCTTTTAGCAAATGAAGGATGTATTGAAGGAAGAAACAACCAAATTTCCAACCTTCAATAATTTAAAGACCTTGAAAATTGGAGAATGGTGCATGACTGATGAGTTTGATGTGTTAGCTCATTTCCTCTTCCATGCAAGTAACCTTGAGAAGCTGACTCTGCTCCATCGCCAGGTATGTGGCACTTCACGTTGTAATGTCAGTACTTCATTTTTGTAGGTTCACAGGATGTAGTGGGAATAGGCTTGATTTTAACTAAGACTGAGTTGAGTCCTAATTTCAGCATTCTTGCAAAATTTGATGACATAACTGGACTATAACAAATGTTCAATAATATTAGCTACATTTTTAAGGTCCCCTCATACGGCCACCCACCCAACAAGCTGTTATCTTTAATGAATTTCCTTTTATTTTTTATCAAAAATGACTAAATTGGGCACCTATATTTTATATATTGCTAGTTTCAAGTAGGATTAATAGTAGGATTAATAAATGTGTAATCGTGTTGGTTATCCATTGTTAGTGCATTTTTCTGTCAATGAAGTCAATAATTAACTCTTGAATTCAGATTATTTATTGTTTCATTTATTCTGAGAACCAATATTCAATGGGCAACAATCTTTTGGACATACGAAATAGTATATTGTTTTGCTTGCTTGAAATTTCAATGGCTCGAAGTTAGTTTAGAATTTTGAATAACACGCATGCATTTTATTGATTGGAAAAGGAAATCTCTACCAGTCAGTAGTTTTTTAATTGGATAGACTGTCTGCTTCCCTGGGAATTTGGCATCCATCTGTCCTGCCTTAAGAGTGAAAACAAAGAGCCAAAATTATGTGCCTTTAGAGTTTCGTGTATTATATAATTAACTGAGATAGTAAATTATTTTTTTGGCATCCAACAGGTTTTGGGAAATTTGCTTGGAGTATCATATTCCTAAAATAGCAAATTATAGTACTTGTATTGTCTATATTTAAATTGTTAACTCAGGTGCTACCGTGCTAGTGATGACTAGAAAAGTACTATATAATAGCTGAGATGTTACTTCTGAAATGCTTGTTAATTTGCTATTTTAGGAATATGTTTAATTTTTATGGGGTCTGGATGAATGTGTGGAGTGCAAGAAAAGAGCCAGTGTTGATTATTATTAATAAATAAATACTCTACGTGTCTATGATCATTGGAAACTTTCCAAAACCTGTTGCAAACTACAAGTTCCAAACTTTTAGCTTAGGGGCCCTTGTTGAATATCTCGTACTAATTACCTTTGAAATTCCCACATCCTGTTGCATCAACTAGTTTTTAAAGGGTGAGTCCTTCCTAATTAATGAAATAGATGATTAGCATTAAGGACATTGATGAACTAACTCTTGATTAATTTTCCAATGAAGTCACCGGCAGGTCAGTTACGTCAGTACAAGATGGAGATAAGCCTTGGATTGGGGGACAATGTTGACATTATGGAGATCAATGGCAGGAAGAATGATAAAATAGTCAACGAGCTAGTGAAGCGTGTAGATACGCATCTGAAAACCAGACGGAAGACGAATATCATTTCCTCCGAGTAGTAATATATGGAATCATGATGTTTGGTAACTGTGTGCTGGCTATATTAATAATCTTTTCAGATTATTCTGCTTTTGTAGTGTAATAATTATGTAGTGTTGTCTTTTCTAGTTGTTTTTTTTAATTCTGTTTAATAATTTGTGTTTTTTATGTTGTTTCATTTACCTTACAGAAAATAATTGAGAATATTTATTTTATTTATAAAAAAGTTAAGATCATAACAACTGATTCTTTTATTTTTTGGAATTTACCCCACGTTTGATTGTGACCTAAAGGGTGGAATAAGGAGTTAGTCCTCGTTATTCCACCAAACGAGCATTAATTGAGCCAGACTAAGATGGCATAAGCCGATCTTTAGGCCGGTCTAAATTAAATCACTTCACATGGTGGTTTAATTTTATTGCACGTCATGGCCTAACTCGAATGAATATAATAATATATTATTAGTATATAATTATATAATTAATAATTTATATTGTTAATATATTAAATAATTATTATAATAAATTATATAATTAATATCTTTTTATTAAGAGTATCTACATCTCTGATATTATTAGAGTTTCTAATCTGATATGGTAGTTTCTAATCCAGTTTCAGAAATATGAGAGAGTTTCTTATTTAGAAACTATGCAGTAAAGTTTCTTATTAAGAAACTATTTATAAATTCCATGTTGGCTAAATGATTGACTCAAATTATTTATCCTTTTTAATTTGTTACTGACGTGGCTTAATAGAAATTCTAAAATTAATTTCAGGAATATGAGAGTTAGAAACTTTAGAGACCTTAATTTCTAAAAGGTGATTAACAATTATTTAGAAACTCATTTGAGTTGCTGGGATGTAGATGCTCTAATAGTTATTATTAATATATAATTATATAATAAATATCTTATATTGTTAATATATTAAATAATTATTATAATAAATTATAATATATTATAGTTATTATTAATATATTAATATTATATAATTAATATCTTTTTATTAATAATTATTATTAATGTATAATTATATAATTAATATGTTAAATTGTTAATATATTAAATAATTATTATAATAATATTGTAATATATTATAGTTATTATTAATATATTAATATATTATTAATATATTAATATATTATTAATATATTAATATATTAATATTATATAATTAGTATCTTATTATTAATAATTATGATTAATATATAATTGTATAATTAATATTTTATATTTTTAATATATTAAATAATTATTATAATAATATTATAATATATTATATGTATTATTAATATAGAGAATGGCTAATTTGCTGCTGGCAGCATTTCGGCCAGCTGCTGCTGGGGCTATATTTAGCCATACGATGTTCAGACAACAAATCCAAACTGTTAGATGTGATCTCTATATTAAAATCTACTTGGAAACCAAATTTTACATTTTTTGGAATTTTTTTACTATTTATTAAGCCACTTTGAAAATTCCAGATCATATGGTCCAAACTGTTTTTACTGTTCACCCGGATCAGCAATTTTCAAAGTGGCTTAATAAATAGTAACAAAATTCAAAAAAATGTAAAATTTGGTCTCCAAGTAGATTTTAATATAGAGATCACATCTAACTGTTTGGATTTGTTGTTTGAACATCGTATGGCTAAATATAGTCCCGGCAGCAGCTGGCCGAAATGCTGCCAGCAGCAACTTAGCCATACTCTATTAATATATTAATATTATATAATTAGTATATCATTATTATTAATTATTATTAATATATAATTATATAATTAATATCTTATATTATTAATATATTAAATAATTAATATAATAATATTATAATATATTATTGTTATTATTAATATATTAATATTATATAATTAGTATATTATTATTAATAGTTAACTAACTTAGGCTTCCAAAACTTTAATCCTCCACCAACTCTAATTAAACAAGGAATACCTTAAGCCATAATCTAACTTTAGACTTTAACCAAATATGAATAATTTAGACCGGCCTAAGTTGGAATAATCAATTTAGGTCTTCTTAGCTTTAGTCCACAACCAAACACCACTTAAGATCTAAGTGTGCGCTTTGCTGCAGACTTTCTTTCTTAATAGGCCTAACTGTGATATAGACGCAAAAAAGATAATATTGTGGGTACTGTACTACTTTGGCGTTTGAGAATACTGTAGTGTTTTTGGTGTATACTGGTACGGTTAGATAGGTTCTCAATGCAGGTTTTTGTTGTAATATAAGGCTTTATATGCAGTAACTCTGTAACACCTGCTTTTCAATTTAGAGTTAATTTTTCATATACCCTTCAACTCTTCCTAGTTTTCTTATTTCTCCCTCAAGACTTTAATTTTTCTTATTTGCCCCTTAACTATTGAAACTCTTTCTTATTTGTCTCTTAACTTATTATTGCTCAGGTAACTCTAGTTAAATGACGATTTATCTTTGATTTAGAATAGTAATTGACGAATATGTCCTCTTCTCTCTATCCTATATATTCAACCTTAGCTTTTGCGACTTCACTCTTTTATCCGATCAAGACCAACAAAGCAGGAAAATTGCGACCAGATATTCCCAAATTTATATCACCCAGCATCTTTATCCATTTTCCGACATAATCACCCCAATAATGAGTAAATTAAACATAGTTGATAGCATCAAGAACATGGTCTCCAGTGTTCTTGTCCATTGTTTCAGTTCTTACTCCGTTTGGCTTGAGGTGACACATTATATGATCCTCCTTTCTGCTACCTTAGACATTTTAAAAATTATGGGCAATACGTTAATATCTAGCTTTAATTTAATATAATTTTTTTTTGAGAAGAAATAAGGGTCATGCCCATATTTAATTGATGGTTTTCGGTTACAAAGTTTGTACCTGTAGTTTACAAAAACATTGAAAATGCTCAAAACAGTTGAGCTTGAAAAAGTAAATAAATAGAGAAAATTTAAACAAGAAAAATAGAAAAAACAAAAACATGTATAAAATGACATTTTACAACAGAAAGCCCCTGGTTTTTCTTCCTTCCGTACCAGTACCATTTTTACAAGTCTGGTACCGCTGCTATTTTGCCCATCAACTGTTGCAGTTTGTTTTTCCCAGTTTGTACTTATGTTATGTGCCATCCCACTGCACAGTCCTTCCCCACACGTACCAGTTTAGACCAATACCGTACCGGGTTGATGCTGTGCTTTAAATGGCGTCTCTTCCCCTGGAGTAGTAAATTGTCCATACTCTCTTCTCTGTGTTGACTGATTGCCATTCATGATCATCACGTACCGTCCTCTCCTCGTACGAGCTTGTTAAAAATAAAGGCTAGTTACAAATTTGAATTGTAACGGCTAGTTGTAAGGAATAGTCTCATGTAATTAATAGGCTAGAAGATAGTGATTAGTGGTTGTAATTAATAGTACAACGGCTAGTTTTTATATTCTTTTATAAATAGTGACACATGTAAAAGCTAAAAATAAGATTGCAATAATAAGTTGTTTTCTTACATCTCCTCTCTTACAAAAATTAACATGGTATCAGAGCAAAAAACACTGTGATCGAAAAATAAAAAAAACCGCAACAAATTTCAGCAAAAGAAAAATGGCTCAAGAAGAAGCAACGAACTTCTCGAAGCTAACAAATACTTTGCTCAATGGCAAAAATCACGTGTCATGGGCAAGGGCAGCATCCAGGGCCCTGAGTGGTCGAGAGATGTTAGGATACATCACTGGTGAAAATAAAAAATCAGAAATCAAAGATCCAAACAAGCTAACTCCCGAAGAAACAACAACTACAAAACAATGGAGAACAACAAACGACAGAATCATCACCTTACTACTAAACTCCATGGAGCTGGCTGTATGATCAGAGTCAAAATGATGATGAATTACGTAGGGTTTTGGCTTAGGTTTTGCATATTATCTTACATTTATGTTTAAATATTTAGAGAAAAAGGCTATTGTCACCCTTCTTTATGTTTTATTGCAGAAAACAAGTTTTGGGACTATTTTACATCAAATGGAGCAAGAATCGGGTCAATCGGATAAGCGACGCTCATCGACTAAGTCTCTATTACGGCCCGTATTGCCTAATACGGACCCGGCAGAATACAGACCAGGCGATAGAGCAATACACATTAAATCCTTCAGCGACATGGTCTCAATACGGACCGTATCAGCCAATACGGTCTGTAACCAAGGCGCCTTTTGGGGAATAACTGCCGACAGCTGTATCCAGACCTTCTTCCTTGGCTTCCACTTAACTCCAGACATCCCTTCACTCCTATATAAGCACCATAGACATAATTGTTTAGTATCTTTGTAATTTGGGTTAGATTTGATTAAAGTGAGAAGAGACGAGTGATTGTAACCATGTCGTTCCGCGGCAAAGTTCCTTTCTTAGAGGCTAGGCAGTAAACCTTGTTACTCTTGATGCTTTGATATATATATATATATATATATATATATATATATATATATATATATATATATATATATATATATATATATATATTTTCTGTTGATTATGATTTCTTGTTGTTTAATCGAAATGCTTTTGTGATTTATTATCTCTTCATCTAACTTCGATGATCTAGTTTAATCCGTTAGGGTAGTGACAGTACTTTAATGGTAAGAGAAACTATATTGCACGAATTAGCCTCGTTGAAATCTATTAGGTTTATGTGAAGAAAACCTTAGCGGGGAAACCATAAACCAAAGCAACAAAACGCGAACCAAGTTCTATAATTTGCGTAAGGTAAATCGCAGTGATCTGTGTAGTAACTTGTGTATTTAAGAGATCAGTCATTTGGGTAAGATAACTCGCAGTGTCCTATGTAGAATCTCGATGAAAGATCTGTTATTCTTGCGTAAAATAACTCGCAGTGACCTATGTGGTGTCTTTCATAAAAACAACAACAGGAAATCAGACCCGACAGAAGTATAGTATCAAAGTGGATTGAGTAGCAATGGTGTGCCGAAATCCTAGGAATTCTCATCTCTATCTTTATTTTAATCACTTTTAATTGTTTCCAAATTTACATTGATCGCAACTTCAACTCTCAATTTTCAGATTTCGTCTAGCTTTTCGAAAGATTGTGATTTGATCGCTCAAGACTCTGAACCAATATTTTCTGTGGATCGACCTCGAATATACTACTCGATAGGATTGTGCGCTTGCAGTCCGAATCGATGGCATTTTTGAGTTTATAAATATTAAAAGAAACATCGCTATCTTTTGAGTGATCAAGCTTTTTGGCGCCGTTGCCGGGGAATAACGGTTTATTGTGCAAGGCCTCGCGAGACGCCCTTGCTTTGACCATTGAATCCAATTAATTAGAGACGCCTAGACTTTTAATTTTCTGCATTTTTATTTTTCTTTTATCTTCAATTTCGTTTTGTCTTTTTATTTTCTTTTTATTTTTCAGTTTAATTTTCAGATTTTCTTTTTTTTTAGGACACTGCACGCTGGCCGAATCATCCTTACGGAGATCCCTGAGGATTGTAAGTAGGAGAGGACAATTCGCTTCCACATCATCGATAAGGACCAATTATAGTCCTTCCTCGAGTTATTCTGAAAGCGAAGAACACTCAGATTCGATCAACATGAGTATCCCACCGAACGAACCGATTCCCGACAATCCACCATTCAACAATGGAAGACAAGAAGGCAATGGTGATAATGAAGTTCATAATGCTGCAAGACCCAAACTTCTACGAGACTATTGCGTACCGCGCGCGAACGATCCTAACTCAAGCATAAACCCACCGACTGTTACAAACAGTAATTTTGAGATCAAACCTGCTCTCATAAATATGATTTCGCAATAGCAATTTGGAGAATTTCCAAATGAAGATCCACATCTTCACTTGTCAATTTTCCTCGGGATATGCGAGAAAATAAAGATCAACGGAGTTACCGATGAAGCAATCAGGCTAAGGCTATTTCAATTCTCATTAAAAGATAAAGCAAGAGCATGGTTGTTTTCCTTACCAGCAAATTTCATTCAAACTTGGGACCAATTGTTTAATGTGTTTATTGCAAAATATTTTCCACCATCTAAAACTTCAAGATTCAGAAATGCAATTACTAATTTTGAACAAAGGGATGGTGAAACATTGTGTGAAGCATGGGATAGATATAAGGATATGTTAAGGTGTTGTCCACATCATGGTCTAGAAAGATGGTTGATTGTTCAAACTTTTTATAATGGTCTAAACCCTACCAATAGGTTGTCTATTGATGCTTCCGCAGGAGGAGCAATCATGAACAATGAACATGACGAGGATTACAACCTAATTAAAGAGATTGCAATCAACCAACACTACTGGATCCCTGAGCGCAAGAAGCCAACTCCAACACCTGGCATGCACCGAATAGATGAAATATCTATGCTAAACGAAGAGATTGATGCTTTGCAACTAGCACTCAACAAGTAGACCAAGCACGAACGGTAGCAGCAGTCAATGCCGCAACAGCATGTGGCTATTGTGGAGGAGCGCATGAGATGACCGAATGTATGAATGTGATGGAAACTGAGGAAGAAACAGAGCAAGTAAATGCCATCGACAACAACTTTCGACCTCAGCCCGCCTACAATTCATACTATCCGAACAACCAAAACCATCAAAATCTCTCATACGCAAACAATCAAAGACCTGCTGCACCTCAACAGAATTATCAGCCACAACCCAATTATCAACCAAGATATAATAATTCTCAACCGAATTACCAACCGAGGCAGTACAACCAACCACAGCAACCTGACATCACATCACTAATGAAGAGATTTCTAGAGAAGCAAGACAAGGCTAACGCCGAAATCGCGCAAAAGATCAAATCCTTAACAAACCGCAACAAAGACTTAGAAGACCATGTCTCTAAGATGGCAAAAGAACTCTCGAGTATCACACGTGGAAAAGGCAAATTCCCGGGCCAACTGGAGGAAAACCCGAGAGAGACTTGCAAAAGCATAACATTAAGGAGCGGTACAGCTTATCAGGGACCTCCCATGCCCGATCTAACATCCGATGAGATGCATGCAGAGCCATCACATTCCGAAGGATACGAGCCGTAACAACCGGAGCCGCTCGTATTCGAACTGCAGGTAGACTCTATTGAGAAGCAGAATGACATCGTAGGTGGAGACGAGCGACAAATCGAACCTGAATACATTTCACCACCACCCTACAAGCCACCTCTGTCATTCCCTCCAAGGCCAGCCAAGCATAGAATGAAGCAACAATTCATGAGATTTATGGAGACACTCAAGCAACTATAAGTCACTATCCCATTCACTGAGGCAATTACAAGCATCCTCTCGTATGCTAAATTTCTGAAAGAGATCCTCTCAAATCGCAGTAGACTCCAAGAAATCTCAACAGTCCCGCTCAATCTGGAATGTAGTGCGCTCATGCAAAGCAAATTACCAACAAAGTTGAAAGATCCGGGAAGCTTCTCGATACTATGCACCATTCGCACAACAGATTTCAAAAGAGCTTTATGTTATCTGGGAGCAAGTGTGAGTTTAATGCCGAAGGTAGTATTTGATAAATTGGAATGTGGAGACCTATCACTAACGCGAATCTCATTGCAACTCACTGACCGATCAATTCGATATCCTGAAGGAGTATTGCTAGATATCACAATCAAAGTTGGTAAATTCTGGATACCAGCAGATTTTGTGGTAGTTGATATGGAAGAAGATGAGCAAATTCTAATCATCCTTGGAAGGCCATTCCTCGCCACATGTGGGGCAATGATTGATGTTAGGAATGAGAAGATCTCATTAAATGTTGGTGAAAACAAGATGATCTTCAACATGAATGAAACCTTTAAGGTCCCCCTGACATCAATCTTGTCTACAACTTGGAAACAGTGGATGAGTCTGGCAATGATGAATTGCGATTGGATGAATTAGAAGACTGTTTGACTCTAAAAATTTACTACTTAGCATTCAGCACAATGAGTAGCTACTTTGGGACAATAAAACATGCTTATAAAATGTCAAAAGGTCACACAACGATATATTAGAATTCTTGGTGATGACTTACATGTGAAACCTCGAATTTAATATGTACAATGATAGAAAAAAACATGAAGCAAATCAGTTTATTATGAAATTAAAATAAGCTGGATGATGTTCTGGGTGCAATTTGGGGACACCAAACAAGTTCTAACAAGAAGGGACCCACAAATCGGTGACCCAATGCCATTTGCGCTAAGTCCATACATTGCATGGACACGGTGCACAGGTATAAAATTGCATACACCGAATTGCCAGCCCCTCAGCTTATGGTGCACCGCAACCACGCAAAGATGGGCGCTAGGCGCTGAGTTTAAATGCCAACAGTGTCGACCCCTTCGTCTTGCGTGCACCCGGTGCTCTATACACCGCATTAAGGCTCTTATGCAGTTCAGTTAACACCGAGAGCAAGCCAAAGAAAGAAAAGAAACAAAGGGAGCACAGTGCTCAGTCTGAGGAGCTGACAAGCGGGTCCCTCTTGCCAGACCCATCTCTCTCTCTCTTCTGTTCACGCCTAAGACCCGAGTTTGAGTTCAAATCTGACTAAGAGAATCATTGAATTAGAGCTCACCTACAGGTGTAAAGAAAGCTATATTTTCGTTCTCCCCTGCCTTCTCGTGAAGAAAGAAGGGAAGTTGATATACTGACACGAACCCGAGAAGTGAAAAGGAAGCAAAATGCGAAATGGCTTAAGTGGGCAAAATTGAGACCCGAGAATATCAGAGGGTCTCTTTAAAAATCTCACGATGCAAAGGGAAGTGCTAATTTAACAAAAAGGAGATGAGAAGAGGGTGACACACGAAAGGCCGTAGCACCAGAACCGCCAATGCACAAATGGCCAAATTAGCTGTGCAGGTGGTAAAATGTTCTTGGGCACATGATAAAGGGTGTATTGGGGCACTATTTGTCATCTCCTTAAACCTCCAAGCACAAAGATTAATATGAAACCATGCTTAGCCCTACACGGCTCGGGTATAGCACACCCCTGCGCAATACCTGTCCCCAGCTCTGTGGTCCCCAAGGGACACATGTAATTCACTCTTTGGAAGAAGCCAAATGAGGAATATTCCCTTCCAGGGGTGCAGGAGCATGCAAATCATGCTATGCCAAATTTGGCCGGCCAATCAAAGGCTCCAACTCAATGCACAATATTCAAGATTGATCCAAGGGTTGAAATTGCTCCCAGCAAGGATGAGTGACATGTTAAAACCCCATTGGATGATCATTGCCATGTATGCATAAATATATGAAGTAATATAATCAAGACCTTTGATCAAACATTTGATGTGCATGATGGTAGCCACATCACCAAAGCCTAAAACCCTAGACCCTTGCTGCCTATATAAGAGGGCATGAAGCTCAGTTGAAGAGGGTAAGACTATTACATTACCACTACATACATAGAAGATTGAGAGATAGCAAGAGATAGAAAGAGAGAAAGAAAAATTAGTGTTCTTCTTCCTTTGTAAGAGTGAAAATCGAAAATTAGGTAATAAAATACCTAAAAAGATGTAATCTTTGATGTTTGAAGTTCATATGAATAAAGTTTTTTTAGTGAAATAAAATCTCTTTTTTTGAATTTTTGGTTTTATTGTTCTCTGTTGGAGCTTCCTTCTTGTATTTTCTTCTTTTTCTTATTTTCTTATCTTGAACTTTTGAAAAATACAAAATGAGAGAACTTCATGATGTTTGAGCTTATTTCATAAGAAAGCATGAAGTTTAATGATCATCAAACAAAAAAAATGATATATGTATAAATCTATTAAAGAAATAAAAAAAAAATCTTTCTTTTCTTCTGTTCCTTTCTTTGCTGCCTTTACAAACAAAAAATATGTATATATGTTGCTATTTTAGTATTTAGCATTTTATCTCCCTTTTTCACTTTATTTCAAATAAATCAATGACTATAAAAAAAATATAAACCCGAAATATAAAAAAAAAAAATTATTTCTTTGAATCTTTGATCTTTTATACTTTTAATCTTTGTATAAAATAATTAAGTAATGAAGATGCATGTGTTGAGTTGTACAGTTCCTATTGCATCCAATTTATTTGATTATTTTATTAGAAAAGATTAAGAGTAACAAAAAAATGAGTTATAGTGGTTGAGCTGTATAGTTCCCATTATAATCTCCTTGGTATGAGACCCATGTTGCATAAATTGTGCTAATTAGTTTCTTTGAGCATAAATGTATGCTATGTGTATAAAAAAAATACACTATATGAAGAAATTAAATAGTCCTTGAGTGAGCCTATGGTGCTATGCATAGCACGGATGGGGTCCGTGCTACGGCCAAAAATTTGACTTTTTAAAATCCTAATGGTCGATCCAACCGTTCAATGTGATAACCATATGAATATGTACTTGCAAACTAAATTTTATATTTTTTCGAATTTGTTTACTATTTTTTTAGATAGGTAGAATTTTGATGGTCCAGAATTTTCAAAAAACACTGATTTTTCTACCTATCTAAAAAAATAGTAAAAAAATTCGAAAAAATATAAAATTTAGTTTGCAAGTACATATTCATATGATTATCACATTGAACGGTTGGATCGACCATTAGGATTTTAAAAAGTCATATTTTTGGCCGTAGCACGGACCCCATCCGTGCTATGCATAGCACCATAGCCTCACTCATAGTCCTTTGTGCAAATGGTGAAAGAGAAAGGTTTAAATTGTAAAAAAGGCTTTCATAATGTTGAAATTAGCCAATTACACATTTAAATCAATGAACTCTTGATGATTTGTCTCTTTATCAAGTGAGATTATACAAAACATGATTATAGACAAAACCAGGGGCTTTCCTGCATAAAACCACATTTTTGACAGATTTTTGGATATTTAAAGTGACATTATGATGAATTTTGAAATTTTAGATCTTTTTCCCTCTTTCCTTTTGATTATTGGTGCCAACTTGTAACCTAAAAGCTACTCAAACTTGTTAGAACTCAAAAACCAGTCATGATAAAGGTTTCCCATAGCCTCTGGTACCAGCCAATGAACAGTACCAACATCAAAAACTAAAGAATGTACCACTGGTACAAGGAAAGCACTCAAAAGTGTCCAAAATGACCTTTTCTGGTAAATCAGACAGCCCAGATTGACTCAGAGACCAAAATGAAAAATGGACTTCACCATCAGATAAAGGACATCAAAACACACAGAATGGCAAAAATTTTACATTTTTCTGACTTTATTTCGATTTTATATGAATTTTCAAAGTTCAGTTTTAAAAATAAAAAAATCAGCAAAGACACCTCCTGGTAAAATGAACAGTGCAGATCGGCTAAAAATTCAAATCAAAGAACAAACATCATGATTAAATAAAAGACTTCGAAATACATAAAATAGACATAAATTTCATATTTTTCTGATTTTATTTCAATTTAATATGAATTTTTGAAGTTCAAACCTAAATACAAGCAAAAATCAGCTAAAATACCCTTCATATTCCAGCTGCACGGATTTTAAAGCAATATAAGCCCTTTGATTTCGGCGCCAAAACAAAGCTTAATGGAAGCACGGATCTTGAAGCTCAAAGCACACATCTCAAAGCCCAATACAAATCTCAAAACCCAGATAATCAATAAAATCATTAAATCAAAACTCTTTTGCAAAAAAACCCCTCTGACAAATTATAATCACACCGCAGTCCCCCATAATTTGCAAAAAGTCCCAGACAGCCTAAAACATTGTCAAACAAGATCTTAAAGGCCCAACTTTCATACAAAACCCCATCAAAATTCCAAATCACAAAGTCCAGTCCTCCAGAATTTATAAATAAGCCCTTGAAAGATTAAAACTCTTACAAATAAGTCTTTTTTGGCCATAACTTCTTCATTTCAAGTCCAAATTGACTCAAACCACATCCAAATGAACCCAAATTAGATTCCCTACATTCTTAAATCAAAATTAAACATGTTTAAACATCAGCCAAAATATAAAATGACCAAAATACCCTTTCTTCAAAATTAAATGATTTCATATTTTAATAGAATGTAAATAATTAACAAAATAAATAAATATGTCATAAATCAAATATAAAATAGTGTATATACACTTCTCAAGTATTCCAATTCATATTTCCAAATATAATAAATATTATTTTTAATATGAAATCACATACATACACACATATCCAAGCACACAAAATCAACCAAATCAAAATCAAAGTCAATACATGAGTCCCTTTTAGCCCCTTCATTCAATTCACAACAAATAGGCACAAATCCCGGAATGGACGAGGTGTTCACTATGGCTTGGAAGGGTCATCTGATGTAATTAACAGCGGCGGCTTGCGCCCGCTGGGAGTTAAACGTCCCCACAATCAATAAACTCTCTCGATAGATTGATTATGAACAGTAGGTCTGTCGAGGGTGAACCGAAGGAATTATAGAAAGAAATGAATGTTTCAAGTTCGATGTTCTTCCCCATGATATAAAAATCGAGAGCATTGAACCATGAGACAATTAACACATGCACACACCTTCCACCGTTGTGCAACTTTCTGCGCCCTACAAAGACATCAGAGAAATAATATGCGTAGCAGAAATGGAGAGATTGTTCAACATACAAAATGACAGTCAGACCCAACCAACCTCTGTGACAACACAAACTGATGGTCTGAATAAGAGTCCTAATATCGCCAGTAACAAAAATTATTCTCTCTTAGCCCTCGCATTGATAAAAAACCTTCGCGAAGAACTCGATGCAATTTCTCAAAGACTGGATGAGGTTGAATCAGTACTCAACACGAGTCTAGTATTCGACCCTAGACCTCAAACACTAACTGATTTCTTCGAGAAGGGCAATAACAACAAGATCACAGACCATACTGAAGGCAATCCACCGGACAAACAACCCGCTTGCATTGTCAGGGGGACATCTGGAAGAAACTAACACGAAACAAAGTCAAGCTAACGACTTTAAACAAGCGCTTCTTGGGAGGCAACCCAAGGCCACTTTTATATTTTCTTATAATTATTTATTTTTAGTTTTTTTTAGGGGAATGAATCACATCTACTTATTTTGGGTGACTAGATGAACATGCTGGAGGAAGGGCTCTGTTAAAAATATTGGAAAAGACAAGAAAATATTCTCTGTTACGGTCCATATCAAGTAAACGGACTATGACAGTGAATACGGAGCAGGGAGTTGGAAGAAAAGGAAAGACAGTGGCGAATACGGCCCGTATCGGCCAATGCGGACCGCATTCAGAAGAAGGGCTTAGAAAGCAGTTATCAGGATCAACATTACGGATCGGATATGGACCGTATCAGTCGATACGGTCCATAATGAAGGCCAATATGAGAAATGTAAACCCATTAACGAAGAGGCGCGAAGTTGAGTAACCGTTCAAAATAGAGGTTTTTCTATTTTTGAGCCGTTTCTCTCCCGTTTTCTCTTCTCCTCTTTCCTTCTTCCTCCTATTTCTGAAAATTCTGTACCATTCAGATCAAGCGATTTTCTACCTATCTAAAAAATAGTTAAAAAGTTCTAAAAAATGTAAAATTTGGTTTGCAAGTACATATTCATATGGATATCATGTTGAACGGTTCAAATCAATCGTTAGGATTTTGAAAACTCAAATATTGAGCCGTTGCACGGAGGCCCTCTATGCTACATGTAGCACCTTAGCCAACTCCTATATATATATATATAGTGAGGCTACGGTGTTATGCATAGCAGGGATTGGGTCCGTGCTACGGCTCAAAATTTGACTTTTCAAAATTCTAACGGTCGATCCGAACCGTTCAACATGATTATAAAATGAATATGTACTTGCAAATCAAATTTTACATTTTTTTGAATTTTTTTACTATTTTTTTAGATAGGCTGTTTTTGGATGGTCCAGAATGTTCAGATCAAGTGATTTTCGAAAAAATAGTAAAAATATTTGAAAAAAATGTAAAATTTGGTTTGCAAGTACATATTCATTTTATAATCATGTTGAACGGTTCGGATTGACCGTTAGAATTTTGAAAAGTCAAATTTTGAGCCGTAGCACGGACCCAATCGGTGCCATGCATAACACCGTAGCCTCACTCATATATATATATATATATATATATATATATATATATATATATATATATATATATATATATATATATATATATATATATGAGTAGGGTTAAAATGCACCATTAGTTTTGTGCTCCACATCTTTTTCTCTGTTTTTAAAGTTTGAACAATCGATCTGAACTACTCAACATGATATTCATATTAAAATGTGCTTGGAGACAAAATTTTATATTTTTTTAAATTTTTTTACTATTTTTTTAGATATGTACAAAATCAATGTTTTGAATGGTCCAGAATCTTATGAAAACAGTGATTTTGTACCTATTTAAAAAAATAGTAATTTTTTTTCAAAAAATATAAAATTTGGTCTCCAAGCACATTTTAATACAAATATCATGGTGAACGTTTCGGATCGACTATTTGGACTTTGAAAATGAAGATAAGGATGTGGAGCATGATTGGAGCACAAAACCAATGGTGCATTTTAATCCTACTCTATATATATGAGTAGAACTAGGGTGTTCTTAAGCTCATGAAGCCCCTTTGTGAGGTTAATTAAAAAATTTATTGAATTGTCTTCAAACGATGCATCCAAATCGTTGAAATCAATCTACTTCACGAGTGATGCGTTTACATGTTAAATTTATAAATTTTCGAACTAATTTAATATAAAGTCAAACGATAAAAAAAAGATGGTTTATAAGTTAATTTTAATATGTTCATTTTTCATCATTTTTTGATCGCTTGACTTTATATTAAATTAGTGAAAATTTATAAATTTGACATGTAAACTTATCACTCGTGAAGTAGATCGGTTTCAACAATTTGGATGCGTCACGTGAAACCAATCCGATGGGTTTTTGAATTAAGCTCACAAAGAGACTTGGTGAGCTTAAGAACACCCTAGTTACTCATATATATGTGTGTGTGTGTGTGTGTGTGTGTGTGTGTGTGTAAAATTTATAAATTTGTAAATTAATCATTTTTTATAATTTTTTGACTGATTGACTTTATACTAAATTAATTTACAAATTTTGTTTGTAAACACATCACTCATGAAGATGAAGTGGATTGGTTTTAACGATTTGGATTTGTTGTTTGAAACCAATCTGATATGTTTTGAAGTTAAACTCACAAAACATATTAGATTGACTTCAAATGACAAATTCAAACAATTAAAACCGACCTACTCACAAGTGATGCGTTTACATGTCATATTCATAAATTTTCGACTTAATTTTGTATAAAGACTATAAAAAAATAATGAAAATTGAACACATTAAAAGTAACTTATAAACCTTTTTTTAACTGCTTGATTTTATACATCACTTTAACCACTGAAATATTAATAAATTTGACGTATACATTACTTATAAAGTACATCAGTTTTAAGGGCTTATAATCGTTATTTAAAATCAATTTGATAGATTTTAAAATTAAACTCACCAAAAAACTTGGTGAGCTTAAGAACACCCTAGTTATACTCTTAACTATTTTAGTAAATAAGAAGTCACAGGTATGCGCAATTGAAGACCATTATTGAGATTAGTATTGTTCCCTCCAGGTTCTAATCTGTCAAAGTGCTAAATCTCTCAGCGGTGATGCTATGACCTATGACTATGTTTTACTTTTTGGATCATGTTGTCTTTGATGCTATGACCTATGAGTCTATGACTATGTTTTATATAATAATGTTTTACTTTTTGGATCATGTTTTACTATGTCTAATCATGTTCCCTCCAGGTTCTAATCTGTACACTCCTGATGTGCTCCTATGCTCACAATAAAAAATATCAAACCATTTTGGGCCTAGGATCGAAGCACCTATTGGGCCTAAAATTCTGGGCCAACACATACTGTATATGATGCCTAACATTTCACTTTCCAATTTTAGAATATGTGAAGCATACTCGAGATATCTTTTGGAAACCTTACGCAATGTGATTGTATTTTCATGGAATAAGAACTGAATTCAAGTAGTAGAAAGCAACTCTTGTATTTGTGAGGGGGCTACTATATTGTTTTCTTCCTCCGGCGGGATATATGCTTCAACCGAATAATACAACTAGGGTAGCAACGCGGAAAAGTTGGTCAAATTTGTGTTTCTACATTCTAGCATACTTTTCCGGAGGCTGCGATGAATATTGGTTTTTTGATAGTTATTAAGTACACGTAATGCTATTTTTTTTATTATTTATCTTATTTTACCATTTAAATGATTAGTGACACAGAGTTTGACCATGTGGAATTCGTATGCAGCAGGGTACCGCACAAGGAAAATTTTTAAAATAATTTTCTAATTAGTGGATTCGGACCATTCTTTTAACTTTGCACGAATCACAAAGTCCACATAATACTGCCACCCGTGCTAGCCCAAATCTCAATGTGGCCGTAAATCTCAAACCATAAAGTAGTGGACTCCACCGTGGATTACTACAGATAATACTGGTCCGACTATGTGTGTTATAGCTTTATTGGTTCTCTCTCTTTTCTTTTTTGAGAATTTCATATGTATCTTTAAAAAAAATTCAAAATTACGTATTTTCAAAATTTATAATATCATATTGTCCTTGTAAATTTCAAAAAAATGCATATTTATTCAATTTATTATCTTTCTTATTAAAACTCATTTTAAATTTATAAAGAGGAGGGTTCAAATGCCTCCATTTTTTGTGCCTCCACCATGCCTCCATTTTTAAAAACTTTAATAACTCAAAATTTAAAACTTAAAAGTCAAAATAAATCTGTTGGATATGATCTACATCATTTTATCTATGTGCTCATGAAAAATTATCACATTTTGATTTTGTTTTTATGTGAATCAATAAGTTGAAAAATCAACGTCTAGAAATTATCCACATTAGTACGTTTTTTACGAGCTCTTGATGACAACCAAAACAAAATTGAAATGTCATAATTTTTTACACGTGCATAGATAAAATGATGTAGATCATATCCAACGGTTTTATTTTGACTTTTTAGTTTTAAATTTTGAGTTATTAAAGTTTTTAAAAATGGAGGCATGAAAAATGGAGGCATTTGAACCCTCCTCATTTATAAATATCTCATTTTACTCCTTATTAAAAAAAATAAAAAATATGTAGCATGCGTACGAGAAATGTACAATCTTCTAATTGGTCAGTTTTTTAGGAACAAATGATTTATTTCTTTACATTTGACACATATTTAGTAGCATTTAGACATATGTTTGTGCGGAAATAAATATTATTTCTTCACACACTGACCAATTATAAGATCGAACAGTTCTCTTACACATGCTACATATTTCTTATTTTTTTTAATAAGTGATAAAATATAAAACTTCGTCAATTTAAAATGAATTTTAATAGAAAAATAAATTGAATAAATTTGCGAGTTTTTTAATTTTATAAGAGGATACATAATTTTTATTTTTTTTAGAAAATATATACGATATTCTCCATTATATTTTCAATAACAAAATCCGCCCTTATTCACTAAACAATATGTTCAGTCGACAGCCTATATCTTTCTTTCTTTTTTATATAAAAAAAAATGAAGCTTAAGGCTTCAAATTTTCCTTCAGTCCATTTCTCACCTTATATAGTATCAAATTTCGTGAACAAATGCTAATTAAAATTAACAAGGGCTCTAAGATTCTTGACTTATAAGAAATCTGGAATGATTTTTTTGTGTGTGTGGTAATGATAAGAAATATGGAATTAGATGCAACATTCTTGACTAAGTTGTCAAGGACTCTTACCTCGATTGTGATGGAAGACAGGCTGCTGCGGTTCTTTGTCCGAAATTTTTATTTTTAACATTTTAATAAAATTCATTAATAAATTAACCATCGTTTTCGGTCAATTTCAAATCTAACACGGCCGCAGAATGCCGGAGCGGACCCATATGGGGGGTACCGCAGAATGCCGGAGCGGACCCCCATATGGGTCCGCACAATGCCGAAGCGGCCCCAGGGCCGCATAATGCCGGAGCGGTCCCTTTATTTTTTATTTTAGAAATACGAAATTGTATATATGTTAAGTGTTATTTAGTTTCGAATGCAGTTTAAATTGATTTTTGGTCGTATCGTATTTTTGGTCGTTCGTTTGAAATATTTTAGATATTTTAGATATGTGGTTTCTTTGAAATTCTTTTGTGTACTCTGAGAAAATAAAATCAACAAAATAAATAAATAACAACAAAATCAAACAAACAAGAAACTAATCAACGAAATAAATAAGTATCTGACAAAACATCTACCAATACTCCAAATAAGAATCTACCAATCTAACAAAACATCTAACAATCTACGGCTCTGGACTAAACACCGTCCTCGCCTTCTTCTTCCTAAACCCCCGACCCCGCCTGCATAGTGGCGTCTCGTCTGTATCTCCGGAGGATGCTGAGCTGGATGCCTGGACATCCGTAGACTGAACCGGCTCCTGGAGAACCTCCTCAATCTCGGATGTCTGTTGAACCCCAGGACCAAAAACTGTGGTCTGTCCAGACTCAGCCTGCGTGAATAAAAACGCCTGTCTGGCAATAGGGTCATCGAGGAGGGAAGGGTGAGGTACCTGCTGTGAGGACTGGCCAGGGAACGGCGGGATGGGATCTGTCTGAACATACCCTGGCTCATAGGCAGGAGGTACTGTCTGAGTGGGACTGTAACCTGGGGAATACAGTCCATCTCCCTCTGTGCCATAATCAGTGGAGATATCAAAGCCCAGGTCCTCCTCGTGTCCACCCTGTAGTAACTTACAAATTAGATAATGTATTGAATAAGAAAAAAATCACAGTTATGTATTTTAATTTAAATTATACCTCGGTAGGCATCCTAGCCTGGGATCCCATGGCGTCCTGTGCGGCTCGGCGCATCAACTCGGCACCTCGGTCGAACGCCTGACCGACCGTCTCAGCATCATGGACGCCTGCAAACACGTCCTCATCACCAGTGTAGGGGACATAGACATCGGGCTCGTCAGATATGTCGTCGACCGCATCAACACCGCCCAAGCCAGCGCACCTCAGTAGAGAGTCGAGGCGCGCCCTGTACCCACACTGGCACACCGCGGGTACGTTGTGCTTGAGGATGACCTTCCCGAGCCTCTTCCATCCCCTGGTGACGGCCATCGTAGCCCCTATGACGCAACTCTTGACAAGATATAATGCCTGAAAATTGAAAAAATTATGAAGAAGTTGTACAATTGTAAATATTAATATTTTTGAATTTGAAACTTCAAATTAAAAATACCGTGGCTGCGAGAGGTGCGCCGGCGGGGATAATACCGTGGATCCGTCCTCTACGATCCCTCGGCTTCGGTACCCGCTCGTGCGGGTTGTCGGCGATGTAGCCCTCAATGAAGATGGTGTACGCGCCGTGATCCTGATACCAATCTCTGTAAGGTCTGTACGAATTACAACAAATGTTAGATATTCCAATCAAAAAGCCATAGTTGAAGTAGTGAATTAATAAAATTTCTTACACTGGCGCGACATCCATCTGACGGTCGGGCTCGGCCAATGGGGGATCTGCCTGTCCTGCCTCGAACACGTAATCGGCACGAGCAATCCCCCAGTCCTTGCCTGCAGTGGTCTCCCTGGCATGGTGCAGAGCTCGCCAGACATCCTCGCTGATCGGTGCCGGGGGCGGAGCAAGCTGGCGCATCCCGAACTGTCTCATGACCCGTCCGGGGTAATGGTGCTCGATGATCTATATATATTAATACATTAGTTTTTATTAAATTAAGTTGATTGTGTAAATAACTAGCATAAAGAAATTACGGTACCTGAAAACATATGAGCGGCACCTCTGCACGCCAGAAACGCTCCTGCTGACGACATCGCTCCGGCAATATCTCAAGATATGAGCGATGTGCGCCATCCACCTCGACCTGGAAGTATAGATTTAATATCATATATCAATTCGAACTGGAAAAAATTTAAATAAAAATAAAAATAAAAGTAAACTTACATAATCTCTGTAGGGCTCCCAAGTGACAAACTCGGCATCATCTCTGAGGTGCTCGATCTCCTGTCTCCAAAATGTGATGCCGAGAGACGCGCCATGCCCCGCACCTATCCAAATCTTGGGATAGCAGTACTTGGCGGCAAATGCATGGCAGTTGTCCGGCTCGGGCTTGCCCCACTGCGGCACATCTGTCTTGCTAGCCAGGACTGGACGGCCAACAATCAGATGTGCATAGGACCAGTGCTGTAGTAACATGCACGGTCCTATGAAGGTCTTGTTCTTCTTCAGGCAGGCTGTGTTAAGACCCCTTTACAAGAAAACAAAGTCATTGTTACTACACTACGATGTATACTATTTGAAAATATTAATAAGGTGTTTCTTACCTATATAGGCATGCCAGCGTGGCACCTCCCCAGTTGAACCTGCCCGCAGTGGACAGGTCGCGCAGAAGCTCGAGGTAACACAGCCGCACCTGATCTCCATGCGAATCCGGAAACAACCGACAGGTGATCATCTCCAAAATATAGGCGCGCAGATATCGGTCAATAACCACCTGTTATAGATTTAAATTAGAACATTACTTACAAGAAAATAAATATAATATTATTTAAATTAAATCTTGTACAAGCAAATACCTGATCTGCTCGATCCGGAAAGACCTGAAATCTTGCCCGCAGCTTTACCAAGCTGATGCAGCCGGGCGAGACCACAGTCTTCTCACCTCTCTTCTTCGCTTTCTGGAGATCCTCGTGCGGGATACCCAATAGCTCTAAGCACAATGCACGAAAATCTCCGTACTCGACGCCCGTGACCGGCTCCCCAATAATAGTCATACCCCACAGGCAACTGACGTCCTGTAGGGTGACTGTCATCTCAGCATGGGGGAGATGAAAGCTGTGCGTCTCCGGACGCCATCGCTCAACGAGGCCAGAAGATAAGCCCTCGTCAGCATTCTGCTCGGCCATCTGGGATATCTGGTACAATCCCATCGAGCGTAAAACCCCCCCGTACGCCGACTGGTACCGTAGATGCTGGCGGTTGTGACGAACCGTAACCGCATCCAAACCCTGCATTTAAGTAAATAATCAGATCAAGTTCATTCATCGAAAATTGGAGATGACAAATTTATAAATATGACAAATTTACTTACCCCAGTGGCAGCCTCTAATATCCGATGCTCCGCATTCGGGTACCACAAGAAGTCGCTGACCCTGTCGGTGCGACTCCGGATACCCGGAACATCTGCCAACGCTGTCTCGATGTACTGAGACATCTCGTATGGCGTGGCTGTAGGAGCATGCTGTGTACCCCTACTGGAGGATGGTATATCTCTACTGGTACTCATGCTGTATTGGATAATATTTGGTCAAATATGAGAGTTTGGTAAAAGTCCGGTTTAACTTTGGGTACAATTCTAATTAAATTTGGATACAATTCTAATTAAATTTGGTTACAACCGAATTAAATTTGGTTACAACCGAATTAAATTTGGGTACAATCTAATTAAATTTAGGTACAATTCTAATTAAATTTGGTTACAATCGAATTAAATTTGGGTACAATCTAATTAAATTTGGGTACAATTCTAATTAAATTTGGGTACAATCGAATTAAATTTAGGTACAATTCTATTTAAATTTGGGTACAATCGAATTAAATTTTGGTACAATTCTAATTCTAAATCCTAAATCTAAACTCTAAACCTAAATCCTAATCCTAAACCCTAAACCTACACCTAATTACTACTCTACACTAAAAATTAAAACAAGAGAAGAAGAAGAAAACTTACCCGAGGTCGAAGGGATTCAAACTTCAAAAGAGATGTATTGAAATTGGAATTCTGCGGCCCTATATATAGGCCGGGGACCGCTCCGGCATTATGCGGCCCTGGGGCCGCTTCGGCATTGTGCGGACCCATATGGGGGTCCGCTCCGGCATTCTGCGGTACCCCCCATATGGGTCCGCTCCGGCATTCTGCGGCCGTGTTAGATTTGAAATTGACCGAAAACGATGGTTAATTTATTAATGAATTTTATTAAAATGTTAAAAATAAAAATTTCGGGTTCTTTGTAGATATATTTTTTTTATCTAATTATACGTGTATTAAATTAGACCAATTTAATAATTATTTAATTTTTTTATTAAGTAAGGATGGAGTTTTAATGGTTTTATGATGAATTAACAATTTAAATTTAAATCGGCAAATATTATATAACTATTTAATATTTCCAAAAAATTTCCGCTTTCAAAAATTGCATCGAATACTCCTAGAAGTATCCATCCATCAAAAATCGGATCAGATGCATCTAATAGTGCAAAGGGGAGATGAGATTTTGAAATGAAGGGATATATTTGTTATTTTTAATTATATTAAAATAATTAAAGAGTGAGGCAATAGTACTATACTTAGCGCGGAGTGGTCCACGGATCAATTTTTTGTTTTCAAAAATTTAATCGCCAATTCGAATCATTCAACATAGTCTTCGTATAAATATATAAATATGTACTTGTAAACTAATTTTTACTTTTTTTTAGATTTTTTATACTATTTTTTTAAATAGGTAGAAAATTATTGTTTTTGTATGATCCAAAATTTTCAGATCAAGTGATTTTCTATTCATCTAAAAAATAGTAAAAAAAGTTCTAAAAATTGTAAAGTTTAGTTTATAAGTACATATTCATATGGAGATCATGTTGAACGGTTCGGATTGACCATTAAAATTTTAAAAAAAAAATATTGATCCGTAGTACGGACCAATCCGCACTATGCATAATACCATAGTCTCACTGTAATTAAATTTTAAAGTTAGATAAATAAAAGGAGATTTTGGATAAATGTTAAGTTTTATTGTACGAATACTGAATATTATGATACTTTTATGGAGAAATTGATTATTTTAGAAGTTTAGATGGACAGACTAGAAGTTCTCCCTTTGGATTTACTCGGATCGAAATGTGTGAATCACTGCCTGAAAACTTGAAATCATGCTAAAAAAAAGAAGGATCAAAATGTGTGAACTGTCAGTTGACCACATACCATCATGAGTTAGAACTTAAAGGGCCGTTACAATATTTCTGGGGCAGAATTAGAAAATTTAGATTGAGAAATAGATATCAAAACGTAAGATTCAAAATGTATGACAACTGAGATTTAAATTCAAGTTTTTATTTAAAGTGAAATTCTAACTGCTAAATTCTAAATATACATATAATATTTTATAAGGAGACTGAATTGTATAAAAACTTCTAAGACAATAAAATTACATTAAATTGTAATATACAAAATTAAAAAAATTAAACCATAAAAATGATTAAGCATTCTTAATTTACATTAAAATTTGCCCCTGAATATTTCAATCTAGTGCGCAAGAAATATTCTATACAATACAATGATAAATTTGGACGGTCTCGCCAACTAGCAACTTTCTGTACGTGTAGGGAGCAAAAAATAATGTTGTTGTTGACTTGTAGTTTCTCTTTAGTACTAAAAATACTATTTGGGTTGATTCGTCAAAATTTTCATAAAATGAGTCACTTTTATAATTAATACAATTTGGTAATTAAGAAAATATAAAGGGCCGGCCGGCCACCCCTTATATGATTTTATGATCTCATCTTCCATAATCTTATTACTGTAGTCTCTTACGGCATCTAGAGGAAGGTGAATATGATGTTTTAAACAACCTTAAACGTTTTTCATGTAAAATCATCTAAACTAAAATGTCAAACCACAACTAAACAAGTGTACACAAATAAATGTAAATAGATGAGAGTAAGAAAAATTTGACATGCAAGATGATAACAGAGTTCGGCGTAAAATGCCTACGTCTCCGGGACAGAGCAACCTCGTCGGCACCCCTTTCCTATTACCTAAAAAGAAAGAATACAACTCGTAGTCCGTGAGCCCAAATAAAATGGAAAGTCACGGCCCAACTCGTGTACAATGTGAGCCTAGAAGCTCGAGTTGGCAAGTCCCAACGAAGGGGATCATTACACAACTATGGTTATATGGTGAGCGGAAGACGCTCGAGCCGGTGAGCCCTTTAATGCCCTACAAGTGGGAAGTCACACGGCTATTCGAAGGGAGCACTAAGGAGATCTCCACACTATAGAAGGAAAGATTCTAGAACTAAAGTCTAGACACTCTAACTAGATCTACGAGTAGATTAGTCAAGTGGATTTGAGATAGATGAGAATATATTGAAGTTTAAGCTCACTCAACAATGGAAGTTTTCAAGAATGCACAATAAATAATTTTTGAATGTGAGAGGCGGCTACCTTGGAAAAATCTGAAGTGGGGTCACTCTATTTATAGTGGGGGCTTCAAATCTGACCAGATCCGTTCTAACGGATGGAATCTGTTCTGAACAGACTGTACGAATATTGAAATTAGGGTTTTGTAATATTAAATTTATATTAACTGTTCTGAATGTATCTGTCCTTTCAGAACGGTTAGTACAATTTATCCCACGATTCTTGATAAGCGTTCCGACATATCACAACCGTTCTGGACAGAACTAATTGGAAACTCTCTATGAATTTCTGCATATTTTCGTTCTGGACGGTCCAGGTTCCGTTCCGAACGGTTGCTCCACAAAAATTAACAATCTCAAATTTACTTTACTTTTCTATTTGATTATTACAATTTATGTCTTCGTAAAGTCTTATTAATTTCTTCGGTTCTTCAATTTAGTCTTGCAATTAAGATCTTCATGAACCTTTTTTTGGTTCTTAAATTTAATCTTGCTATTATAATCATAATGAACCTACAAACTCACTCATACATGAAAATAGTTAAATTCAACTAATGTATGTTTTTCAAATTATGTCAAACAAAATAATTAAAAGATTGCATACAACCGACAATGACAACTATTTATTAACAAACTATATTTAATAATATTTAAATCAAAACTTTATTTTGAACAATCAGTAGTGTTATAATATATAAAAAAAATTATTTTTATGCAATGTTATTTTGAAGAATTTAGTATTTATGGCGTTAAAAGCACCTGTAGAATATTAGAAGGATTTTGCAATAAATCTAATTAAAAGAATTGGTTCCAAATTTCCAATACCATCATCCGTTGACCGTTGCACATTTTCCTCTGCTGGACCGAATTAAAGGAATTAAATAATAAAAATTTATCTGAATGCTATCTTTAATAGAAAAATAGTAATCGTTTTATTACAACCCGTTATTTGGAATATTATTATAGAAACTAAGATATAGCTTTGATTAAAAAAAAAAAAGACAGAAGACAATACCATTCTCTAGCTAGTCTTTACTTACAAGGAAATTTATCAATCTAAATTCAAATATTTTTTGAGTTATTGTTGCACTTATAATTTGAGGAGGCCGTGAGCCAAATACGTCTCTAAAGATAACACTCGTATTTTATTACGCATGTGCATTAATCAACAAACAACATTGCTAGACGGCGATCTAGAACCGTGCCATGTAAAATCAGAGTTTGCATAATCTTTTCTTCTTGCTTTTAATTCGTGTGATCAATTTTATTTAATAACTCAAAATTTAAAATATAAATGTCAAAATAAAACTGTTAGATGTGATTTATATGATTTTCACTATGTGCTCATAAAAAATTATCACATTTCAATTTTGTTTTTATGTGAATCAATAAATTAATTAAAAAATAAACGTCTAAATATTATCCACATTAGTACATTTTTATAAGCTCTTGATGACGAACACAATAAAGTTGAAATATTATAATTTTTTACACGTGCATAGATAAAATGATATAGATTATATCTAACAATTTTATTTTGACTTTTATATTTTAAATTTTGAGGTATTAAAATTTGAATTTTATGACGAGGATCAAATCATATTTGTTTTTAAAAAAGTGCAAGATTTAAAAAATATTTAAAAGAAAAGCACAATTTCAATTAAGGGCCCTCGTTCTCCCCGACCCTTGGCTAGCCTACAAACTAATGATAATTAGTCAATGATACAGCCCATATATTGGGGGCTACAGGATTTATGAGCATAATATCTATTAAAAAAAAGGAGTCATCAAAGTCAGAAAAAATACAGCTGTGCGCCTATGCCTAATTTGGATCAACCAAACCAATCAAATATTTAATGCAAAAATAGATTCGATGATGAAATGCAACAATCGCGATCTCACCCACGTTTTCATGTGATTCTGTCCTGCCTTCACAGGACAATGGGTCGGATCGAGTCAGATATGTATTCAGTACGAAGGTGAGAGCATTTATATTCCGGCAACTCAAATGAATTTTTAAATAATTATTAAATACTTTTAAGAAATTAAGGTCTCTAAAATTTCTAATTTTTACATTTGTGAAATTAATTTTAGAGTTTCTATTAAGCCACATCAACAATAAATTAAAAATAAAAAATAATTTGAGCCAATCATTTGACCAGCGTAGAGTTTATAAATAATTTTTTAATAAGAATTTTTTCTGCATAGTTTCTAAATAAAAAACTCTCTCACATCTCTGAAACTGGATTAGAAACTGTCACATCAAATTAGAAACTCTCATAATATATGTAGATGCTCTTAGATTTAGGCTTGGCTTGAAAATTTACTAGACCGGTCTGCGTCGGTTCCAAACTCAGTCTTAGAGTTGATCAAAATTACTTCATTCGCCTAATTAGTTTTTTTTTTCACAGCACTAACACACAATGCACATATTTCACACAACGAGAATTTAAATATATACCCTAAAAGCAATTAAAAATAAAGATTGTGAGCGCACAACTGAGCGTTATAGTATTTATCGGACATCGATAAGATAGTTTTGAGTATCAAACGTTAACTATTTAATTGATTATAAACTTAAAATGTAACTGAATTTAAAGACAATGTCTTCCGTATAGGATGTTGCAGATTCGATATTCGAATTGAGAAATTCTTTATGGATATTAAATAGTTGGATGTCTTGACTTCTAACCTTTATTAGAAAAAAAACTCTAGATTAATTGTAAAGTAATTTTAAATAAGAAAAGTTATAGTACAACTTCACTCCGAATTTAGTGGGAATTCGTGCTTGAGATCATGGGAAGTTATTGGAGAAATTTTGAGGAAGTGAAGAGGTGGAGAAACTGAGAAACTGATAACCGATTTTTTATTAATATCTAAAAAAATATCAAATTTTGCAATATAGAAACGTTTTCAATAAAATTTGAAAAATAACCAATTCGTCAAATAATTTGGCAAATTCACTCAATTTACGCCAAATTATTCGCCAAAGTATTTGACAAATTTGGATTGACGAAATTTCAATGGAAAACAACTTTTCAATGATTTCAAGGGAAAACAACTTTCCGTTGAATAATTCAACGGAAATATGATTTCTAATTTTTTTATTTTTTCTACTAAAATATTAGAAATATTTTATATTTTTTGAAAAATAGATGGAGTACTATATAATTGAGTTTACTAGAAAGACTGCGACAAATAATCCGTATCAACATTTTTCATGCAGGATTTTTTGCAGTTGTAAAAAAAATTAAAGTATTTCTTGGTGTATTAATGGAGAAATAATAAAAATGTTTTGGATTTGAGTTAGGGCCTGTTCGGATGTCACGGGATTACACAGGATGGGATTTAACGGGAATGGGAACCCACTTTTGAAAAAGTGGGAACCCATGGGTGCGGGTACGCATAGGATTAATTATGGGAATGTATTGAAATGAGTGTTCGGTTGAACAGTGGGATTAATTGTGAGAAATTCTATTTTTCTTTCTAAATAATATAGATTAAAAAATAACATAACACTACTTATTACTTATTATTTTATAAAATATAAATATTTTTATAATTAAATAAAATAAGAACATAAGAAGACGGGTACAAATAAATTAAAAAAATATTTATAAACAAATAAAAAATAAGATATTAATAATTATTAATATAATTAAATAAAATGATTAAATAATAACATAATAAATTTTTTGTTAATAATTATTTCTTAAATTAAAATTTTGTAACTCTTTTAAAATGCATTAAATGTTTCTTAGAGTGTCTTGTATTTATGCTTATTTTTAATCTTATGTTTCAATTCTTATATTAATAATTTTAAACTATTAGTTTAATCACAAACATGACAAATAATAAAATATATATTTTATTTTCTTTATGTACCACGGACAAGTCTAGCAGCATTTAAAATTTTCAACTATTAGTTAAATCAAGTTTGATATTAATAATTATGATAAATTAGTTTAATCAAGTTAAGATACAACAAAAATTATTGATCTTCAAGCTTCATAGCAGCTGATTCATTTGGGAAAAAAAAATGATCTCCAACTCAATTTGATTTATCCCATTAGAACAGTGTTTTTTGAAGAGAAAAAGTAAAGTGGGTGGGAATTTAATGGGAATTAAATTGGAAAATTCCTTCACTGCCGAACAGCACTGGGAAACAAATGTGTAAATGTTACCTTTCCCATCAAATCCTAAGCTTCCGAACAGGGCCTTATTGATTATGGTCCAAAAGTCACTTATGACTTCTGAGTAAATAAAGAAATTATCATGGTCCTTCTAGTACATTCAAAATTTAAGGCACTCTATCTATTTCTCTATAAGTGATTTTAGAAAAATATTAAAATATTAAAAATATAAAATAGCTTATAGGGAAATAGATGAACTATCTTAGAATTTAAATGTATTAGAAGGACCACGATAATTTATTTACTTACTCATAAGTGATTTTTGAAATGGGACCAATAACTCAGATTCAAAATATTTTTTTCCGGTAACACACGAAGAAATATTTTAGTTTTTATAGCTGCAATAAATCATGCCTGAAAAATATTGATTCGGGTGATTTGTCGCAGTCTTTCTAATAAATTCAATTCTATAGTACTTCATCTAAGAAATATAAAAATATTTCTAATATTTTAATAAAAAATAAAAAAATAATAGCATCTTCTATTTAATTAAAATACAAATTAGAAAATCTTGTTTCTGCAATTATTCAACAGAAATAGAAATTCCGAATCCGTCAAATAATTTGGCAGACTGGTCAAATTTTTTTTTCTGAATTTTGTTGAAAATGTGTGTATATTGCGAAATTTGATATATTTTTTTAATATTAATAAAAATTTCGGAACTGATAACATGCTAAATTATTCTTCTATTACATCCTGACGGTTATCCTTTGTCCAGCCTGCGAAGATTCTTGGATTTTTTTTAAAAACCATAAATAAAATAATTAAATTTACGAAACCAACATGATGACCCGAAGATTTACAAAAACCATCAGACCCGAGATGCCAATTCGGTCCGAACGAATTTTTTTTCTCCGGACCGAATTGGCATTTCGGTCCAGCTCAATTCACAGTAAAACTGTGTTGCCTTTCGTGCGAAGGCTTTTTTAGCCCGGACCGAATTGCCAATTCGGTCCAGGTTTTTTTTTTTTTTTTTTAGAGACACTAATAAATTAGAGCAAAAATAAAGAAATCTAACATTGAAAATTTAAATTTTTTGTTAGATTACTTCTTTTGATTTATAATTAGAATATTTATACTAAAACACACTAAATTACTTGAAATTATGTTGAATTACAATATATTACGATAAATTATGTTGAGTCCAAATCGTCGATCCAAACCGTTCAACATGATTATCTAAATAAAATGTGATTGCAGATCAAATTTTACATTTTTTTGAATTTTTTTACTATTTATTAAGATGGGTACAAAATTCAATGTCTGAATTTGACTAGTTTTGTAAAATACTTAATAAATAGTCAAAAAAATTCAAAAAAATGTAAAATTTGACCTCCAAGTATATTTTAATATGGAGATAATGTTGAACGGTCGGATCGACTGTTTGAACTTTGAAAATGAAAATATGCTCATTTTACAAATAGGTCCTTAATCCCTCTTCTTTATTTTGTTTCTCTAAAAAAAAAAAAAAACCTGGACCGAATTGGCAATTCGGTCCGGACTCTTTGTGGGATTTTCTGTGGCGTTGGTTGCGCAACAGGTGAAATTGAGGGGGGACCGAAATGCCAATTCGGTCCGGAGGAAAAAAATTCGTTCGGACCGAATTGGCATCTCGGGTCTGATGGTTTTTGTAAATCTTCGGGTCATCATGTTGGTTTCGTAAATTTAATTATTTTATTTATGGTTTTTAAAAAAAAATCCAAGATTCTTTATGAATTGCAAAATTCTATGATATACCTACAAAATACTCGCTTGTAAAAACCACGACACATGTTAGTATTTTGACTATACTTTTTGTCATGCTAACTCGAATTGAGGTAAAATTTATTAATTTTCTGAAAAACTCACAAAGAGATCTACAACTTTTATATTTTCAGTTTCCTTCCGATTAGAATGCACAATGCCCAAAAAAGTATACAAAGCAAGTGCTTCATATCTTTTCAGAACTTGACCAAATTTTCATGCATTGTTCTTCACTGCTTCTTCTTCATTAATTTGTGCTCCAAAATAGTTTCTCATCATTTCTGCACATAAAATTTCAAACTACGGCAATAATCCAATCTTAATATAAACTTAAATTAAAGGAATTTGATCTAATCTATTAATAAACCCTAACCAATAGATATGTACATTTCATGCCATCTGAATTCCACAATATCATACTAAAATCAAGGCACATGAAAAATCCAAATCACACTCAAATTTTTGTGGTATGGAGAAAAAAAGGTGCAGAAATTTCTTTTGCGAAGAAAGTAAATCAATTCAGCCGTAGCAATGAAAACTATGTATAATTTATATTTTCAAATCCTTTCTTCCTTTACTTATCAAATTTTTGTAAAATTTGACACCACTGATTTGTTTTAATCAAATATGGAGGCTAGATGGATATCCATTTCTCTCTACAAATATCACTAAATAAAGTAATTCTTCACAAGTATATCTAGTTTAGTTACTAGTATCGTGCCCGTGCATTACAAGAGGGACATATTATAATTTATAAGAGAACAAAAAAAAATCTCATACAAAATGACATATTTTTATAAATAAAATTTAGACTAAATGACAAATAACATTCCTAAATAACATATTTTCATTAAATGACATACATGTTTTTATTTTATCTTTTTGACAATTTCATACAAAAATCTCGTACAAAATGACATATTAAATGACAAATAAAATTCCTTAAATTATATAAAAATGAAATGGAAGACATGACCAATCAATTATCAATCACTCTAAAATATTCTTAAATGACATTTAAAAAATTAAAAGAAATGATGACCAATTATAAAGATAATATAAGTTGAATGTGGCGAGTACGTATCTAAATAAATTTAGGCTTTCTAAATGTAAAAAAACATCAAAAAAATGTATAGAATCAAAAGAAGACAGACTAATTAATTGGAATGTTGATATTCAATTTGAAATTTCATCTTTTAATTAAAACTTTTGACAAATTATGACATCTACGTGCTTAATATAAAATATGTGCTTCATATAAGATACAATAAACAATGGAATATTAATTTTAGTAAACGCAAAGAAAGTGAAAAAAAATAATTATGATTTCTTTGGGAAAACTGTCAAACATACTCTTGTCTTGCTCCATATATTAATTCCTCCCTGAGTTGAGTAACGCCATTTTTTCTTGGGGGGATTTCATCTGTCCCTAAAAAATCTCAAATTGCGTATATTATTTCAAAATTATGCAATTTTGATATGACATTTTTTTATACAATTTTCTAAAAAGAAACTAAAATTAACCTTATATTTTTAACAAAAAATATTTATTTATACTATCAAACATTTAATTTTGGTAAAATAAACCTATTTAATTTTTGGTACAAGTCTAGTTTAATTTTGGTGCTAAAATAATTAATTTTGGTTAAATAAACCTATTTAATTTTTGGTACAAGTCTAGTTTAATTTTAGTGGTCAAACAATTAAAGTTTGGTACAATTTTATTTAAATTTTGGTCATATTCTAATTTTAAAACCTAAATTAATATCTAATTCTAAACCCTAAATCTAAATTCTAAACCTAAATCCTAAACCTAAACCTAAACCCTAAATCTAATTACTACTCTAAACTAAAAAATAAAACTAGAAAAGAAGAAGAAAACTTACCCGAGTTCGAAGGGATTGAAACTTCTTTGACTTGATACCAAAAATGAAACCGGCGGACCCCTTTTATAGGCTTCCCAGGGGTCCGCTCCAACATTATGCGGCCCCTGGGTCCGCTTCGGTGTTGTGCGGCCCCATTTCAGGGTCCGCACCGGCATTTTGCAGTCCCCATTACATTGGTTTGCACAACACCTGTGTGGCCATGGTACATTTCGAATTCACCAAAAAAAGATGGTTTTTTGGTTTATTTTTTTTTAACTGTGCTATGTTTAAAAATTTAGGCCTTTTTCCTATAAATTTTTGAAGCTAATTAACTCCTTTCTTGATGTATTTGTCTACCATATATCTGTCTTTCTGCACAGATCATTGAAATTTATTGCTATCTTTGCTAATTAAAACAAATTGGTGTTAATATTCTATTCATGGATTTTTGGAACCATAGAATGAAATCACCATCTCCAATATTTTACTTTTTAAAATTATCCCACTTTCAATATTTTGAAGCATATTTTAATTTATATTATAATGATATTATGTGAGATGTTTAAGAAATTAAAATTATATTTAAACGTAAAGGGTTTCTCAAATGCTTGTGGGTTGCGACATGTATCCGCTCCGGATTCGAATCTGAACCGGACCCAATAATCTACAAATAAATTATGGGTATCTATCTATCCGGAACTGAAATACTGGATCCCGAAATATCTACGGGTAGATAGGTGTCACGTTAAGAAAATTTTATAATAAAATTTCAATCAATTATTTATTTAGAACGTTTAAAACGGAATCGAAATTTGATCAACGAGCGTGGAATGAGAATTTAACACATGTTAACTAGGTTTATATTGAATTTTAGAATTTTCGGACCATTGATTCATCCTAGCACGGATCGCGAAGCACCCTCTTTAATAAGCACTAACATTTACTCATCCTAGCACGGATCGCGAAGCAACCCCTTTGATAAACCCTGCCCCTTCCTTCTTCTCCCGTGAGTGTGGTCGGCCAAAGAGAAAGGAAGAGAAAGAACGAGAGAAAGAGAGAGAGAGAGGAAAAGAGAGGAAGAGCTCTGAAATCCCGTCGGATTGCGCCACCGTCCGGGAAATCGAAGTTGAAACCGAGAAGGTAGCTGTAAATCTCTCCTAGTCATCCCGTTGGTAATTTCTCTTTCACCCTCTTCGCTTGGAAATCCGAGATTTCTCGAATTCGCGGGTTGTTCGTTTTAAAACCGAGATGAGTGTTAGAATTGGTTGAACTCTAACTCCTTTGAGCTTCTTATCTCTCGTTTGCCTATTTTCGACTTGATTTCATCTCCCATTTTGGATTTCCCCTTTCTAGGGTTTCGATGCCGAATCCCGAATTGAAACGCGGCAGTGATTTGTTAAGTTAGTCCGACCAACTAAACTTGTTATCGGTAGGGTTATCTCTTGATAGAGAAAGGTTAGAACATGAAATGGTTAAATCGAGGTTTCGACCAAATTAGGGTTACCCCAACCGACCAACCGAATTGATGCGTAAACCAGGATAGCGAACCAGTACAGGATTATGACCTAATTGGGATGATATACATGGAATGTAGGTGTAGGCTCGGTTGAGCAAAGGTTTGCGGGGCATTCCGAGACGCTTGATCCGTAGTCACGTGGTACGCCTAACGTCATCAGGTGCAGGATTCTTGGACTTGTTTGATAATTTATATTCATGAATTAAACTGCTTCTAATTGTCATGTTGAACTGCTTGATTGATTGCATAATCGTATCGTTTGAACCATATGCATAATTTTATTAACTTAGAATTGATCTGGACTGAGATTTCCTTATTGCGGGCCGCAATAACCCCATTACGGGCCGCAATCACTAGCGCAGCTCAAAATATAAACCGAAAATCTCTCTGACTACTTGGCTGCGGGCCGCAATAACCTTATTGCGGGCCGCAATAACCCCATTACGGGCCGCAATAAACTCATTGCGGGCCGCAATAAACTCATTGCGGGCCGCAATGAAAGTTTTGCTCTCTGGAAGAAAATGAGGGTTTGTCTGCGGGCTGCAACCACACCCATTGCGGGCCGCAATAGGGGTCTGGAAAATAACAAGTTAGAGTTGGAAACTTGGGGAATTTAAGTCGCGAGCCGCAATAATCCCATTTCAATCCGAAATGAATATTTTAGTTATATTTGCATGTTGAATGGTACATCATTTGCTTGTGTTCTTTTGTTTTGGAAACTACGGTCAAAAGTCCCCAAGAATTTATGACTATCTAGGATGGTCGGTAACGTTTCGAAATCAACGCTGGGCGATGACTCGAAACCATGTGCACATGAGAAGAATTAACCACTGCTGGGCAGTGATTGATTCAGGTCAGTCGATGCTGGGCAATGACTGATCGTGACGGAGACTTTGGGTGACTGTGAGAAATCGATGAAACGGTGTCATATCCAGGCTGGGCCAGGAATGACAGTTTGGTTTGACGTATTGCGAATGGACGATTCTGAGCTTATTGCATACGAATTCTTTTTATCTGATTATGAACCAGACCTTAGTTAATGGTTAAGCCAAGCACTGCGGATGGGTGTCAGATAAAGGGTCCAGCTGGTGGGCCATCTGTAGGTGTCAGTGACACTGCAGATGTGGGTTGGATAAAGGGTCCAGCTGGGTGGAACATCCGTAGGTGCTACCAGCTGCAATAAAATGAGTTAAGCCAAAGTTATGCGTGTTTGAGATTCATCTTGGAAATTCCGTAACTTGTGTTTCATTTGGTAAAATTGTTGTCGAGCATACGCACTTGTTTTATTTATGAATACGCATATGTCTGAACTGCTTTTGTAGGGTTTCATTTTTGAATATAGATTTTGATTGCAAGTCCAATAATCTAAACTGTGGCAAATTTCGCACTGAGAATTCGTTCTCACCCCCACCTTTGGGTTATTTTACAGGATTTGAGGCGTCGGGTTCTGATAGAGAGGCACGCGAGTTGTAGACCCTTGACAGTTGCTTTTGTATGGCCTAATCTACCTTTTTGTTGTATAGTTTAGGGTTAGGCCTGATGGTTGGTATCGGTATGAGATACCTTTATTGTATTATACTCTGACTATACCGTTTACCTTTCTTTAAGGGTTTATATATATATATATATATTTGTCTTACACTTAGGGATGTGCTTGATAGTGGATAATTATGCGTATTTGGATTAAATGGGTAATCGCCTTGTAAACATACACGGTTTGTATGTTTACGGCAGGGAACTGTTGCGCACTATGGCTGCGGGGTGTGACAATAGGTATCCGAATTTGGACCCGACCCAATTTGAAACTAATAAGTATATGGATCGAAATTTTAACCCAAACACTTTTAGTACCGTGTTTAAATATAATAGTATTCAGACCCTACCTGACCTGATAGCACCTTTAGTAAGAGATTCCTAATTTTTCTAAGATATAGTAAGGATGATGAGTAGAACTAAGGTGTTCTTAAGCTCACCAAGTTCCCTTTGTGAGCTCAACTCAAAAACCTATCGGATTGACTTCAAACGACACATCCAATCCGTTGAAACCGTTCTACTTCACCAGTGATGCATTTACATGTCAAATTTATAAATTTTCGAACTAGTTTAGTATAAGATCAAGCGGTCAAAAAATGATGAAAAATGAACTCCTTAAAATTAACTTATAAATCATCTTTTTTTAATCGCTTGACTCTATACTAAATTAGTTCAAAATTTTAAAAATTTGACATGTAAACGCATCACTCATGAAGTAGACCGATTTCAACGGTTTGGATGCGTTGTTTGAAGTCAATCCGATAGATTTTTGAGTTAAGCTCACAAAGAGACTTGGTGAGCTTAAGAACACCTTGGTCTACTAAGGATGATTATGTATTTTTTTTTGTTTCTCCGCTGTAGAGATAATTTTTCTCCGCAGCCAAGGAATGTAAAGTTAAAGATTGATAACTTAGAAAGGATATCATTTTCAATTGGCAAAAGCAGCTTGTCACACTCACATGTCCCTGTTAAAGAATTGACAAAGGGTATCATTTTTTATGGGCAAAAGAAGTCTGTTGTAGTGTTGTCATATGCAATTATCAGAGAATATTGAAGTTATAAGACACTCAATAGTTGTGAGAAATTTTATAACTAGTTAAAGCTAAAATGTACTTGTATGTGTTCTGTGTAACTTTAATGAAACAACTATCTACTTTTGGGGACGTAACAGTACTAATCATTTATCCTCATTCAATGCAAAATAAAATGATTAACCGATCGAGAACTCTTGTAGAATATCACAATTCACAAAAACAATTTATTAAAAATATGTACTATGTTTAAGAAAAAATATTAACCGTTTAAAAATTCATGTAGAAATAGTTAACCGTCGAAACTCTCATATTATTTTGAATTAGCTCGCTATTTTGTTATTCCATTGATTTTACTAGTTGAATTAACGGTTTTTTGGAATCTTGAGTTAGACGTTAACATCGTAGTTTCGTTTATTCATCCAAACACTCTAAAAAAAAAAAAAAATTAGTGTGTAAATATTTTTTTATATGGAGATCATATTGAATGATTTAGATTAACAATTTGAACTTTAAAAATAAAAATATTGATTCATAGTATAGACCAATATATCCATAATATGCATAGTATCATAGCCTCACTCTTGAAAATAATAAATATTGTTGTAAATCAAATTTAATATGATTTATGTGGATGTTCAATTCATTGCCCCACTACTCCACTACTATAGACATTTATTTTCTTATTTATTATTGTAACATCTATTTCTAGTCTATAAATAGAGGCTTTGTAAAAGCAAGAAATAACATACAATTAGAAGAGAATAAAATTATGTTATTGCTCTCCCTATCTCTCTTTTTATTTACTTACTTTTGTTGCAACTTTATTTTATTTTAATTTTACAATACGTTATCAGCACGAATTGCTCGGAAGAAGTTGCAAAGTTATTCTGTAAGTAATTTATATGATTGATTATTATATCTTTCATTAATTTAAATTTCATTTAAATTTTTTATCATATTTGTTTTAGTTTATAAGAATCATTCCTTGAAGTGAATGATAGAATAATAACCTGAAGTTATTATCGAAACTAAAAGTTTATCAAGAATCCGAAGTTTGTATTACCTGATTAGAATAATAACCAGAAGTTATTATTAGAATTTTTTAGAACCCGAAGTTCAATTAGAAATTTTAATATAAAATTAATATAATAACCAGCAGTTATTATAGGCCACTGGATGAATAATAACTTGAAGTTATTCCCAATTAAAACCTGAAGTTTTATTTGAAATTTTTATATAAAATCAATTTAATAACCAGAAGTTATTATAGGTCATTGGATGAAAATATAACCGGAAGTTATTTCAAATTAAATTTTACATAGCGTAGTCAAGCAATTTAATAACCAGAAGTTATTAAATAAATATTTTATTATAACCTGAAGTTATATAATATTAACCGAAGTTATTAATACATTTAAATTTATTTATTTATGCAATTTACATATTCTTTTATTTATATTTATTTATCTCCCTTTTCACAACATGAAGTTATGATATTAATAACCTAAAGTTATGGCATTAATAACCTGAAGTTATGACATTAATAATCTAAAGTTATTAATACGTATCTATTTTGTAGTACATATGACAAATCTCACAAAGCTTGAATTTATCTCATTTTTCATTTATCATAACTCGAAGTTATGGTATTAATAACCTGAAGTTGTATTTTGTTATAAATATGTATTAATGAAAAATGAGAAAGGAAAACATCCCGAAGATATTTGTTACAAATGTGGGATGACAAATCATTGATTGCATACCTGTCGTACGCCCAAGCATTTTGTAGAGCTTTATCAAGCCTCAATCAAGAAAAAATGGGAAAATGTGGAAACAAATTTTACTGAAAATGACTCCGAATATGAATGTCATATGGATACACATCTTGATGTATCATATTTCTTTCAGAATATGGATGAAGAAATAAATATTATTACTTAGGGAGAAAATATAATATAGAAGCTTATGTTTATGTTTAATAAAAGTTTAGATTACTTTTATATTTTTAGATGCAAACAAATGAATAAAGGTAGTTTATTTTAATTTATTCTTGTATTCTTTTATTTTAAAGGAAAATGACTGACGCAATGGTAAGTAAAGAAGATTCATGTCTAGTAGACAGCGGAACAACAAACCATATTGAAAAGTAAGAAATATTTTTCACAATTGCATCTTGGTGAGACTAATATCCACACTATATCTGGCACAGCTAATTTAATTGAAGGCTCCGAAAGAGCTTGTATTTTGTTACCTGAAGGAACAAAATTAATAATAGATTGTGCATTATATTCAAGTAGATCCAGAAGAAATCTACTAAGTTTTAAAGATATTTGAAAGAATGGTTATCATATTGAAACTATGAATGAGATTGCGAATATCTTCATATCACATCTATTAAATATGGCCAGAAAATTATAATGGAAAAGATGCAAGCATTGTCTTCTGGACTATATGGTACTTATATAAGTACAATAGAATCAAATATGGTTACTAACCAGATGTTAGTTGTTACTAACCAGAAGTTAGTTGTTACTAACCAGAAGTTAGTTGTTACTAACCAGAAGTTAGTTGATCCAAAGTTATTTACTTTGTGGCATGACAGATTGGGTCATCTAGGAAATATAATGATGAGGAGAATAATTAAAAGTGTAAATGGGCATCCCCTAAAGGACCTGAAGATTCTATTATCAAAAGAATTGACATGCGAAGCATGCTCTCTTGGAAAACTAATTACTAGGCCATCTCCAAATAAAATTGGACCTGAAGCTCCTTTATTTTTAGAAAGAATTCAAGGATATATATGTGGGCCTATTACACCTCCATGTGGACCATTTAGATATTTTATAGTGTTAATTGATGCATCAACACGCTGGTCACATGTGAGTTTGTTAGCAACAAGAAATGTTGCGTTTGCTAGACTATTAGCACAAATTATCCAATTGAGAGCTAATTTTCTGGATTATCAAATTAAAAGAATCCGGCTTGATAATGCATGAGAGTTTACTTCTCAAACTTTTAATGATTATTGCATGTCTATTGGAATTACGGTAGAACATCCAGTGGCCCATGTTCATACACGAAACGGTCTAGTAGAATTGTTGATTAAAAGGTTGCAATTAATTGCTAGACCTTTACTTATGAAATCTACTTTACCGTCTGCTGCATGGGGACATGCCATATTACATGCTGCTGCACTAATTAGGTTAAGGCCAACTGCAGATCATAGGTATTCCCCATTACAATTGGTCTCCGGAAGAGAACCAAATTTGTCCCATCTAAAGGTATTTGGTTGTGCAGTATATGTTTCAATTTCTCCTCCACATCGCACAAAAATGGGACCTCAAAGAAGGTTGGAAATTTATATTGGTTTTAACTCTCCTTCTATTATTAAATATTTAGAACCATTAACAGGAGATGTTTTTACAGCAAGATTTGCTGATTGTCATTTTAATGAATCAATATTCCCAAACTTAGGGGAAGAAAAACCAAAGTTGGATAAACAAGTAACTTGAAATTCATCGTTATCTTATCTTGACTCTCGAAGTGGTCAATGTGAACTCGAAGTTCAAAAGATTAGAAATTTGCAAAGAATTGCAAATGAATTGCCTGATGCATTTATAGATACAAATAGAGTTAATAAATCGCATATTCCAGCTATAAACGCACCTGCTCGAATTGACATTATAAAAATATCTACTGAATCTAATGTGCGTAGAAAACGTGGAAGACCACTTGGTTCTAAGGATGTAAATCTACGTAAAAGGAAAGAGCAGAATAAAGCAGTTGGTCCAACCCCAGAAGAGGTTGTTGGTAAAACTCCTGAAGAAGTCAATAAAACCCTAGAAGAGGTTGATAATAGAACTCCTGAAGAAGTTGATAAAATCCTAGAAGAGATTAATGGTAAAACTTCTGAAGAAGTTGATAAAACTCTAGAAGAGGTCGATCAAGTTCCAGAAGAAACATATATTAATGAAATCTTTGCATTCACTATAGCAAGCGATGTTATAAACAAAGAAGATAATGTGCCAAAAACTCTGGAAGAGTGTAGATATAGAAATGATTGGCCTAAATGGAAAGATGCCGTACAAGATGAATTAAGTTCATTAGAAAAGCGACAAGTATTTGGACCTGTAGTCCAAACGCCCAAAGATGTTAACCCTGTAGGTTACAAATGGGTATTTGTTATAAAAAGAAATGAGAAAAATGAGATTGTGAGATATAAAGCAAGGCTAGTGGCACAAGGCTTTACACAAATACTTGGAGTCGATTATGAAGAGACATATTCACCTGTAGTGGATGCGATAACTCTCAGGTTTCTAATAAGTCTCACAGTTACAGAAAATCTAAAAATACGACTTATGGATGTCGTAACAGCATATTTATATGGATCACTTGATAGTGACATACATGAAAATTCCCGAAGGATTGAAAATGCCTGAAGCATATAAATCAATACCTAGAGAAATGTACTCTATAAAATTAAGAAGATCTTTATACGAACTAAAACAATCAGGCCGAATGTGGTACAATCGACTGAGTGAGTACCTTATAAAATAATGATATAAAAATAATATAATCAGTCCGTGTGTTTTTATTAAAAGATCAAATCTAGGTTTTACAATCATTGCAGTGTATGTTGATGATTTAAAAATTATTGGATCTCCTGAAGAGATTGAGAATACTGCAAAATTGTTGAGAAATGAGTTTGAAATGAAAGACCTTGGTGTAACTAAATTTTGTCTCGGCCTGCAGATCGAGCATCTAAATAATAGAATATTTATCCGGCAATCAAATTATGTTGAAAAAGTACTAAAGAGATTCAATATGGATAAAGCTCATCCTTTGAGCACACCAATGGTCGTACGATCGCTAAATGTAGAAAATGATCCTTTTTGTCCGCAAGAAAATAATAAAAAAGTGCTTGGTCCTGAAGTACCATACTTAAGTGCAATCGGGGCATTATTATATCTTACAAATAATACAAGACCCGATATCGCATTTGCAGTAAATGTGTTAGCAAGATATAGTTCTAAACCAACCAGAAGACATTGGAATGGAATTAAACACATATTTCGATATCTCTGCGGAACTAGAGATATGAGGTTATATTATCAAAATGATACAAAATCCAAATTAATTGGATATGCAGATGCAGGATATTTGTCGGATCCACATAAAGCACGATCCCAAACGGGATATGTATTCACTTATTGTGGAGCTGCAATTTCATGGCGATCAACAAAACAAACTCTTACGGCAACATCATCAAATCATGCCGAGCTGATCGCCTTATACGAGGCAGGTCGAGAATGCGTTTGGTTACGGTCAATGATTCAAAATATTCAAGAAGAATGCGAGCTTGAAAACATCAAGGAAAACCCTACTCCGCTGCATGAAGATAATGCAGCATGCATTGCACAAATCAAAGAAGGATATATCAAAGGAGACCGGACTAAACATATTGCGCCAAAGTTCTTTTCGACACATGACCTACAAAAGGAAGGCGTAATCAATGTTTGCCAAGTCCGATCAATCGATAATTTGGCAGACGTATTCACAAAATCTTTGCCGACAAAGGTTTTTGAACAACTCACAAAGAAGATAGGTCTACACCGATTGAAGAATATTCAATAATATCTAAATGAGGGGAAGCATTATACGCACTGTACTCTTTTTCCCTTAATCAAGTTTTTATCCCAATGGATTTTTCTTGATAAGGTTTCTAATGAGGCAGTACACGGTCCTGAAGTATCATGTTAATATTGATCCTGAAGTATCATGTTAATATTGATCCTGAAGTATCATATTAATAGCGTATAATGAAAGATGACATCCAAGGGGAAGTGTTATAAATCAAATTTAATATGATTTATATGGATGTTCAATTCATTGCCTCACTAATCCACTACTATGGACATTCATTTTCTTATTTATTATTGTAATATCTTTTTCTAGCCTATAAATAGAGGCTTTGTAAAAGCAAGAAATAACATACAATTAGAAGAGAATAAAATTCTGCTATTGTTCTGTCTATCTCTCTTGTCATTTACTTTACTTTAGTTGCAACTTCATTTTAATTTTACAACAAATATCAAATATCAAAATATTCGAACAAAATTTAAAACACCAAACTATGATAAGTTTGTAATAAAGATTGCCACATGATGGCGCGCCATAGAGGAACCAAGATTACCTAATATCCCTCCCTCTAAAAACCATGTCTTGATTGTCATCAGTAGAACTTCTAGAATATTAAAATCAATACACAAACCCATCAAAATCTTCTCAAGTGTGCTTTTGAGACAACCACCCCCTGCCTACTCCAAAGCAATCATTTCCGATAGGGGGGTCAACAGCCATGAAATCATCATCCCTACCCCCTTTCTACAAATTTTCTCCATCAAAAGCTCTACTATTCCTTCTCCATATATTTACATTATCAAGTACAGTATACACGGCACAAGTTGGAACAACAACCGCTGCACAGAACGACCTGATCGACCAATTGCCAGGCCAACCGGGCCCTGTCAATTTTACGCAGTACTCGGGGTATGTGACGGTCAATGCTACGGCCGGCAGAGCACTGTTCTATTGGTTGCAAGAGGCGCAAGGTGGGTCCAAGGTGTCAGACTCTGCACCATTGGTACTCTGGCTGAATGGAGGGCCTGGTTGCTCTTCGGTTGCGTATGGTGCGTCCGAAGAGCTCGGTGTATTCCGGATCAATTCCAACGGAGAGACCCTTTTCTTGAATGAGTATGCATGGAACAAAGGTGAATTTTAATTACCAGTAGTGATAGCTCGATCTTCTTTTTCTTCTTTTTTCAGTTCTGATTTTTATTTGTTTGGTGCATATTTTGTGACAATAAAGTTCGTTCAACCGTTCAAGGTCCCACTTCATAACTTATCATAACTTATCATAAAGCACAGCATTTTTATAAAATAAATAAAATAAAAACTGAGAAGAGCTAGTGAATTTGCAGGGTCCCTTTTGTTTATGGTTGTGAATTTGGATAGGTTGTTTAAATTTTAAGGTTGAGAATTTTTTAGAATAAATTGATGTTAAAAGGCTCTGAATGTGCCACGTGATAAATATTGCTACAGTGTTAAAGCTATGAGCTGGATATGACTTACAAGTAGAAATAATAGATAACCAGATTGGAATTGGAATGCTGCAAATAATGAGCAACTTTCTTGATCACGCATTTTATTTTTTTAGTAATATTTTTTTTAAAGAAGTGATAATTGCAATTCCATCTGCACCTCTTACTTATATTAGTAAATGTGTTAATTTTTTTTTAAAAATACATTTATATTTAATAATTAAAAATGTTTATACTCTATATTAGTAAAATAAACTCCTAAAGTTATAGTTTACTTATTTGATAAAATATTCAATTTGAATTTTCTATAATTATTCAGTAAAAAATGATAATTTTAGTTTACTTATTTGATAAAGTATTCAATTTGAATTTTCTATAATTATTCAGTAAAAAATGATAATTTATATACTATATATAGATACTAATTAGTTTATATATTAACATTTTTTCATATTAAAAAAAAAATTCAAGTACAAGTAACGGATGAAGAACATTACATACAAGTATAAATTCTTATTTTTTTTCCTTATGAGAAGCATATTCGTCGCTTTCTCCTTCCGGTCCCCACCCCCTACCCATAATCCAGTGGTCCAATATAATTGATGAATATTTTTTTTTTTTGTTTCTCCTTAATCTCAGCTATAGACTTGAAAATTGAGATCCTTAGCGGGTTAAGCCTCACCTTCTTGTATAGAATTCTATTTGTGTTAGATCATCTTTATATATTTTACAGGAATCGTAATTTTCAATATGACACTTATAATTTCAATACAATAATATGAAATACTTATAAATTCAGCTATTAATAATTTATCTTAAAATATTACATAAGTTTATACAATTATTTCGTAAGTGATATGAACATTTTCATCTTTATAATGGTAAGTAATTGCTTTATTTATTAATTAAAAAAAAGTTTAATTACGAAATTAAATTTGTTAAGTATAAATATTTTAAAATTAATATGATAACATTTTTAAATTATTGATGTGTCAAATTAATTTAAAATTTAAAATTATAGAGACGGAGATGTTTAAAAATATTTGTTCAATCATATAAAAATTATCTATATTTGGACACTTCTATTAATCTTATTAGCGGCGGAAAATTTGACTGAAAATGACTGTATTGCATTGAAACCGACACCACAAAAAATAATATTATATCATTTTTTTTTTGTCTTTAGTATGAAAGCTATCTAAATCGTAATAATAGAGTCAAAAGTGAAATCACTCGCCACATTGAGCACTCAAAAAGGCATTTAACAACCTTTTAAACAATAGAAAATGCTTAGTCCTATATGGAATAAAACATAAGAGATCAAGGGCTTCTGAATAAATGTCAACTCCCCTATTGTATATAATGGATTTGGATCTCACTTTCCCCCGCCCCCGCTCCCGCCCACACTCCATTATAATTTATTAAGAATAATTATTCGAGTACCCTCACTTATGTACTCTTAAAATTTCCGCATCTCATTTAGAGAAATTATATACTATAATTTTTATTAATTATATGGTCTCAACTAATTATTATTCTAAAAAGATATTATATGATCTCTACTAATTATTATTTTAAAATTCCTACAACGCTCTTCCTTTATGATCCCTACTAATTATATGATCCCCTTTCTTAGTCTCAGTACTTGTCTCTGCGTCAACTTTTATAGATATAAATACTTGAAAAATAAGATATTAACACTTGAAAAATAAGATATTAATACTTTAATGCATACTTGTTATGCTCATCCCTTTTTCAGTTCTCCAATCGTCCCGGCGTCAACTTTTCTATAATGAAGTAGTGGGAACCCCGTATCACCGTATCAACATTTTTCAATCGTTCCCGCGTCAACCTTCCTCTAACAAAAATAGTTGACTACATAGGTATAAATACTTGCACTTGATATCAATACTTTCAGACGTCATCTATTGTCATATGTAAAAAATATTTGCAAGTATAAGAATAAATACTTACACGCGAAGGTATAAATACTTGTGTGAGTGTGACGATGAATCCAAAAGTACGTCATTATAGATCTCATTTGAAAGAGAAAATTGCGTAGAAGACGTTCGTGGTTTTAGATTCGCAAAATTTCTCACAGATCGTCAAAATATAAACGAAATTGAACGGAGAAAAAAAAATCCACCTCTAAGAACGTGTATGGTCCCCCATGTAATTTGAGTAGTCCCACACAAGTATTTATGATGCGGGTACGTTTGAAATTTTTGTTGAGAAAACAATTATTTATGTAAAAATTATTCACCTCATAGATATAAATATGTGAGAGAGAAATACCTTGCCTAAATTTACACCGGTAAGAAAGTCCCAACCATATCTGGGCTTTATTTGAGAGAAAGAAATACCCTTGCCTCTTACCGACTCCGTTCGCACACGAACTAAAAGCAAACAGCAGCAGAATATGTGACGGGCCAGAGAGATCGAAACCCGGCGTTCGGCCTTGTATGGCCCGATACGGTTCGTCGCAGTCCTTGTTTCAGCGTCCGCTTTCAGTGCCTCTCTCAAGTATCTCTTGCGGCACAGTGGGACGGTGGTACCCCGTGTCCGGGGCTTGTTCCTTGAGCCTCTGCGGTATTTAGAGATGGCGCGCAGCCGCGCAGGGTTATGATAGTTCGTATATTCTGTTTATTGCCCATGAGGTGTTTGATGAATGTCTGAGACTCTGAGGCAGGGGCGGATCCAAAGAGGTCCAGGGGTAGGCAAGTGCCTACCCCTGGATTATGAATTTTTTTGGAGATATACTAGCATTATATGTTAGTGCCTACCCCTGAACAATGTTAGTGCCCACCCCTGGTCAAGCAGAAAAAAAAAAACACGGTCCAGCTGAGATCTGCACCATGAATGGGGAAAAATCAGAGAAAATTTTGGGGGAAAATGAAGAAGAATATGTTATCTTGTTCATAGAAAGAAAGGAGACAAAAAGAAAGAGAAGAATATGACATGTGGGACCAACATTTATAATTTAATTCAATGGGCCAACTTTTGGTTTTTATATTGGGCCATATCTAATTTAATATTTATTTGTTTCAATTTTGATCTGGGGCGCAAGTCCTATTAGGCTCAATCAATATAGAGCTTAACACATTGCATTGGGATTAGTTTTTATTCATTCAATTTAAAATACTGTAGTTTAATTTTAATTCTATATTATTTATATAAGTGAATATTTGAGTCTTGTCCTTTCTCTTATTAAAAATTTCTTAAAAATTAAAATTATATAAAACATTTCTCAAAACATATTTTTTTTCAAAAAATTCGAGCCAATCAATCAGTACAAGGGAATAACCACAGGGCACTACCTCAGATAATAGACCAATTTGTTGAGTGTAATAATTTGTCTTAACATTATTTTTGACAAATTATTTTTTTATCATTTTTTTATATTTTTGTATTTCAAAAACAAGCTTCCGCAAAAACATGTCTATAATATCTCATGTGTTAAAAAGAAAAATAATATAAAATTGTTTTAAACTCTGAATTTTAAATAAATTTCAACATAATCAAGTTATGTTTTTAAAACTATAGATAAATAATTGTATGTATTTTTTTCATGCCAGTTTTGTATAGACTGCTATATTTTTCATGTATAAATTTCAAATTTGAAAATGTGTGCATTTTGTGCCTACCCCTGTCCGAAATCCTGGATCCGCCCCTGCTCTGAGGTGTTATTTTCTCGTTATAGGGAACTATCACTAATTCACTATTCTTCTTAATTGTTAAGTTGGTCATACTATGCTTCTTAATTCACTATTTTTCTCGTGTCCGGGGCCTGTTATCACTAAATATCATGTTCTTTGGTACTTTATTATGTTAAGTTGGTCATACTATGCTTCTAATTTACGAGCTACCTGAAAGTCGGTGCCATGAGTCCATGACAGGTCATTGTTAAGTTCTTCATATAATTATTTTTCTGCCTGGCTTATGTTTTACTTGATACTTTATTATTTTTGCTATTTAATAATACGTAAACTTTTTTTTAATCTTTCTTGGACTTGTTTGTGATTTTACCATGCTATGACCATTTTCTTTATTAGGTAGTGAGTGACACATACTGATATTAAATTATGATAAATGGCAGTGGCAAATATCCTTTTCCTAGATTCTCCGGCAGGGGTTGGTTTCTCCTATTCTAATACAAGCTCAGATCTTTACAAGTTCGGTGATGCTAACACAGGTATGTGTGTGTGAGCTCCTGTGTCTGCAATTTCGTCTTGATACAGTTTGATGTAACTTTGATGTTGCTGTTTGATTTAGCTGTAATATAATTCTAATTGATATAGAATTGTGAAAACAAACCATCTTCTTTTTGTGTCTGTTCTCATTTCTGTGTGTCTGTACATTATTATTTTTATAAGACAGTAGCCAATCGAAAACAGTTGTCCACCTTGCACATTTGCAACGTACACTTAATTTCCTAGGATTTAGGGATCCAATTATCTCGCTTATAATGTGGTTTATTGGTCGTTATTTTATTGTAGCTCGGGATTCATATGCTTTTCTATTGGGATGGTTTGAGAGGTTTCCCAAGTACAAATACAGGGATTTCTATATCGCAGGAGAGAGCTACGCAGGTAAAATTTCCCCACTACATTTTTTTTATGCATGTTGATTATCGTTTGCACAAACCTATCTTGAAGATTAATCTAAAATTTGAAGAAATTGTTAGGGCACTACGTTCCCCAGCTATCACAAATTGTTTACAAGCAAAACAAAGGCGTAGGGAATCCCATTATCAACTTCAAGGGATTTATGGTAACATGTTTTCCTCTTCGATATTGTTTATGTGCATTTTTAAATTCTTCCTTTAATTATTAATTAGTTGCCTTTTTTATGGAAGGGATCATCCTTTTACTTTGCTTTTTTCTGTGCTTCCCTAAAATTATGAATATGAAGTGTTAGGCCTGATATGAGCTGAGTAGGGAATATGAAGAGGATACACATTTTTTCTGATTTGATTTTGCTATCCAAAATATAAAAGATTGATCTAGTGACATACTAGGTCAGACCCATTTCATCTTAAAATGTTAAGCAGAATACCTACCATAAACTGCACATTTACTGATTTCCAATCACGTATATTTAACTGGAACTACACCCAATCAATCAAATATTAGGTCGGCAATGCAGTTACAGATGACTACAACGATTATATAGGCCTATTCGAGTTCTGGTGGAATCACGGGCTTATCTCTGACGAGACATATCGAAATTTGAAATTGGTCTGCCCAATGGACTCTTCTGAGCACCCCACAAATGCCTGTAATGATGCCATCAATACAGCCTATGATGAGATGGGGAACATTGACCCGTACAGCATCTACACTCCCACATGTAAGAAGGCTAGCAGCAAGCGCAAGCAACTTAGAGCTGGCTATGTGAGAACTCCTGCCACTATTTATAATCTTCTTTGATGTGTTTAGTTATTAATGTGATAAGGTGGGTGACAGATAAGATTACAATTTTCATTCATGAGAAAAAAATGGATTAAATTATGGACATGCCTATCAGTTTGAAGGTTTTGAGGATGTTCTGCACTGTGATTGTCTCGAGTCGAGTCAGTTTCACTTTTGGTTGGGTTTCTGTGCATAAAGATGAAAAAGAACATGGGTCATCCTTTCATTAGTGTCAAAAGTAACTTCTAATATTTTGCAAATGCAGGAAAAATCTTGGTCCAAATTAATTGCTGTTTCAGTTCCAAAGAAAAAAAAAGAACATATACTTCCTGAAATTGTTGACCATGCTATTGTATGTGATAACTGGGATTCTGAATTTGCTTGATTTTTTAAGTTCTGATGCTTTAAAAAGTGATTAACTAACGGTGAAAAGAAATACTTGTACTCAGCGTTTGATGTTTGGAGGTTATGACCCATGCACAGAGATCTACTCTACAGAATACTACAACCACCCAGCTGTGCAAAAGGCTCTGCATGCAAATGTTACAAAAATCCCCTACTCTTGGCAGACATGCAGGTTTGTTCAAAAAACATTTAAAAATCCTTGACAGAGCTAGTAATTTTGTCCTTTTTTATTCTTGCAAGTGTGTCAGTGCATTAAACTTGGTTTACATATTGTAGTGTCCGGGCTTAGCAATTGTGTCTAAGTTGACTCATATATTACCTAATTAATTACATTAGGGAAAAAGGAAAGAAGTAATAGGTTTGCCCAGCAAACTGGTAAAATAACCACTGGCAGGATCTTTCTGAGTAGCCCCTTTGCCCAATATAACTTCTATTGCACATATTTTCCAAATGATCTGATAATTTCTGTTTGGTTCTTCTTTTTGAACAGTGATATAGTCGGAGTTTATTGGGGCGATTCACCAAGATCCATGTTGCCCATCTATGAAGAGCTCATCACGGCTGGGCTAAAGATTTGGGTTTTTAGGTACTACAAAATTGTTTGCCTATGACCATCAAATTAGTGAAATATGACATGCAGATGTGAAAGAATGAGAGATTGAGAGATCTAGATCTCCTCCTATACTGTACAGTTATTCAAAATTTCTCTAAATCTTGCACTTTCTGACACTTACCATTATGCGGTGTTGCAGTGGTGATACAGATTCAGTGGTTCCTCTGACTGGCACGAGATATTCCATTGACGCCTTGAATCTTTCTACTGTCACAAGTTGGTATGCATGGTATGATGGCACCGGAGAGGTACTCAATTCCAACCCGCTATTAAAATACTGAATCTTTGCCCCTGTAGAAGCACAACAAGCCAAGCTATTATATATAAATTCTTAAACAATAACTCAGTCAGATTCTACTAGTGTCATCAACTAGTCCTAGTCGAGATTTTCTTATTGAGTGATTGCACAAGTGGTTATCAAAAATTTCCCTAATGCATATTTGGTTTGTTGAACTTGATTTGTTTCTCCCAAACCATTGATTTTTGTTTATCCTCATTTGTATTGAATGCACAGACGTCAACATTTTTAGTTTTTATAGTGACAGTAGCCTGCTTATGTATTTGGTTTTGCTATCAGGTTGGTGGATGGAGCCAGGTGTACAAAGGTCTGACACTTGCAACCGTAAGGGGTGCCGGCCACGAGGTTCCTTTGCATCAGCCACTTCGAGGCCTAATTCTTTTCGAGCATTTCATAACCAATAAGCCTCTACCTAATGGCAACAACAAGAATTAAACTTGGAAGCAATTTAAAAAAGATTGGTCATTGACAAAAAAATTGTACTTGTTTTTCCTCTTTTTTTTTTTTATTTCTGAGAGGGAAATTCTTTATACGAAAAAAAGATAAAATTACACAGTTCCTTATGTCTCTATTGGAAAGTGTAAATCAACATATATATTTCAATTAATTCAAAATTTCTCAAGATAGTTGTATTCAAATAATTCTTACTATCATTAAACCTGTCATTCACATTCTCAAGCCATACTATTTTGTTTGCACCGTTATATAATTTTATCAAACTTTTAGTATAGATAGAATACATTGAATATTTTTTTTGTTTCTTTTTATTTGCAAGTTTTTACATTAAAAATTATCCTGGTGGAGTCACTACACCATTTCTTCCGTTTTAAAATAGGATCTAAACTTGCGTGACTTCGACTTTAATATTAATCATACAAAATTAAAAATCATGTATTATCGTCATTCCGTCCATTGTTCTATTTTATGAACATGCAGACTACAAGGTAAAAAGTTGTACTTTCCTATTTGATATTAAATGGACCATAAAAAATTACCTAAATAATAAAATATATCAACTAAACTGTTTAAGTTTTTTTTTATATATCATGTCCTCCCAAATTTTTTTCATAACATTTAATGTCTGCGTAAAGTATAATTCTTTAGACAAATAAAAAAAATCAGTTTAATTATGCCGTCCTTTTTCTAATTTGAAATCCTATATATTCACAATTAGAAAACAACAGCTTTTCTACGGAAAATAACCATGTTTAAGAATAATTAGTTAGCATTCTTATTTAAGAAGATTATTAAGCAAAATCAAAATGCTTAGCTGAAGCAACACAAGACATCTGTTATAGTTGTTATCATTGCTAAAAGTTGAAAGGAAAGACCAATGCAGTTCGGCCACCAATCTTTTTTTTGAAATGCCATGACAGAAGCTTCAGGTGGTATTGAATTTAACATTCGGCCACCAATCTTATACTCATAAATGCAACCTCTCCTTTTCATTCTTTGCAAACATGAACTAAGTGTTTAAATTGGAACATAGTGTCTGATCTGTCGCTTGCATTAATTTAAAATCATTGCATCATTGATTAAAGTTTCATAATATTAGACTATCAATATTTCAAATTTCTTGTTTGTAATACATTAAATTAAGTACACTGAATATCTTTTTGATAGAAAAAACGTCTATGCTTTACACTTTTTATTTGAATGATGTGACATCAATTATAAATTTATCGTAGTTGTAAAAAAAAAATAAAGAGTATGTTGACTGATTGTTAGTATATACAATGTTAACCAATAAATGGATTTCTTCCGCGGGAAAAATAAGGATGATTTGGGTTTTAAATCCCTCTGTAGCACACAAGGGAAAAATTAACATATAGATTCAATATGGCCCAAAATATTCATTCCTGATTTCAATTTTCTTTGTTTGGCTAGACCATACAAAAAGTTGAAATATGCTTACATGTAAGATCTATATTAATATGAATAAATGTCGTTGAAGGAAACAAAGGTGACCTGAGAATGCCAACAGGCAACAGCGTCTCTGTTCGTGAGCTCCACCCCCATACTACAGAAATTTTTATTCATAAGAAATAAAAAAAAGAACTATTAAAAATAAGAAAGGCAACTGTGGAATTCTAAAAATAAGAAGGTAACTTCATGATTTGGAGTCCCTGTGGGTCGCCAAATGATCACGCAACTCACACCAAAAAAGAAAAAAATATAAGTGAGACTCCAAATGAGAACAAAATCCGGAAAATAAAATTTCTAAATATGAGACTCCAAATAAGACAAGCAATCGGAAAAGATAAAAAAAAAATATTCTAAAGTGGAACTTCAAATCCAAAACAGCGCCATTGTGTTTCCTCTCTAAGTACGTTCTTTTTAATTAATTTTCTAAATTAAAAGTTAAGAGTAGGTTATTTAATTAGTTAGTTTTATTTATAGAAGTGAAATAGGTTTTAATTTATTGGATTAAGAATTAGGTTAATTTATTTTAATTTGATTAGATTATGAGAAATATTTTTTTATTGAATTAAGATTTTAGTTAATATCTGGTAGAGGTCTGTTTTTGGTATTGTTATTGTTGAGTTATAATTATTAATGTAGGTAGTTTATTGTAATTATTTGATTAATTATAATTGTGATTATTTTGATTTAGGGTTAGAGTTAGGATTAAGGTTACATTTTTTATTTGTATATGAATTGAAGTAATGTAAATTTAATTATGGATGTGAATTATAATTGTGTTTTTTGTTTGTTATGTTACAAAATAAATTAATTTAGTGAATACAAGAACATGCATGCATTGTTTTTTTTTAGTTCCACTTTAATTTTTGTTTCCATATTTTTGTTTAATTTGGAGTCCCACTTTTATAATATTTTAGAAATTTTATTTTTCGGATTTTGTTCTCATTTGGAGGCTCACTTATATTTTTTCATTTTTTTTATTTTTGACGTGACCTGCGTGATTATTTGATGTCCTGCAGAGACTTCAAATTATGAGATTGCCTTCTTATTTTTAAAATTCTACAGTGAATCTTTCTTATTTTTAATATTATTTTTTTTATTTCTTATGAATAAAAATTTCGGCCCATACTATATACCCTTGGTTCTTCCGTGGCACTGATCTTTATGGGCAATTCATATAGCCATAATTATAGCATCAAATGTACTAGTCCATTCTTTCAAAACAGACCCTATATATTATATACTATTAAAAAAAATCTCATTACGACATACAATGCTAACCGTTGTATTGCACAAAATACTCGAGCGTTGAATTTACATCATATTTTTGGTAAAGAATATATACATCATTTGTGCACTAGTTCCATACCAACAGAAACCATACAAGAACCATAATAATTATCGACATACAGATAACGCCTCTCCCTCAACAAGAAGATTTTCAAGAATGAAATTAACCAACAAAAAGCATCAAACAAGAAAACAATAATTTGTATCAATCTGGATCTTCTTCAAGCCTGTTCAAGACCACAATCGACCTACCCCAAAAGAATCATCCATCTCTGACATTTTAGAATCCTATTTAAGGCAACAGCCAACTCCAAAAAGAATCATTTCAGGTTAGAGGCCAGAGCCGTTAACATGGAATCACCATGCACAGCCTTACTTCATAAACTTTCTCTATTTAAATCTCTAATTTTCCTTCTCCATCTATTTACATTCCTATGCACAGCATACACCGCACAACCACCAACTGTCTTACAAGATGCTGGCACAAAATGATCTCATTGACCAACTGCCAGGTCAACCCGGTCCAGTCAACTTCACGCAGTATTCGGGGTATGTAACAGTCAATGCTACGGCCGGCAGAGCCCTTTTCTATTGGTTGCAGGAGGCTCAGGGTGGGTCCACGGTGTCATACTCGGCGCCATTGGTACTGTGGCTGAATGGCGGGCAGGGATGCTCTTCCATCACATATGGTGCGTCAGAAGAGTTGGGTGCTTTTCGAATCAACTCTGATGGAGCAACGCTCTACTTGAATGAATATTCATGGAATAAAGGTTAATTTTGTGTACTGTAGGGATTTTATATTGCTACTGAATCAAACAGTACCTCTTCCCTAATTTATATTACATAATTAAGCCACAAATTGTGTTAAATTGTAGTGGCGAATGTGCTTTTCTTGGAATCTCCTGCCGGAGTTGGCTTCTCCTATTCCAATACCACCTCAGATCTTAGCACTTGTGGTGATAATAGAATAGGTACATGTCGTTTTGAAATTTCTTTTGTCAATCTACATCAGACGTACATGTACGTCCACCGCCTTATTAAACATGTACAATCAGCAAGGCATTTATTAATCTTTTCTATACTCATTATTAAATATTTTCTATCCCACCGGCGCATGTATTAATGCTCTAGATAAAGCCTATGATGAACAAGGTAACATTGACTGGTACAGTCTCTACACACCCAAATGCCAGAAGTTTCTTTCTAAAGTACTCACGCGAAGACAATACAGAGCTGGACATGTAAGAATTCTTGCGATTATGTATAATCTTTTGAAATTGTATTTGTTTGTTAATATATCCAAAGTTGGAAATCACTTGCAATCTTCCTCCAACAAAAATAAGAAGTCAACATTTTAATTCAGTAAGTCTGATTGTTCATATTATTATTAGAAAATATTTGATGGCTACATATGAAACGATGATAAACAACCATTACAGCAGAGAAGTTTGTTATCTGCAAACATGATAAAAAGAGTAGGCTTAGTTTGTTAGAGTAAATCATAAATTGGTAACTTGGAGTTAACTCGGGCATCTTTTTCAATCGTCTGCATAGCGTCTGTTGACTTATAGAAGAAACAGGCACCGAGCTAAACAGGGCACTGACAGCAAGGTGCCCATGTCAGTGAGTTTTTGCCAACTGAGGGCCTTATGATGAACAGAAACAAGAAAGAATATGAGTGATTCAACTGAATTCATACATGTCTGCTTGTAGGTTAAGACCAATCTTTTCAGATTTTCCACGTGGAATTGGAATTTTGAATGTTTCTGATGTAGCATTTTCAAAATAAATGGAGAAGTCCAACAAGTGTCATGTCCATAGTTTGTTTTCTTGGGAATTAAACTAAAAACTCTTGAAAGTTATTCTAATACTGTAACACTTTATTAGGCTTTAGAAATAATTTTCTGATACGCGTGACGATAAATCCTTTCAGTTTACAGTACTTAACTATACCGATAAAGAAGTATTTTTTCTCAGCCTTGGTTTATTTGCAGGTTATGACCCGTGTACAGAGATATACACTAGGGAATACTACAATACCCCAGCTGTGCAAAAGGCTATGCATGCAAATGTTACAGGCATCCCCTATGCTTGGGAAACATGCAGGTTTGCAGTATATATTCCATCTGAAAATCATCAGTCTAAGCCTTTCTGTTTCGTTTATTTGCATGCATATCTTATTTGATTTGTCCTGTTGGACTCTATAAACAGAGGCAGTAGAATTTCTGATTTGACTGATAGCATACCGAGGAAAAAGGGGGTTACTTACATTTCTGTAAATGGAATTCAGTGGCAAATGGCCACTAGTGGAAAATAGCTAATCAGGATCGCCATATCAAGATCGCATATTGAAAAAAACTGACACTGATAACAATCAGGATCGGATATAGTAAAAGTCCGACCTTAAAAAGTACTATTAGGAACGGGTATTTAAAAAAACTGATCTTGATACTTTCAAGACCGGATTTGTGAAACAGCCGATCCTATAATGTTGTTAACAAGATCGGTTCTTTACAAATAGCCAATCCAGATAGTACGTGAACAATCAGGATCAAACTACTAAAGGAGCCGACCTGGAAAGTTCCTTTTTTTTTAAGTAGCCACCTTCTCATTTCGTATCTCTGAAATTTCTATCTCCCGTCTAAGGTTTTTCCCCCTCATTTCACATCTACCGTCTAGGGTTTTTCCCTCTTATTTCACTCCCAGCGATCGGGGAACCACCCTCTCTCGATCGGCGAAACCAACATGTCGCTCCCATTAAGCCACCCCAGCTCTACCCCGCTGAGCCGCTCTCCCCCGCGCAGCCTCTCCCTCACCCCACCCCACGCAACCTCTCCCTCCCGCTGCTGACACCTGCCACCCTCTCCAGACACCCCCCTCCTGCTAACCTAGGTAATGTTTTTTCTCTCCTGTTTTCTCATTTCTCAAACAATCCAATTCAGAATCAAAGATTTGATTTGTGAAATATCCATAAATTAAAGTACTATAGAGAACTGGGTCTAAAATGATCCCTTTCTCATCTATTTCAGAAATCAAATCAGAAACCTCCTCAATTCTACCTTCTTTTTGCACAGTGCATCAGCTAAAGCTGTATATGTAACCAAATTTGGAGAAAATCGACCTAATATTTTACTCTTTCATAAATCTAAAACCGAATTCAAGCTTCCTAATCATAGAGTACCTAGAAATTAACATGCTACATACATAGTTCCAAGTTAGACATTCTATTTTACTTGTAGACATTACCTCAAACACCTTCACTGCAGTATCCATCTTGCTTCTAGAGCAAACTGCTGATTTCAGGGTGTATATGGTATTCTTAGAAGGTTGCAATTGATAATTCTCCACAAAAAAATAAAGAACTCCAATTTTTTTTCTAATCTGAAATTCAGAACTACAATTTTTGATTTTACCTCAGGTTCGACCTCTTTGATGCTTAATTTAGCAAATTCGTCAGTGATAGGAAGTCGCATCTCCTAGAGCTCTTATTTGAGATTTTCATCTATACCTTCTGAACAATTAAGACTGGTTAGTTACTCCATGCCTTCTGTTTGATGATTTTACATTAATCTGTGGACTGTGGAACAAATCTGAGTGTACTGGTACGATTAAGGCTAGTACATAGCTTCAAAATCTCTCCTTTTTTTTGTTTTTGTAAATTGTTTGCATGATTTCACTCCTAAGTTTTATTGTCAGGTTGTTTTCATATTAGGATGTAAGTCTGTAATTGTGACAAGGTAACTCATGTGGTGAGTCCCAAAAACGACCAAAACCAACCCATGCTGACGAGTAGTTGAGAAGGGTGTTTCTCTCAGCCATAATTTCAACTATCCAAAAGACCCGTGTATATAATGTATACAATGCAAATTATAGTAGTGTACGACCGATATTTATTTTGGATGTACAAAATCATCAAAGTTGTTTGACTTTGTTTATTATGTCTAATTTTATTGCTGCAAGTTTTGCAGTTAAAGCAACGATTTTTTCAACTCAATTGCACCTTGATCCTCCTGCTCACAAGGTTGGTGGTGGATGCCTTTTAATCTAACTTCTATTTTTTTCGATTTAGGCCCAATACTTTTTAGCTGTAGAAAAGCTATTCTATTATTCTCAATTTAGTTTATCTGATCTGGTTTTGCTACCCAATTGTTATAGGGTTTGTGCAATGCAATTAATTTTAATTGCAGAATTAACAGAATAATAACAAAAACTATTTTTAATTGCAGATTGATCTAATGTATAATTGGCCGCTATAATGTGTAATTAGGCGAGTGTTTAAAAGTTGGCGAGGACATGATTGCATGGTTCTTTGCCCATTTGATATGTGAGCAAAGTTAATCCACTCTCCTGTTGGAAGTGAGAAGTTTACCAAATATTTATGATGTGTATACTTGCAATATTGTATAGAACTACATGATTCTTTTAGTACATAATTCTGATCTTTTTTTAAGGTTTATATGGTATAACAAGCGTTGACTTGATAATTTATTTATTTGACTTGTAGATTAACCATAAGGCAGTGCTTAATTCTGATCTTTTTTTCAGTAGTCAATTAGTAACTGTAGCTCCATAGTCCATGCATTTTCATCAATTTAGTGCTTATGTAGCTCCATAGTGAATGCAATTGTAATAATCGTATATAAACCTTACCTAGATCCATTAGTTCTTATAAAGTTCAAAATGAAACCTTACCAAGATCACTTGCTAATCAAGTTTTGGAATTGATTGAAATTTTGCTTTTCATAATTTGTAGAGCTCTGATGCCAGGAGATGAAGAAACCATGAGTGATCAAGCTATTTGGGAGACTTTACCAGTATGTCTAAACTTTACTTGACGTTTTTCATCTTAAACTCTTATATTTTATAAGAAACCATGAGTGATATAGCATAATGGGCATTTACCTGTAAGCATAGTCCCTTGTTTGTTTAATTTCATGAGTGATATAGCATAATGGGCATTTCTTGTTACCATTTCAAAAAATTTCATGCCACGCAATAGTTGTATCAGGAACATATACCTCAGACAGGTGCTGAGATATTACTATGCATTTTTTTTGTTCTACTATGTGTTATATTTGGTTCGAATTTAGACTTTATGACCTAATTAAGGATAATGGGACTATATGGAGAATATTAGACAGATAGTAGCATATTTCATAATAGAGTGGAAGAAAAGAATTTTTGAAAAAAAAAATTAGAAGCCAAACAAAAGAAATTGAGTTAACAGTAGAAAAGATAAAAAAATTAAAAATTATTAGTTACTCTTAGGGAATGATCCGAAAATGTATGTATATATACCATTAGTCTGGTACTAACAATATTTACCAATGACACCCTTGTAGTAGATCATCTTAAGCTTAATAGATACTTGTTGAGAGATATTATCTACAAGAGTAAATATGTAACTTCTGAATTAAGGAACATATATATGAATTCTGTAATGGGATGTAATAACGAAAATATGCTTCGTTTTTTGTAGAAAATATACTTATTAAAGATGGCATAGTCAAAGTTGCGGATATGGGCCTAGCAAAGGGAAGTTCACACGAAGCCTCCTTATACCGAATACGTTTGTACAAGATGGTAAGTTCATTATTTTGTTCAGTTAAATGCTTTGAAGTTTGAATCATGATATTCTACTTTTTTTGCAGTTTGATCCTTACACTTATTTGAGTTCTTGGAATATTAACTACATTCCATTTCTGAATCATAATCGTTTTCAAAATAGAAAATGTTGGATGATTGATGATTCTATTTAAAATTTTAAACAGAAACTAAAGTTATTATTGAATTGTAATTTCAATTACTACTTTCCTTTTGGTTTTTAATGACTTGTCTTATGTTCAATTGCACATCATGATTTAGGCTAAATTAGGTAAAGGGGACTAAATCAAAATTTAATCTTTATTTTTAGAAAATCCTCATTACTCCTATATAAATTAAATATATTCTTAAATGGCTAAGCAATCTATTCAGGTATTCTTTTGGTTCAAGAGTTATATCTATCTTTGACAGGTTTGTGCAATGCAATTAATTTTAGAATTATGTTTGTTCAAAGAAAAAGCATGACCTATATAGATAAGACGACTCATATCTATATTCAAAATAAAAATGGATGTGAATATGTTTTACCAACTATCCAATCTGTATCCGATTTGTTTGCACCTCTACAGTTTGAATTGGGACTAACCCTTTTGCTAAGGTAACAACGCGCAACAATACATATTTTCTTCTCGGATTAATTACCAAAAAATAAGGAGATGATATGTACAATTAATATGTACTATGGTCATTATGTGATTTAGGATAATAGTTGATTTCAGAATTTTACCATGCTTTCGTATAGTTTTAGATAATATTGTTTTTCGTATGAGAGAAAGTTGCAGTTATACAGATTCGAATCATAACAAATAAATAGTAACATTGGAAATAATATTTAATTTTGGAAAATAATAATATTTATTGGGCCGGTGACATATCTACTTATTTACAAAAATATACTTACTTATATGTTCACACATTTTTTGTTTATACAGTAGAGTATTAAATACAACAATTTAAAATACTTCACATCCTCATTTTAAAATATTTCACATCCTCGTTTCACATATCTACTTGAAACTACGTACACACAAATATTATTGTTCAATACTAGGCAATACAGGGACACAAATCATGAATAATTGCACTGAATTATATGATCAAGCCACCTTCCGATTATTATTATTGTTCCGGATCTTAAACACTTTCTCATAGATTGCTACTTTTTTTCTCTGAAGTTTTTCAATCCGCTCCTTGATATTAAGCATTGTAGTTAGTCGATTTGTTTGAGACATATCTTTCTCCCATTTTGCAATCTGACGATCAAGGGCTTGAATCTGTAACAATACAGTTTATATATCTATCAATCAAGGATCTCAACCAAATCAGGAACTTTATGTATTTAAAACCATTCAATGATAGATAATAACAGAAAATAAACATATCTGAGATTTGTAATAGAGAGAGAAAATCTCACTTGGCGACTAGGCCAGCGCTGCAGTCCATTTCTTCGGCAAACATGTTTCAGTGCAGTGGAACAAACTCCAAGCTTCTTTGCAGCCTCTGCTATTGGAAGGTGCAAGTAATGTGCCAGTTCAGGCAGCCCCATGCTTGCTGTTCGTTGGCGCTGTCAGATGCATTCACCAAGATACATTTTATTTTATCATTCTATTATAATTAAAGATAATAGTGTATCTATATATTCTACTTTTAAGCATTTTCACAAACAAACCTGTAGAGCTAATTGATTTCCTGAAGAACGGCGGTTGGTATCAGCAGGTACATCTTGTGGGGTATCTGGAATGTCAATAGCAGTGCTACTGGAATTACCATCTGTAGGCATAGCAGGTGTTGAGATCAAATCCAACAGAGGATTTTGCATCTGAGTCAGACTAGGTATCATAGCTGTTGGTGCCGGTATTTCAGGTAAATTGAAGCTAGATTCACTGTCCTCAAATAAATCATCTGGAGTATATGATGATTCTATAATTAAAGCAAAACAATAATTAAGCATAACAATTAATAATTAGAATACAAGTAGGGTTTTTGAAAGATAGTTTATTCATAATATTTGTTTTTTTTATATTAAGTTGTTAATTTAATGTCAATAATCATTTTTGTGATTTGTATAGTTATATTTTATAAACCGTGTAAATTAGTAATATATTATGTTCCTTTTCCATTTACAACAATTTGTTAGGCATGATCAATTCCCCCTATCAACAAATGATCATGTATATATACCTCCAATTTCAAAATCTGGAGAGTCCTCAAATTCAAAATCCGGCGAGTCTTCAAAGCCAAACCAAGACCCCAAATCTACACTCAATGTCTCATCCATTGTGGTGGTGTTCATGTCAGCACAAATGGTATCGTAGAAAGAGGTCAGAGAGTCTTGAACAGTTCCGGTGGTATCCGTTTGAAGAAGAGATACACTCCCAACAATGAAACTTCTAACCCAATTGAATGACCTCATACTTAAGCTGCAATTTGACCCAAAAAAAAAGAACGGAGAAAAAAAAAATTGCACAAGCACAATTATATTTTCAGTGTCACAATTATATGCATTCATTTAATCTTGAATAAACTATGTGGTTAAAGTACATATAACAATAATAAGATGATATTTATTGAAGTTTCTTACTCCACATAAAAGAGCTCCCTTGTGGATGGCCTTCCATCCATTTCAAAGGACTCAACATCAAATACTGCATGGTCGAATGTTCCAATTCCACCATGAACAGTGAAGATCAGATTTCGGTTAGCTACACTCAACAAGAAGTATAAATTATAAAGAGAGAAAGTCGTCAAAACCATCAATGAGAAGAAAACCATGCACCAAAGTGCCTACTGGAGATAGTAACGAATCATCTTTCAAAAAAAGAAGATAGTAACGAATCAAATCAAGAATTCTAGATGATATATACAAGAATCAGTAAAGAAATAATTGTTGTTTTTTTGATAAAAATTACAAGGATTAATTAGTAAACTTCGCTATATCAATCTTTATTGAATCTGGTTTGGTTCTTGATTTGATTCTTTTCTATCTTGCAATTTTTTTTACTATTTTCAACAGTGCCTAACGAAAAATTTTGAAACTCAGAACTCACAACTAGAGTGTGATACTAATCTCAGAGTAATGCATCCACTGCAGTCCCTCTGTCCAGGCAAGTATCTATGAAAAACTGGTTCGTACGGAGCTTCGTTACTCGGATTGGTAGACGATGAATCCTCTATCTGGATGTTTTCCATGGCCGTAATAATGACCCCTTCAATGCTTAGTTCAGTACCTTCAGTCTCCATTTCCGCAGTGGCGGGAACTATATTTGTTCCATCAAAACCCTGCGTTTGTTGAAGTGCCTCTTGATCAGGCAGTAGTAGTGGCACTTGTTGAAGTGCTTCCTGAGGCAACAGTGGCATCTGTTGCAGCGCTTCGTGAGTTAATGCCGGCAGCATTTGTTGATACATTTCCTGAGGAAATAGCGGTGGTTGTTGATGAAGCGCTTCCTCATGAGTTAATGGCAGCGTTTGTTGTTGTGCTTCATGAGGAAATAGCGATGTTTGTTGATTGAGCGCTTCCTGAGTTAGTGGCACCAGCGTTTGTTGAAACGCATCCTGAGGAAATAGCGGTGTTTGTTGAAGTGCTTCCTGGGGCAACAGTGGTGGAGTTTGTTCAAGCACTTCCTGAGGCAATGATGGTGGCAGGTGTTGAAGCGCTTCCTGAGGTGATAATGGTAGTGGCGAAAGCACCGTTCCTTCCAGGAGATCAGGGTCCAGAGGTGATAGTGGCAGCGGCGAAAGCACCATTTCTTCAAGGAGATCAGGGTCCTGAGGCGATAATGGCAGCGGCGAAAGGGAACCGAGGAAACGAGACACATCTCCATCAGGATCATACTGTTCATTGGTAGGGTCCATGTTGGACGAAGTACGTAAGAGCAGGCACTGATCAGTCTTTGACACTTGGCAGCACAGTCGATGGAAGTAAGAGCGAAACAGAGCAGGGAAATGGCGGCGGGTTTAAATAATAAAGTGAAGTAAGTTAAGATGGGGCCAGGGGATCTGTACGGATGAAAAGTACGGACAGAGGAGTCTGTTGGTAACGACTTTTTGAATATGAAAAGGTGCTAACTGGAGTGTCCAGTTGGGTCAGGATTCCGTCTCATACACTGTTTAATACATAAATGGATAGATATGAAACGAAATAAAAAGTGAAGCAATAACGAGAAATTGGGCCCTTATTTGGGCTTCAATTTAACTCGATTTTATTTCGGCCTAGAGCAGAGGCTCAATTGATGGCCCATTGATTAGAGTTAACTTGATGAGCCAGATCCAAATTAGGCCATAGAGCCTAGCATAATTTTACATCGAAAATTTGGATTTCATAACTATATTAAATTTATAGAATTATTCAAGAGCATTTAAAAAATTCTGATGCAAATAGTTGCAAGGATGTTGCATACAATTTTTGGCAACTAACTTTAATGTAAATAATATTTATTTTTGTAATTCAAAATTTATATAATAAAATTTCATCCCATTAATCAGATTGTGAAGTTCATCAAGTACATAAAAACAAGAACAAATTAAACAATGGCTTATTCGATTAGACATAATCCTGTCGGCATGCAATGTAATATTTTATTATTTGCTTGATGACAATGCCGGAGACTCGGCTTGCTATATACAAATTAATTTGAGAGTGCTCTTTTTTAATTAAAAGAAATTAAAGCTTAAGATCGTTGTGCATGACCAGTATCAATTGATAACAGATTAGGAGAGTCGGCTTAATAATTTATATCAATCATTTTAATTTATGATCTAAGAGTCTGGTAAACTTTTCTGAGAAACAAGAAATCATCCTGTTTTATATCTTTTCACTAAACTAATAAAAGTATGAACATTGATTGATTGGAGGCATGGAGTTCGAGTTTCACCAATTTTATTTCAAACACCTAAGGGTGTCAATAGGTACGGAAGGATCGGATGAAAGTATTTTCATACACGTACATGTTACAAATTGTTTCTACTCGTACTCTACTCTTACCCGCTACAAATTATCTTACATGTACTCTATTCTTACCCGTTATGGTTGTCGGATAACGAAACCGTAGCGGATAAATAACGGGTAATACTAATATAATAATTATTTTTATTATTTATTAAATAAAATATTAAAATATATGCATTCATTTCACACATGTATAATACTTTATTGAAAATAAATTCTGATTATACTAAGCACAAGTAAACCAATTAAAGTACTTTTTTCAATGTTTATTAATATATATAATACTTTTTTTCTAATTATCCGATCGGGTAACGGGTATGAAATATGCTTTACCCGTACAATTACCTGTTTAGATAACGAAAAAAAAATCTTTATCGATACTCGTATCCGATAAGTTTACGAAAGAAAAAAATGTTGTTTGTACCCTGTTGTTTTTAACAGAAAGCTAAAGAGTCTGAGGGGATAAAATAATTGTGTATATTTGATCTTAATTTTACAGTGGTGATTTCTCTCTATTTATATTACAATTGTTCCAATGGCTAGAATAGTGTACCGTTGGTACCTTTTCTAATTAATGTTCTACCAACTCTATACAGTTGTACTTATCAATTCTTGAAATAATACAAATTATAATGGCCGCTTGATCAATGATGTACGACTGATATCTTGATCTTATTTCTCAACATACCCATCTTATCAGATACGGTAAGAGTCGGATAAAAGAAATAAAAGGGTGCCATTGACACCCCTACAAACACCCCATAATTTGCATTACTATTTCATTAAAGTGGGAAAATAAACAAAATTTGAATATCTTATATGTTACGAAGTATAAAACATGTAAATGAACAAATTACCCAACGATTTGTTTAGTACGCTTTCGCAGAAATAAAAACTTCGTGTATTTGAATTATTTTGAAAACAACGAACCGTTCACTTTCCAAGAAAAAGAAAAAGAAACAGGCGTTCACGTCGGTTTGACCTCAATAGCTGGTAGCCTGGTACTATTTGGGTTGCACGTTTACGTTATGCTGCACCTCATGATCATTTTACTTATCGTACCATAACATCCGTAAAAGTTGCAATATACATTCTAAAAGTTTATGTTTCCTCTAATGTTATATTTTGTTACAAAATTATACTAAAGTCTCTATGCTCAGATCAGGGGCTGTACACGATCCTACATACATTTTTTCTCAAGATTCGTGCATTATTTTAGATAGATACGCTAAAATATCCCCAATTCCATATTTAAATGTATAAAATTACTGACATTGAGGAGGCACAACTTTACTGAAAAATTAATTCCTGACGAACAACTTAACCAAAATCTCTCACCATAAATCTCTCACCATATATACAACTGAAAAACAATTCTAAGACCTCCAACCCCATTCACTCTCAGAAAAAAAAAAAAAACATGAAAGCCCTGCTGTTCTTATGTCTCCTCATCTCCTCAGCTGTCTTTGCATATGCTGAGTATGACACCACGGCGCCCGAGAATTCACCGCCGGTATCGCAGAACTCGGCAGTGATCCCGTTAGATCCTAATACAATGATCAAGGTCGTGATCGAGGGTGTCGTGTTATGCCAGGACTGCGGCACAGCTCGCGGCACCTGGTCCCTCTTCAACTCCAAACCCATTAAAGGTGCAAAGGTTAGCGTCACCTGTCGGGATTCCAAGAACAGGCCGGCTGGCTTTTATGCAGCAGAAACAGACAACAATGGGTATTTCTATTGTCCCTTTGACGTGAGTCGCTTCAACAATTATTTTGGCGGCGATCCCACCAAGGCTTGCTTCATTAGATTGCTCTCTTCCCCTGATCAAGGTTGCAATGCATTGACAAACATCAACTGGGGTATTGTCGGTGCTCCTGCGAGTTTTGCCGGTAAGTTGTTTACTGGTCCAGACTATACGACTGTGGTCCTTGAGGCGGGTGCACTCGCGTTCCGGCCAGGTTGGTGCCCCATTTCAGGCTAGTTCCAGTTGAACGAGTATATGCCATTATACCAATCAGAGGGTTTTGATGGCCTTTACTAAACGTTTTGTTTTTCTTTTCTTTTTTTCTTTGCATTTTATTTTTCTTGTCTGTGAAGTTGTATGAATGTGTTGTTCGTTGGAGTGTTTGTGCTTCTAAAATTATATTTTGCTGTGTAAGTGAAGAGGTCAAGCTCGACTATATGAGCTTTGGGAACTTAATATAATTAACGAATGTTTTGTTATCCTTGCAATTTGTTTTAATTTCATTAAATAAGTTAATTGACTATTACTAGTCCAACATGTGTGCTACTTTGGTCGGAAATGATTTTAGGAACAAACCCTGATCAAAATTTCTAATTGAGATTTACCACTGAACGCACACTTTTGCAATTATGAAACTTAATTTGGTTGAATTTTGTTTTTGTGACCCTTTCTGGCTTTCTTCATAGAAGGATTAATTCCAACCTCCGGAAGTATTAAATGAAGTATCAATTGGTACATTACTTTCAGATTCTTTCTTTTTTTTTCTCGTTTTGAGCACAAGAGAACTTTTATATAATTTGTTCTTAACCTCCGTTGAAATCATTAAACTGAAAAATCCGATGATCGCGTCACTTCTTAACCTTGGAAGGATTTTGTAACGGTGGAACAACTATAATTCTACTGTGTTCGACTGGATTTTGACGTTGGTTCTGCTATTAAGTTTAAAAAACAATCACAAGTTATTGAGTGTAAATTTGTGTTTCATTCTCGTAAAACATCTATCACTAAGTTGTGTGAAAGTAGTGAATTATCGTTATGAAGTTGTGTTGTGAAACTCTTTCTGATTAAATTTTAACATCAGCTGCCAGGAATAAATCACACATAAATATCTCAATAAGATACTCAATTACCCTTCCCTAGGTTCATACATTTCACACACTGCTATTCAATACACACAAAATGTCAAAAGCATTTTAGCAGACTGCAGGAGATACATATTTTTTTTTCTTTTTGGTTAATTATAATTCCTGAAGTTGCTTATCATTTTAAAGCAACAAGCAACATTATGGAAGTTAGCTATATATGATTCTGGAAAAGGGAGCTCACTTTGTGATACTACATTAATGTGGTACAGTTGAATCCATCAGCTTGTACCGCGTTTCTTCAACACCGGTAACTCCCATTTGGATCTCAATAATTGTGTGAAGTGGTACCTGGATGCATAAAAGATGCAAGACCAGATTATTTTCTCCCCCGTCTCAAGGTTAGCACTTCTCATGTTATACCGGTACGTACAAGTATTGGAATTACTAAGGGCTCAAAACAGGAGGCACAGGTGCCATTATGTCAGCAATACAGTTATACAGATTCCTACCAGTCCTAAATTGTTCATCAACCGTGCAATGTCATAATACAGGACAGGAAAGAAATGACACATGCTCTTTGTTCTTTTGAAAAGAACATTTATTTCATGCCACCTGCTTCCACTTAAAATCAAATCAAAGCACAAAACTATAAAAAAATATGCATAAAATGTAAGTTGAAACTTGTAGAAAAGGTACCTCAATGCCAGGAACTTCTCTCAATGGCCTATCCGCAAAATATGCATACAATGCTCTCAACACAGCCTATTTATGGCATTTCCAAATTAATTACTAAACTATTGACGATCAACAGGTTTCATCAAGATCTAGAAGTTTATTACTTGAAATAGAAGTGGGAAGGAGGTTCTAATTTATTTAGAAGTACCTGGTGAGATATGACTATCACTGGTGCACGTTGCCTTTCAAGCTCGATTATGACTGGCTCTAACCTTTACGTATATCAAACAAATGTAAAACACAAGAAAAATATACCATTTAGAAACTTCTGAAAAAAAGTATTTTTCTAACCTTTGGATGACATCAAGATAAGACTCTCCACGAGGATAGCGGTATCTCAGTTTATCCTTTTTACGGGACCTGCATTGTAAAACTAAGATCTTAAAAAGGCCTATTGGTAATTCTGTATACATGCCCCTAAATTCTGGTGATTTGGAAAGAGTCAAAGATTGGCTATTTTTAGTTAGGTCTTTAAGTAGAAGTACATACTCATATTCTTCAGGCATGTTCTTCTTGATCTCTTCATATGTCATGCCATCACATACTCCCGAATTTATCTCATCTAGTGCACGCCATTGTATCTACCAGTTTAATGAAACTAACATATCACCTCAAATGAACAAAAAGAAAAGGAAAAAATGAACTGGCGATGTTGCTAGATAGAGAGAGAGACCTTCGGGAAGCCAACAATTGGAGTTGCGGTCAAAATTGTTCTCTGGAGTGTGCTTGTCCATATCTTTGGTCCAGAAAAGAAAACAGTACACAACATAAGCAAAAACAGACTAAAGAGAACCAAGGAATAAAAAGAGGGCATTTAAGCACGAGAACGGAGTAGGTTCGATGCCCATCGGACCTACTTTTGGCTCCAATAGGCTCCAAGACTGTCCATGCGCTTTAAGATCCGTGTACACGAAAATTGAAGCGAGCATGTACGAATATTAAAGCGGAGCGCACAGATGTTAAGCTTGATCAGACGGTCCTGGAGCCCATTGAACCTAAAGTAGGTCCGATGAGCATCGGACCTACACTTCTATTCACGTCTAAAGCTTACAGCAATTTCACCATATGGAGAAGGTTGTGGCATTTCATTTAATCATCTTAATTCTACCCTATTATTATTTTGTTGTATTGTTCGTTTAAAATAAATGAGTACTCACAGAAGCGGTTTTTTCAGACTTCAGCCTTTTCTCAATAAAATTCGCCAGCTTCTTCGAGTAAAGTTCCCCAGCATCACTGTAAGTTTTTTAGTTTAGTACCATTTGGAAATGAAAATTGGAAAACTTAAAGATCAGAAGAAAAGATGAGCCTCAGCAAAGTAACAAGTACATTTTAGAACATAAAAAATATAAGCAAACAAAAGAGAACCTCAAGACTGTGTCCCCCCCAATCCTTCCTCTGACATTGTGTAAGCTCTCACCATGTCTCGTCAAAAGAATAGGCCGAGGTGCCAGATGTGCATTGACCTGGAAAAGGGTGAAAATAATCAATACAAAAAAAAGGCAGATTGAAACAGCTTTGAAGTAATGAAAAAGTTGCTTCATTGTTTTTCATTTTATACAGCAATTTTACCAAGAAAAAGACAATTCGCCCAGGAAGATAACCACTAATGTTGTTGACCTGAAATTAAATGAAAAATACATATTACGAAACATATTTAAAAAGTGATGCAGAATAAGCATAATATACGGAAAAAAAATAAAAAACGATACGTAAATTTTCCAAAATTACAAATGAGAGGGTATTGAACTACTATTCAGCAGATGGCAAAATAATGCCCAATTAGTACACTGATGAAGACAAAATCTTACTTGCAGCTGACCACCTTGACCACTGACCATGTCTATCATTTTAATGTACGAACCCTCTTCTACCGGTTCATATACCTACAAAAATGCTCATAAACCCACATGTTATCGAATATAAAGCCCAATATACAAGACCATACCCTTACATATGGAATGAGGCAGAAATAGATAACCTTTTGATAATGCACTAATCGTTCTTTGAAATCCCGCAACCCCGCTTCAAAATCTGGCCTGTGTAATAAATATACCGACTTTTTAGAATAGGGCATGAGTCGTATTATTTTCTTAAAGAGGTAATGATGCAAAATTTCTCACTCCTCAGCATAATCAGGGCTTTGTTGAATTTTTAGCCGAATATTCCTTTCAATTATCCTCTCATCATTACATATTGTTTCCAAAAATATAACCTAAACCATTTGAGAAGGGACCAAAATAAGTATCATTAAAAAGAACCTAACTCAGGACAGAAAAAGGAAACATTTTTTGATATATAAAGAATAAGTATACTACAATTATGAACCACAAGCGGAGATCATTACCTTGCATTTACCTTCCGCCATTTTCATGAGCATAAGTCTCCTCCTTTTAGTGCTGTTTGTTGCATCAAATATACCAACCTAAATCAAAAAAGATAAAAATAATAATTACAAAAAAAATAAATACTTATTATTTTAATACAATCATTAGTAGGGAATGGAATGGAATAGAAAGGAAGATTAACATATTAACCTCTTCATGTTTGGACGATTAATGAGAGAAAATAAATTTAACTTTCCTTTCCGTCTTATTTCTTATTTGGTTAATTATAGAAGGTTAATGAGAAATTCGGTGGCTGTTGTAGGTTTGTGACAAAGAAACTTGGATGAGAATTATATAGGTAAGATATAGGGTTGGGCATTTGTGCCATTTGAAACAAAATTTATTTCCATCCGTTACACACCAAATCGGGAGAGAAATCGATTCTATTGACTACAATCATGCGAGGTTAAATTTCCCCCCTACTGTACCCTTCACCTCCCAATAATTTTGTCAACCAAACACGATTCGAGGAAAAAATTCCTTTTATTTCCATTCCCTCCCTTCCTCTACTCTCCATCCAAACAAGGTGTAAAAAAAAATTACCTTACCACCATCGTGCATCCAGGCCAACATATCCTCCATTGCTAAAGCAGCCACCTAGGAAAGTTACCACCATGGATTGAAAAAAGAATTTAATACCCATTATATAAGAGAGATAAAATGAAAATTCTAGGATGGAAAATAAACAGTGCAAGATCTTAACATACTAAAATTTTGTCAACTATAATTACAAAAAGACAGCACGATAATTATCAAAACTAAATTAATGAATGAAATAATAGTATGCTTACTATTTTGAATATCACAAGGATGGTTAATAACTGGACTAGAATATGACATACAAAATGGAGAAAAACAGTGCAGTTACCTCATTTCGTGCCTCCATGCCATCAGGATTATCAGCACGGAAGAAATCCGCTGACTGAGCAATAAAAAGCTCAAATATTTATTACAAGAATTTCAACAATTAACTGTGCATAAGTTGTGTACAAAAAAAAGAAAAAAGATTAACTGAATACCTGATTAGTTCCATGCTTGAGCCGACGATACTGAAAAAAGTGAAATTACAAAGTTATAAAGTTGACAAATTAAGGTACTAACATCTTACCAGCGAGTTGCTACAGATTTTTATTTTACATGAATCCAGTGAAGAATATCCGCACCTTACCAACATTAAAATGCTTTGTTTCATGGCCCAACCACCTGAGATATCTTGTCAGTTTAGCTGCTGTGAACGTTTTTCCTCGTGCTGGCAAACCCACCTAAATTTTGCATGAATTTTTTTAAATAATAAGAACAAAGTCATCAACGGACAGCCTCAAAAAGGAAAAGACAAAATTAATATAAGGATGGAAATTTTCCAAAGAGTCCATGCATCAATGTGAAACTGCAGAAGGTCCCTCTTTTCTCTTTATTCTCCAAAAACCCTTATATTAAGAACATCAAGTTCTGCTCCTATGCAAACACAGGGCAATATGGACTGAATCTAATAAATTTCAAAATGAACTTAACTTCGTGAAAGTACAGTCAGTAAAGCTCCAAATAGTAGATAAAAAGCATGACATTTCAATTATAATTTCTTACCAAAAGTAGTTGCCTTTTGTAAGTTACGAAGGGAGTGGCCCTTTCAGAAGTTTCTTGACAATGGAATTATGCACATTGCAAATTTTCTGAATAAATTTTCCATGATAAAAAAAAGTACCAGAACAATCGCCAATCGACGGTCCTCCTTGGGTGCATGCATTCTATCTGCTACAGCAGCTGCTGCTACAGCTCCTGCCGCCTCAGGCATAGTCTGTTTTTATTTTTTTCAAAAGAGTAATAAGTACATGTTGATAAAGTGATTGAAAGAGAAAAAATAAAAAATAAACTATGGGTAAAATGACTGTAACAAAAACACCTTAGACTCATGATCCAAGTTGAGATTGGTTGTCAGAGTGGTTGCACTAGCTGATTTGACAAGACGAGGAGACCCCACTCCTCTATCTACAAATAAACCCTTTTGCCCTTCTTTGTTTTGAAGTGAAGAGAAGGTGCCAACTGATTTTGACTCCATCATTGTCGAAGGAGAAAACAGCCTTGTTTGATCAACCTCACTTTCCTGGAAAAAATTAATATAAAACATATAATCTAGATAAGGCTGTCGTTCTAATTCCAGTACACATGAGACTGCCAATGAGGTACCATTGCAGAAATGTCTATGGCTAGCTTAATGTGTGTTATTGTGGGCTTTTGATAGAATCTGTGGAAAACATTACAGTACTTTTTCCATTTTCCTTTGCTTTTTATGAATTTTCCTATTGCTTTTTATGTTTTTGTGGGGTATACATTATTCTAGCAGATCTGACTGTAATATTATATGGTATGTCCCAGGTTCATAATGGTTATGACAAACTGGAACTGACAAATATGGTACCAAATCCTAAGATCTGAACCATAACTTCGACATTTAGAGTAAATCTGAAGAACTAATGCTGAGACAGTTACTTAGTACTGCATGTGCTAACAGTACAAATATAACTTGCCTCAATGTTTGCACTACCTTGATGTAGTTGTCAATGTCAATGGTATATGAATTGCTGTTGATTGCACTGTTCGAATTATCGGAACTAAACATCGGTACTTCACTTTTCCACTGATTTCCAATTTGAAAGAGAGACTTTGGGTTTTCAGCTCTGTTAGCCATATAACCGGTGCCAGATGCACTTGGTGCTGGAATTATGTAGTGCTCCAAATCAAGTTCCAAGTGATGGCCTGATCCATCCTGATCCATATTTATCAATTATTAGTAATTGCTATACTTTTTTAAATCATGAATACATTTTCCAGATTTTCACTGAAAAAAATAGTATTTCTTTTTCTTTTTCTTCTCTTTTTTTTTTCTTTTCTGTTTTTTTACTTGAGGTGTCAACAGGTTGAGTAGGGTTCAACTCGGCTCAGAAATATTTTTTGTTATCCATATGCAGATTGAACCTGATCGAACCTCCCACAGGTCAGAATATGCTTTGAACCAGGCAATAAAGTTTATATATATATATACTTTTTTACTTATTACTTATTGATAGTTTCTTTTCAAGTTTGTTCTTACATTTCTGTCGTAGTTGTACCTGTCATGCATCATCAGACACATGCAACATTGACAGTATTATATCACCCTGTATCAGTCATGCAAAGACTTGTACAATGGCCCATATCAGGCAGTACCAGTAACAGTCGTTGCAACCAGTACTGCTACCATATCAAATAACAGCGACATATTGTTACCGCTACTAGCACTCTGTTAACAGTACAGTCATGCAGCAAAATGCTATATGCCCACTTGCGGGCACCTATGCAATATCTACCTAACAGTAACTGGTACCAGACCACCGGTACTAGTTTAACATTGGACTTACCGATACTAATGACCAGTATGGCAAAAGAACAAAAATAAAAATAAAAACAGTATGGTTCAAAAGATTAAACAAACAACCTCAACAGCTCCATCTGGTGCCACATTGATACTGACATCTGGAATACCACGCACCCGAGATGGCTGAAGGTTTTCCCGGTACGCACGCCAGCTAGCAGCAAGATCCAGAGGAGAGACAATGTCAGCCTTAATGAAAACCTGGCACTCCAGCACCTCTTCCTCTCCATTTAACTTGAATAGTGCAGGTTTTGCATCACCTTCCAGCAAACCTCCAGTTAATAGCCTAATTGGCCCCTCCTCTACTACACATGGGCTGATGCCATACTTTGGTTTTAGTAGAAACTTGAAATCTAATGTTTCTGAAACCATAAATGAAAAGAAAAAAAAAAGGAACAAATAAATGTGGAACTATTTAGGTTATGCATGCTAACATGGGTGTCAGATGTAATATTCCTATTTTATTAATTATATTGGATGACTAAATCCAATTTTTAAACTCAAGCCACTATAAAATTAGAACTTGTAAGAATTTGAGCCAACCCTGAAAAACACCGCACCCAGCCTGAGAATGGTTCGACCAAATTATTATGAAAGTTAAGGACTCAAAACTCAAATAAACGGAACCCAAAGAAACTGGAACCTGATCAACCTGCAAAACTGATTTGGAGCAAACCAGACCAAACCTGAAAAGAAACTAACCCAAACAAAAGCAGCCCCAAATCTGCAGGACCTGAAATCTGACAGCCCCTACACAAGAAGTGCTCAGTCACCTATTCCCGAGAGCAAGAAACCCAATGTGCCACTATCATCCAAGACCTGTCATGGCACTTGATCATGGCAATTGGCAGGACCCCGCTATAACTCTGGTAGACCCTTTGCAGCACAGGGACACATAAGGTTCGATGATTAGCCTACCAAAGATTGTCCTCCTGTAGTACTTAGACGGGAACCATTCCCCCTTCCATTCCTTTAAAATGCTCCATATTATGCCCTTTAGTTGACCTTTACAAAGGACAACAAACTGACTTACAATGTTCCTCATTCACTGTTTCACAGCTTCAGCCTTTAGATGACGAAGTCGACAAGGACTTGAGGATGGACTTGGCAAGCAGTTGAGTTCATACAGGAGGACCTATCAGACTCAACAAAACAAAATTACAACTCCACAAACAAATTTTGTCGGCACAATAACCCGAAACAACCAAATTTCTACCCAACTGACCTAAACAACCCAAGTAATTGAGGCCCTAAACGACCAGAACCCAAAACTGAAACCTGAAACAACCAAAAAACCAAAACAAAAAAAATGAACCCGAAAGAGCCTGAACAAAACCTGGATTCACAATAAAACTAAAATTGAATACTAATCCAGTAGCCCAAAAATCATTCAGACTGAAGTTGACCACCCACTTGTTTGCAACCTCTAGATAATACACTTAAGAACTTTCTGAAATCAGCAAGGAGAGAATAAATATTAAGATGGTTATTTAATTATTTTAACTGCTCTTTTAAAAATAAATCAAGAACTACTAGGATAGGATTGGTATATAACAAACAAATAAACACAATGCTAATTTGAGGCGAAACTTAACTAAACCAACTGTAATTGAAAATATTCTTATGGGTTAAACAAAAATAATAATAAATAAAAGTCAGACAATGGGAAACCAAACTGCAAGGTTTGCAAGATTATACCATGATCAGGAGGCACTACAAAACTGAGCTCCCACATAGAAGCCAGCTCTCTCTCCATCGAAAGCTTCATTATTTAAGATAAAAAAAATTATAAAAAATCTGTTAATAATAAAATAATAGTTTTCTCTATCTTACAAATTACTACCTCGGACAGCAAGTTTAGATGGCAAAATCTAAAAAGTGACAGGCATGGCTTTATTTCATAGGATTAGTGCATTACGCCATTACATTACTACTTGCCTGTTTGGACACGTAACGATCTTCAACAGTAGCACCAAAAGAAAGTTGATATCTTAATCTTTGCATGTTTGCTGAACCTTTCCTATTTTGTGGGCTCATATTTCATTTCCTCTCATAGAACGGGTGCTGATATTAACACAATAACATTTTATATTAACACAACAATTTCAAATTTTTAAATTTTATAGACAATTTTGCCCTCCATATATATTTCTCTTAAGTGCTATTTTTGATACAGGTGATTATGTAATCTTCTAGCATGAGGTTCATTTATAAATTACTATATATTCTTCATTGTTAGATCTTCATCTAATTTGAAATAACAACAAAAAAGGAATATTAACCCATACATCTATGTTGTACTGTACATTAATGATTTTAACATTCGTTAAACATGTATGTCGGTCCTTTTTGTTTCAATATATTTAGTTGGTATGAGAAATATAAAAACAAATTTTACTACATGATATATTATTTTTTGTTTAACAAATTCAAATTGATTTGTTTATTTTTAATAACTGCATATACAAATTCAAAATAACACACCACTTAAAAAATTGCAATAAAAGCATAAATTAATTATTACTGCTAAGCAAATCTTATGCTTTAATAACATAGAGAGAAAAAATTATAATTTATCCTTTTCTCAACTCAACAATGGAGCTAATTATATTCAAAATAATGTTGAGAGTAGTAGAATGGACTCTTTAGTTCCTTAATTTATGTTGAGGTAAAAAAATAATTATTTCTAGTATTTATTTCTTCATATTAATGACTATTTGTTATTTGTTTTAACTTACCCCTAAAACATTTCAATTTCAAAAAAGTGAAAATAATAAATTAAAAAGCTCATTCTTTACAAATGGAAAAATCATTCCATCAAACAACTCCGTTAGATAATACTTTGTGTCAGTGTGAAGTGTATTTTCAGTTAATAGAGTTTCTAGTATCTTTTTTATTGAATCATGATAATATATCATGGATGTAGTTTGTACCATTTTTTTTTCTAAATTCAACAATGGAAAATTTGTACATAACATCTAATGCATAATCAATAAAAGTGAGAAAAATAGAACGACATGTGATGTAAGAAATAAAGTATATATTTAATGTTACAAATTCGACTAAGTCCACTAAAGTCACTAAAAAGAAAACTTGTTTTTATCTATTCTTTTTTACTACAAGAAATGATTGCTTAAATTTTTGTTGCTATACTTCTCAAATTTGAAAAATGAAACATTCCCTTAAAGATTTTACTAAAGTACTAGACGTTTAGTTATGGAAATAAAATAAATAATCATTGATCTTTAATATAAAGAAAGTTCATCCTAAAATAGATATGGTATCTAGAGAGAATTGAAAGACATATTTGTCCAGACAAGTAAAAAATTTGAATTTGTTGTGTTAATAAAAAAATTTATTGTGTCAATATCATCACCCGAAACATTCTATCACTAAAATCGGCCAACTTAAAAACACCCAAAAGGGAAATTGCACTAAATACAGTGTCCAAATTAGAACCAAAAGATTACATACTGCTTTGGATGGATCCCAAGAGCCAATGATACGCTCGGAGCCATACACATGGGGCACGAGGTCTCCTTTTATTCTGAAATTTTCCATCTTTAGTGATACGTACAGTTGGGCCCCGCCTTCTCTGTACGACCCACCATGGCTAGAGTCCGTACTCCTCGACATAGTCGTCCCCATTGTTGCCTAGAGAGAGAGAGGGAAGTAAAATTGGACTAGTGAGAGGGAGAACTAGAGGTTTGTATCAGTATTTTGGAGTCTATATATAAGAGAGGTAGACGAGAGAAAAGATTCGAACGGTGGAGAGAAGGCTGGGGTCGGGTAATAATCTGATGGAGAGAATACAATACGGAAACTTATCCTTCTGTACACATATTAGCCACGTGGAGAGATAAGCGGGTTAAATTTAAGGCAAATTCTTCTATGATGTAAGATTCTATTTGTAAAATAAGTATATTTTTATTTTCAAAGTTCAAACAGTCGATCCGACTGTTCAACATTATCTTCATATTAAAATGTACTTGGAGGTCAAATTTTATATTTTTTTGAATTTTTTTACTATTTATTAAGATGGGTACAAAAGTCAATGGTTTGAATTTGACTAGTTTTGTAAAATACTTAATAAATAGTAAAAAAATTCAAAAAAAATATAAAATTTGACCTTCTTGTACATTTTAATATGGAGATAATGTTGAACGGTCGGATCGACTGTTTGAACTTTGAAAATGAAAATATGCTCATTTTACAAATAGGTCCTTACATCCATAGAAGCATCCCTCTAAATTTAATCCTTGACTGACCCGTTACAGATAATTTTAAAATCGAGGCTCACTATAGCGAGGGAAGCGTATCAAAGGATGAAAGCGACTCGAGTCGGAGTGTATGGGTAAGAGCAGCGAGAAGAGGATAGATCCTGCTCCGGTTATGCACTTCGACGGCACCAACCTCTGTGGCCATATGTGAAGTTGAGCTCTGACCATGGGTTTCTCTCTGTATTTTCGTCGCCACAGGCCGTAGACAGCCAGGCACTTTAAATGTAGCATGTTACTCGACTCTCGATCGTTGGGTGCGGTAAAGGGATAGGATAACTTTCAACCAGCCGAAATAAATTTTTTTGGAGGTCTACTTGCAAAAACGGTCGATGCAAATTTCATTTACGCGGTTTCTGATGCTTTGGAATTTGTACGTCTTACTTTCTAGTTTACTTATCCTATTGGATTTATGGGGCTTGCTTCGTATGGTTGGGCTTTTTTAATGAACCGCCAACCTTGTTAGTAATTTTGCACAACGCCATTGCTTCAGCCCATCAGCCTTCAAATGCCACAAAAAAGGAAACGTAGTAATGATGGAACTTATTCTAATTAAACTTGTTAGTAAAATCATCAGAATAAGTTCCATATGCGGCCTAGATATAATTAACGGGTTCACAATTTATTGTGAAAGAGAAAAAAAAAGAATGTAATAATGAACTTGTTAGAAAAGAAGAGATGAAAAAACTAATGTAGAGTGATTGTAATTGGAAAAAAAATATATATGAATCTCTTCTTGCATGGATAATTAACAGGTCCACAATTTATTGTGAAAGATAAAATAAAGAGAATGTAGTAATGACTTTGTTAGTGAAGAAGAGATAAGGAAACTGATGTAGAGTGATTGCAATTGGAAAGAAAATATATGTGGACAGAATTGAGGAGTGATCCACATATATTTTCTTTCCAATTACAATCATTTTTTTTTAAAGCTTGGTAGGTGCTACCGAGTGCTTTTCAATTGCAATCACTCTACATCAGTTTCATTATCTCTTCTTCCTTAAAAAAATCATTACCACATTCTATTTCTTTTCTCTTTCACAATAAATTGTGGACCCGTTAATTATATCCAAATCACACATGGAACTTATTTTGATGGTTTCACTAATCACTCTCCAATGTATTTAATTTTTCACGTGTCCACATATATTTTCTTTCCAATTGCAATTACTCTCCATCAGTTTCCTCATCTCTTCTTCCCTAACAAAATCATGCTACATTCTCATTCTTTTCTCTTTCGCAATAAATTGTGGACCCATATTATGATGGTTTCACTAATCACTCTCCAATGTCTTTAATGTTCTACGTGTCACATATATTTTATTTCCAATTACAATCACTCTACATCAGTTTCATCATCATCTTCTTCTCTAACAAAATCATTATCACATTCTCTTTCTTTTCTCTTTCACAATAAATTATAGACTCGTTAATATTCAGGCCACAGATGAAACTTATTATGATGGTTTTACGAATCACTCTTCAATGCCTTCAATCTTCCATATCCTTTTAACTGGTATAATTTTATCCAGACCACAGATAGAACTTAATCTAATGATTTCACTAATTGAATGTTAATTTGTTGAATACTCCTAATATACGAATCACCTACCAAAACTGTTAAAATGTTAATTCATGCCACAAGAACAACACCCTTCACATCTACGAGAGAAACACCAGTAGTTAATTAATATAATAAACTATATATAATTTCTACAACAAATTAAAAAAACTTGCTATTCTTATCTACAGATCTAATAATTACTGCCGCGTCTATTAGTAAAAAATAAAGGGGGCAGTGTACGTCCACAATATAACAAGAGTTATGATGCAGATAATATACAAATTCGATCTCCTAACATAGGAGTAAGAGACCACTTGGATTTAGACATGCATAAGTATCATTGCTTATTCCCGTTTTTTTTTTTTTTTTTTTTTGTCATTCTCATCGACACTGACATGTATAGAGGTTCGTCGAAAAAAATAATAAATCATGCATTTAGTAAAATTTGAATGATTTTTTTTTCCGATGAACAAAATCACTATATTAAAACATAATGTTAGAATCACTCATTTAAATATTTGACGATTTTTCTTATATTTTAGAACGATTATTTTTTATTGATTTTATTATCTAATTGCATGCATTTAGATTATTACAGAAATTTACAAATATGAGATAAGAGAGATGTATTCTAGTCAAGTTATCTCATTTCGTAGTTAGAAAAAAAATAGTCTAAATGAATTCATGTGTTCACTCATGAATATTGAACGGATGGTTCAATTTTAGACTGTTGTCAAACTTTTAAAATCCGAAATATTTATATTATCTGGTATAGATAAATAATATTCTACAGGAAATAAATTAAATAAATAAAACAACCGATAAAAAAACATAACTTATTTTCGAAATAATTTCTTTTCAGAAAAAACATGATTCTGCTTTTCTTATGTTCGAGTCGTCCAATCTTAGAGCAGATAGATCTGACTCATTAAAGCTTCTTCTGAACGATGTCATTAGATGGATGAATGGATCTGGTTCATGTGTTTTAAATCAAATAGTTTAAATAAAATAAATATAATCTAACAATTTTGTTAAACAATATGGAATTTTTATCCTCTGTTCGCATTAAAGCCTCCACTACATATCTGACTGTTGCAACTTTATCCCACAATGTGGCAAAGGGAAAATTACATAATCATCTCTAACTTGTGAAATACAATTACCTCGGAGCCAATAATTGAATGTTAAAATAAAGATTTCAATAATCTGTCAATTATCAGAATTCAAATTATAAAATGTTACCAAAATAATACTTAAATTGATATTTGTCTTTTGTTTTATAAAATAAGTAGAGACTTCATCTCTATTGTTCGTAATCAAAATATATTTCAAGAAACAATAATCTAGTAACAAATGACAACACTCTTCGTGTGAGAGATCATGGGTTCAAAATTTGAATGAGAAATTTTTTATGGCCATTAAATAAAAATTAATAAACTAGACATCCATCTTTCTTATAAAAAAATAATAATTTAGGAAATAAAAAGAATGTTTATACTTTCTAGTTGTTGGGATTTTAGGCCCAAATGCGGCCTTGGCCCATTTTCCTTTTCTTATATCTTTCTTGGTGACCTAACTCTTGAGTTAGTGGTGGCTGCTCATCTTCTTGTGCAAGACAGAAAGAGAGAAAGAGAGAGAGGGTGAGTGATTGTTTGTACTAACAATTGGAACACTCTTGTAATCTCTTGTTTAATAGTGAAGTTTGTTGGTCGTTTACCTCCCAGTAGAAGGGTTTTGTTACCATCTAATATATGTGTTTGCTTTCTCTTGTGTGTTTTTTGGACTCGATCTATCCTGCGGTAACATATCTATAGATAGATTCTAATCTTGGAAGGATTTTGTTACTGTAGACCTACAGTACTATCTACAGTGAGAATGACATATTGGTCCCACTATTCAGTCCAATAACTATCCCTCTTATTTCTCTCTTTTGAACAACCTTTCCATTTCTCTTTTCTCCAGAATATTCTACGTTCTTCCTTCCAGCAGCTCAATACCTCTTCATCATCTCTATTTTCTCTTTCCGACAACCAAATCGTTGAAATCTCTATTTTCTCTCTTTCTTCCAGCGATTTCCTACAACCTCTTCATCAGCTCACTATTCCACTCGCTCTCGCTGTCTTGCTCTTCAAGGACGCTCTTTCTCTCACTGCGATTTCTTACAAGTTTGAAGCAGGTTCTCCATTTTACTCTTTTTTACTTTTCCCGTCTTCTTTTCTTACGATTTTGCTCTCTCTGTCTTCGATTACTGTTCATGCGTTGTTCATCTCTAAATTGGCATTGTTTGTGAAATTGGAAACCCTAATTGTTAAACCCCAATTATTAAACCCCAATTATCTGTCAATTATTAAACCCCAATTATTAAACCACAGTTATCTGTCAATGGCTCAATACAATGCCTACAGTACAACAGCCATATATTTTACTTTTGTATTTAATCTTTCTTGAGCGAGGCAGAGGGGGTTCTAAATTGGGGCATTTTAGTATCAATCATATTTAAATGGAAAAGTTTGCTTCATATGTATGAATTGGTGCTAGCACAGGCATCAATTGTATTTCAGTGATCTTGCAGTTGTATAGGCGCAGATTTTTCAGGGGTATGCCTTTTTCTTTTTCTTTTTGGGTTGCTTACTTTTGTTAGTATTATATAGGTGGTACTGAAGCAAATGATTCTTATGCAGGTATATGAGTTGTTCCCTCCATCTAGGGGCTTAGAGCTTACCTGGTCATCAATGGTAAAAATTAGCCAATCTCTTTACCGTGAGGCTCTTGGAACTGACCCATTTAGACCTGCTCAATAGCCATATATTTGTATCATGAAAAAACTTACTATTTTTGTTAGCGTTGGGGTTTATCCATTATGTTTATATTTTTCAGATGATGAAATAGATTTCTGTCGATTGATTATATAAATTTGTATGCATTAACATCAATTATTTTCAGGTCAAGCATGTTTTCTTTTAGTTTCCTTCATTAGCAGAGCTACTTGGATATTTAGGTCGAACATCACTCATCTGTGTGAGTGGTTGTACTCAAAGGTACCTTTGTACATGTTTTGTTGCAATTGGTCAAACCAAAATTTTCTTTGGTCATTTGCTTATTTTTAACTCCCTAAATTTGTTCATCATATTTTGCCCTACAGACTAATTATTTACTTTGCCAATTGCTTTGAATTAGTCTCAACTTAAGCATCATGTTAAAATCAAACTAGAATTATCTTAAATCAGTTCATATGTTTTGAAAAATGAATTTGCTTATTTTTTTAGCTGTGGGGAAAGAGTTTTCCAAACTCCGTATCTTCATTTAATAACATTCTTTCTTTAAATACAAAGATGAAAACCAATAAATTCCATGCAGAATTTATAATCTAAATGCTCGATTACTTTCCCTCAACATCAATCACGGGGCCAATAAAAAATAGCAGCTCTTCATTTGTTGTAGCTGGCCTTTACTCCCCTCTACTATCTTAGTGGGATTTCTAAAATCTATTGGCCGATTGAATCACCATATGTTTAATTTTTCATCGGACTTTATTTAATTTTCTTATTCTATATTTTATATTGGATTGAATCACCATATGTTTATCTATTTAGGGTTTAAAGAGAAAGAAGGAAGCTCCTGCTTTGAGCAAAAGCAAACAAAGGAAACTAAGAACTTTGGAGGTCTGTTTGTGTTTGATATTGTATTTGGCATGGGACTTTAATTAGTTTTTCTTATTTAACATTTTATATTTGATTGAATCACCATCTGTTTATGTGTATCTATTCATGGTTTAAACTTTAAAGAGAAAGAAAGAAGCTCCTACTTTTGAGCAAAAACAAGCAAAAAATTAAGAAAATTGGACGTTTGTTTGTGCTTCATATTGTATTAGTAAAGCTTTTGGTTCCATATCTTTGCTCAGGTATTCCATTTGACGGATCTTTTGTTTACTTCTTTCTTTCCTCTTTTTTTTTGTTCAGAAGAAGCAACAGAAGCCATAGGATGCTAATTAAGAAACCAAAAGAGGCTGAGAAGACAAGTAGAAACGATAATAAAAAGGTGGTTACCTGAGAAGATGGGAAAAGCAAGGAGAGCAGCACTAAGAAGGACATTGAGGAAACATCACCCAGAGAAGGACAGTGGTTGACAAGGAACTGCTACAGGTAACTATTTTATTATGGCTTACACAATTCTGGATAAAAAAAATTGTATGTTCTTTAATTCATTGATAATTGTTGGATTGGACTTTGTATATGGTGAAATCCCTTTTCTTGCTCTCTTTTTCTTTTTTTTTTCTATCTTGGACGAACTTGGAAAATTATTAATGACAGGGGTACTTATGGAAATTGTGTTGTTTTTCATGCCTTAAACCTAATTGATTCGAGGGGTGTTAGGAATTTAATCCAGTTTAATGTTGGGATGGATTTAATAAAATGTACTGGGACTTGATATTAACATTGTTATATTATTGCTTGATGCATAAATATGAAATAGCATGATTTCAGAAACCATTTCATTACAGTTTATTATTTTCTTGAGAAAATATGGATCAATTTGAGAAATAAAATGATTTCTCTTTTCTCAAGCTTCGAAAAACCAGCACAGCACTCCATCCACATTAGCTGCTCATTGTTGCATACTGGTTCAGTTTTGAAAGGGTTTTTCTACATTGTCATTAAAAACAAAATTTATTCTAAATTATACAATTTAAATCATACTTGCTTCATTAAGCCTCAACACTGCAACTTTTTTTTTGTTTAGTAATTTTAGTTGTGTGCTTGATTGCAATCAAATTGAAGAAAATTAGGAGTATAGATTTGGAATTGAGGATATATAAGAGTAGAGAAGTATGCTACGATGGTTTCTGATCACTGGTACCAGTTTGATACCAGCCAGTTTTTATCATCTGGTATGGTGTACCAACTGGTACCAGTTTTTGTCTTCAGTCATTTGGTACACAGTACCAGTAAGCTAAAGTGTATGCTAATACAGGTATACACTTAGTGTTGCATGCGCTAGGCTCGACCTTTGCTACAAGCCTATGAAATTGGATTTTACCACAATTGAAATGCATTTTTTATATTTTATTTATGAAATGCACAGGTTCTGTTGGTGTTGGGACATTGTTGTAGTTCTGATTTTCAAGAAGTTGATAACTTAGGTTAGACACAATTTTTGTTCAATATGTAAACTAATATTTATATGACATGGACATATGGTACAGTTTGTTTTTTTTTCAATTATATTACCAACAACTTATACAACATATCTTAAACCACTGCCGAAGCAAAGCGAGGCATTTTGCTAGTTTTGTCTATTTTGGTATATTTGGTTGTATGCAAGATTGTATTTGTCTCTAACTTCTCGATTCTGGTTGGTGTACGAATTATTGGGTCCCTTGCGGGTTTCTTGTAGTTGGTACGGGGTGTATCGGTATTCCGCATTTCTAAATTAACCCAACAAGTGGTATCGGAACTAGTTATTTGGTACGGTTCCAATATGAACAAGAATATGGCAAATCCTTATATTGTATCTGTATTAGGGATCGAGAAATTTGACGGGAGACAAAATTTTGCATTGTGGCAAGGTTCAGTCCGAGATGCCCTTGTGCTTCAGGGTTTGGACGATGCATTGAATGATACCAAACCAAAGGACATGGAGGAAAACAAGTGAAAAACAATGTGTGGCAAATCCCTTAGTACAGTCCGGTTTTGTTTGTCGGATGAAGTCAAGCCCCCACTAGTACAAAAAACCCCTTCACCGACCCTCAACCACCGACTGTTTTAATATGTAACAGTCGGTGTAGAGATTGCTTGCTAAAATCGTAAATAAGTTCTCAACACTAGCTGTTATTAACAAACAACCGTCAGTGAACCAACACCGACTGTTTTTGTTAAACAATAGTCGGTGTTGAGCGGTAACCAACATTGACTGTTTTTTAAGAAAAATCGTCGGTGTTGCTCCTTGTTGCGTGTCATAAAATACCTAGGTTAACGTCGGGTTTTCTGGAACCGTCGGTGTTGGTTCATTTTGTTGAGTATTTTAGATATAGGAATTTGGTACTCTTTTTGCCTTTAATATTTATAAACCTTCGTACTCAATTAATAGGTTAGTTGCAAGCGCACAACCTATCGATCGTAGTATTTAGGTGTCGATCCGCAAGGAGATAGGGAAATACTAATTTCTAATAAAGAAAACTACTTCTAAACCAAACAATAAAAGTAAAGGGGGGTTTTGTGTAAAATCGTTGTTTGAAGGAAAATTAAAGTAATTAAAAGTTCGTAACAAAAAGCAATAAAATCGGGTGACAATCAAGTTTGAGAAGTCTAGGGATATTCGGTCCACAATCCCTTGCTAATTTTATCTACTTGGTTTGTTTAAATTCATGTTTGATTATGACGAGGTTTCTAACTTAAGTTAGCCTTTGGAACAAATATTAATACGAATACTTTGGGTGGACGGATTAATGTGCCTCGAATTCTAGGGCTGTCACTAACCTAGAGGGATATTTAATCACGTGCTTCAAAGTATATATCGATATTTGTTCTAAGGTGTCCTAATTAGGTTTTGACTTCACCGCTAAGTCCTTCACCAAACCATAATCTTAATTTCTATATTTCCAGATTTGAATATCAAAGTACGGTCGCTTCTAATCCAAATCCTAAGGTATTTGCAATCACAATTTATACTATCTATATAATCCTAATCTACTTTTAATCAAGAAGACTTAAGCGGGACAACTACAATTCAAGAACAACAAGTTGCACTATCCTATATGATCCTAATCTACTTTGGGTCTCAAAGATCAAAGCGGGACGACTACAATTCAAGCACAAATCATGGAATATCGCAAATAATAAATCACAGAAATTAACATCAAATCAAACAATCATAATAAAAACTAAAATCCGAGTAAAATAGAATTAAACAAGTTCATGCTACATGACCTAAACCCCTAGAGAGAAACTAGCCTCTCATGGAGAAGCAAGTATCCACAAGAAAATACAAGATAAACATGGTAAAAACTAAGAAAATACGTAAGAGAAAATAATACAACCAATCTCTTAGTTCCTGCCCAAGTTCTTCCCTTGTCGCTCAAGCAAAACCTCGACTTCTTCCTTCTCTTCCTTCGCAACTTTGATCACCGCCGGAAAGTGGAGCAGAATAACTTCAATTGAGCAATGATGAGCAGTGATGATTTCTCCTGTGGTCTCCTTAGCCTTATATAATATTTTCTGAACTTGGAGATCAAGTCGTTTTATTTTCGGCGCCCACTAACTTAGTCATTTTCTGAACTTGGGGATCAAGTTGCTATATTTTCAGCACCCACTAAGCCTACTAACTTCTATATTTCTAATTCTGTGATTATGAACTTGGAGACCAAGTTATTCTAATTTTGGCGCCCACTAAGCCCACTAACTTTCCATATTTAGCAGTTTTTCAGGCTGATGCGGCCATTGATGCGACTTTACAGAATTATGCATTCCGAATTTGGATTTGTTTCCTTCATGAAATTTGTAGATCCCTTTGTCCTGGTTCTGTCAAGCTTTGAATCACCCAAATCGGAGTTCGTATGACCAAGATATGGCCAAAATACGAACTGTGTGTCGCTGAGTGCGGATTGAGTGCGGCCCGAGTGCGTCCGCACTGCGCTCGGACTTTTCTGTTTTCTGTGTCTGATGGCTGAGTGCGTCCGCACTCTGGGTCAGTGCGTCCGCACTGGGCTCAGTTTTCTCTGTGTTGTGCTCTGAATTTCTGAACTTCAAATGGGCATAACTCATGATCCGTAACTCCGTTTTCAGTGTTCTACCACTTTTCGGAAAGCTTGCGAGAAGATCTACATTTGCTCCATTTCTTGTAACTTAAATAGACTTTGGAAGTAACTTGATTCTTGGATATATTTCATTCTATTATCTACTAAAATACAAGATATTTGGTGTTTTTATGTAGTAAAAATCAGACCGAACATGTATATAATTTAGACCTATCACATTTACTGACCGTTTGTTTTTGGAACCGTCGGTGATTTTTGTTTCCTTTTTATATTCTAAAGAACTTTCCTTTTCCCAGTCTCTTTCTATCAGCCGCTTGTAAATTTAATTTCGCTCTTCAGAGAGGTTCGTGGATGGGGAGATCTGAACTATCACCGTGAAAGTTGTTCTATTCAGGTAGCTTCGTGTAACTATTTCTCCCTTCTAACTATTTCAGATTTCTCTTCTAACTATTGTTTTCGCCGTGTGGAAGTACTTCGCTCATTTCCCTTCAAACTTTTTATGAATTATTCTATTCAGGTAGCTTCTTTCAGGAGACTTGCTGTTAGTTTAGTGATAAGGCACACAATACTGCAATTGATAAGGCCAGGTATGCTGCCTCCTTGGATTGCCGTCTGAAAAACTAAACCCTAAATCAGCATCGATCTAGCTAGAATTGTTTTGTTAAGAAACTTAAATTGACGCTTATACTTTGAATTCATGATGCATGCATTTATATTATTACAACATATGCTCCTTTTTATACTAATGATAATGAATAATAATAGTTGTTGTTTTGTTAATACGGTTTTTGTTATGCCTTTGGAGATCAATGGGGTATGCTAATTTTTCCATGTCTAAGGGTATTTTGGTGCTTCTGTTGGGTTCTACAAGAAGTCACTTTATTCCTAAAGTTACAATTGCTTGCTTTAGTTTGAATTATGTCTTTAAAATTTAAAATTTGTAATTTGCAAATTGTAGGGCTGCTTACTAGGGATTTGGAGATTGTACGCCTTTTTTATTTCTGGATGCTCAAAGGAGATTGTACTACTTCAGAAGAGAAGGTAAATTTAATTAAATTTGCTAATGGGTTGGATTAATGGCTTTATGTTGATTGGTATTTCCTAATTTCAACCCAATTATATATGGAATAGTTTGTAGCTTAGTATTATTGAATTGTGCGATCTATCCAATTTGCTTTGAACATTTAGTATGCCTTTTAGGTCGATGCCCATTCAAAATTAATCCAATAGGGATTAATTTTGAATAGTTCCCTGTTGGGACTGCTATTTGAATGTTTTGTCTCATTTAGGATGTGAACACATGTCAGTGGATTTGGTATTTTAGAAAAATTTGGTAGCATTTATCCTTGTTCCCACGAGTACGTATTGGATTTCATTTCCAAATGGAAGTGATTTTTACGCGTACTTGGGGAACAAAGGGGAAATGCTGCCGAATTTTTCTTAAATACCAAATCCCGCTGACATGTGATCACTACTGAGACAAAGCATTCAAATAGTGGGTTAGGATTGTGCACCGGCCCTATGTAAGCCCCAAATTGTAATTTTAAGAGCCATTGACCTCTTACCTAATTATTTTTATAATTACAGATGGATCAAGATTGGATGTATGGAGGTCGTAATACCATTGGGTATTTAGACGGTGTGAAAAGTTTCATAAAATTTGCTGAGCAAGACATGAAGATAAAGGGTGATGACACAATTCCGTGTCCTTGTAAAGATTGTTTGAACTTGAAGAGGTTCGCACTATTGAAACGGTGAAGAACCATTTGATTCGTCGTGGTTTTAAAGAGCGATATACACGTTGGATCAGGCATGAAGAGAGTTATGGAGAAACAAGCACCGCTGCTAATACTGAGATTGGCCAGGAGGATGAGAATGCCAGTGTTGATAGTGATCAGGAAATGGATGTGAATTATAATTTTAACCCGAATAATAATTCAGGAGAAATGTTTAGTGATGATGAAAATGACATTGATGTACAAGAGTTGTATGATGAATCTGAAAAACCTTTGTTTCCTGGTTGTGAAAATTTTACAAAAATGCATGCTGTGTTAAAATTGTATAATTTAAAGGCAAGTAACAATTGGAGTGATAAAAGTTTTACTGTCTTATTAAAACTCTTAGGAGATATGCTCCCAGATGAGAACGATTTACCAAGATCATGTTATCAAGCCAAAAAAGATCATATAGGTCTAGATGTAGAAAAGATACATGCATGTCCGAACAATTGCATATTGTATCGAAACGAGTATGAGAAATGTGAAGTTTGTCCTATATGTGGTGAGTCTCGTTATAAAAGAAAAGGTCAAACTGACGGTAATGATGATACATATAGAAAAGGACCTCCAGCAAAAGTGATATGGTATTTCCCCGTGATACCGAGATTCAAGCGTTTGTTCAAAAATCCTAAAGATGCGCAGTTGTTGTGTTGGCATGCCGATGTCCGAAAAACAGATGGAAAACTCAGGCACCCTGCTGATTCGCCTCAGTGGAGAAATATTGACAGAAGGTTCAAAAAACATTTGGTGATGAACCAAGAAACCTAAGGCTTGGTTTCAGTTCAGATGGAGTGAACCCGTTTGGTAACATGAGCAGTCAACATAGCACATGGCCGGTTTTATTATGTATTTATAACCTTCCTCCCTGGTTAACTATGAAACGCAAGTACATTATGATGTCGTTACTAATTTCAGGCCCAAAACAACCCGGAAACGACATAGATGTGTATTTAGCACCATTGATTGAGGACTTGAAAAAATTATGGTGCGATGGAGTGCAAGTGTGGGATGCATACAGTAAGGAAAATTTCAAATTGCGAGCAATGATATTTTGCACCATAAATAATTTTTCGGCATATGGTAATTTGTCGGGTTATAGTAACAAGGGGAGGAGAGCTTGCCCTGTTTGTGAAGATGATACGGTTGATATTCGGTTAGAAAATTGCAAAAAAACAGTGTACATGGGTCACCATAGGTTTCTTCCTGTTAATCACCCATATCGTAAGAAGAAGAAGAAAGCTTTCAATGGTGATATTGAGACTGGACGAGCTCGTTCGCCACTGACCGGTAAGCAAGTGTATTCGCGAGTTAAAGGTATCAAAGTTCAATTCGGAAAATTTATTAAGAAAAAAACAGCCCCGGAAGGTGAAACTTGGAAGAAGAGATCAATTTTCTGAGATTTACCATATTGGGAAGAATTACAAGTGCGACATTGCCTTGATTTGATGCACATTGAAAAAAATGTTTGTGAAAGCTTAGTTGGTTTGTTGTTGGGCATTCCGAAAAAGACCAAAGATGGACTAAATGCTCGCAAAGATATGGTCAGGATGGGCATAAATGGAGAGAGGTTGCACCTGAACTGAGAAAGACCAAAGCTGGAAAAAAATACTCGAACTTATCTTCCTCCGGCTTTGTACAATTTGTCGAAAGAAGAAAAGAGAAGGCTTTGTCGATGCCTTCATAGTGTTAAAGTTTCTTCTGGATATTCTGCTAACATAAAAAAGCTCGTGTCAATGAAGGATTTAAAATTGACCGGGATGAAGTCTCACGATTGTCATGTTTTGATGACACAAATGCTACCTATTGCAATCCGTGGTATACTTCCGGAAAAAGTACGGTTACCAATTTTAAAGCTTTGTTTTTTCTTTAATGCAATTTGTAGCAAGGTTATCGATCCCGAAAGCTTGGATGAATTGCAACGTGATGTTGTCGTCACTTTGTGCGAGCTTGAAATATACTTCCCGCCGACCTTTTTTGATATCATGGTTCACCTAGTTGTTCACCTCGTCTATGAAATTAAGCTTTGTGGTCCGGTGTTCTTGTGGTATATGTATCCATTTGAGAGATACATGGGTTTCTTGAAGAGATATGAAAGAAACCGATATCGGCCCGAGGGGAGTATTGTAGAAGGTTATATTGCAGAGGAGGCTATCGAATTTTACAATAGTTATATAGCAAATGTACAACCTATTGGTATTCCTAAATCACGCCATGAGGGCCGGGTTGAAGGTGTAGGAACTATTGGTTTGGAACCAATCGAGGCCGATAAGTCTGCATGAAAAAGCACACCTGTTGGTCTTACAACACATGACATACATCTCTCCATACATTAACGAGCACAAAACTATTTTGAAAGAACTTAATCCGACAAAAGGAGACTTGTGAATTACCAAAGAACATAATATTAAGTTCGTAGAATGGATCAAAAACAGAGTTATTCGACAAAGCGAGAATGAATTGACAGATAAATCTATAAAATGGTTAGCAAGAGGTCCAACTATTATTGTGAGTACGTACCAAGCATATGACATTAATGGGTACACTTTTTACACAATGAAACAAGATGGAAAAAGTATTAATCAAAGTAGCGGTGTAACTCTAGTAGCTACTTCAGAAGAATTCTCCAGATCTAAAGATGCCCGGGCAGTACATGCGAAGAACTCGTACTATGGTCAAATTGAAGAAATATGGGAGCTCGATTACGTCAAATTTAAGATTCCGTTATTCCGGTGTAAATGGGTTGATAACCGCCGGGGTGTTCAAGTGGATAAGTACGGATTTACTATCGTGGATTTGGAAAAAACTGAAATATAAGAATGATTCATTCATACTTGCCAATCAAGCCACTCAAGTCTTCTATGTTGAGGACCCCCTTAATAGTAAGTGCCATATTGTCCTTCACGGTAAAAGACGCATAGTGGGCGTTCTAAATGTGGTGGATGAGGAAGAGTTCAATTATTTTGAAAAAACACCCCCATTCTCTGTTGGCGTGCCATCTAACGAAGTGAGACATGATGATATCGATGATGCGAGTTATTTACGGCAGGATCATCAAGATGGAGAATATGTGAATTAATTAATCAGTCAATGTGTTCTATTAAGGTATAGTGTATATATATTTCTATGTGAATTAATTAATCAGTCAATGTTATTTGCATAAAATTATTTTAATGTTGGATATATTTATTGCAGAGAAAATTTGGTTCTACACGGACTGTTTTAAATTTGAAGCCGTCAGTATAGTATCCTACACCGACCCTTTTTTGTGAGCCGTCGGTATTACTTTTTTTCCCGACTATTTTGTTTATTTGAAGCCGTCAGTGTTTTCGTTCTCTAAAATTTTATTGCGCGCGTTTATCTCTTTCGATCAACCGCCAAGCCTCTTCTAAATTTCATTTCCCTCTCCGTAATTTCAATTCATCTTCGAGATAAACCCTCTTACCCTCTCTCTCCGCTCAGAAAATTTCAAACTCAGACTCTCCGCCTCCTCTTTTCCTCTTTGAGGCAAACCCTAACGGCAGTGCCTCCGCCCTCTCCGCCCGCTCAGCCCCGGTCAGCCCTCTCTCCGCCCTCTCTGCCTCCGCCCCAACGGCAGTGCCTCTTCTCGCCTTCTCCCAGTCGCCACTGTGCGCCCCAACGGCAGTGCCCCAAAGGCAGTGCCTCTTCTCGCCTTCTCCCAGTCACCCCTGTGCGCCCCAACGGCAGTGCCCCCACGGCAGTGCCTCTTCTCGCCTTCTCGCCTTCTCCCAGTCGCCCCTGTGCGGAACAACCTCTGTCGCGCGAATTCTAATATCTTCCTCTCCCAGTTTTTTAATTTTTTTGGTTTCATTTTTGTAGTTTTTTTTCTTTTAAAGGGTGATTTGTGGTATAAATCATTAGTGGATACTCATTTCTAGGGTTAATTTGAGTGTTTTGCTGAGTTTGTTGTCGATAGAGACAAATAAAGGAGTATTATCAAATTTCTGTATCATTAATTTGTGCTTCTTACATAAACAAATAATTAAGGTACATAAGTTGGGAATAGGTACATATTATGGTTCATTAGTACCTCTACTTCTAAATTTGAAAATTTTGTGGGACTAAACGAGAAGAATGTGTACAGAGAGACGGAAGATATACTTGGTGTATATTGTGAGAGATAATCAGAAAGTCAAGCTCTCTTCCTCTAGAAATACCATAATCTAAACTCAAAAAAAATTATAGGGGCAAAAGGGCAGGGTTGTTCTGACATTAGAAAATTTAGAAATTCATTGGTTTCTTATGGTTATCAGTAGAGTGTTTAGAAATTCATTATGTAGCAGCAGCTATTGGATGTACTTTTTGCTATTAGTACATATTTTAAAGTATTTCAATTCTTCTTTGTTGTTCCTAAAATTCATTTTAGAAGCTTTATTATATATATACGTAGTAGCTATAGCTCAAATATTTATGAGTCAATTGGTGTTGGTTTTGCTTTTCCGTCCAATTCTCTAGATGTCATCAACTCTAAAACACAGATGTAAATGGCAACCAAATCTTCTTCATCTCAATCGTTTAAATGGTTTTTAACAGTCTAAATTAGACTGGGAGATTATATCTGCTGTTTTTTTTTCTCTCTTCAAAATTTGTGAGATATATTATGTAAATGGTTCTTCATCTCAAACGATTCTCACACATGTAAATGAGATATGTTATGTACAAAGTTATTTTTTAAAACCTTCTCAGAAGTTGTCAGCCCAAATCGAACCCAATTTTTGGATAACCAACAATTCAAGAACTTTCTTTCTAACCAACTCTAGTTGCTACCTTTCCTTTCTCTATTATGTACAAAGTTATACATGATTTATTGGCAACTCCATTCTTATGCACGGATAGATCAAACTTTTATTTGAGATGGTAATTGAAATTGTTATGTACTTTTCGTAGAATCATCTACTGGATTTAACTTAGCATGTAGATGTAATGTAATTATTTGATCTATCAAACTTTTATTTTTCACTTTTCAGTGATGCTGCTGCTGTTTTTCACTTCATTAAGGCAATATTATATCAATGTTGCTGCTGATTTTTAATAGGTCAAGATGGGAGAAGCTCCATTGGAGATCGAAAAGGCCAGGGAAGAGAGGATCAACTTGATCCATTCGAGGATGGAACAACTTGGCATTCACACTCTCTCACGTGTTGTGAATGGTCCATCCAATAAGAAGAAGACTGATCCAACAAGGAAGAGAAGGGTTGAAAGGCCGAGTGAACAACGAGGTGTTGTTGGAGAAGGCAGCAGCCCTAAGAATATAGAGGAGTACAATCCTTCAACATCTTGTGATGAATCAAGTAGTGAGGAGGAAGCACCACAAAAAAAGAAGAAAAAGAAGAATCAAGAGCAAGGTGTGTTGGGAGAAGGCAGCAGCCATCAAAACCAAATTGGAGCAAATCCCGGTAAATAAACAAATTCCCATGTATTATGTCTTGTACCAAACAATAGGCTTATTCCTTGATGTCAATGTTGGCTGAAAAATAAATTATGAGTTGAAATGTTAAATTATGTAATTACAGAGATGGGTATAGAGGTGTACAATCCTTTATCAGCTTCTGATGATTCGAGTGGTGAGGAGGAAGCACCACAAAAAAAGACGAGAGGTCGGACCACTTGTGCTAAGTTAGCAAAGAAGAAATTACGTATCAAGTTCAACAAGCATGGGCATCCAAAGGGGAAATTCTTGAGCCAATACAAGACTTACGTGGCAAATGTATCAAAAGAGAGATTTCCTATCACTATTCCGAATTGGAAGAAAGTTGACGACAAGTTGAAGGAAGAGTGTTGGGAGGAGATAAAGGTACATCTTAGGTTCAAAATATAAAAAAATATTCTCGTTTAATTTAAATTTTAGGTGTAAATGTTATGTAATTATTTGAAATACAGCAAACTTGGGGAATAAAGAAAGACAAAGGCTTCAAGCATGCCAAAAAGAAAATGAATGAAGCATGGAAAAACTTTAAGAGTGATCTCACAAGGTTTTACGTGAGGAAAGACAAAGTTCCATTCAGCAAATACTCTTGGATAAGTGAAGAAGTTTGGAAAGAATTTGTGAGGCAGAAGTCGACGCCAGAGTTTCAGGTCAGCCCTAATCAAATCTGAAAATTTTCAAAAATATTTTCTATTTTCCTTTTGTACACCTAACATGCATGTTTCCTTCGATTGTAGAAATTAAGTGAGCAAAATCGCGAACTGTCCAAGAGGAATGACAACCCACACCGCTTAGGCTCTCGTGGATACGAGGCAAAAATACGCATTTGGAAGAAAAAATTCAAACAGAACTCTGAGGATTTGGCACCTATCCTAGATATAAAAGACGAGAGGTGCCAATTTTACATCTTGGGACGAATGGTAACTTTACCATATGGGACTCTTAAGGCCCCTGCAAAGACCCAAGCTCTGATCAATAACGTTGTAAGTGTTGGATATATTTAAATCATGATTTTATGATGCTGTAATTGACTTAGTAGTATTAATTGCTGTTTACTTGTCATAATTTATTATTATTAGTAGTATTAGTTTTAGTTTTATTGTTACTATTGTTATTGTTGTAAATACTATTATTTTTGTGTCTGATAAGAAAGAAAGCAAGAAAATACAGAATTTACAAGTTTCACGGAAATGAATGATTCGTGTCTGATGTTCAAAGTGCAGTAGCATATTATTTTTTTACCTTCATTTGAAATGCATCAAATTGAGATTCGTTGGTTGCATATGGAAACTGTACCACAGATACCTGTAATATAACAACAGAAATCACATTTTACCTCAAAAAATTTACAAGTACTGGAGGTAGGTGCATCTGAGGTGCGCGCAAAATGGATGAATATGCACATGCTGGCTGGATGATAAATAAAATTAATCAATCATTTATGAAGAATTAACTTATCTCACTCCATTATAAATAGTCATAGTAGCTTTTCTGCTATTTTTGGCTGTTTATTCTGTGATATATGCCATCTGGTACAGCACCTCGAAGTCAGCCCCTGTTTATTTTTGGCTGTTTATTCTTGGATATATGCCATCTGGTATTTTTGGCTGTGATATATGCCATCTGGTCTTTCTCTGATATATGTCATCTGGTCTTTCTCTGATATATGCCATCTGGTATTTTTGGCTGTTTATTCTGTGATATATGACATCTGTGATATATGCCATCTGGTACTTATCTCACTCATTTCGTACAATTTTTCAACAGAAAGACACACAACAAAAGGTCAACTCGGGGGACATCAAAGTCAGTGGCTCGAGTGTTGTGCTCACTCTTTCTCTAGGGAACCCGGAACATCCAGGTCGGACGAGGGGTCTTGGGGCGCAAGTGACTTGGAAACAAGGCTTAAATACATATAGGGCTTCGAGAAAGAGGGGATTTAACCAAGCTGATATGACGGCTTTTGCAGAGGAGATACAAAGACGGTGTTACACGAATATGAGGGAGGAGATGAAGGAGGAGATGAGGCAGGAGATGAAGGAGGAGATTAGGCAGCAAATGAAGGACGAGATGAAGCAGCAAATGAAGGAGCAGTTGAGTGAACAAGTAAGGGATATGCGGGCTGAAATGCTTACTGAGTTCAAAATGCAACAAGCTGTGCCAGATCAAAATAGTCCGGCATTCCGTCGTAGCAATCAACATTCCAATGCAGTTACAACAAGCCCTCTGGATTCGATTATGGTATTTATACTTTTATTTACAACTAAAGTTAAAAATGATAGCATTTTCTTCAATTGGCAAATGTACAACTTTGTCTAACTTAGATTTTGTTTTTTTGTCAAATGTCAAGGTAATCTCACCTTGCTATCTCACTTGTAAAGTTGGAGAGAAGCACATCAAGATGGCGAACGCTAGGGTATGGCCGTGGAAGAAGGATGAATCAGTGCACTGTGTGCCTCTGTTAGAGGACCACATGAAGGTGCAGGTGGATTCGTGTGTTGACGAAATGTATCTCAAGTTTCCTCTCCCAACTGAAGTTAATAAAGATTTTGTCAAAATCGAAGACACCTTCGGAAGTTTCATTCAATGGCCGAAAGATTCGATTATTTTGGATGAGGTAAAATAATATTTTTATTTATTATGTATTTTATCTAAAATTATACATTTTATCTAAAATACTTTAGAAAACTGTTTCTATATATAACCAAATATGATCTAGATTCCAAAACTGATGAGACACTTGACCTCTCTATTCGACCAACCATTTGGGTCCAATTGATTGCTACCTTACTACAATACTGCCTTGGTACGTGTATCAATTATTGCTACCTTTAAGTAGTTTGTTAGCATGAATAATTAATTAATATGAAAAGTTGTTCAACACTGCAAACATCATAAAAAAAAGAAAGAAAGAAAAAATAATACCACTGGAAACAATTTAAAGGGGCTAGATCATAATTAGAATCCTTAATTTTCAAATAGTTTACCTATGAGATCGATGAAACCAGAAACTTAAAAACTGCTTCATGAGGAGTATTGATATACACACATATGTGGTTCTTAAAGTTCTTTCAAATAGCTGTTTTGTTTAGGAAAACAGGAATTTTTAAAATTAAAAACTGCTTCATGAGGAGTGATCAGTTCTAGAAAATCAATATAATCAAAATTTTTTTTTTTTCTGCTGACATAAAAAACTGCTTCATGTTCCTATGTACCAGCAGCTGAAAAGGGTATTAAAAGGGTGTTATTTAACAAGTTATTACTTTGTTCTAGTGTATAGACCAAGATGCTTCAATGCCCGAGTCGGCATCTAATGAAGTGGCGAAATCCATGCATCGTAAGGCGCTTATTCCAAGGAAATTGTTAGCGAAGGTGGGACCCGAGTTCAGAGGCATACATGAGAGGGTGATGAGAGAACCGCATGATAAAACTGAGTTCATCTTGGAAATTAAGGAGGGTGTGTTACTTCCTCAGTCGACGCTAATCAACATAGGTTTTAATGACTTGACGGATCTAGCGAAGCAAGACATGCTTGATGTTTCAATAATATCCATCTGGGTTATGTAAGTTTGTTTAACTTTATACGCATAGTGATTAATTTCAAAATTAACTCATTTCAACATTTACGTAATTTCAAGATTTCTAGATATATGTTTAATTAATTGGGTCCTTTTAAGATGTGTGCTGAAAATTCTAAAATTTTAGACCCGAGTTCAGAGCCTAAAATTTTAATAATTTTTTGCCGGTTCATGTTCCTATGTACCAGATCTTGGTGCCTTGTTGGCGCTGAAAATTTTAATAATTTTAGAATGTGTGCTGAAAATTCTAATAATTTTAGACCCGAGTTCAGAGCCTTGTTTTTCCTTTGTGTACCAGTACCATACTGGTACTGGTCTCTTGGTGTGTGCTGGTTGCTGGGTTGCTGGTTGCTCGTTTTGATGGTACCTGTTCTGTTGTTCCTTTGTGTACTAGTACCTGCACCGGTACCGATCTTGGTGCCTTGTTGGCGCTGTATCAAAGTAAAGTCCAAAAAACAATCCTAATTTAAGGTAATTAGTAACATTTATCACTTATGTTAAGGCTCTGACCTGTTCTTAGCCATTACCTTTTCATTTGTGCCTATCACGTTCAAGCGTATTCCAAAGTTAACCTAGGTTGTTTCAAATCTGATTATACGGTTTAATTCTCCCCTTTTGCTTTCTCTGCCAGATGGATTCTGAACATTTTGATAAAATTGTTTTTGGTTTATCCCTTTTGAAATTCTATTCTTGAGGCAGAGAAGAGCTATGCAAACAAAGGAGCCGAATTCCATTGCTTGTTCTTTCTTTTTCTTGGCTATCTTTTTCTTTTATCCAAAGTTAAAGGGAAAGCCACCTGGGTTGAGCTTGCTTGACTTGGACCATGACCATTCCAGCATACATTTACAATTTAAACTCTTAATATTATTATCTTCTAATTAAAGTTGAAGGTTATTGCGTGCTTTAGGTATCCAAGCTGCATGCTATCATTTATTCATATATTTTTAGTTATAATCTCATGCAGAACAATGTTTGAATCTGTGTTACTCTCTGTTAGCCCTACAGTACATATAGTTACAATGTAGATAGCTCAAAATTTTGAATAGTTAGCTGCATCCAATGAGACATGTTTGTTGTGCTTCCTTAGGAAACCAAGAAAATTTAGATAAGACTTATGCATTTGTTCCTAAAGAAACTAAACCGATGTGAATTTTTTTATTCAATCATCAAGTGAGTTTGTTTAACTTGATACGCGTACTGATGTTTTTTACAATTAACTCATTTCAACATTTACGTAATGATTTCCAGATATTTAAAGAGACTTGTTGCCGATCTAGGTCGCGAGGCTGACGTCGGTTTTTTGGACCCTAGTAGAATATCTTCATCACTTTTTAATTCTGCTGAAAAGGAGGCCGCTTCAAGCTACTTGCTCGAGTCATTGAATAATATGCAGGATAAGAAATTTATCCTTGGACCATACTTTCAGAGGTAAATTGTTACTTTTATTTGAGTAATTTATATACTTTTAACGATATATGTAGATTGATTCTTACCATGTATGATTGTAGTAAACATTGGGCGCTTTTCGTTTTTGTCATGCGTGATAATATGGTCTATGTTATTGATTCTCTAGCGCTAAAGGAACCAAGTTACGATATCACGTTGCCATTTAAAGAGTGAGCAATGCTATTTGTTGGTAATTACTAATTTCATTTACTTACAATCAACGTACTATTTATTGGTAATTACTAATTAATTCGACATTTAATAAATTTCAGCATTTTTAAATCTTATGTGGAGGCCGGAGGAGTGCACAAGGAGGGATCAACGGAATGTGAGTGGAAATACATCAAGGTGTGAACTTGTACACTTGAGTTTTAATTAGATACTTCATTTTTTCAAATTCTTTTACAACACTAATTGAATAGTTCTCTTCATGTAGTCAAATATTAACTAGTTAGCATTAGTATATAGGCAAAATGGGTTATGTACCCATCAAAAGTCAATAATTTAGATATTTACCTATCAAATCTTCAAATTGGGGTATTTGCCCATCAAATTTATAAAATCTTGGAAATTTACCCATATTGATTTTAAAACTGATAATTTAAAACAAAAATCTGTACCCAAAAAATTTATTCCAATTTTACCCTCTTCATTGACCATCTGAGTACCAGCCTTCTCCTGAACCTATAGTTCCTTGGAATTATGGTACCAGCCTATTGGAAGGTAGGTATGCCATCTTCAAACACTTTCATTTTGTGAGACCTACCTCCTGCATATGTAACAACATTTCTCAAGTAGTACTAGCTTTCTGTTCCTAGCAAGTACACTGTTTACGACTTTTCTCCCTGCTCAGCAAAATTAGTCATGTAAAGGACCTCTCCAATCAGAATCTTACAAATGCACTACAGAATAGACTGCTATATAGCATCACAGATACCACTGGTCTATTAATATTCTTAATGCCAAGCACCATTAAATAGAGTTTTCTGCATATTGATTACTTCCAATAAAATATAAACTAAGACACCATATTTGTGGCACCTAAGATATTTTGGATTATTTGCATATAAAACACCCAGCCATTAAACAAAGGTTCACTTCTAAAAAGAATAGCCAATTGGGCACGAATTTTAACAGTAATTCTTATTGATTTTAATTATTGATTTTACTTAAATGGAACATTTCAGAGCCCTAGGCAACAAGGCAACAAGGTGTGTGGATTTTACGTCATGAAACACATGCAAGATCTAGTCACTACGCAATTTGACGTTTTTCCGAATGTATGTATTTTATAATTGAACTTGATTCATTTTTTATATAGCTTGAATAAAATTAACTTCTCAATTTGTATTCATGCAGTGTGATTTACCGACCGAAAAATATACGACGACGCAACTTCATGCAATAACACGACAATGGTCTGCATTTTTCTTGGTCAATTTCTAAACTATTAATAAGAAATGCAATGTTGTTATGTTCATATGCATATTTTGTTTGTGTTATGTATATTTTGTTATAGTGTATTTTTTGTGAATGAAATATGAGTTATGTTGTTTAAAGAAAATTGTGCTGTCTTTTGTTTGTGTTTTGTTTGTGTTGCTCATTATTTGCATGATTATTCTAATTAATGTTAATGAATGCCGAATAGAAATATAGTGCTAGCAAAAATATGGAGGCTAGCCCCGATACAAACAGAATCATGCCAAAATTTTGTACCAACACCGACTGTTTTTAGGATCGATACTGACTGTTTTTAGAACTAATATTAACTATTTTTCAGAACTAAATCAACTGTTTTTTATAGAAAACAGTTGGTGCTGGGGGCCAACACCGACTGTTTCTATAGAAAACAGTCGGTGTAGGGGGTCAACACCGACTGTTTCTATAGAAAACAGTCGGTGTAGGGGGTCAACACCGACTATTTTTAATAAAAAACAGTCGGTGTAATGAGTCAACACTGACTGTTTTCTATAAAAAACAGTCGGTGTAGGTGGGTAACACCGACTGTTTTCTATACAAACAGTCCGTGTAGGTGGACAATACCGACTGTTTTCTATAAAAAAACAGTCGGTGTAGGTGGGAAACACCGACTGTTTTTTATAGAAAACCGTCGGTGTAGGTGGGCAACACCGACTGTTATTGTAACAGTCAGTGTTAGCTGTCTATACTGACTGTTGTTTACCTGTCAGTAAAGATTTATCTATACCGGCGGCGCCATCACTGACGCCTCAATAACAGTCGGTATAGGAATTTTTTAACAGTCGGTAAAAGGGTTTTTTGTACTAGTGCCTGTTCGTTCATGGCCGAAACTTCTCCGAATGATTTAAGGAAGAAACTGGAGGGTATGTACATGTCTAAGTCCTTGGCAAGTCGAACGGCTTTGAAAAAGCGGTTGTAATGGCTTAGGATGGAGGAGGGTATGGATTTGAGCGCTCACATTGGTGCGTTTAATACTTTGGTACAAGACGTGTTTAATGCCGGTGGAAAGATCGAGGAGGAAGATCATGCCTGTCTGTTTATGGCTTCCCTACCAAAGTCGTATGATCCAATTACGATATCTTTGCAAGGGAAGAAGAGCGAGCTCACCATGGAGGAAGTGATTGCTGTATTTTTGAATTTCAAGTCCTTGAAGCAGCGTGAGGAGAATGGGTCAGAATCCTCTAGCACGCTTGTGACTGAGACGGAGAGGTATTGTCAACTTGCCATGTAATCAATAAATTGAGCACCGACTTTGACAGAGAGGTATTTTGCAGCAAAAAAATTTTAAACTCTATAATTGTTTTCAATAACAAAAGTGTGATAATAAAAGTTAGTGATTTTGTTTGGACCCCGGAAGCCGCAATTGTTATTTTCTTCTTCAAATTATAAACAATTATATATGTGTGAATACTCTATAAAAATAGTGTTTTACGAGTGTTGTGAACGCCACAAAATTATCTGTCTTTTGAAATACTGAATTATTTTTTCTCACCGACTTCTGAAAAACAATAAACCAAATCGACAGGTTTTCGTACAAAATTCAATTTCTATCATGAAAACAGATTTAATCTGCATCCCTATTTCAGATAAGACAAAAATTAAATTTGTATTCCTTAAAAAGCAGCACTGCTGATTATTTCTTTCTAAGGACAACGCAGATAAAATCTGCATCTCTTTTCTGAGTGGGACGCAGATTAAACCTGTCTCTGGTAAAAGTTAAATTTTATAAAAACCCTTCAATTCTCTTTATTGTTTTTGAGAAGATGGTAAGAAAAAAAAAATCGGTCTGAAATATAAAGACCCTTGTAATTTATACCTCCATCTTATATTTTAATTTTTTAAATTTAGTTGGTTCAGATTTTTTATTCAGAACTTCCCAAAGAGGTTGATATAGTAATAAGTCTTTCCATTTTTACAGAATGTCATACACAAATATGGAATTCAATTGTTTTTCTGAAATCTAAATCCAGCATACCACATGTTATTTGAAATCTCCATTTTTCCTACAAATGGAGACATCTATTGGTCCCTTCTTTGAGAAGCAATATATAACAATTTAATTTCATTATTAATAAATTTGTTGTATGATCATAAAGATTTCTTCTATTATAAATAAATTTAATTATTAATACTAGTAATTATGAATTACAGAGATTGATTTATTTATAATAGAAAAAAAAATTGTAGTATCGTATAGAAAATTCATTAACTCATGAAACTAATTGTTATTTACTTCTATTTTTATGAAGTAAGTTATTACTTATATTTTTATGAAGTAAGAGTTATTAATTCTAGTCGTTCAATTACAAATTCGTTCCATCACAAATTAATTATTTGGTCTCTTTACAGATTCGTTCCTCCTTTGAGTGCTATAGACCTATACTGTAGCGGGCTGAAAACAATGGATGTATGGTTTGGATAGTTCGCTGTAATTTATTTCGTTCGAATAAGAAAGAGCACATGATAAAAGGGAGAAAATCATGCTCTCTTTTACGGTTCATGTTAGATTAGCGACACGTGTAGTTAGCAAGTCGGAGTTAAGAACAGTGAAATCTAGCTGTCAGCATGCATGGTACTCTGTTATTTTACACGTGTCGTCCTTGTAGAATTTACTTTACACGTGTCAGCATCGCATTGTGCTTCGTGCTAATCTTCTCGCACGTGTTATTGCAACCTTTACAGAGAAATTCACCGCCTCTCATCGAAGTCGGAACTAGAACTGGTTTATTATCTTGGTCTACCATTGTATAACCTTGGAGAACGTTAAAAGAAAGTAATACAGCAACTATGTTGGACCTTTAATGGTAATTTTAAGCGATTTGACATATTTACACAAAATCCATAAGGGAATGTTAAATATATTTACACAAAATTCATAAGGAAATATTAAATTCATAAGAAAGTGGCAACAATGTTAATACAGGGAACAGGGGGAATTTAAGTTAGATAATTCTTATCTGTTATTTTTTACAACAACAATAATATACAAACTGTCCCATTAATTAATTGATTGCTATCAACGGATAAAATTTTCTGATATCAAAAGTTATCCATTTGGGGTTAAGTCTAAACTAAAATTTCAAAATTATAGCATACACCGCTTATTTTGAAGTAAAAGTAACTCTCTACTTATCCATAGTGGTATCTTTTTTAGAGTAGAACTAGGTGCTCTCGAGTTCACCAAGCCTTTGGTGAACTCAAGTTCAAAACTCATCGGATCGGCTTCAAACGACGAATCCGACCGTTGAAACCCGTCTACATTACGAGTGATGCGTCTACATGCAAAAATTTTAAATTTTGAAATTAATTTTGCATAGAGTCAAGTGGTCAAAAAACGTCAAAAAATGAATGCATTAAAATTAATTTATTAACCTTCTAATTTTGACCACTTGACTCTATGCAAAATTAATTTCAAAATTTAAAATTTTTGCATGTAGACGAATCACTCGTATAAGGTAGACGGGTTTCAACGATCGGATTCGTCGTTTGAAGCCGATCCGATGAGTTTTGGACTTGAGTTCACCAAGGGCTTGGTGAACTCGAGAGCACCCTAGTTCTACTCTTTAGTTTTTATCTTTACCTTCAAGTTTCAACTTATCCATAAATTCAGTACCTCCGAACTGCCTATAAATTACCATGTCTGTCGTTGTACTATCTCATTAAAACAGTAAGATAAAGAAACGCTCCAAGTTAGATACAACTATAGAAGTGTCCTTTTTGCCAGTAAACTGTCAACAGTTTGAAGGGTTGTAGAAATGGCAACAGCGCAGATCAAGGATCCAAGGGAAGTAGAAGAGATGACTGAGGAGGAGAGGAAGGAGCTGGATCAGCGGGCCCAGGAAGGCGAGACGGTGGTACAGGGCGGTACCCGTGGCACGAATCTTGAGGCACAAATACACCTAGCTGAAGGTTCACTTCACTAGCTAACTATAAAAAAAAAATGAACTTTATAAGTAGCATGCGACTCACTATTAAAGTTTCTCAATTGTCAAATTAAAATTTGAGTATGCTATGTGTTTTATTTTGATTTAATTGACTTTTACAAGACATTTCAATTTGAGTACTGTATTTGAAAATATTATGTATTAATACTATGTGTAGGTCGGAGCAAGGGAGGGAAGAGAGGTGGGGAGGCGAGGAAGGAGCAGATGGGAGAAGAGGGATACAGAGAAATGGGCAGGAAAGGGGGCCTCAGCACCAAAGAAGAGTCCGGCGGTGAGCATGCCGCTCGCGAGGGGATAGAGATTGACGAATCCAAGTACAAATTAAACTAGGTCCGAATAACTTGGAACTCTCAATCAAGCGTTGCTTAATGCTAGTATGGGGCTTTTAATTAGTAGTTAGGTAGTGTATGGTTTTATGGGTGTGATGTTTTGATCCTCTTCAGCTATGTAGCAACTAGCAAGTAGGATATAGACTGTGTGGCCTTCTGTGTTGTACTTTGTTGGGAGGTCTATGTTGAGTTGTGCCTTCTGTGTTGTACTTTGTTGGGAGGTCTATGTTGAGTTGTGTCTTTTATGTAGTATGGTAGTTGAATGGTTTAATAGACTTGTAGTTGGACCATGTTTCTAAATTTTCGCGTTTGTTATTGGACATGGCTTTTATGAATTTATTTTGGGCTCTGGTCTATTTAATCATTATTTATCCGTGATTAATCTTGGGACTTCTAGATCAAGCCCAAATGTGCGACAAGCTGAGTCCTTTTTATTTGTTAATTTCTTCCTCCCTTTGACCATAGAAGAGCATCAAGTTGTATCTTAACAAACAATTGAATAGTTTCTTGTATCAATCGCTACCTGCCTGGCATTCTCATCTTGTTTATGAATGATGTCACCTGGGATGTCACTTAGGATGCCATAATTCTTGGCTTCACATCTGGCAGATGATTGGTTGGTTGATTGTAGGCGATCGTATTCGACGGTATCGATTTTCATTCAACAGTATATTGAATGTGCATCTGACAATATTAAATAGTTTGATTTACAATCTAATTATGCATGAAATTTTTTACTTCTATTAATTTTAGAATCAATTACAGAAATAAAGATCATATAATAAATGAGTAGAGTTAAAATGTTTTATTGATTTTGTGTTTTATTATATTTCAACATCGTTATTTTTATTTTAAAATTTAAGTAGTTGATCTGAATTTTTAAAGTTTAAGTAGTTGATCTGAATCGCTCAATATGATTTTGTACTTGAATATGAAATTTTAGATCTCAATATGATTTTCATATTATTATTTTTTTAAGATAGGTACAAAATTACTGTTTTTGTTTTTTCAAAATTCTGAATTATTTAAACTAAAAAATTATGGATCATTTAAAAATAGTGATTTTGTACTTCTTTCTCTAAATAATTAGTAAAAAAATTTAAAATTCTAAAATTTATTATACTTGAAAATTCTGAATTATTTAAACTAAAAAATTATGGATCATTTAAAAATAGTGATTTTGTACTTTTTCTAAATAATTAGTAAAAAAAATTAAAAATTCTAAAATTTATTATACAAGCACATTTTAGTATGAAGATTATGTTGGACAGTTTGAATTAATTATTTAGACTTTGAAAATATACTAAAAAATTATGTTGAACGGTTCGAATCGATTATTTAGATTTTGAAAATAGAGATAATAATGTTGAAGTACGATGGGGTAAAAAATCAATGGGGGCAAAGATCAAACTGAAAATTTTAACAAAGATGCTATTATTTTTGTATGATTTTCTGTTCCAAGATCAAACTGAAAATTTTAACAATTAAGAATTGAATTCGAGCAATACTGTATCACTATTTACGACGCGGATCTACGTACAAAAGAGGGGTAAGAGTAAGACGATGCTTGTGACAAAATAACATGTCCATTCTTTTCAGAAAGAAAAGAAAAAATAGAAAAAAAAAGAAGAAGAAGAAGATAACATATCCATTCTCTAATTTAAATCATGTAGGATCACCTCGTATAGCGTGTCCCTTATCAAAAAAAGTTGCGTGAACCAGTTCCCTCCTATGGATAAGCTGAATACTGACTGAATTTCGGTCCCACAAATTTATACTCTCGATCCGCAAAATGGGCTCCACTGTGAAGGGCACTTGCGTATAGGCCAGGGACTGGACCTTTCTAAACCGGAGCCGTACGATTACATATCTGATTGAAATCGGGCGGCCAGGATCGAACATCTTAATAAGAGCAGTCTTAATTTCCCCATCCGAGATTTTGTTGTTCTTCAACCTCATGCAGTTATTTTCTTCTCCGACTCTCCTAATATTTCCCTGCTCGCTCGCCTAGTCTCAAACTTTCTCTTTCGCAATTAAATAGCTATTGTTGAGAATTTAAGTGCCCGTTTCACCCAAAAGATGGCCGATTCAGCTCGTAAGGATCTCTATATCTAAATTTTTTCTGAATTTGATTTTGATCGCTCGGATTTGTTATGAATGTTAAAATCACGTTGCAAATAAATGCATAATCGATCCTTTCAGGTATAAACGCACAAAAGATTGGGCTTCCTGCAATGGACCTCTCCATTGCTTTTCCTCAAGCTACACCAGCTTCAGTTTTTCCGCCCTCAGGTGCCAATTGCCTTTTCTATTTCTTCTTTGTATCTAGCTTTTTCGATTTCTTTATTTGTTTATATGTTATTCTCGAGATAAAAGGGCTCTAGTATGGATACAGCAAGAAAGTTTATAAGTTCTTTGTTTGGTCGAACATAATTAAGCTTTTAGATTGTTTGATTAGAGTTAGCCTGAAACAGCAACCTGAGGATATTTTTCCCCTTTTCCTTCTTTTGGATTCTAATTATTCAAAGATATTTTGATCACTGAAACACACTAACTTAACATTAATAATGGAAGAGCATAGAAAATGATATTTTCATGCACTTCATTGATTTATCTTTTTTCTATTTCTTAAAATATTATGTTAAATTCAAGTCTCTTTTCACATGTAGCTTCGGATTATTATCAATTTGATGATCTTTTGAGTGTCGAAGAAAGAAGTCTTCGCAATAAGGTCCGAGAAGTCATGCAAAGAGAAGTCGCCCCTATAATGGCCGAGGTTCCTGTCAATTCTCTCCTTTTTGTGGCAATTATGTGCACCTTTTTAAGTTAAATTAAATCTTTTGGTTTGCAATTGGCAATTGGTGAACCTAAAAATTCTTTGTTTGGATATGGATATGGACTGCTGATATGTGCACCTCAGACTCGGAGGTTCTTTTTTTGTAATTTAATTTGAATATTTTTTTTAGCAGTACTGGGAGAAGGCTGAGTTTCCATTCCATATAGTTCCAAAACTTGCTGACCTTGCGGTTGCTGGAGGTACAATTAAGGTATGTCTTTTTTTTCCTTCTGTTTCAGACAACTTCCCAAATGCAACCTCAAATTTATGTATCTAGTGGGTTTTTTTTTTTTTGGTACCTATAGGGTTTTGGGTGCCCAGGTCTGTCTATTACAGGAAGTGCTATTGCAACTGCTGAGATTGCACGGGTTGATGCTAGCTGTTCTACTTTCATTTTAGTTCATTCTTCCCTTGCTATGCTCACAATAGGTAACTTTCTTTTTGAACTATGTCAGTTTGGTGCTTGTGGAGTTGGATGCATAACACAAATCCAATCAAAGACTGATTTGTGTGCCTCTATATATCATCAAAATTGTTATTTTTCACAGGGCACCAGTTTACATTGTTTGGACCTTGTCCCACTCTTTTTCCATTTTATTGCTTATATGGTTCCCACAACTTTTTTTCTTCTTATTTTGGTGTAGCTCTATGTGGATCAGAGGCACAAAAAGAGAAGTACTTGCCATCATTAGCTAAATTAAAAACTATTGCATGTTGGGTTAGTTTTATTTGTCTTTCTTATTTCTGTTTTGGGTGAAAAAAGAAAGAAATTAGATTCAATTTTTATTTTCTTCTATTTCTTCTGATAGATAAATATATTTGTTTTGTGGTACTTCATTTATTGCAAAATTATGTGCATTAGAAAATTAGGGTTCTCTACCAGACAACAAGTTGTAGGACATAAACCAGAAGCTTTAATTTTGTTGTGTCGAACTAACTGAAGTTTGCTGTTTCTTTACTAGGCTTTAACAGAACCTGATTATGGTAGTGATGCAAGCTCTTTAAAAACCACTGCCACAAAGGTTTTATACTGTCCTAGTTCTTTTTTTTTTAATCATGAAAATAAAAGAAGAAAACCACTTCATGATGATGATGTCAACCAACAGTTCTCTTCTGTTAGTACCTTCTGTTGGCTGAAGAATTGTTTTTTTCAGTTGAAAACAACCAGAAAGTGTGTACCTAATATCAGGTAATCTATTGACCTAATTGATTGGTTATGTTTAATTAAGGCATTATATTTGTTTGTAATGACATAGGTAGCAGGAGGATGGGTGCTAAATGGACAAAAGAGATGGATAGGAAATAGTACGTTTGCTGATTTACTTGTTATCTTTGCGCGAAACACTAGCACAAACCAAATCAACGGGTATATTAACATTGCACCTTTCTTCTTCTTTTTTGCATTTTTTAGTTTCAATACTTTTGGAAAGCCATTTAATTATCTCTTTGTACCTTGCAAAGGACATTTTCTAAGAGAGACTACAGGTAAATACAATACCTGAAATTTCTCTCTAAGAAAAGAAGTCAGTAATGCCAGCTACAAAGCTCAAATATCATCTATAGCATTGTACACAGAATTTTTAATTTTTTTATTTGTGGATATGAACAAATTTCTCCGGTTGGGTTTCATTTCTAGCCTATCCCAACTTGTTTGGGACTAAAGGCTTTGTTGTTGTTGTTGTGGATATGAACAAATTTCATGGAGCCAAGCACCAACCAGATTAACTGGCCTTGAATCAGGCATTCCTTATTCATGTATGGACCCAATACTTCTTCATAGTAGTGCTCTCTAATCGACCTTTTATTTACAGATTTATCATGCAAAAAGGTTCTCCTGGATTAAAGGTCACAAAAATTGAGAATAAAATCGGGCTCAGGATGGTACAAAATGGAGATATTCTTATGAAAGATGTTTTTGTACCTGACGAAGATAAATTAGTTGGCATCAATTCATTTCAAGATACCAACAAGGTTACAATTACAATTAAATAACTATAGTACTTGCTACTCTCTGCTACTGAGCTTTGACCTGTTTTGGTTTACACCAATACTGTATCTGACAAACCAGCTTCACTGAATTACCTATGCATTAATAATGCCGAATGGATACAAAACGTACCACTGGTAAAAAGTGGCAACAAGCGTTATGCCCACTTATTATGAACCAAATGTAATTTTTTTATGTGAATGATGCAGGTACTAGCGGTTTCGCGTGTTATGGTCGCATGGCAACCAATAGGTATAGCAATGGGAGTTTTCGATATGTGCCACAGGTACCGGAATGATCAGTAATTTAGACTTCATAAGTCTAATTTAATAATGCAAATTCGTCTTTTAGAACATTTTTTTAACAATTATAAGGCAATCATGCAAAATGATAAGAATTGAATAAAGTATTTGCAAAAGTTATCTCTATTGGTATTTTCTATTTTTGCATGAAAATTTGAACGAAATTTTCACAAGGTTCCTGGCTTTGAGGGACATACTGCACGGTCTCTTTCTTCAAAACATTTTAATCTTCTGCCGGCTTCTAGAGATATAATGAAGAATTTTTAGTTCACTTGATTATTCATGCTTGCAATAAACTCCATAAAATTTGACAGGTACTTGAAGGAGAGGAAGCAATTCGGGGCACCATTAGCAGCATTTCAACTTAACCAAGAGAAACTTGTCAGGATGCTTGGAAATATACAAGCCATGTTGTTGGTTGGATGGAGACTTTGTAAATTGTATGAATCTGGCAAAATGACTCCTGGTCATGCAAGTTTAGGAAAGGTACTTCTATTCTGTAGTATGTCAAGACAACTATTAACTTACCTGCACAATATCTCTTTGTATGTGTGCTTGAGTGTTGAAATAAACAAATGCATGTGTGCACAGGGGCGGGATGGAGCCAGGGGGAATTAGAGCATTATGTTTTATCTGTTACCCGATTAGCTAATGAGTTTGAACCCAATTCGCTATTTATTTGCCCCCCAACGAAAATCCTGGATCCGCCCGTGTGTGCACACACCTGCAACCATGCACACAATGATGCCTGACTAGGGACTTAATATATTAAATTAAGGATAATGGAGGTATCAATACTCTGGATTGGATCCTTTCTCCTGTGGGATTTCAAACTGTTGATCCCTGCCAGATTGGACCAGATACATCATCTTGATTGAATTTAGTAGGATTATAATCTGGCCAGTGTCAATCTTTGATAAATTAGGAAAAGTATCTAGGAAAAACTTTTTGATCGGTACGTGTAGATTTATTATAAATCCTTATGTAAAAAGGTTTATAGTTGTAAGTCTATATATAACTTAATTTATATTTGCTGCTTGGCTGGTCACTTGATTTGGTCTATTTATCATTCAACCAACCTACGAGGTCTTAGGTCACAGATCTTATGGTAACTGAGAGGTAATGCCATACCAGTTAGTCTGATTGAGTACTTGTACAGATATGTTAAATACTCTACTCGTTGACCATAAACAATCTTTGAGATATCAGAAACATTGATGAGAATAGGTTGATAGCACTGAAAGGGCATTTAATTATCTACCAGGTTTTTTATGTGTATTTGTCTTTTTGCCGTTAGTTTAATATCTTTTCCCAAACTGTGGTGTTTATAGGCATGGACATCATCGAAAGCAAGGGAGGTTGTTTCTCTTGGCCGAGAGTTGATGGGTGGAAATGGAATTTTGGCTGATTTTCTAGTTGCCAAGGTATCTTCAATGAATTTATTTTCAGTCGGATTTGAGTTGAATGAAATAAGAGAAGTACAAATTAGGTATATAAGTTTGCTTAGCAAATGGACAGAAAGCATTTATGATATTGTCCTGACATTTTGGTACCTTGTAGACTGGTACAAGACTGAAAAATGGTATGAAATTTCTTGCTTTTGTGTATAGCAATGCAAAAGGCATGTATTAGGTTGGTTTTTTTCAATTGGTTTTCTATATGACATTCAGACAACTCGCTTTTGAAAATTTCAAAATACAAAAACAACTCACTTTTAACATGTCTTACTACTTTAGGCATTCTGTGATTTGGAGCCAATTTTCTCATATGAAGGCACATACGACATTAACAGCCTGGTCACTGCAAGAGAAATCACAGGCATTGCGAGTTTTAAACCTGCAATTTTAGCAAAATCAACTCGAAGCCGCCTTTAATTTTAGATTGGATGGCTAGGAACATACATCTCTCAAATGTTCTGGGCACAACCATGGCATAGTAATAGTTAAATGAACTTCTTGCTTGGAAATCAGCGCAACGCAAATGAAATAAGTTAATATTGTGTTTATCCTTGTTTGGAAACAAAATAAATTGCTGTGAACAGAATTTATGTGATAAGTTGTGTCCGTTGCTATATTTTTTCAAAAGGACGTCTATAATTATTTTTCTTCAAGTTGGGGTTCGGAGTACATGTGAAATGAAACCCCATCCAGTTTGCCATATTACAATGCCCATCTGTAATGGACTTCCAAAAAAAATGGGAGAAATAAACCTCTATGGCCGTATTTAAACCGGAATACAGTAGAGATGCCTGCTTGTATCAGACACCAGAGGGCTGAGGTGGCCACAAAAGGGGGGGGGGGGGGGGGGGGGGGGGGGGGGGGGGGGGCTGATATTAGTAAAAAGAGTATTGAAATCTTGATAAAAGGATCTCTCTTTACTTTCTTTTTGCCCAGAATGGTAACAGTATAAAGAGTAGAACTAGGGTGCTCCTAAGCTCACCAAGCCCTTCGTGAGCGCGACTCTAAAACCTATCAAATTGACTTCAAACGACATTTTCAAACCGTTAGATGTTCAATCTATATTAAAATGTGCTTGGAGACCAAATTTTACATTTTTTGGAATTTTTTTACTATTTATTAAGATGGTTTGAAAATCGCTGTTTTTATTGAAAAACAGCGATTTTCAAACCATCTTAATAAATAGTAAAAAAATTCCAAAAAATGTAAAATTTGGTCTCCAAGCACATTTTAATATAGATTGAACATCTAACGGTTTGGAAATATCGTTTGAAGTCAATTTAATAGGTTTTAGAGTCGCGCTCACGGAAGGACTTGGTGAGCTTAGGAGCACCCTAGTTCTACTCCAGTATAAAAGTGGTAAGGTTGAAAAGAGTATATTCAACAAGGCTCTAGCCAATATAATTACATATATATGCTTTAGGAGAGAAGACCCACCACCATTTGTCCCCTTTTCAATTTTTTTTCTCTTATCTGTGTCATGTACATGTATCATGTAGTATCAAATCAGGTGGAACGTGTGAAATTATAGTACCTCAGAAAAACTTCTAAGAATGAAATGCCAGGTTCCCAGAATTCAAAAAATGATCGTTCTCACGCTAATTACAAAAGTATATAGGATGGAAAATTTTTGTACATGTTAAAGGTGAAAATTCGAATGAAATTGAATACAAACTTGCATTTGGCATAAATAAGAGCCTAGAAATAGTTAAACTGAAACATGTTATGGGACAATGATGTTTCACAAGTTGCATCAAAAAGCATCTGTCATCTATTTGTCTGAATATATAAAATCTCAAGAAGAGTAAGGTTTAATCTTGCAATAATTTCATTCAGAGAGAAAGGGACATTTGCGCGCCCAGTTCATGACCTCATTTAGTCTGAAATTAATAATAGACCCGTGATGGAGTTTTACCCGAAACCCATTTTTTAACAAATCCAATTTTTTTCTTCTTAGAAATATGAATCATAAACATGATGTATAAACCTGAGCCTCGTAATTCGATTTTGCAGTTGTAATGGAAATAGACAAATAGTACTTGTTTGGAGCGGTCCAGTATACTCCAACCCGACCCACTAATCAAGAAAACAGAACAATAACATAATGTATTTCTCACTGTTTTTGCTGCCTTGCCAAGCAATCTAGTTGTTACCACCTTATTCAAGTTTGGTGCATGAAGTCCCCTCTCCACCCACCTTTCTACTCTATTTCCACAATAAAATCCCTAATCTCACACACTCTTCAACTCACCATCCCTTTTTCCCTCTTTTATACAAAGCCTCATCACTCCCACCTTGTAGCTAGCATTTAACTAAACAATAGCAACACACCTTTTGAGCATTCAAATTTAGCTACAACCATGACTAAAGGCTATCTCGCCACTTTTCTCCTTTTCTCTCTTCTGTTACTCATCCTTAACCCCACCTCTGCTCAGACAGCTGCCGCACCGGGTCCTGCAGGGCCACCAAACATCACCGCAATCTTAGCAAAAGGTGGCCAATACACAACATTACTCCGTTTAATGACATCAACTCAAGTCGCTGACCAAATAAACAACCAGCTCAACAACTCGAATTCCGGTCTAACCATCTTCGCACCGACCGACAATGCATTCAATTCTCTCCCTGCCGGGACCCTAAATTCCCTCAGTGATGAAGAGAAAGTGTCTCTTATTCAATTTCATGTCATACCTAATTACATGACAGTTTCAAATTTTGAGACTGTCAGCAATCCTCTCAGGACACAAGCAGGAAATTCAGAGAATGGCGAGTACCCCCTAAATGTGACTGCGGCAAGTAAGTGCATTGCAAAAAAAGAAAAACCACAACAGAGTAGTTAATATGCAAAAAACAGTTATAACAAGCATTGTTACTTTGAAGTAATAAAATAACCTCATGACCATCTATTAGTTCACCAAATTAATAAAAAAAAAGCATTGTCCATAATAAGAAGTTCACTAAAATACAATTATAAAGCAAGCACAGAGTAGGATCCTTTACTTTTAAGTTCTTATCTCTCTTTTTTCTTTGAACAACTACTTTAAGTTCTATGACTTCTATCTTAGCCTTGTTCTCGCTCATTCTGTGAGCATCAAATACTTTAGTTTAGTGTTCACATATTCTTTCCATATAAATTTAACATCACCTTAACAATACTTGATTTAATCTATGAAATATTCCATATCTGATGTGGCAATAACCATGACAGACAATCAGGTGAATGTATCAACTGGAGTGGTGAATGCAACGGTCGACAATACAGTATACTCTGATGGACAGCTGGCAGTGTACCAGGTCAACCAGGTACTGCTTCCTCTAAGCATTTTCGGGTCCCACCCACCAGCGCCAGCCCCAGCTCCTGCTGCAGCGAAGAAGGATAAGTCGAAGCCCACGTCAGATGCACCAGCTGCAAGTGATGATACAGACACTACAACTAACTCTGCAACTAGACACGCAATAGATCAGTCTGTTATGAGAGTGGCTTTTGTTGGTTCACTTTCTCTTATTGCCTGGTGGGTCCTTTGATTGAGTCTTGTTTTTGATGTGATGTGGTAAATATTTTGGAGTGTATTAAGAGGGAAGTTTCTCTTTTGTTTTTGTTTTTTAATCTTTATTAATTTGCATTCAATTCTTGTATTGAATTTATATGTATTTTCCTTTATTATAAGGTCTGAGAGTGGATTATTGCATCTGTTTCTTATGTTTATTTAATGGAGACCGTTTACTAGAAAACTGACAGTACGAATTCAATTTTTGAAATGAAAAGGGGGGGAACAGATTGGATGATGTGATACTTAATATGAAATTGAAGTTTGACGAAATATGAATGTAAGAAGATCAGGCATGTAATTAAATTTTTCTTGAATTGAAATTTCATCGAAGATCATGGCGGTTTGGAATTTTTATTCAGTGGTGGTAGCGTACAATAGAGTCAGAGATTAGTTGAGTACAGGTTTAAATAGCCAATTAATCACCTCAACCTTAATTGTCACAATTTATGGTCAACTAAACCCAGCTTCACGTTTATTAGCCTCAAATTTTTTTGTGCCTAAATTTTAAAATTGCAATCCTTGTACTAACTCTAATTTGAAAAGGTTGTATTTCCTGTTATCTTCCTGGTAAGACCCAGTACTTTGAAACCTGTTAAACAATAGTTGTGCAGGTTTTATGTTCTTTCTTTGTAAGTTTGAAGTAAAAGCTCTAGGTTGGCTTGATTCGTTTTTTAAGCCATGTCAGAGATTTAGAAATGTTTCATTTGACGTTTTGTGGAGCACTTAGGAAACTTCTGCTTTATATTAATATGCATGAAATAAGTAGGAAAAAAAAAAAGCAAGGGGAAAAATGAAACTCGGTTGGAGATCCTTTGTATAGAGTTGGGCTATTGTGCCTCATGAAGTAAATGCCACGTTTTACTTTACTTCACACACATATCTCCATTTTTAAGGTCCAAATAGTCGATCCGAACTGTTCAACATGATCTCCATATTAAAATATATTTGGAGACCAAATTTTACATTTTTTAAATTTTTTTTACTATTTTTTTAGATAGGTAGAATATCACTATTTTAGGATCTTAATTAATGGGCTTTTTTACATATCTGAAGTTGAAAAACTTGACCTCAAATTTAGAAAAGTAAAAACGTGAAGAAAAAATATGACAAGAAGGTGCATTCTCTAGTTGCAACTAGTGAAGAAAAAGCGTGACGTGACTAATATGCCGTGACTAATTTCCTTTTCTAGTTTCAACTATTCTTTCTAATTATGCAAGGACAATTTTGTCAAGATTGTTAATGAAAAATAGCAATTAAATTCTTAGAACTTTGACAAGAAGGTGCATTCTCTTTTACCAGTCTGGGAGCTTTTTTTTTTTTCTAAATAATTGCCAGAAATAGTCACCAAATTAAAATTAGGCTGACCGAAATGAGTACTTATTTGATGCTGTACAACTAGAAATAAGGATTAACACTGCCAATTACAAAAATAATAGGTTCTATCTCCTACTATTATTTATGAACAACAACACTTAAACTAGGACATCTTGCTCTTGGTCATGTTTAAAGTCACATGACTTCAAAATAAGATCCGCAAGCAGCAAAATTTCGGGGGCATTTTGGTCAAGTTAATTGAATACATGAAGGCTTATAAGCTTTTGTTGTAGATCAGATTAGGGACTAATAAGAGATGTTATTACTTCAAACAAGTGAAAATTTTGCCTTGAATATAATTTGCATCTTGACGAGAAGCATTATTTTTATTATTAGTTCTAAGTTCTAACCTAGTTTTGTGACATATAATATAACAATTGCTGATTCATGTGAATTTATTATTAGTTCAAAAAATGTGTTAGTATTTCGCAGGATACATGTGAATTTATTAAAAGTTGGATTGTAAAACAGGTGGAAATTTATTTGAAAAGGCATTGTCGCATTGAACAACTCTCAATGAAAATTAATATCCAAATAGGTTCTGAATATTTGGTGAGAGAGAGAGAGAGGAGAGAGAGAAAGAGAGGGAAAGGTTTTTGTATGATCTATCATGTAAGTATATGATTTGTAATACAAAAGAATTTCTAACGAAAAATGAGTTGTAATAAAAGAGTATTATAGGTTTTGCTATAGATAGTTTGCATTAATGTCAGAGACTAACTTTGGGGGTGAAATATTTATAATTATGTTTCTTTCAAAATTCAAATTGTAAAATCAACACACTAAAATTAGTGATCATGTAAATAGATTCTCAAAGTGACATCAGTAAAAAGACATTTGCGATTGGCCAAATTCGTCACAGAAACACTATCTGCAACTCTTACGACATCATCTGCGATCATGATGGCGTCATCACGACACTATATGACTGTCTATCACCGTCTGTAGTAGTCGCAACTGTGACCATTCTATATTTCTATGGATATAGGCAATTGCCACCATACTGTTGAAAAAGACCATTACGACTGTCTTGCTATTATTGGTGGCTGTTTTGCAGTTGCAAATGGCCCTGTTTGCTGTAATGACATGATTTAGAGAACCTGAACTATTAATTACAGTACTTAATCAACTATTGCAGGTGCGGTTCATATAGACGGCCACATTTTTTGTATAATTAAGACAGGAAAATTATTTTAAGAAAATGCATTACTCAGTCGAAAAGTATCTGTTTAAAGACTATATTGAGAAAGCAAGGGCTGAATATATAAAATGCACAAATTAGATTTAGTGATCAACAAAATTGATCGCCGACTCGCCATGCCCTCCAAATTCGGTTATAATTGAGAAACTAAGGAATAAAATTTGTTGATTACATTTAGGGAGCTGGAGCTCTTGATTAGAAACTCAAAAAAGGTATACTGTCCGTTAATCATATTAACCCAGCACAATTTTAAAAATTGCTTCATTTATATTAGAGAAATGTTCTAGCCCTCCGAGCCATCATACCGGAGTGCGCCTCCTAACTAGTTTAACAAAAAATACTTTCTTATTTTGTCTAACTTTCATTTTCAGCACTCATATTCAAGTTTTTAAATTATGTTTTTAAACCTCTATCTGTAAACATTTAAATTCTAAATTTGTGTAGTATTAACTATTATGTCTTCAAGCTAAAAAAGGAAATATTTTTTTTACCCACTTTTTTTTTATTTTTCTCTGATTATTTTCGTCCATTTTTCCAACAATCCGTGATGAATTTTATGAATCTAAAAATACAAACGTTTTCTACTCAATTTTCTCTTTCAAATGAGATCCATGAAGAAATACTTTGAAGTCATTTTTTTTTTAAATAAAACCCATGAGCACTTCAAATTTTCAAATTTTAAATCTCCAGTTTACAACCATTTAAACTTCTGATGTCAACATTTAAACTACTATATTCAAGCGTTTAAACCTCTGATATAGATCATATAGTATCACGTATTTAAACATATGTATACAACCATTTAAAGTTCTCATGGGCTTTACTTTCGAAAAATAAAATAAAAACAACGACTTGAACAAAAAACTCAAAAGTATTTCTTCATGGATCTCATTTGAAAGATAAAATCAAGTAAAACGTTTGTATTTTTAGATTCGCAAAATTCATCACAAATCGTCAGGAAAATAGACGAAAATGATCCGAGAGAAAAAAAAAGAGTGGGTTAAAGGAATTTTTGTTTTTTTAAGCTTGAAGACAAAAGTAGTTACGAGTTAAAACTACTCAAATTTATAATTTAAATGCTTCCATATAGAAGTTTAAATGCTTGTGAGTAAAATTGTAAAATGTTATGAATGTTTAGATATGAGTGCTGAAAATGAAAATTAGAATTAAATACTTGAAAAGCGCGCTCGGAGAGATTTATTTGAAGGACAATTATCAGGCTCATTTATATTAAAGTGCAATTTTAACCATCTGAACTTCATTTATCACTTTTTAATCTTTTCATATAGTACACATCTATTTTTTTTAATACATTTTCAAAATATCTTAAGAATAACAAAACATGGTCTCCGTTAGAAGTCACTGGACACGTTCATAAAGCTGAGGGGCTGTGATGGTACGGCCAACTAGCTAGAAAACCAAAACGGCCGGATGCTTAGATCAAATGTTGCTGCACTCAGCTGCATTTCTCAAAATGGAGGCCCAATAGATGAGAACAACAGTGACATTTTCCATACAAGACCAAGAAATGAAAAAAATAAAAAAATACTGTTCCGCCTAATTAATGACACCTAAGTTCATTACTTCGGGATCAATATTTACAAAGACAACTTGAAAGTCCAAAATGATAACTCGGGTCACAAAATTATGCACATCAAATTTATCCATGACTCTAAGACAGAATGTGTTAATACAGAACTAGCATTTGCAGCAAGTAACACTCAAAAAATTGTTTCAAGAGAAGTACTGACAATTCTAATTAGCCATAAAAGTTAGAAACAACATATTGACATGAAATTTGACAGCTTTCGAGCTAACAAAACATAGGCTAAAATTTTTAAGAAACTGAACTCTTTCCAACTATATTAATTTAACTCACTATGTTACAAAACCACCATGGAAATCAATAGTTCGTTGCCTATTGTATATATTGACACTTACAGAAGTCATGCCTTAACCACAATCCGAAACATATAGTGTATGGGTCCAAACATAACACCCATGCACATCCCAATATAAATTAAATAAAAGCTGATGTGTTGTACCATGTTGCATCATACCCAACACTTGCATCTGTCTGTGCAACATATTGCTTTATACATTCTTAATTGAAATTAACCCCATTGATGGAAGAAGAAATCAATTGCAAGAACCAAAAAATAAGCAATCCTAATTTAAAACCCATTTTAAACTAACCCAATTAACATTACTCAACCTACCTATATTTTCTATAACCCTCAGGGTCTTAACCTACCTCGTATCTTGATCCAGATGCAAAGGTAGCTATATTAGGTCCCACCCGCTTGCCAATCATGTTGCAAAGAGAAGAATTAGATAATATTTTTCAAAATTATATTAAGATAACTTTTTTAAGTCCATAAAAGCAAATAAATTCAAGCACTCACCTGAATATATAATAATCTCAAAACCTACCACAGCAAAGCTAGCAAATATTGGTAGTAGTTTACATCCAGCAGCCACTCTACGAAAAACAAAGCAAGAAAAAGAGAAAAACAAAAGACCATACGACTTCAATAATCTCCATAGAAATAAAAATAGCATACAGACCATACAGCCATCCAACTTGGGTTTTGCTACTAATGCATACTATCGAAAGATCTAGTAGCACTAAAGGGAGGAATTATAGGATGAAGTATAAACCTACCTTTAGGCATGTCTACGGAAGAGACATACAAGAGAATTAGGATTCAAGTACACACTATTGCAAAGAGCAACTAGGTATCAGATTTTCTAGGATTTAGTAAGGTCTTGTGCGTTGACCGCCCCCATGGTGCCGGTCAGGTCCACCACTGTCGCGGTAATTGTCTCTCCTCCTATCACCGCCACCTCCTCCTCCACCATAGCCACCATGACCACCACGCCTAATAATCACAAATAACAACAAGACAAAAATCACAATTCCAAATACATCACACGAGAAATGAAAACTACCTCTTGTACCTATGAGAACATGACAAATTGTGAGCTTCAGAAAAATAAGACCATTTGTTCAAGTTCGATAATGGTACAAGAGGTATTTCCAGTCCTGATGAAAAGTGCACCCATTTTTTGTTTCCGAGGGGATCACAGTGATATTTTTTTCATTTTAAAAACAGCAACGATATTTAACAATCTATTAATGATGTTTTTTCTTGTCATGACGATGATAACAATAATAAGTACATGAGCAAGAGTAATACCCATGGGAATAAGAGGATTGAGGTTTTGGAGCAGATTTCTCGGCCATTGTGACATTTATTTTGAACCCTCTCAAATCGTAGTCTGCAACCAAAAAAGAATATTCAAAATGTATCAACTATCAAAAGTGCCGTCTTTTTCTAAAAAACAAGAAATAGTATGACATTGTGTAAATCTGATCGAGAAAAAGAGAGACTGAGAGAGCATACTGTTGTAAAAACCACTGGCAGAATGAGCAGCAGAGGGATCTTCATAAGCAAGACAAGCATCACCTTTATTTTTCCCATTGTCGTCAGTGTAAATTTTAATATTATATGGCCACTGATCCTTATACCCTCTCTTCTGCTTGATTCTCCCCACCTGAACATTTCAACCAAAGTACAAAAGGAAAGAATTATTTTTTTATGATTTGTAAATAAAAAGTGACAAATTGCAAGTCAATTACACATAATCACAACTGCTTGCATCTATTTCATGTAGTTATTGGGCATTCTAATTTAAGCGAGGGATAAAACTGAAATGTTTTTGCTTTAATATTCCTTCCTTGTGATCCTTAATTAATCATAAAAAAAAACAGAGACCACAATCTTTGGCATAAAGAAAACATTGTTGAAACACTCCACTGGAAGATAAAGATACAAGATGATTTAGAAAAAGAAAAAAAAATCAAATGTGTAATCCTTTACCAGACCAATACCACCAAAAAGTTCTTGCAACTCATCAATAGAAACATCAGGGGGCAAATTGGAGATATAAATCCTCGAATTATCACAGGTGTCACCACAATTCTCATCACACTGCTTAATTTTCACTGGGGCCTCCTCCTGGGCTCCGCTGCTGCCACCACGGCCCCTGCTATCACGATACGCACCACCAGTGGCACTCCCCTCACCATAGCCCCCATCACGACCACGAGATGGTGCCCCATAGTTGTTACTGTTGTTGGCAATAGGCGTTGGTGCACCATAACTCGGTGGATAAGATTCAGGTCCCCCTTCATATCCCCCAGACTGCACCCCGTAAGCATTATCATACCCATTGTTACCTCCATAAGCATTCGCATTGGGCATGTTATAATTACCAGCAGGTTCTCCATACTGATGAGCTGGCGGTGGAACTTGTGCATAATTATCCTCCTGTCCCGCATAACCACCATACCCACCATCATAACCACCTGTAGCATCTCTGTTATTATAGCCACCTCCAGTATTTCCGTCGTCTCTATTACTGTAACCACCATCCCTATTCTCTCTATTATTATAACCACCATCTCTGTCTCTATTGTAGCCGCCGCCGCCACGACCACGGTCACCACCCCCAGCACCATCTCGACCACGGCCACCACCACCAGAATTATAGTCTCTGCCTGCAACACAAAAGCTTTAGTGAACATTCATAATCTTGGTAGGTACCAGTACCTGGTACCAACTTGCTCGCACCAGTTTGTGGATTATTCTCCATCGCTTTTAGTCTCAAATACTTAAGCCCATTAAAGTATAGTAGGAAAATTACAATTAAGTAAAATATCTTTCAATTAATTGAAGGCCACAATTTGTAGTTTTATATTTTTGCAAAAAGTAACCTGCATGTCAACTAGTCCCCATTATTAATGGAAGACCACCTCCACAGTACCATAATAAATAGGTAGTACTGATATATCCCAGCACACAGTGAATGAATATAGTATAAAATAACATGGCCTATATAATTGGAGTCGTTTGTCAAGAATGAGTATCTGTTGTGTCACTTTATTCAAAATACCTCCTTTGTTATAACCATCACCGCCACCAGGTCCACCACGGTTATATCCACTGGCTCCGCCAGATCTATTGTAACCACCATCTCCACGGCCTCCTGTGTTACCTCTATTTGCCCCAGCTGGATTAGGTGTCCCACATTTGTTGCACTCTGTCCTCCTTGCGAAGTTCACGTTTGCACAACTAACACAAGGATAATAACAGTATCAGATCAAAGCAAGGAGGTCATCTCAAATTGCTAACATATACTGGTTGAGTACCAACCTGATCTGTTTATTTCAAATTTTTTTGGGAAGCATCAGTTTGGAGAATAAATTCTGGTGGTTAAACCTCAATATAACAGTAATTAACAGCAGAGACTTCAGCACACTGGCCAATATCTAAATACCATGCTTTGAAAGAAAGAAAAATATGGATTGTATTTCACATACAAATTCAAAAGCTCTTTTAATCAAACAGGAAAACAAGGGGAACAATAAAATGCAAATAGATGTGTTAGAGAGAGAGAGAGACAGACTTGGGATCGGGGCAAAGCCAGTCCCCATCACGGCCCGGACCACCAGGCCCACGGCCACCGCCACCTCCTCCTCTTCCACCGCCACCGCCGCCACGGCCCCCACGGCCTCCGCCACCATATCCACCAGAACCACCTCCACGGCCACCTCCCCCTATAGATTTTTACAATTTCCAAATAAGTTGCTGGCTATGAATCATTAGGTGATCCAATTTTGGATAATAGGGTAAATGGGTCACCAGAATAATAACACAAAATCTACCTCCAAAGATTAGGGTTCTAGATAATGGTAGGGTTATCTAGAAGGCCAAAGTTCCAAGGACTCCAGATAATAATTTACCAGCTCTAATAAATAGAGTTTAACAGATCATTGCCAAAAAGATGAAGTAGATTCTAATTTTTAAGTGCTCGCTAATTCCGACTTCAGATCTAGCAAAAACTTAAGGCTAGAAGACGCAAACAACAGTAAAGAAGTACTGCATCCTATTACTAACCTCGGTTGTCGTATCCGCCGCCGCGATCGTAACCTCCCGACATGGATTTAATTTAGGGTTCAAAGAAAGAGAAAGAGAGAATTAGGGTTTAGAGAGAAAGAGGAGCGAATTAGTTAGAAGAAGAACGAAAGAACGGCGCAAGCGGCGAGAAAGATTAGGATGATATCCGTGGTGTCGGTTCTGCTGTTCTATAATCTTAATAGACTAAGGTTTGCTTTCTACATCCGTTCCGTCTGATTAGAATTGGACGTTTATGATATCTCATACCAGTCAACGGGAAACAGACTGACAGACATAAACTGGGTAGATTAATCTGTGCCGTCTATCGGGATCGGGCAGTACCTTAACTGCTTAACACCTTGTTTGGATGGAGAATAGATGAAGGGAAGGAAGGTGAAGAATAGAAGGGAATGGAATGGAATAGAAATGAGGATTAACATATATAATCTCTTCGTGTTTGGATGATTAATTAGAAAAAATAAATTTAATTTTTCTTTCTGCCTTATTTTTTGTTTGGTTAATTAAAATTTATAAGGTTCATTAGAAATCTGGTGGTTGTTATAGCTTTGTGACAAATAAACTTGGATGAGAATTATATAGGTAAGATATAGGGTTGGACATTTGTGTCATTTTTTCTGAAAATATTTTCAACAAAATTTCTTTCCATCTATACACCTCAAATCGGGAGAGAAATCGATTATATTGATTATAATCATGCAAGATTAAACCTTTCATCTCGTGTACCCTTCACCTTCACCTCCGACATAATTTTGTTAACCAAACACGATTCAAGAAAAATTGTTCTTTTCTTTCCATTTCCTCCCTTCATGTACTCTCCATCCAAATAATGTGTAAGAAAAGGAATACTATCAACAGTTGCTTTGCTAATTGTCCCACAGATTTATTTCCGTTTTGGAAATAAATCTATTGTTATTCCCTGTTATTCCCATTCAAGTTGTTGATATTGATTGAAATTAGTGCATAAAAAAAGATTTTTCTTTGAAATTTGCATATAGAAAAATTTTAACTGTTGGAAATTTGGAATCATAATAATAGGTTCCTGTTATTTCTCACGAACAACAGCAGATTTATTTCCGTTTTTTCATGCCTCATAATGCGCACTTGTAAATATTTCCTTTATCAACAATGAATAAAAAAGTATCTTTTTTTTTTTCAAAAATAAGATATAATGCTTTAATTTTTTTTACAAATAATATACCTATAAAAAAACAGTAAACATTTTTTAGAAAATAAAAATTTGAACTCCAAGCATATTTTAATATAAAGATCATATTGAGTGATTCAGATTGACTGTTTGAACTTCAAAAACGAAGATAGAAAATATGAGACATTATAAGGCGCGAAGTACATGAGGCATTCCAACCCTCCTCATATAATTATATACGAGTAAACTTAGAGTGCTCTTACTACTCAGTTAACTTTTTTGGTGAATGTATTTATTTGATTGATTTTAAATGACAAATACAGATCATTAAAACTGATCTATTTTATGAATGATGTGTTTATATACAAAAATTTTATTTTTCAAATTAATTTATATAAAGTCAAATAATCAAAACATGATAATTAAAAAAATAAATGTATTAAAATTAACTTATAAACCTTCTACTAATAATATATTTTTTACGTTGGACGCCTTTAATCAAGTCACATCAGGAGAACACATATTTTTTATCTCTAATTTAAATCTTTTTTTTAAATATGCTTCTTATATCATGTTTTTCAGAAAGAATATTTTATTAATGAGATTAGGGTTTAGGGTTTAGCAACTTTATAGTAAAAGCAATTAGCCGCATACAGTAACGTTCTACTTCAAAACATGCAGTTCACGCCACATTTGCTGGTTAGATAACTAAAAAAATAACTAAGAGTAGAAATAATAAGAAGAATGGCTGTAAACAATTCCACGTAGCCAAATGATCTTCTTAAAATCATGTCCGTTAACAGTTAATCAAATATAAGCGCACCGTTATGATATAATTTAATGCACGATATGAGATAATGATTAATGATTTCCCTTCTAAATAGGGATGGACTGTTTGAACCTTCATAGTGCCGAAATTTTTATTAATATTAAAAAAATATAAAATTTAACATTCTACACAAATTCAGGGAAAATTCAAAATCTGTCCAATCTGAAGAATAATTCTCAGAATCGAAGTCTTATTTTCGAAAAATTATTCTTCGGATTCAAAAATCTCTTTCCGGAGAATTATTTTTCGGATTTGTGTTTCCGGAGAATAATTCTTCGGATTTGTTTTTTTAATTAAACATAAAATGTTATAATTTATTTTTTGTATTAAAATATTAGAAATATTTTATATTTTTTTAAATAGATGGAAGACTATATAATTTGATTTATTAGAAAGACTGCGACAAATAACCCGGATCAACATTTTTCAGGCCGGATTTTTTGCGATTGTAAGAAAAATTAAAATATTTCTTTGTGTGTTATTGAAAAAAAATAAAAATGTTTTGAATCTGAGTTATTGATTCTGGTTCAAAAGTCATTTCTAATAAAATATTGTGGTTCTTCTATTTTCAAAAAAATAAGAATTTTCTCTGACTTTTGTAAGATGAAATGATTTCATATAAAAAAAGAATTCAAAATGGATACAATATCTTAGAATTTAAATGTACTAGAAGGACCATAATATTTTCTTTATTTACTCAGAAGAAATATTTTAATTTTTCTTACAGCCGCAAAATATTTGACTTGAAAAATGTTGATCCGAGTTATTTGTCGCAGTCTTTCTAATAAATCAAATTTATATAGTATTCCATCTATTTTCAAAGAAATATATAAAATATTTCTAATATTTCAATACAAAAAATAAATAAATCATAACATTTTCTGTTTAATTAAAAAACTCAAATTCGAAGAATAATTCTCCGGAAAGTGAATCTTTGGATCCGGAGAGTTATTATCCAGAAAGTAAGCCCGAATCCGGAAAATTATTCTCCGGATTGGGTAGAATCGGAAATAATCCGATTGTTAAATTTTGAATTTGTTTTTAATATTAATAAAATTTTCGGTTCATAGTGCTTTACGCTCTTCTGTGCCACTATGAAGATTCAAACAGTCGATCCGAACCGCTCAACATGATATCCATATTGAAATGTGCTTGGAGACCAAATTTTGCATTTGTTAGAGTTTTTTACTATCTTTTTAGAATTTTTGAAAATTGTTCTTTTTTAATGCTTCAGATTTTTTTGAAAAAAAAATGATTTTCAAAATTTCTAAACAAACAGTAAATAAACTCTAAAAAATATAAAATTAATTTCTAAACAAATAGTAAATAAACTCCAAAAAATTGTAGAATTTGGCCTCCATGAACATTTTAATATGGAGATCCTTTTGGACGAGTTTGGATTGACTGTTTGAACCTTCTTCTTCAAGGTATGTGTTATATAAGCACCTTAACACATCTTCTGCATTAACTCAAAAGAGAATATTTTGAGTTTAATACATCTCAGCTGTCTGATCAAGATCGGAGTCTATGATGCACGGGGCTTTTCATATTAGTGCAGATCTCAATCGGATGGTTCAGATCTACTAACGCATGTTCCGTTAATGCAGAGGATGCGAATTCTCCCTATATACTTTTTTCTCCCATCATGATCATATGGTCTGTCAACCAGCAATTATTTGAAGTTATAAGAAGTAACTACATTGTTGGCTAACATATTGATCTCTTAAACAACTAGCGAGTCAGTTATAAGCTAGTTGTGCTCGCCTATATACACCAAAGTTTATTTATTTCTATACGTTCCACTGTTATACTCTGTTGACTATTAAACTAGAAAACAGTTCATTTTTGTTTTGTCTAGAATGTTTTAAACTAAATAAGTTTTCAAAGAACTACTTCAATATATTTCTCCCTCAAATTCGCAAAAAAACTAACCATTTTACACGCAAAGCATTATAATCTAGTAAAACTACATAGAATCAAGATTAAAATTTACGTCTGACCAAAACTACAAAGAAACGAGTGACATTAAGTGCTGTCCATGGTAAACCTACCATGTTAGACGTAAGTTTTGGGCAAACATACAGAAAAGAAGAAGAATACCCCACACCCCACCAAAAAAAAAAAAAAAAAAACTACTACGATGGCACTTCATAAGTACAATCTTCTAAACCTACAGTCTTGCAACATATTGGTGTTGACCTGCAATTCATAGTGAAATATTGTAACTTTTTAGGACTTGGTTGTAAAAAAGAAACAAGTTTCTGCTAAAAGAATATGGGTCCACTAAAAGAATACAGGCAACAGAGTTTCTGCTGAATTAATGATGGAAAGTAAGATTACAAACTTCTGACTCATTTCCTTGTCATAGCACTCTTTGAATGGCTTTTCCACGACCCTCCTCTTTGCTTCAAGTTTTTCTTCACCTTTTTATTTTTCTTTCCTTTTACAATTTTCCCACTAATATTGTCATCATCACTTTGTCCCCCGTCTTCTTCCATCTCTCCCCCAAACCCCATTGCCCTCTCATACTCTTCCTCATCTATTGCCCCTTTTTTCAATTTTTTTAGGAGACGGTATTCTTGTTCAAGCTCCTCATAATCCTCTTTGCTTTGTATTGCCTTTCGTTGCCTCCCAGTTTTCTTCCTCGTGGGGGCATTTGCATCATTGCCGTCTCGGTCCTTCTTGGTTTTTTCGGGCTTTGTATCATGACTTGTCTCGGCCTCCATTTCTTTCTTCTTCAATGCCTTTTGTTTTTGCTTCTCTCGGGCTTTATCTCTGCATTAGAAAACAATAATAAGAAGGGAAGAACAATATAACTCCAAACCTACATTTTCTGGAGAACAATGACAAAAATCATATGACATGGAAAATTCTAGTTGCTTTGAGGTTCATTTTCCTTTTCGTTATGTATGTGAAGGACTGTCAATGAATATAAAAATAAAAGTATCCCACACCTGCTCATATCAATTACAAAATGAAACGAGAAGTTTCCCTCATCTAACTTCTGCTGGGTTTTTTATTGCAAATAGACATCATCCTTTTAAAATTTATGTGGTGACATTAAAAATATATTTCCAAAGCAATATTCCAATCAAAGAAAGTAAGACTTACTTGTACTTGATGAGAGTTAGGTCAAGATCATCAATTCTACAGAAACCATCTGTAGAGAGAGAATAGTGCTTAACCTCCTTCATCAATGGGATTTGTAGCAACCCATATCCCATTGCTAATTTCCCTACCTCTAGTTTCTTCCACCTTTACCAAGGAAAATAATTTTTTTAAAAATATCATAAGTTGACAGTAATCCAAAATAAAGGATAATTTGAGAAAAATTGACTTGCTTTAACAAATACCAACCTAAAAATATAAGAACAATGATGCTCCTTGTAAGCCCGAACGAAGGAAACAAATGCTTTGGCACCTTTCTCCATCACATCTCTATCTTCTTTGGCTGCACGCCTTATCTAAGAAACAATGAAAACATATAAACAAGTTGTATCAACAAAATTTTGTACCAATGATGTGCACAAATGTGTGTCTCAGGTCCTGGATCTATGGTTAAGAATTACATAACTGATTCTTAATAGAAAAGATGTACTTGCCTGTGGTACAACGTCATTTGCATCAAGGTAAGGCTGTCTCTCTTCCAAAGGGACCCGCCTGAGCTTGAGAAACTCCACATAAGCCTCTTCCTACAAGGAAAATTTGTCCTCTTTTACAAAAGAAGAGAGAGCCAAAAGCATTTTAGGTTTAGAAAGGATGTATATTCCAAAACCTATGAGCTAACCTTGGGTAAGAGAAACACAACAGCACTTCCTTGCCGACCAATTCTAGCCGTTCGTCCTGCTCTGTGTATAAATACATTTGGATCTTGCGGCGGATCATACTATAAAATGGATTATGAAATAGGGATCAGAAACTCGCGTGTATATTAGCATGCAAATATTTTATATTTGGACTTATCAGGGAAAAGGTAGTTTCCACAGATTCCCAAACCACAAAAGCCAGGCATGCAAAACTGAGGGAATCACAGTAGTTTGCTATAGGTAAAATTGTTCTGACATCAGGTACCACAGTCCATGAATCTTTCCATTTTCCTTTGTTTTTATCATACCTGCACAATCCAATCCACACCTGGTATGTCAAGACCTCTAGCTGCTACATCTGTACATAATAATATACCACTTGCAAGAGATGAAAAGGAAGCCAATGCTTTCTCACGATTCACCTGGACAAGTTACAACAATAAAGATAAAATCAATAATTTTGATCATTGTAGTTGATAAAAAAACACGGAATTTCAATGAATGTGAATAAAATTTCCACCTGTTTCATTTTTCCATGAAGAGGGATTATTGTGGAGCCTTTGAAAGCTTTAATTTGGGGGAGAACGACCCCCCAATAGTCTACACATGCACATGTCATAAAGTATCTGAAACCATGCAACATTACAAAAATAAAATAAACAAAACAATTACTATAAATAATTCAAATGGAAAGAAAGCATACATTCTTTCAGAAGAATAGTCCATACATAATTATTTTTTTGGATAAGTACTGTGACAAGAAGGCAACAAGCTGAGATGACTTATTTGATGATTCACATATCATATACTGCAGATATAAACCAATATTAAAAAAAGAGAAGTTAATGCAATGGTTAGACTCAGAGATTTAGTTTGGTCTTAATCAACATATGCATGATTGTAGCTTAATGGAAATTTTGTTGCATTATTGAGATTTTTTAGGCTTAATTTTGATTAGTTCTGGAAAAGCTGCACATGCAGGATCACACAACCTTCACTAAACCAGGACAGTCAACAGTAGTAAAATATGCAATCCTTCATTATACCAGTCACAAAATCAATACTACTACTGGTACCAAGTTACAACATCAAAAGGAGAAAATAGTTAGCTTCTTACCTCTATGTGAAGGCCTAGCGGAGTCCTGGAAGGAGCTGACTGGTCAGAAATTCCTAAATCACCCTTTCTCTTAACCTCAGTCTTGACCTCGACCCTTACAGGATTCCTCAAACCAGCTCGAGACAGCTCAACAACTGCCTCAGTCTGAGTGGCCGAGAAGAGACCGGTACGGCGCTGCTTCGGTATTCTTGCTAGAATAGAGGTAACTTGTTTTTGGAACCCCATCTCCAGTAGACGGTCAGCCTCATCTAGGATCAGTATCTGTTTAGACACACAATTACATATAGAGACGTCATGTGCTTTTGCTATTATCACTTTGCTTTCGCCTTCCTTGTAAAGAGTTACTCTTTTTTTCCAAATGATAATTATTGTATGATTGCAACTTCTCCATGAATTCAATATAGCCATAATGACATTAAATTCTGTTCCTATTTCCAACTAATAGATTACTTACCTAAATCATCCGGATTTTTATTTTATTATAATTTTTAAATTATTTGTTATCATTACTTAGGTGGTGATTATGTCCAAGTTTTGTCGATGGACCATAGTCCTGGTCCAACAGGGACATGTGCATGCCAGTGGTTCAAACCAATCCACAGTCACTAAAAATATAAAAGATTAATTAAAGGTAAGAGCAATTTGCCAGATGCATAAGAAAAGAGAAATGTGAGTGTACACTTACCTCAAGGTCACGGAAATCAAGGATATCAAGACGATCCATTATATCGTACAACTTGCCAGGTGTACCGACCAAGATATTGACCCCTTCCTCCTCTATTTTCTGCAACTCTGATTGTATATCCACACCACCCACTAAAAGCATGGAGTTTGTTTTGGGTACTTTCTTGAAGAAGGGCTCTGCTACGTGGTATATTTGGGATGATAATTCCCTCGTAGGAGATATTATCATACCAAGCACCTAGCAAAATATATAAAACAAAACAAACTCAATACATGAAATAGTAGGATGCAAAGTAGTGTTAAGAATATATTACCACAAGTAACTCAAGGGTGATAGGCATATTGTAACTATTTTCCAGTGAATAGTGTTTGGCCGAGGAATTTAATTGGAGTATGGAAGGTAGCACCAGCTGCTACTTTCTATCAGTAAGAAAAAAGAAAATCAAACTTGTGGCAAGGTTGAAGTTTGAATTTAGTTTTACCTCACCTCGTGAATAGCTAAGTTTTATCAACAGCTAATTAGAACCTAGCAATAATGTGGAATTGTGCATTCCTAATTTCCCAGTCAAACTAACACAACGAATTCCCAGTAACAGCATACTCCGAGAACCAATGTCCTTTTTCCGAGTAATAAACATTAGTTTGCTCCAAACCACCTCGGTTAAAAAGAATAACTAGTAGATAACCAGAATTTCTACTCAACCGAGAGAGAGAGTGTGTCTTACTAACCTGATGCTTCTTAGGAGGTGAAACAGCGCAGCTTCTCATCACTATTTCTACAAAAGGAATTAAAAATGCTAATGTCTTTCCTGACCCAGTCGCCGCATCAACTGCTACATCCTTGTGCCCTAAAAGGAGAGGTATCGTCGCCTCCTGCACAGGTGTGCAACGCACGAAGCCGCCATCTTCGAGAACTTCCAATACAGGGTCGGAGAGAGGTGGGGTCAGGTCGGAGAAGCTCGTGGAGGTTAAGGTCCCGGTCGGTGGATCCACCATGTCCGCCATGGCAGGGATTAAGGTTAGGGTTTTAGTTAGGCCTCTGTTGCGGAAGGAACTTTTTACTTAACGCGATGGACAACCTGTATCTCTGCCGTTAAAATGCGAACAGAAGGCCCGATGGTATCGAACCAAAAACTGGAGGGACGGCGGCGTTCAGTTCAATGGCATGTTCGGTTATGTATACTTTTATATACATAAGATCTTGTGAAGTATTCCATTAAAAGTTAGGATTTCCTTTTGATAATTTTAATAATATATTTCCAGATTAAAGACATGTTATTAGATTTATATTTTGATTGTATATCAATTTCATGTTTCAAGTACACCATATTATAGGTTACATTTTAAAGATCGAATTTTTCTCATTATCAAAATGATCAATTTAACGTATTGTCAATAGATTTTCATCCATTTATTGAAGCCCGTGGGCATTGAAAAAATCGCTCGAACTTAATTTATTTATGAAAATTAGTGTGCAATTTAATTCAAATAGTATGAAAAAAGTATGTCAGATAGTGTTTGAAAAAATATTTTTTAACCAAACAATCTCGAATTTTTTTTTTTCATAGAAGTTAAAATTTCCATATTTTCTCATGCAAATGTAACATATTGAATACGCCAACTGGTTAGGTCTGGTTACATTATATTAGATAATCGTGTTTGATGCGGTGTGGGATTCTTCCCCCAATAGCTGCGGGGTCATCGGATTAATGGAGACCAGTTTATTTACCCAATGTGTTGTGAACCCTCGATCAAATTTAACTGAAAATGGACTCTCATTTATAAAAATGATAGCATGGATGTTCCATTTTATCATTTTTTTAACCGACGGATCATGAACTGGTTATATACTACACGAGAAGATAAAGTTCGGCCATCTATTTTTTCTCCTGATCTGGATCTGCAGCAAATTATTGCCTTAAAATATATATTCTCACACAAGTATATTGTTCTTCCACTGATGGTACACTACTGCTATTCCGAAACTTTTATTAATAGAAAATACAATAAAAAAATATTGACATTGGATAACGAATTCGCGGAAATTCGAGATCTAACAAAGACGTTATGAACCATAACGTCCAGGGCACTGTAGCTGGACGTTATGGTTCATAACGTCCCGTTAGAACGATCACTAATGATCTCTAATTAACGAAAATACTGTAGCTGGACATTATTGTTCACAACGTCCAACTACAGTGTTTTTTTTCCTTTGCTACTTCCTGGTATGCTTCAAGTTAGCGATTTTTTGAAAAAAAAAAAACACTGTAGCTGGACGTTATTGTTCATAACGTCCAGCTACAGTATTTTTTTTTTTTTTTTTTTTGCTGCTTGCTTCCTGATATGCTTCAGTTAGCTATTTTTTGAAAAAAAAAAAAACACTGTAGCTGGACGTTGTGAACAATAACGTCCAGCTACATTTTTTTTTTTTTTTTGCTTGCTGCTTTCTGGTATGCTTCAGTTAGCGATTTTTTGAAAAAAAAAAAAAACCATTGTAGCTGGACGTTATGAACAATAACGTCCAGCTACAGTGTTTTCGTTAATTAGAAATCATTAGTGATCGTTTTAAGAGGACGTTATGAACCATAACGTCCAGCTACAGTGCCCTGGACGTTATGGTTCATAACGTCTTTGTTAGATCTCGAATTTCCGCGAATTCGTTGTTCAATGTCGATATTATTTTATTATATTTTCTATTAATAAAAATTTCGGGCTATTATTACTGGAAGTCAACACTTACTGTCTATATTCTGATTCCAATCCAACATCATCTACAAAACCGTATGATTTAAAAAAAAAAAAAAGAAAAGCAAAGAATACACTATGCATGTGCGGAATGCATGAAAAAAACTTGCATGCCAAGATAGTTTGGCATTATATTTTGAAAAATAAAAGAAATGTATAACGGAGCATCAATTAGTTACTAAAGAGAATTGCAGAACCGACCATCAATTAAATTACTGCTCACTCGAAGCTTTTACAACTTGTGCAACAATCACAGTTATATCATCCAACTTACCACCTGAAATCAAACATGTTTAGTCATGGAGTTGAACAATATTACCCAACTTGCCACCATGCTAAAGTGTAGCACAATGGTCAAGGATAACACAAAAGTTAAATCTAATTAACAACCAAAAGGTCAAAAAAAATAAAGGAATTTGAACCGAACATTGATATTTTGGTATTGGTACATATCAACCCAGCCCCCATAAATCTAATTAACTCTATTTGTCTATTTGCCATCAATCCTAATTCGAAGGTTACTAGTTTGATTTGCTCTGGTATGACCAAACAAAGGACCAATACATTGATTCTTCCCAACTTCCCGAGTATTGAAGCACGAACCTGTTAACTTCTTTCCGAGTAGTTTCTCCCACCATGTCACATCAAAACCCTGCAGATGGAAATTCATAGTCGCATTAGATAACATTTAGAACAATAATAAATATAAAATATCAACAACCAATGGTAAAAAATTCGATCCATGGCATACCCTATTTCGTGATTCGATGGAGAACGGTGAATCAAAGTAGAAGTCCCTTGAATGATTACTAGCAAGTTCTGCTAATTCCTTGGCTACAATTTAAAGAAGATATTGTTTCAATAAATTTGTGTGAAAATTATTCCAATAAATGAATAAACAAATAAACAGTAAACATGCTGTAAAAGAATTTTATCCGTTGGTATGTTTCTAATCAATGAAGTTAAAAAATTTACTCCTTTTACTCAACTGCACATATACCTTCTAACGGAAATAGAAGAATTGAAAGTAAACACACGTAGCCAATAAGAAGTTAACAAACAACGTTCCAATAAATGTGAATAGCCAATGAGAATAGGCAATTCTTTTTGGTGGCCCACCCGTGCAGTGATCAACATTTTCCATAAAGACTATTTCAACATTCAAATATTGCATTTTTTTACTTTGTCTCTACCAGTGCCAGATCAGAATTTGTATCCTGCTCATCCGGTGAAAAGACACAAAACATACCAGTCCACACTGGAGTTTAATGTATCTACATAGTTACCTCAAGGTTGTTAATTTGTTATCAGTAGATCCTCCCACGTAAATCGTAGCAAATTTAGGACCAAGCTTAGCTCTCTGTATATTTCTTACAATATAAATGATACTCAAGGGTGTAGTGTTTCACCAAGAGGGAAACCTTCTTAATTAAAAGCACGTCTTAATTTTAAAAAAGTTTACCAGCCTCAGCCATGTCCTGAAACTTGGAGATTTCAGAGAGAATCTCTCTATCAAAAACATTGTCAAACAGGCCATCAGATCCCATCACAATTATATCCTGCTCTTTCAATTTTATGCTACACACCTGCATTAGAAATTGGTTAAATGCAGCAATTATTTAATTAAATAATTACTAAAAAAGTTCATAGTAAAGAGATATTAAGAAAAAAAAATTTGGAGAAATCATAGTTCATAAATAGATATTGGTAATTCTACCGTAAATTCAAGTTTTAATGTACATCCGATGTCTTAGAATACATCCTAAATAATAATTGTTGATTCTTAAAGGGTTAAAATAGCCATTTCAATAATAGTATCAAATTGAGTATCTTATAAGAAAATTTCTACCGCAATCCCAATAGCTAGATTAAAATCTTTGATCTCTAACAATTATTTGGTTTTTAATTAATCTGTGCATTCAATACAAACAATTCCTTTCATCTTCTAATAATTAAACTGACAGAAATACCCTTTTCTGGATAAAAAAGGAAAATCATTATATCTCTCAAGTTTACATTTCAGTAAGGGTGTAAGCCTAACCCGATTAACCCAACCGACACGGCCCAAAAAATTGCGGATTTAGAATTTAATTGGTTAGGTGTGGATAAAATTTTGATTAACCCGACATAAAGTTTTTGGATACAGATATTGTAAAATGGTTGAGTAAAACCTGATCCAACTGATTTACATTATTTCTTAAGAATATTTGTTTGTATACAACCATAATAATAATATCATTATATAAATAATGCGGTATTTTATGAATTCTAGTATTTTAAATATAAACTTCTCTAGTTATTGTAAGGTAGAATATGTTCTATTTTTTTTTTCAATGATAACTTATGGTTTTTTTTTTTTTTGGTAACAAGTTCATTTCAAAATGAAACCTGCCAAACCTGACCGCCTAATAAATCGGATAGAATGATATTTATCTCGATTGGTAGTCACGGATTGAAAATGTTGTAACCCAACTATTGTAAATCGGCGACTTTCAAAAACCATTTTTGCTAGAGGGTTGACCTAGATGAAACCCGACCAACCCGATACGTTTACACCCCTAAATTTTAGCCATTGGATGCATCTTAGACATGACGTACCTTAAATCTTGGATGCATGCTAGAATCAACCAATACATATTAGAATTGGACTAGCTCAAAAGTCAAGAAAAAAAACAGAAAAGCCAAAAAAGAAAAGAAAAGGAAAATATTAAAATAAGATGTCCTAGTAGTATGTGAGTAGAGCCTAAAGGGGATTAAACTGAGTTAATAGGATGTTCAAATTTACAACATTTGAACTTGATTATTATCAATATCAAGCTTCGAGAGCACGGTTTTGAATCAATATTTTCACTTTTGCAGTTCTAATAACATCTAAAGAAAGAAAGCATGTACAGTTGCATCTTCATATGTTTGACCAATTGCCTCTGAGCTTATCTGGTACGGACAATCGAAATAATGCTCTTGCGGACATGAGGTGAAGATCACTTGGCCTATTCAATAAAATTTGCAAAATAAGCAACATAACTAAATTAAAAAGAAATTAAAAGAGAGTCAGTAATATGTTGGTTTTGTGTTCACCTTTACGAATGATTCTCAAACCGCAATCACCAACATTTGCGATTTTTAAGGTCCCGTTCTTCTCCATAATAGCACAGAGTCTTAAAATAACACATGAAGTAAATTAAAAGAAAAAGGGAAGAAGAAAACTTAAGTGATAATAGGAGGTTAGTTTCCTCATTTGGATCGTCTTTCTGTATGATAGAAATCCCTATATGGTTCACATCTACTTTTAATGCCAGAATGGCTGAAAATTAGTTGCTTTGGGCTAATAGCTCAGATAACTTAACAAATATAAAATGTTATGGTAGTGATATCTATGTCAAAAAAATAAAAATAAAAAGGTTAATTACTAACACGGTGGCTGACCCAGTAGAAGCTGTAGCCTCATGGGACTTCCTCAAGAGCATTTGGGGGTCACAATTTACCTGCCAAACAAACAAAAAAATTAAAAAATCACATTTTACAAAATAACCAAAATAATTGTATTGCGGTGCAGGTTATTTCAGCACTTGACAATTTACTCTGAGCTTTATTGACCATACTATACACGACTGGAACACATACCTCTTCATCAGCAAAAAAAATTGAAACATGAGACATCAATTCACGAGAAAATAATGCAGGGTCAACCTTCCTCTCCGCCCATCTGTTCAATTAAATAGCAAAAAAGCTAGAAAAATAGAAGTTAAAAATAAGTGTATAGCTGATTCAAGTTAATATGCTGAGCCTTAAATTGGAAGGATATATTGACAACCATATTTACATGACGGCCGTGACACCCAATAAAATAGTTATCAAAATTAAAAAAATTAAAATTATAGATATGTTCTACGCAGTTTCGATATGTTTTGTATTAAGTACACATTTCAAAAAAAGCTTGGTCGCCGATCAAGTGTTGATAAAATGGAACCGTTATTTTTTTTTCAAATCACATGATGTATGATAAACAGATTTTAATTTTCAATATATTCAATAATAGAGAACATATTTAAGATTTGACTCTTTTGATTTTCGATAACTGTTTGCTTGGTTGTCACAATTGCAAATAAGTTGTTGTCAATATAACCTACCCGTCTTGAATAATATTGATCAAACATATATCTATTTTACCCCGAAACACCATCGGCAACAGCAAGAACTCCATTCTCCCCACTTATGAAGAAGGCATCCTCTCCACCTCTTTCTACCTTTGAAGTTGACAAAAAAGATTCCAATAATTAACATTTTTAAAGAAGGAAGAAATCTTCAACAAGAGAATTAGCAATAAGCAGAATTTACCTTTCTGGGGTGGGGAATGAGACGAGCCCCAACTGATAAAGAGATCTCAGACCTATGATAGCATGAAGTAGTGATAATTTTGATTATTCATACAAAAATATCATTAACTAAAAAATAACCAAAACAATTCTAATTTAGACAAATAGACTTGGATTAGATGGGGAAAGATGGGGGTGACGGAGAATTCAGTTTCCAAGAGTATAAGAACTGATAGTGTGTACCTGACTGTACATGCAGTGCAGATGGGAAATTGCCTCCTTTTGGTTCTAAAGGGAAGATTGAGAAGAGTACAGTTGGATATGGAGACCGAGAGACGCCACGCGGCACCACTAGCCATTTCTCCGTCTCTTTTCAATCGGATGCTTCTATTGTTGCTAGCAAAGATTGTGAGTGTGAGATGGAGAGCGGTGAAGCGAGGCAACGTCGACGACAATAGATATGGGTGGGTGCAGAACTGCGCCTTTTCCTTCGGCTAAGATCCGACGGCTCACGTGGCATCACTTGGGATGGCATATCTCAATTTCCTTAAAAGGAGAGTTCAGAGACCCCGAACCATTCGATTTGAAACCAGCGCAGTGCGTAGATCTTAAAATTTTCTAAAAATATATATATGCTTTGTATTAAATTTTAAATTTATTATCATAATATCATACTAGAGGAGAGATCGAGTTACACTGTTCTATGGTGTCTGGACACTATATTTTATAAATTTTGATAAGTTATTATTGCGATTTTAAAATCCAAACAGATGATCCGAACCGTTCAACATTATCTCCATATTAAAATGTGCTTGCAGATCAAATTTTACATTTTTTTAGGATTTTTTTAATATTTATTAAGATGTGTACAAAATTGTTGTTTTCAGACAATTCTGAACCATTAAAACGACGATTTTAAAAAATTCTAAATAAATAGTAATAAATTTCCAAAAAATGTAAAATTTGGTCTCCAAACACATTTTAATATGGACATCACGTTGAACGGTTCGGATCGACTGTTTGGATTTTAAAATCGCAAAAATGACTTATAAAAATATAGTGTCAAGATGTGTTACCATAAAATTGTGCAATTAAATCACTCCTCATCATAATATCAACACTCTCATATATTCGATTATATTATCTCTCTTTAATTATTATGGTAGAAAAGTTAATATTTTTCTATTTATTTTCTTTTCATTTAAAAAGCTTATCAAATGTATCATTGCTTCATGCTCCAATCGTACTCTAATATTTTTATTTTTGGTTTTAAAGTCCAAACAGAATATTTGAACCTCTCAACATGATATTCACGTTAAAATATGCTTAGAAATCAAATTTTATATTTTTTGAAATTTTTTTACTATTTTTAAGATAGATACAAAATTAATATTTTTCAAAAAATTATGGACCATCTAAAAACAGTGATTTTATATCTATCTTAAAAAATTGTGAAAAAAATTCAAAAATTATATAATTTGATCTCTAAGCACATTTTAACGTGGATATCATGTTGAGCAGTTCAGATTTTTTATTTGAACTTTGAAATCGAAGATAAAGATGTTGGGTACGATTGGGGCATGAAGCCGACATTTTTATTAATATCCAAAGTTAATTACAAATTAATAAATATACCCAGAATTCCTGGAATTTTCGAAAAATGTCCAAACCGGTCAGAATCTGACCGGTTTCTTCCTTTTTTTTTTGAGACACTATGAAGAGCAAAATAATGAAATCTAACACTGAAAAATCGAATTTTTTGTTTAAATTATTTGTTAGATTACTTCTTTTGATGTATAATTAGCATATTTATACTAAAATATGCTAAATTACTTGAAATTATGTTGAATTACACTATATTAGATTAAATTACGCTAAATTATGTTAAATTACGCTAAAATACGGTAAATTTTGGTAAATTACATATGAATATGGATGATATCTTTACTGAGAAGACGAAAAACAACGACGGAACTTCAAACGGCCATAAAACGGCGCTCGAGTGTCCAATTTCAGCAAATGACCACTTTTTGAAAAGCTTGCGAAAATACGCATGCGTCAGAGTTGGCGTTGAAGTTTCCGATTAAGATTTTCATTTCTATTATTCAATCTAAGTGGTTCAGTAAACTAAAGGAAGAACCTCAAAATTGGGTTAAAGTTTCCGATTAAGATTTTCATTTTTATTATTCAATCTAAGTAACTCAGTAAATTAGTTAGCGTAATTTACCATATTTCATTATAATTAGCGAAATTAGTGTAATTTAGCGTAATTTAATATAGGCAAAATTGGTTATATACCCATCAAAAGTTAAGAATTTGGATATTTGCCCATCAAATCTTCAAATTGGGATATATACCCATCAAATTTATAAAATCTTGGAAATTTACCCATATTGATATTAAAACTGATAATTTAAAACAAAAATCTGTATTAAAAAAATTTATTCCAATTTTACCCTCTTCACGCCTCCAGTCGCTCCAGTGTAGCGTTAGCAGGTTCTTTTCCGTTAGCGGGTTCATCCCTGTCAGAGGTTAATCTGGCTGCGGCGAGGCTGAGGCCATACATCATTAGGATCGCCGTCGCGAGATGAGTCTAGCGATGTGCTTAACGGGGAACAGTAACCTCCGTGATGGTCAGAAGGCAATTTTTCTCCAAGCGATATCATGGTCAGATTTTTGTTTCTCCGAGCGATATCATGGTCAGAAAGCTTTCTTATGCTTTGTTTTGTAGGATCAATTCAGAGAATGCGGAGAACAAATTGAAGTCAATGCAGAGAATGCGGAGAACAAACCGGCCAAATTAAATAAATTGCCGTATTTTGGTGAATACTCTTCTAAAACATCAATACTTATGAATACTCTTCTAAAACATCAAATTATCATTATGCCGTATTTTGTAGGCAATTTAATTTGGTCGTATTTTGGTGAATACTCTTCTAACACATCAAATTATCATTTCAAAATTGCCAACATTATATTTTCCTTTTAAAATAGACAAACTCTCAAACTTGGGATAGCATACATCAAAATTACATGTTTTTTGTTCAAAATTGTTAATCATACTTATTCTGTTAAAAATAAAAACTTTCAAATTTAAGCTTCTGAAACCTCAAATTTCATATTTCTGTGTGATTATGATAGGATATCTAGATAGTATTGAATGACAATCAATACTTATGACTTCATAAGTTCATATTGAAATTTCTTTTGTAGTTTGGCACTCTCTGATACTTATAGTTTTATTTAGGTTGAACCCTTGTTGGATTCCTGCTTTAGATGCACAGAGCATTACAAATGCAGTAACCAGAAGTTTAAGAGGGTTTCTATAAATCAGAACTTTCTATTGTTGAGTTCAATTATAGTTTTATTGTTAAACTCTATTTAAAGCTTTTGAGTACTAATGAAGGCAGTCAACCTGTGAAAATTATAATGTTGATTTTCAAGTTTCCCTGAATCAGCTACTAATAGTCGAGTTCAAATTACAATATGAGGGCCTAATCAAACCATTTTTTTCTCAGCTTAACTCTAACTTAGTCATTTGTAGTAGCTTTTAGAAACTCATGAAGTTTGGTGGTAATTGCAACAGTAAGAAATATTTGGGTATTGTTTGCAATTATGGTTAATACTGGTGCAATTTGTAGAAGAGATATAATCTTCTTTAAATTTTATACATGATCACATTTGTATTGTGTCCATAGTCCATACAGGTAACCTTCTCAATCGCACACTTGGGTTTTAAAGAAGAACTGTGAATCTACATTGCTTTTTGATTCAATTGAAGCAGCGGAAGGAAATGGTTTCAAAGATACAGTTGAAAAATCAGTAAGTAAAATGTATAGTTTTCTTGAAATTTGATGGGCAGAGAGCTTAGGCTTGATCATTAACAAATTACCTTGGCAGAGAGTTTGATTATTATAGTCAATGGCCAGAAACAATATGTTCTGATTTTTTTTATAAATTTATAGGTGGAAATGGCGAGGTACCATTATGAAAACCTTGCATTTTCATCTGCATGCGAGTCAGTGTTGGATATTGGAAATGCCGGTAATTTGTATATTGGTGAGCACGCCCCATGGTCTTGTTTTAAGAAAGGCGGGGAGATTGCTGAAATGGCAGCAAAGGTAAAAACAAAAGAATATGCATGCATGCATATATTTTGAGGATAGATTACCTAATTGACATCATTTATCTCACATGAACCTGCAATGAAATAGGAGTGATAAAAGTGTTTTATGTGCGGCCACCAACCAATGTCCAAAATATGTGCAAACTACATGTTACCTTCCCCTCTTTCTTTTAAATTCTTATACTTTGCTGGACAGAACTATCTTAGTTTCTACCTGACTGTATGGTGTCTTAGTTTATATTTTATTGGAAGTAATGAATATGCAGAAAACTCTATTGAATGGTGCTTGGCATTAAGAATATTAATAGACCAGTGGTATCTGTGATGCTAGATAGAAATCTATTCTGTAGTGTATTTGTAAGATTCTGGTTGGAGAGGTCCTTTACATGACTAATTTTGCTGAGCAGGGAGAAAAGTCGGTCTCAGTGTACTTGCCAAGAAAGGCTGGTACCATAATTCCAAGGAAGGCTGGTACCATAATTCTGTTTGAAGATGGCATACCTACCTTCCAAAAGGCTGGTACCATAATTCCAAGGAAAGATAGGTTCAGGAGAAGCTCTACTCAGATGTCAATGATCCATATACTCTGGTAAATCCTTATATCACGAGTGTTAAGCATGAAGTTTGTGCGACAAGTAATTAGACTATGGAATGCTATTTGGTCATTTGTTTGTAGTTGCCAAGCATTTACTGGTTTATATCGATAGGAATACCATAAAGGACATATGCTGTACCATTATTTGTAGTTGCATAAAAGGATGATATACTGACTTCAACCAATATTGATTTCACCATTTTAGCGATATTCACTGATTTCACCAAACTGGTACATACAAAATACTGTACAAAAGCATACTTGAATTACATTCAAGAGCATCAAAAGTCAAGAAGAGAAAAGGAAAAGCTATATATTTTCTTCTTGAAGAATCTCGAAAATGTTTGGTGGACATGCTCTCTTTCTTGATCGCGTACTGCCTTGATTTGCTTCTCTACAAAAAATATCAAATATTAGTTATATTATGTCAAATAGTTATTTACAGTACCTTACTTATAAAAAATGATTACAATGGAACCTGTTCTCTTTCGACCCATGTGAAACACTTTCACTGTCTTGTGTTGGAACTGGATTCTTGCAAGTGTTCCTATGATGACCATGCAAACCACAACGTTTACATTTATGCGATCTTTTCTTTGGTTCATCAAAAGGCCTTATTTGATTTTTTCGAGGTCTACCTGCTGGACGTTTTAGAGTTGGTGGGAGCATCTTAAAACCCAAATCAACTTTCACCCATTCATTTCTACTCGGCATTGGGGCTATGCCCATAGCATAAGCCATCTTAAATCGAGCAACAGTGAAATATAAGTCAACATAATCCTCCCATCTAGCATTCCTAAATGAGGCTATGAATGCCGCTGCATGAACACAAGGAATACCTCTTAGTTTCCATGCACTACAAGTACACTTTTGCTCTTCCAAATTCACCTCCCATCTTGATCCGTTTTTTTGTATTTCAGCACAAAAATCCATGCTCCTGTGCACATCATATCCACCTAGATCCTAAAAATTAAGAAAATTGACCTATTAATACTTCTATGAACATATATCAAAAGAACTTTCTTTCATATGATTAAAGTCAAAGCAAATTCTAAGGAACATTACCCGAGAAATCTGTTGTATGTAGTTTGCCACCTTAGGCACTAGTGGACCTTTCCATGTGCTTGCAATTCTTCTTCTTTGATCAAACTTCACCATTATCTTGTGCCTTATTGAGTCGAGCAAATCTATTACCGGTTTTTGCCTCTCTTCGGATATCCAAGAGTTGAATGTTTCAGCGATGTTATTAGTGAGATTATCGCACTTTGATGCAGTTCCAAATTGACTTCTACTCCATAGATTGTTGTGCTCCCTACTAAGGTAAGATATGGCTTCTGGGCATTCTTTCTTCATCTCATCTATTATAGCATTGAAACGACTAGGAGAGTATGTTCTTGCCGCACCCCAAAGTCCAAACTTAAAAAGATCCCCACGGAATTTTTTTTTGAAATTGCTAAAGAGATGTCTCATGCATTCTCTATGCTCGGCCAATGGATACACTCTTGCAAGTGCATTCTGTAATCCCTTTTGCATATCCGATGATATAACAAGACCCGGTGGCATATCTATTGCTTTGCGTAATGCTTCTAAGAACCATTCCCACGATTTCTCATTTTCACCCTCCATAACAGCAAATGCCACTGGAAACATCCCATTATTTCCATCTAAGGCAGTGGCAGCAGCAACTACTCCCTTCCATTTTCCTTTCATATGACATGCATCAATACCAATGTAAGGTCTACAACCTTCGAGAAATCCAGTCGTGCAAGCCCCAAGAGCAACAAAAAACCGTTGAAAGTGTTGATTCCCTTCTACAACTTCTGTTTCAAATTCCACAACACTTTCTGGATTTCTTTTTGTTATCTCCTCCTTCAATGCTCCCATTTGCACAAAAGAATCGTTCCAACTTCCATATATCTCTTGTAGTGCTAATTATTTTCCCTCTCAAACCCTGTCATATGGCAACACAATACCGAATTTCGTTTCAAGCTTCATTTTCAAATCTTTTGTTGGTATATCACACTCTTTCTTTATATCATTGATAACTCGATCAGCAACCCATCCTTTTGTTGCGTGCTTGTTTCCACGCTTATTAACTCCACAACAAGTGTGCTTCGGTTGCATTGTTCTCACTTCGAAAGTTACCCCATCTTTTGCAACTGCCGCATGGATCCTCCATTTGCACTCTAGATTTGCACATGTTGCTGTTACTCGTGTTGGGTCACTCTTTCCCAAGTTATACTCGAAATCATTGATGACTGCATAATGATTAAGAGCTCTTCGCAAAGCTACAACATGAGAAAATACAACACCTATCTCTATTTTTGGGTCATCCTTGTTGTATGAATAGAATTCACCTTCATATGCAAAATCATTTTCCTCTTTATCTTCATTCTATGTATCACTATGATAACTCTCTTCACTATGACAATAATCTGACCCTTCTTCATAATTTGTAAGTTCTGCATTTTCAACCTCTAAAATTTCCAACATACTTCCATCCTTTCTAATACCTTCATTCTCTGGTACTACAATCTTCTCCTTGGTCGCATAAATCACTACTTCCTTCTTCTCCTCGTACATTGTCAACATTAGCCCATAACTATCATCATCCTCGAGTTGCATATAAGATTGAGTACTGGCACGCTTGTCCAAGAAGAACAGTGAGAGTTGGAGGTTCTCATCTAAAGGATAAAACCTACTCACTTCCTCAAACAACTCAGCAAAACTGTAACTTCTTTGGTCCAAATAAATGGTCTTTTGTCTACCAAAACAATATTTCTCTTTTGACCCATTCTTGATCGGTCTGAAACATCCATCATATTTCACTTTCAATTTGAAGCGGGATGCACTTGTACTGAAAAAGAGAATAGCATTAGATGAGAAATTTCATATTTCTACTTCAGTATTCACAATGCTACATAAATTGCATAGAATCGGTTGATTTTGAGTTGACATAATTGACCAAGGAACAAAAAATGAGTAAAGAATACCTTGAACTGCCATCAACTCTCTGATTTTTCTTTCTCCTCACCTTCAACTTCTGACAATGTCCAATTTCTTCACTAATTAAGGGTTCTATTTCAATCTCAATATTAGATTGGTGAATGCTGAAGGAAGAGAAAAAATCATCATTTGATTCATCTCTCTCCATGGCAATTTGGTAGTGATGAGAGAGAGAGCGATTCAACTCTTGGATATAAGTGCGATGTTATTAGAGAGAATAGTCTGAACAAGAGAGAGGCAGAATTTTGAGAGAGAGAGATGATTGTGAGCAATTGTGCTTTGAGCGTGAAAAGAACTATCATCACCCATATTGATATTCACGCTCCAGTTCTTTGAGCGATTGTGTTTTGAAAAGAACTATCATCACCCATCTTGGAGCGATTGTGCTTTACTGGAGAAGAGGATAGTCTGGCGGATAGTCTGGCGGGAAAAGGACAGTGAGCGTGAACAGAGAGAGAGCATAGTCTGGCGGGAAAAGCACTGGAGGCATAAAGAGGGTAAAATTGGAATAAATTTTTTTAATACAGATTTTTGTTTTAAATTATCAGTTTTAATATCAATATGGGTAAATTTTCAAGATTTTATAAATTTGATGAGCAAATACTCCAATTTGAAGATGGGCAAATATCCAAATTCTTGACTTTTGATGGGTACATAACCCATTTTGCATTTAATATAATTTAACATAATTTAGCGTAATTTAATGTAATATAGTGTAATTCAACGTAATTTCAAGTAATCTAGATATATTTTAGTATAAATATGCTAATTATAAACCAAAAGAAGTAATCTAACAAAAAATTTAAACAAAAATTTCAAATTTTCAGTGTTAGATTTCGTTATCTTGCTCTTTATAGTGTCTCTAACAAAACAAAAAGAAACCGGTCAGAATCTGACCGGTTTGAGTATTTCTCGAAAATCTCAGGAACTCTGAGTATATTTATTAATTTGTAATTAACTTCGATATTAATAAAAATGTCAGGGCATGGCCATGAAGCAATGGGGCATTAATTTGAACCCTCCTTATATATATATATATATATATATATATATATATATATATTTGTGCCCATTGAAAATTCAACGAGAGGTTTTAAGATTCGTGTCAGGTTATTTGAGATTCGCACAGGTTAAAATGAATGGTACAAATTCCTCGTTCTACCTGCTGGGTACCCTTTGAATCTCTTTTTCTAACCACCTAGACTTTCAAACATTCGCCGTTCTTACTCTGGATTATTACCATTACTCGTACTGGTACCAGTATCGGCCGGAACTTGGCGCTCATATTCTAGTACTATAACCGGTACCCTTCTCGGAGCACTTGATAGGAGGAGGTGGGTTGTTTGTGAGAGTGGTGAGGTGAGTTCACCGGCGGTGACAAGACTCCAGCTGCTGCGGTGAGGGTTGATAGTACAAGGCCTAATGCTAGTAGGTTTATCATTTTGTGATCTTAGTGTTTTTGGATTGTAAAGTAACATTGAAAAATACAAGGGTTTTGAGTTAAAGCGGCATGGTATGGATGATGAAGTGCTCTAGAAACGAGGTCAGAGCTTACGCGTGTGAAATTTGGTGAGCCAAAAATGCGACACGTGTCTCTGTGCTGACACGTGTTGGACACAACAGGCGGTCGGAAGAACTTTTCTATAGTAATAGAAAAAGGAAAATTTTAGCTATTGTTTTTATGTTGTTTTCATATTAATAAATTAATAATTTTATATTTCGTGGGCAATATCTGAGTTCACTTTAAAATATTTTTCAACATTAAAAGAGAGTTTGTAATAATAAAAAGTTAGACAAAGATCTATATAAAAATAATACAATATGTCCTGAAAAAATAATTAGTAATTATTTCTTGAAGCAAACATATTTCTACAATTAATATGGTAAAAAGTTCCAGAGATCATAAATGAAATTTAATAGGTGGTAGCGCTTTCTATTTGTGAACAAAGGTTTAAAATTTAGAACCAATTATTAAAACCTCCTCTCCTATCTCCATTCATTGCAAAAGCCGAACTATGGTTAAATTGGCGTTTGAACGGACATTAGACTGAACCAATATCTGATCGGAACCGTTAGATATGCATCAAAATTCGTACAATCAATATAAATTATTAATTGTTCGTACGAATTTAAAAACGGATCAAACATTGAACGTAATTTTGATCTGCTCCTAAAATTCATCAGACACCTCAATTCCTACATTGAGGCGGCCCATATATAATACATCTCCTTTGGGCCAGGAACAGCCCGGCCTGGTACACTAGAATGTAATTCACGAAATGCAACAAACAATATAGAGGCGCAACCGGTTTGTTTTACAATTGAGGGAAGCGGTCCGTTAGTCCCACAGCAGCAATCCTATCTTCTCGAGTCTCCAGAGCTACTATAAAAACTGAGGCACGGTTAGGTTGAAGCTCATACCTTTCTCGGCCTTTTGGCTAAGATCAAGTGTAGTATCTGTTCTTATCAGTTTAATATCTGATATGTGGGCCATGTGCTCACAACGATATACTATTATTATATATATAATTTTGGATGGGTTTTGCACTGTTCACTCAGTGCTGGCACATCACCTTCCATCGGATCGATATCGCACGGTTAATAGCAATATTTGTATCTATATAATCCGAGTCGCGGAGCTACAGTACTCTAATAGTGACACACGCCCTCTGCACCGTTCGATCCGAATCGCATGGTTGAAGATAGAATTCTCTCTCGCGCTTACACCTCCTCTTCTTGGCTATGTGTTGATCCGACCCGTAGCGCTTTTTCGCTGCAGCTCTTCTCTCATCTTGTCCGCCGCTCTTCTCTCCTTCTCTCTCTGCCGACCTTCTTCTTTTTCGATCGCCTCCTACCACGAGCACACGTTCTCTCCTCCACGAAACCCTAAACCCGCCCCTCACTTCCCCTCGCACCCGGGCTTTCCACCCAGCTTCACCTCTTCGCCTCGCTCACCCAATTCCCAAACCTCAGAAAAAAGAAGGTTAATTTGAAAGTTCTCGATTTAATAAAAGGTTTGATTTACGTTTTCTTTATAAAATTTTGATGATTTTTCTTCTTACTGAGAATTTTTGTAATAATCTTGGATCATTACTTTTCTCTCAATTTTTTTGCTCTGTGCGAGGCCATCCGATAGAATTAAGCATCCTTCGATTTTGGATTATCTGTGTTGCTCTATCTCATTGCAGGTATTCCTCTCTCTTTCTCTTCCTCGGTTATATGTTTTCCCTCAGCAATCAGCATAGATATTCATCCCTTTCTCTTTCTCGGTTATATACAACTCCCTATGGTACCTTTTGACGCTCATGGTAAGCACTAATTAATTTTTGTATGTTAATCTCCATTGGCCAATTCAAAATGTAAAAAATCTTCTTACAGCCTAAAGGAGCAAACGAATCTTACTGAGATCTTCTCTCTCACGTAATTGGGCTTGGGGAATAACAATTGTGAGGTTGAATATTTGTTACTTCCTTTCAAAAAAAAGAAAAAGAAAACAGTACCACACTACCGCTTGGTGCTGTAACAGTCAAATCTCGAATAGCACGTGTAGCTTAATACCGTCAATTCCTGTAATATTAATGTCTATTTAAACAGTACCACCGTACTGTCATTCAAGAGCAGCAGAAATGGGATTACTGGTACAAGGTTGATTCTGCACTGCACCATTTAGCTTCAGAATGTTAAGTATTTTTTTATCAGTAATTAATAAGAAATTATTTTCAGGCCTTTGTGAAACTCTCTGCACTTATTGAATGACGCCTATGCAAATGCTGATGTAAGATTATCCCTATAAGGTATGTATAGTGCTGATTGTGCAACTATTTTGTGAAGATATGTATTTTATTTATGAAAAAACTGAGTAAATCAATAATGGTAGAGATGGCAGCTAAAAAGGGCCAAGAAGATGTTTGTACATATTGTGGTGTAGGATGATTGAAAAGTCAAAGATATATCGTAAGTAAATTGCAATTGTTTTTATTCAGTGAGAACTAACTGATTTCATTGCAGTCAAATTTTTTTTTTGTTAGTTTTCAGTGAGGACTCACTAATCTCCATTTTATTTAAGGACGGAAAATCAAACAAAAACACCTGATTCTGAGTCCAAGTGTTCCCATGCCAAGCCCTCCTGCTGATAATTCAGGTTCTGTAGATGTAGATGTTGGAACATCAGAAAGTATATAGGACGACAACAAGGCAAAAGAAGAGAGAGTAACCGCACCATCCTGTTAAAAATACTTAAATTATTTTATTCATTGTGACTTTATAGTTGTACAGTTTTTGTTCACCAAGACTTAACCATGCTTATATACAGCTTTTAAGATATAGTCTATAAAAATATGTAAAATCATGTCCTATATGATCTACACAGTTTGTATACGGTGGTTCATCCAATATCTAAAATTATGTTACAGTAATTAATTGAATACATTGAGCTAACAATAACAAACAATAACTTTCTGTTGCATTAGAATTCCTTCTGTATTTTCTAAAACTCACTGTAAAGTATTGTTTTGCCATTAATTTTGCTGATTCGAATATATTTCATTTGGAGATTGTTCTAAGGTTATAGTTTGACACAGATTTTCTAATCTTAAATTTTTTTGCTTTCTAAGAAGAGAGATTTTGATGATGCCAAATAATCAGATGATTTCTTCATCAAGAAGCAGCAGCATGTGAGTATATTTCATTTCTAAATTTTTAGTTTTTTATGAAGATGCATATAAATTAAAATTGTCATTTTTGTTATATTCTATGGTAATCATATTTTGTACCAAAAGGATTCACAAAAGCTTTATTTTTCAATAAGAACCTAATATCTCAATTTGTTTAATTTTCTGAAACAACTATTATTTCAGAGCAATCATAATTACTTAAGTCTCTTTCTTTTTATTATGTGAATATTTCCCTCTTTTTATTTTTACCAGTACCAATCTGTTTATTTATTTATAGGTATCTGCGGGCCCTGTTACCAACAAATTGAATTCTCTGGTTCTAAAATCAAAGATTATTACAAGGCACTGATTACCATTATTTGTGATCTTGGTTATTGAGGATCTTCAACTGAACTTCAAATGGTCTTTCACTTTGAACTGCATCAAGTCCTCGACACCCACATTATAACATCTTACTTATATTCAACAGATTAATGTGCCAGTAATAATTTGTTCTATTTATTTTCTCTTTTTTCAGGGTGCCACGCTGTCACCAATATGGAAAGCCTTCCTGACCGTGATCTTCAATGTGAAGGTTTAGGGTTTAGGGTTTATGGATTGAGCTTAACAGGTGGCGAAGATTACACTTGATTTTTGGGATGACATCGTGAAAATATAGATAAATTTGAGGCTGTGAGGCTACATGTGCGGTTTCCGGAGAGATGGAATTTCAATATAGTGACTTACGATGAGGTTGTCAAAAATGGGTGTCTTAATTTTTATGCCAATCTTATTATCTACTTTGTCTTCCAATAATGCCCTTCCATATTATTTGCTTAGATGAACACCCCTCCCATATGAGTATCTTTCTATCATTTTGGGTTACATTTAGCATGACACTGATTTCATTTACATTCTACTTTTACATGCTACTTGAATTCTTTTTCTTTAGCTATACATCTTTTGAAATATGATTAAGATATGAGGTTTAATGGTTAATGGTTCCTTGACCTGTGCATTTTAAATTATACGTGCACTGAAAGTTGTGTTGTTTGGGATGAAGGTTGGAAGTAAATTGCTTTAGTAAATTTGAGACTGAACATTTTTTAACTTATCCTTTTATGATTATTTCACAACTCAGATGATAAACCTTCTTTTTTTTTCTTTATCATTTTTTAATTTTTTGTCTTGCAGTTGATTTTTTATTATATGCAGGAAAAAGAGACCACTGATTTTTCTTGAAGAAGGTATGCTAATGAGTCTTAAAACTTATATTGGATGAGGTAACTCTTGAAATTTACCGCTTTATTCGAACTAATGTTAATTAGCTGTTAACCACCTATTGACCCTAATATATTAAGTATAAGGTGTATTCTGCCAAAAGTTTTCTGATCTACACCTCTTAGCTTTCTTCTTCTTCTTTTGTGCCCATATCTTTTAAGTAATTATCACATACTACCTTCACTAAGGCCTCGCATTAATTTTGGTTTTATTCTCCATCTTTATCAGTTTGTTCAGTTGGAGGAGTCAACTATCTCATGCTAATCAAGGAGCCACTGATTTTTGAGGTTCGTCTACTAAAAGTACTGTGATATTTTCTGAGCTTGCTTTTGTTGTAAAAAAAAAAAACAGTGACTAGCACCAAGTAAAAAAAAAATTTAACTATCTCCTTTTTAAAATTAGTGAACACATTGTTCTAGCACAACCCATCTGTAAAAATACTATAGGTATGCAATTAGCACCACACCTTTTATAATTTATAATTTTCTGGTTTCTTGCACATCCCATATATAAATGTGCTAAGTTATCAATAACAGAAGAGAACATTGAAAGGTGTCGTTCTTAATTGATACCTTGCTTTCAACTAAGGTGCTGTGAATTAAAATGTTCACAGCTTTATTCATAAGCTGTGAACATTTTAGCTCTCTTCCACTTCTCATGGACAAAAATACTGTAGTTTATGCAATTAGCAATTTAGCATCACTTCTATAATGATTTAGGATTTTGTGACTACTAGCACATCCCAACTAAAATTTCTGACACCAATTTTACCTGTCCCACACATCCCATTTGTAAATTACACATGAAAAATACCATTTTTCTGCAATCAAATGAATAATAATGATAATAATATAATAACCTCTCAGCTTATTTTTATATCTACACAGTTACAAACTCCTTTCGTGATACCAAACTACCAATACACACACCACAATTATATCCAATACAAACTAACACACTTTTCAATTTATGCAGCACCAATAGCAGCAAAGAGAAGGAAAAAGAAGAATAACTGCAGCAGCTCCAAAAAAGTTTCACATCTGTTATATATTGTAAATATTATTTTGCCTACTATCTCCACGAAAACAAATACTGGGAATCATTTTGTTAAAAAAACTGTTTTCAAATACTACAATATGTGATCTAACTATATTACTCCTATACACTTATGTACAGCTTTTGTTTTACTTATCCCTTATGTGCTTGTCCATTATATTACTCCAGTACATTTTTCTTATTTAGAATCTCTATATGCTTCTCCACATGCCGTGACAATGATGCCGAAGCAACGCGAGGCCCACTGCTAGTTAAATATATTTTTTGTGGGGAAGGGTCCACCATGGTAGCTTGCTATCGGGACTCTTACGTGTCGCCTTTGCGTTGCACTATTGCATAGGCTGGCGCACCCCCACTAAGTATTAAATAAAATGATTATTTTTGGGAGTAGAACTAGGGTGTTCCTAAATTAATTTGGAATCCGAATTCTGTATTAAATAAATTGAAAACTGGATTGATTACTTACATTTTACAAAAACCATCAATATTGAAAATGAATTTCGGTTCTCCTTTTTATTCTGAAATTAAATTTCGGTATCTAACTTTTCTATTCGGTTCTCCTCTACTCTTCTTTGGCCGCCATAGAAAATCAAAATAAGAAAATCGAAGTTGAAATTCTATATGGAAACTAAATTCCAAAAATCAATTTTGGTATGAGTTCTCTCCTCTTTAATTCGGATTATTGTAATTAATTAAATATTTGATAATGGTTCAATGGGTTGATTGTTTGAAAAAACCAATTTTTTTATTCAGTCCAACTGTAATTAATTAAATATTGATAAGCTTTCTCTCTGATTCTCTTATCTTTTATATAAATATTTGTTTAACATGTAATTAATGAAAAAAAACTTTAATTGGATATTTAAAAAAAGAGAGTTCAATGCAAATCGAAATTCAACTTCGTTATTGGCTTGGAAGTAGTTAGAATGAGTTGAACCGTGTAGTCATTTGATATGAAAATAATTTTTGGCATGAGAATTATATATCAAATTTGATTTTCGGTATTAATTATTTTTTTATAAAAAAATAAGCAATCAATCCGATTTCTAATTTTTCATTTTCTTTTTATGATGGTATATAAAAAAAAGAAATTCCTTACTCCGCACCTTTTTCTCTTCCTTTTCCAAACCCAATAATTTTCTTCCATTCAAATCTCCTACATCTGCTCCTTCCCTATTTCCCTCGAAACAATAATAAATTAGACATCAGTCTCTAGAGTGGGAAAAATGGCACGCCGGAGCCGGCTCCGTCACGGAACGGCACGGAACGGCACGGAACGGCACGGCACGCATGTCATTCGCGTGCCGTGACTCGCGTGTCCCGTGCCGTGACCATTCGCGTGCCGTGACCATCTTTTGAAACTTTGGCACGGCACGGCACGGCACGTGAAAAATTTAGTCACGGCACGGCACGACACGTAATCACGCGAGTCACGTGTAATTAGGACCATTAGATATTGATTTAATGGTGAATCTTGAATAAATTAATTTAAAGTATGAATAAATGGCCACGCGAGTCACGCGAGTCACGCGGGTCACGGCACGTTTAGGCACGGCGTGACTCACGTGGCGTGACAATTCGCGTGCCGTGACCACCCCTTGACATTTTAGTCACGGCACGGCACGTGAAAAATTAACTTGGTCACGGCACGAGACCAAAGTCACGGCGTGTTAGTCACGGCACGGCACGTTTTTCCCTCTCTATCAGTCTCCGACTCTCGAGCATCTCCAAGTTGCACGTGGTATGCTAATTCATCTACAGTTCATTGTAGAAGAAAATCTGAAGTGGACAGTCACGGTCGGACTTCATAGTATGAAAAAATACATGTGAATTCCTCTTTTCATAAATTGTGCCAAACAAGGCCCAATGACAAACAAGGCCGAGTTTGAAAATTCCTTCTGAGGAATTCACATGTATAAATTGTGCCAATGTGCCAAACAAGGCCCGATGACAAGTCTTCTTAAATTGTGTTGAAGTTTCGAATGGGGTCCTTTCTTGCACTTCATATTTTCTCATGTATTAACTAGAAAAACTCACAGTCGTAGTTCGCTCAAGATTTTTTTTTTTTACAAAAGGCAGATGAAGTGTCCGTTTTAATATATTGAAACCAGGAGTTAATTTACAAAACAGATCGGTCTATGCTAATGTTCAAAAGATGATAGAAACTAATATAGCGCAAAACACAAATGTCCTACGTTTAAGTAACCACCAAAACACAGTGATAGAAAAACTACGAATTATATCTAAGCCACTCAACAGGGGGCTATGGTATTGAACTGGTCCAACCAACAGATCTACACAAAAGTTATTGTTGTACTTCATGTCTTCATTCAACTGTGAGTACCAGCTGCACCTCCAAACTCTGATGAACTATCTTCATAGCCTAGTAGACTCCTCTGACCTGGGTCATCCTCAGCCGAGTCTCCTTGATATGGCACAACTTGAGTATCATTTGGGTCCCACATCCTCAGGGGTATGGCATTGATTTCAGCTGGGAGTCATTCTTCAGCAGCTGTTTTGATACGTTTATCCATATGACCTGCCCAATATTCAAAAATAGAAATGATTAGTAATATTAAATTTTGAGTTGATTTGCTGGTACCAGATTGAAAACATATCTCATTCCTATATTTTCAAATGGTCCAACAAATTGCACTTAAGACAACTAAAAAACTTTTTTGCTGAACATAATTAAATTGAGAAGAAAAGTAAAAAATATCTCAAATGAAATTTCAGATATCAAAAACCTCTTGAGACTTGCCCAACCAAAACCAAATCTTGTGAGCCTGTTGACAATGAAGAAAGAGATGATAGTATCCTCAATGTCTTGACAGAAATGGCATGTTATGATACCAGTCCAACCCCTTCTAGATAATTTTTCTTAGTGAGAATCCTATTATGTAAAAGGAGCCAAAGAAAGATTCTAATTTTGGGTGGAATAGGTAAGTCCCAAACAATGACATATTTATTAGCATTTACACCTCTAAAATTTAAAATTTATAAATGGATCTAACAGTAAACAGACCTGAAGAGTCCCATCGCCATGCTATTTTATCTAAGTGATGTGTAAAACTAGAAGAGCTAATTAATTCTAGGATATCATGCCATTCAGCCAATAGAATACCACTAAGATGTCTTCTAAATGTGAGTACAGAACCTTGAGAATGGATTACTTCAGATATTGATACATGCTTAGTTGAACATATGTTATATAGCGGGAGGTATTTAGTAGAAAGTGCACAATTATCACACCATATTGAATTCCAAAAGTCAATTTTAGAATTGAAACCTCGGGTATAGGTGATACTTAGTTTTCCTAAAGAATCTAATTTCATAATCTCGGCTAAAAAGAAATAATGTTGCATTGGGGAATTAGAATAGTATTGACATATAATAACAGTTTTTCACAATGCATGATAGTGACAGTTATGAAACTTTCACCACCAGATTAATTCAAAAATAATCACAATTAGTTTGTTCAATTGAACTTGTTAATCGAGTTTGAAAATCGAACGAAACAAGTTCGAGCTGAGCCCAACTCTCGAACTACTGTAGAGACCTGTTTTAATAATTAATGAATTTCAAAATTTGTTGTGTAAATTTTATAAAAAAAAGGAATTTATCGGGGAGATTTCTTGTAAAAGCATTCAATAGTAAAATAAATAAATAAAATGCAAAATAGAGGGTTCGGTTTGGTGAGCAAGCTATAGAAGAATTTGGAATATTCCAATGAGCTGAAAGAATAGAAACTATTTAGAAATAAAATTATAATATTGGGCTAACAATTTAAATTGCATCAATTTCAAGCTGGAATTGAGATGTTAACAGTCAAATCGAGTAAGCGCAAGTTTTTACGAGTTTTAATAAATCTGTTTGAGGTGGGCTTAGTTCATTCGAACTCAGCTTATCTCGCAGCTCTAAACTTTTTATACGATTCAGCCACCTTGTAAAATTTTACATATTCACTTGTAAGCTTAGTAATTAGAGATTTTTTTTGTAATTGTAAAGACTTAAATCTAAATTCCAACCACTACATGCTGTACATTTTTAAGTTTCAGACCCTCCGATTTAATTTCCGACTTGATAATAACAGATACGTACTTGAATTGAAAATAATAACATAAAATGGAAAAATACAAATCGAAGATGGAAGATCCAAACAAACATGAAGAGTTTTGTCTCCTGCGTTATTGAGCGTGCAAATTTGTTTGTCTATTCTAAAACCAACTTTGTCGTAAGCAACTTGAGGGCTCATTTGATAATTTAGGAGAGTATATCACCATCACATAATTATATCCATTACTCTAAAAGATAACATTAATATTCCAGATTTTAAAAATTGGTCAGTATAATGTATAAAAGTAAATGCTTGCATTATAACTAAATGAAAGTATGTGTTTAGTTTTTTTAAAAAAAAAATCTTTTAGTATACAAGACGAAGAAGTGAACCTAAAACACATGTATCCATATGATCGGGTGAACTTCTGGATGCATAGGTTCATGCATTTAATTTATTTTAACTGTCCGCATTTAGTCAATTTTGACACACATTTATTTTAGAGGGATGCTTCTGTGCATACAAGGACCTATTTGTAAAATGAGCATATTTTCATTTTCAAAGTTCAAACAGTCGATCCGACCGTTCAACATTATCTCCATATTAAAATGTACTTGGAGGTCAAATTTTACATTTTTTTTTATTTTTTTTTACTATTTATTAAGTATTTTACAAAACTAGTCAAATTCAGACCATTGAATTTTGTACCCATCTTAATAAATAGTAAAAAAATTCAAAAAAATGTAAAATTTGACCTCCAAGTACATTGTAATATGGAGAGAATGTTGAACGGTCGGATCGACTGTTTGAACTTTGAAAATGAAAATATGCTCATTTTACAAATAGGTCCTTGTATGCACAGAAGCATTTGCCTTTATTTTAACCTAAATTTTTTTCGACACTTTATACAAATGTATTATTTGAAATTACTATACAAAAATTAGGCATAATCTTGCTAAAATTATAAAATTAGGAATATTTGTGTTAAAAAATGTGGGATAGACAGACTAAAAGTTTCCTCAGAATATGAGAAAATTTCAAGTGCGCTTTTGACATTTTTCCTTCTCGCTTCAACCGGGAATAAAGAAAGGCAAATTCTTCTATGCACCTAAGGACTTATTTGTAAAATGAGCATATTTTTATTTTCAAAGTTCAAACAGTCGATCCGACCGTTCAACATTATCTCCATATTAAAATGTACTTGGAGGTCAAATTTTACATTTTTTTAAATTTTTTTACTATTTATTAAGATGGGTACAAAATTCAATGGTCTGAATTTGACTAGTTTTGTAAAATACTTAATAAATAGTAAAAAAATTCAAAAAAATGTAAAATTTGACCTCCAAGTACATTTTAATATGGAGATAATGTTGAACGGTCGGATCGACTGTTTGAACTTTGAAAATGAAAATATGCTTATTTTACAAATAGGTCCTTAGGTGCATAGAAGCATCCCTCAGAAAGAAAAGTGTAATGTTTTGCAGGGGCTCTTTTGCTTATTCATCAAATTCTTTGCATTGCGGGTTGCGGCTTTCTTGATCTCTCTGATCTAAATTTTTTGCTATTGATCGACGAAAGGAGGAAAGCTGATAGGGGTAGAGGTTGCTGCTAAACCAGCCATGTCGAGGTCATTTAAGCGCGAGCTCCCTCCTCCTCAAGCGGTTACTCTCTCTCTCTCTATCTCTCTCTGCCCCTGTAATTGGTCTGATGTACTGTGCCAGTGAGAAGAGCAAAAGATACAGTAAAAAGCAAATTCCAAGATGGAAAGCCTTAATCTGACGTCTCCATTTGTTCAATAAAATGACTAATAGGCAAATTCCTAGAAAGAAGCGTCAAATTGACTTCTCCGTTTGTTCAATATCTCAGTTTGGTTGTAGAATTTTTGCAAGTGTCGGAGCTGTTAGTAGGGGTTTGATTGGTCCTCTGCTATTTTTTTTTTCAAAACCAGAACTTCAAATTTAATGACTAAAGTGGAATTGATATACTGCTAGGCAGGGGCGGAGGCATACTTTCAAGTTATGGGGTTACTTTCACAAAAATATGGGGGTCGATTTTACAATACCCATAACATTTTAGTCTAAACTATATAACAAAATCAACTACTTTTGGAAAAGAATGGGGTCGATTGACCCCCATTTCTCCTTATTAAATCCACCCGTGCTGCTAGGAAGCTGCTTATGGAATTACTGATTCACTTTATTCAATGGAAGTAGCATAAAAGTTCAGAATAATTGGCTAATAGAAATGGAATAATTGGTTATTTATTCTTTCAAAATTACAGGCCATAGAGAAATTAGAGAAGATGGTAAACGAAGGGAATTACTACGAAGCTCAGCAAATCTACAAATCCACTAGTGCAAGGTACAAATTTTTCTTCTTTTCAATGAGATATAGGTACATGAGATGATGGATATTAACCTTTATTTTGTTTCAATGTAGACCGCTGTGTAATTTTTGTTTGAAATTAGTAAAATAGACCTTAAAAAAATAGAAAATCCCTTGCAAAACATAAGTCAGTAATAATATGGGTATTTGTTGTGAAATTTTCTTATTGATATTAATTTAGTATTATGTATCCAGTATGAGGATAGTACCTACTTAAGGTATTGGTATACTCTGTATGAGAGGCGTCTATCACGTGCTTCTTAATTTTTGATGAAATAATACAGGAAAAATGAAATCTGACCATGTCACAGGTATGCTTCTGCACAGAGATACTCTGAAGCATTGGATATTCTCCAGTCAGGTGCCTTACTTCAATTAAAGAATCAGCAGGTATCTTATCTACTTATATTTGTTTTCTATGGATAATAGAATATTTGGAATAATTAGATGTTATTTATAGTTTTGAATACTTCATGTGTTCTATTATTATAATAATATTCTGCAATGCAAGAGGAAGTAAAAGGTAATTAAAAGAATTAATAAAGAACAGATGGGAAATTGATATTGACCTGTATACAAAACAAAACCTCTGCATCAGCAGTAACCAAATCCAATGTAGAAGTCATCATTTGAGCAAATTGAATTTCAGGTGACATGTGGAGCGGAGCTGGCAAACCTATTTGTGGAATCCCTAATTAAGGGGAAGTTCCCCTACAATAATGAAACACTAGGTACTATAATTTATTTTGAAGTTTTTCTTGCTTTTAGAAAGGATAAATTTTTTGTTCATAAGCTTCATTGCGGGCACCTAAAAGCAAAAACCGGCACTATTTCATCAAAATTTACCCAAATTATTCTTTCATACATAATTTATTTCACAAACTCATATATGATATGGTAATTAATACAAAAAACATTTTAATATTCGCCAACGTCTATCTACATTTGCGCGAACACTTCCCATATAATCTGCATAAAGGATGGGAATGGAAGGTTAGTTTGTGCATCGTTTGAGGAGGTATGCATGATGTTTCGTTCTTTTGACATTATAGATGAAATTTGTTACACCATTAAACATTGAATTATAACAGCAGCTATAACAGTTATAATAACAATGCTATAATTACGATTACTAAATTCTTTAGGGATTCTCTTCTGCCCATTGATATATCTTTCCCTCCTTAATTATTATTTTTGAAAATCTTAGGCCGTGTAAGTATGATATTCGAGGCATTTCCAAGAATATCCTTGCCATTGGAATTGCTAGTAGATGATGATGACATGCAGAAGCTGTCAGAGGCAATGGTAGCAGCTAAGGCGCGTGTCGAAAACTGCTCTACTTTCTTGAGAACTGCTCTTAAGTAAGTCTGTTTTGTGTAACTATCATTTGTACCTACCTGCACCAGTCAGCTGTCTGCTTCAATTTGGTAGAAGCTCCTACAAACAGAATGATAGTAATTATGACAACAAATAAGATCAAATCAAATGGTTGAACCAGTACTTTCAAGTTACCATTTTATCTGGGAATATCATACTGTTCAAGTATAGATTTGTATCGGTTTGTACCTGGTGGTGCATCGAACTTCTAATGAGGCTAAAAAATACAAAAAATTGGAAGTGGCTCTCAACAGTAAAACATTTGTACAGATGTGGTATTGTCAGTCTCAGTGGCTAATTAGGTGTATATCTTAGTTCCATATCTATACTAAACTGTCAATCCTTTCACAACCTTCATTTTATGTACTTCCTGTTGTATTTGGTATTATTGAGACCTAGCTATGTTGTGATTTTGTACAAAGGAATTTAGTTAGTTGGCTTGCTATTCTTTTTTCCTTATTAGGTGGTCGGCTGAGTTTGGAGCATCAAAGAATGGATCACCTGAGTTTCATGTGATGCTCGCTGATTACATGTATACTGAGTCCCCTGAGACAGTATGTTTGTATAAAATTATATTTAATAGAGCTACATGCGCACTCCTCAACTTTGATGAAGTTCCTTTTAATCTCTGAAGTTTTAGTTTTGTCCCTTAGTAAATAATTTGTTGATTTATTTAAAGTTCTTCAGTGTTTTCAAAGTTATTTTTTATATTAATAGTATACTATGTGGTATTCAGCTGCCAAAAGATCATGGGTTTCGTATGATATTCTGATTTTCTATTTAAACTAGAACTCCATTTTGTTGTACAACCAAAAGTTATCATTGGTTTCATTTGATATTCTCACTTCCATATGTGAAATCATTTCTTTCTCTGTTTTACGTTGTACTCATTTAAATTGGGTAACTCGCGGGATATAACATGGATTCAAAAGGAAATATGAATAATTGTCGGACTAAATTGTAAGGTTAAACCCTCATGGACAAAAATCGAATCCTGGTAAAGCACAGGGACAGTTAATTGGTTACCTCCTTTTCCATCTTTTTGTGTAAATAATAGCAGATATGTGTCGGGACGTGAAAAAGTATGTAAATAGGTTAATAGTTTTCTTTATTTCTAGGATATGGCGAAAGTATCAAGCCACTTTGTCAGAGGAAATAACCCTAAAAAGTTTGCCAAGACTCTTGTCAACTTCATGAGCAAGGTAAGACTAAAAAAATTTACTTTTGTACTGCATGCAGGCATCCTATGTGATGACGTTCCAGACTTCCAGTATTAACTTTTGTGAATCCATTTTGCCAACTATGTTAATATATTGTTAACTCCTTGAAGTTTCCAACATGGTCAGTGACTCAGTGATATATAATCCTACTGGTGTATTTCACTGGTTGGGAGGACAATTAATTTTTTTTATGGCATGGTATCTCTCTGAGTTATCTATTTCATTATAACCTTTTATTTTAACAGTGTTACCCAGAGGAAGATGATGTGGCAATTGCACGTGGTGTCTTAATGTATGCTCCTTTTATTTTCATTTGACATACACATGTGCACCAAAATCCTATTGCAACACTGATGTTACTTTTTTATTTTCCTTCTTTTGCATTCCTTTTTTCCTTATAAGGTATCTTTCACAAGGGAATTTAAGAGATGCAAACATTCTTATGGATGAGATCAAGCAGCAGCTTGAGTTGGATGAACTCGACTTACCACAATCTGAATTAATGCAATTCATTGAGTATCTTTTGCTAACGTAAATATTCAAATTGATATTCTTAGATTAAATCAGTTCTTTGTAGCTTTCTGCACTCATCATTATTTATCCAAAATGCCCAAGCTGTCTCTTGTCTTCATAATTCAGGGAGAAATACAGAGGTTTACCTTTGGCATTTTAAAGAAAAATTTACTAGGGGTGATGAGAGATATTAACAAGTTTTGGGGCTGTTAACTTCATTTGTTTCTGATTTATTTGTGTATTTGTGGTTGGTAGGTTGGAAAGAGATGCATATCCAGTTATGAAAGTTTTAAGGCAGAGCTTCAAATCAAGTATTGATCGTGACCCTTTGTTTGACGAGGTAACCAAAACTTGCATTAAATTTACTTTTAAAAGAAAACCCTCCTGATGTAACAATTTATTAAACTAGTTACGTGTGATTGATAAACTTATAGAGAAACAGTTATTTGGCTTTATTTTCTGTTTGGAGTGGGGGGATTGTACTGAGGAAAAATTAATACCTATATTGTGGTGTAAGGCCTTGAGTTTGACCAAGAGAGAAAAAAGAGAAGAAGAATAACAAAATATTTTTTTCAGACACTACTCTTGCTTTTTTGTTTACCACAATATTATTATTTCCTCATTGTGCAGTCGTTAGATGAAATTGCCGACAAATTTTACAACGTGAAACGTAGATCTGGTGGCTTACAAGGTCTTTTAGGCGATCTTTTTAAGGTATAAAATTCTTAATGTTGGATGTGTCTTAGTACTCAAACCCCTTCGTTTTTCCTTATTTGTTTTTACATACTTTTCCCCAACCATTTGTTGTAAAATGAGAGATCTAATTGTCATAGCTGTGAATAAGCAACTGCATCTGCATAGTAAAATTTGCACATTACAAGTGGAGGAAAATTGTGTAGTTAATGTATGTGCTTTGAGGAAAACTTGTGTAGTTAATGGATTAACTACCCTCGTTCCTTCAGTCTACTATTTGTTCATTGAAAATTTTCTCAAAATAAACCCAAGGTCCTAGCTATGAGGAATCTGGGCTAGTATGCATTGCACGCATTATGTAGACTGTTCCATATTTGTTACTATACTTAGTCTTGAGACCAAACTTGAGATACTTTGCTGTGCTCAGACTTTTACAAGCTTGATAACCTTTTTCTTGAAATTTCAGAGACAAACCCAACAAGGAACTCCTAAAAACCTATGATAATTGGTTCAAATGCCTTATTGTTCCTATTTGGGAACAAGTTTGTTAAGAAAATGCTTATGGATCTCATTTAACCTTACACCATCGATCTGAACTGCAATCCCTAGTCTTAACTATCATCTCGTATCAATCAGTTGTGCTGATGTTTTCAACTAATGCATGCTGGCTTTCTTTTGTCATTTCTTTTTAGATGCCAATGATGTGAGGTATTTGCTATTATTGAGTTATGTCGGTGACTTGTTGAGTTGCATATGTGGATTTATGATCTGTATACTAAGCAGTTGTACTATTTAAAGAGCTAGGTATGTGCTTGGGAAGCAGGCAGTTTTGCAATTGATGTACAATTTGTTGTCACATTACTGTGTAAGTAGAAAACACTAGTGCATTAAGCGTTAAGCTCCTTTTGATAGGACTAAATGAAAAGCATGTCGAGTACTTTGATTTTAATGACCTTATTCTATTTATTATTATTTAGAATAAGGTTGAAGTACCTTTACTTTTCATGCCTATTAGTGCTCCATCTTTAAAATATTAGTATTCTTTTTTGGAAATAGGTGTTATGTTGCAAAAATATGAATACTACTATCATATCACGGAAATGGTGAATGTAATTCATAAACCTGCCCACGAGGAAAGAAGAGCGACAAGGTTATCCATATGATTTGTCTTTTGTATACAACTTTTGGGGAGAATTGTTGGTATACCTAATAAAACATTCTAAATTATCTATTTTTCCATCGAAACACTTAAATTTTTTATTTATTCATTTTAAATCTGAGGTTATTGTCATACCCATCAAAATATTCAAAATATCCAATTTTTCCATCAAAACTTATAAATTGCTCATTTCTCCATTAAAAACAAACCTTTCTCATTTGTCCTTTCTTTAATCTAATTTTAAGCTTTTATTTGAGCTTATTGTTAGTCTTTTTATTTTAAGATGGAAGGACTAATTTGTTGACTTTGTTCCTTTTCTATAATTGATTTACGGACCGAATAAATTCTTGTAGTCAATTTTGTATTAGTTGTTTTGCAAAATAAAACTTAGCAGCAAAGAAGATGATTGTCAATTTGTCACTCTACCTATATAAACTCAGTTTTTCCATCCATACAAATTGAGTAACTAAAGTTGAACATTAACACTCAACAAATTATTGATTAGAATGAAAACAAATACTGATCATAATTGGATAGTAAGAACGTGTTCGTTTGACGAGAAGGATAAATTAGTCATTTCATCTTAAAATAAAAATATTAATAATAAGTTTAAGTAAGAATTTGTAATCAGATTAAAGAAATGGGAGATGAGAATGGTTGGTTGATTTCAGTTGGGAAATAAGTAATTTTCAAATTTTGATGAAAAAAATAGATATTTAGATGTTTTTGATAGGTATAGAGCAAGTATTTGATGAGTCCAAAATGAACTACTATTTTTAAATATTTATAAACTCTAATTTCAACTTACGTTCAAATCACAAGCGTATGATCATATCGTGTAGTATAAATTAGAGTGTCGATCCACAGGGATAGTGTATTAAGTTTTAAACAATTTTTACTAGTTTAGGTTATTGGATTTTAAAAGATTTTGTGGTGATTAATACAATCAAGGTATTATAGCTAAAATAAGATTAAACAGTAGATACAAAGACTCTAGGATTTAGATTTTCTATCATTCTTAATCATGCAAAGTATAAGTTTTGTCGTTTATTTATGCCGCGTACGGTACTGTCACTACCACGTGCGGTATAGATTGTCCCCAAGTACCCCATGCATGGCACTGTCACTACCCACACGGTGAGCTGGGTGTTTGTTTATGAGATCTTAGAGATTTTCTGATCTTTCAATCGGCTTTTAGGCTACCAAGACTGAGATACTTTAGATATGAAAATATGTGTTTTTCCTATACTACCCTGTATTTGAAATAATCCCAAAGACCCACCAAATTAGTGATTTCTAAAGTTGTTCCAACTAAGTCTAATTTGTCTGTAGAGGAATTAGTCCTAGTCTAAGTATGATTTATACTATCCTACCAAGGGAGCCCCTGGGTTCTAACCCTAATCTTTAAACCGCTGCCAAGCCTCGTTAGCCCCAATCTCACCACTACTTACGAGTAATTCCTCACACAAACTCTCTGAATTGCTTATCGAATGCATGTGGAGATCATTGGCATATAGTAGACGAAACTATGTATGCAAGGATATTATAAAAATAATAAAGTGCAATAGAAATTCAAATCATAATGCAAAAACAAAATATAAACATATACTAAAACATAATTAAGAATTCAAGTACAACACTCACCCTTGAGATGAGAAGTTTAGCCTCTTATAGCCATAGCAATAAAAGAAATAAATAAAGAGAATATAAATTATAACCCAATCGAAGATGGAAGAACCTTCACGCCTCATAGTGAGTCGACTTCTGCCTCCTTAGATGATTTCTCCAATACTCGACCTTGAATGGCTATACCCTCTCTCTCTAAGTAACTCTCTAACCTAACCTAACAATGAGGATTGTTAGCTACAACTATGTAGAGCTTGAACACATTGAACACATACAATAAAGGAGTATTTATAGCCTTCCTATATAATAGTAGGAGTAGTGGAGATCATGGGGGGACGTGGGGTCCATCCATGATTTAACAGGATTTGTCTAAAAATAGCGTGGCCCATTAGCAAGGCAGATCTTCTAGAAGGCCCGGCGTGTTAATCGTGCGTCCTTTGGGCTATGCCGCGCATGACATTGAGGACGCACGAAGGACGCACGATTTTCTTGTATTTTCGTTATTTCGCATGTTGTGTACTCTGTGAGAAGTGTTGCATGCTATATGTGATGTCCAATTTCGGTAACTATTTAATAATTATCGAAATATGATATTTTTGCTTTGTTTTTTGTCTAAATATGCAACTTTCTCTAAAACCTGCTAAAATGACTTAAAAACACGTTTGCGGTAAATAAATCTGCAAAATGGCTACTTCACATTTGTTTTTCGTCGTTTTTCGAATAAATAGATAGTGATTTACGCTATATGATTTGGCGTCATCAATATTCCTAACTTTTATTATTTCTATACTTAAAATATATCTTTTATTTTAAAAAAATTCTAGCTATATATTTTCTATGGTTTAATATATAAGTTCGCTAAGAGCATTTACAACCGATTTTTTTACTAATAGGAAAAAAAGAATATCGACAATAGGATATGTTTTCGTGAAATTTTGGAAAATAAGAAGAACTTTATGGTTTATAATGCACAGGCACTGTAACTGGACGTTATAAATCATAACATTCCGTTAATCTGATCCTAATGATCGTAAAAAAAATATTGTTTTTAACGTCCAGGCACAATAGCTGGATGGGAAAAAAAACATTGTAGATGGACGTTATGAACCCATAACGTCCAACTACACTATTTTTTTTTTTAATTCAGTTCTAACTATGTTGTTGTGAGATTGCTTTCGATGAAAAAACACTGTAGCTGGACGTTAACGTTATAGGTAGCTGAACGTTATGGTTTATAACGTTCATATACCGTGTTTTTTTTAACGATCATTAGCAGTCAAATTAACTAGACGTTACAGTTTATAATGTCCAGCTACAATGCCATTAACGTTATAAACCATAACGTTGTTTCTATATTTCAAAATTTCATAAAAATGTACCGCATTATCAATATTTTTTTTTGTTGCTATTAATAAAAAAATCGGCATCTGCAACGCACGAAGCGTTTAGAAATTAAAAAAGAATCTAGCTATATATTTTTCAATGCTCGGTACAAAGCTATGGTTTAACATATAGTTTTGTGCCGAGCATGGATTAGCTGCCGGATTTTGGTACTGCGATGGTTGGGTACTCCAAGGTCTAGCGAAATTCATAAGGGATCATTGAAGTAGTAAATTATAAAAAAGAAAATACACACATTAATGTCTTCTTTTAATTGGTATAATACCATAACGGTGAATCCAATTTCTCAGTAAATGGCACTACTTCTAATTTTCTCTAAGTAGGTGGCTAAGCCACCATTATAATTTTAAAATTTTAATTATGTATATTGAAATTTAATTAAATTTCCGTTTGTTTAACAATTTTATATAGCTTAACTCCTCTCATAAAATAATAAATGTGTGCTATAGTCTAATAGTTAGAGTTCTACGTAGTGTTTGTAAGGTCTTGGGTTCAATTCCCAGTGGCCACAACTTTTTTGCCACTTGTAGTCAGTGCCAGACACGACCATCACTGACATCTCGAATTCCCATCTCCTCGTCTCGAATGGAACCCTCGACCTTGTACCAGGCCTTGCCCATATGATATCTCAGTGCAGTTGACCAAGAAGCGCGAGTCATGAGATACAAGAAAAGGAGAAATTAATGTAAATTCAGAAAGATACTAAGATATGCTGTCAGATAAGCAATCTGATGATAGAATCTGAATCCGCAATTGAGCCAGAAGTCCAGCTGCTTGAACGGATTCGACAAACTGAGCTTGGCTCAGTTTCAATGGTGAATGAAGGTAAAGGAGAAATTGACACAAAATTGAGATTTTATTTCTTAATCCTTTCTGTTACAAGTATTAGCCTTATATAGGCGAAGCTAATTGAAAAGAAACTACAATTTTCTACTTAGCAGATTCATCAATTGCTTGACAAGCTGACACCTCAGCACCAATGTGGCGCATGCCGCTTATTTTGGAAAATGAATAAAATCTACTGTTTCTTACACTCAGGGCCCCCTTGTCAGTTTTATTAGTTCCAACGGTCATCCCTTTAGCTGGTACGGGACCCATTGCTCAGCGACTCCTTTGAATTCGCCGCTGCCCGAATTAACGACACCGCTTTGCCCAAATCTCCTTCTCCTTCTTCCGTCCCTTTGACCAGGTCAAAATAATCCAAATTGTTCCCAATTCAACTCCGACATCTGACAATCCCCCTTCCTTCAAATTTTTCTCGACCTCGAGAATAAAGTCTGGATATTGCCTTGCCATTACTGGGTAATCTTCCCAAGTAGCGTCTTCCACCTCTTGACCTCTCCATTGAACCAGAATCTGAGCTACAGCTGAATTTCTCTTTTTCACCATTTGTTGAGCTATAATCGCCTGAGGCAATTTGATAGTTTCTGGTGGTGGCCCAATCAAAGGAAGAACTGGAGAGATAGCTTGATCTTTCCCCACTCTAGCCTTGAGTAAAGAGACATGGAACACTGGATAGATAGAAGAACCTTCTGGTAAATTGAGTCGGTAAGCACAATTACTGATTTTTTTCAGAACTTCAAAAGGGCCAAAGAATTTTGGATTGAACTTGTGATTACCAGAACCTGCTACTGAAATTTGCCGGTAAGCTTGTAATTTGAGATATACCCAGTCTCCTTTTTCAAAATTTCGCTCGCTACGATGCTTGTCTGCATAAAACTTCATTCTTTCTTGAGCTCTAATTAAATTTGACTTTAATTGGGACAGTGTAGTTTGGCGATCCCTCATTAAGGTGTTTACGGCTTCAACTTGACTTTTAGGAATGCTACCTAAAGCCAGTTGTGGTGGTGGATATCCATAGAGCGCTTCAAAAGGACTGAGCTTGGTAGAGCGATGATAAGTGGTATTGTACCACCATTCTGCAAGTGACAAGTACTTACTCCACTCCTTCTGTTTATCAAAAACCATATTTCTCAAATAGGCTTCTAGGCACTGGTTCACCCTTTCTGTTTGCCCATCTGTTTGGGGATGATAAGCAGTGCTCATATTGAGCTTTACCCCCAACTTCAACATTAGCTCTTGCCAAAAATGACTAGTGAAAATTGGATCCCGATCAGTGATAATGGATTGAGGAAGACCATGGTGTTTATACACATGATCTAGGAAGGCTTGAGCAACATCAATAGCATGGTAAGGGTGAGATAGAGCTATGAAATGGCCATACTTTGTTAACCGATCTACCACCATCATAATTACTTCTTTGCCCTTAGATTTTGGTAATCAGGTTATGAAATCCATTCCCAAACTAGTCCAAGCTTCGGTTGGCACATGTAAGGGTTGTAATAGCCCAGGAATTGCAATATTCTCTCCCTTGTTAATTTGGCAATTATCACAACTTCTGATGAATTGATGAATATCAGCTTTCATATTAGGCCAATAAAACAACTTCTTCACTCTCTGGTAAGTGGCGATTATACCAGAATGACCACCCACAGTAGAGTCATGGAGTTCTTTGATAACCATTTCTCTCCAGTTACCCCCACTACCTATACAGATTCTGCCTTTCCATCTGAGTACCCCCATGTGTTGAATGAGCTTTTTAGTCTCATGTTGATTGTTGCTGTTTGCACTGACAGTGCTCATGTCTTGGATCTGTTGCCACAATCCTTCAATCCACTTGTCATTTTGATAGCTACTGTGCACATCTTCCATCCACTTTGGTTTGAGCTCAGTAACTGACATCAGACCTGCATCATAAACACACATTAATTATGTTGAGTTGTTCACCCTTGAGAGAGCATCTGCCACCTTGTTTTCACTGCCCTTCTTGTACTCTATCACATAATCCAACCCTAAGAGTTTGCTTAAACCCTTGTGTTGGCTGGAAGTGTTGAGTTTCTGCTCCAATAGAAATTTCAAACTGATATGATCAGTTTTAATTACAAATTTGCCCCCCATTAGGTAATGCTTTCATTTTACCACTGCTGATACTAGGGCCAGGAACTCCTCATAGGTAGATAGATTCTGATTTTTCTGACCCAATTTCTTGCTGAAATAAGCCAATGGTTGTTTCCCTTGCATGAGTACTGCACCTATACCCTCATTACAGGCATCAGTCTCAATTGTAAAGGTTTTTGAGAAGTCTGGTAAAGCCAAAACAGGAGCTTGAGTCATGGCTTCTTTCAACTGGTTAAAAGCCTTCATAGCTTCCTCACTCCACACAAATGCATCTTTTTTTAAGAGATCAGTAAGAGGCTTAGAAATCACACCATAGTTTCTCACAAATTTCCTATAGTAACCTGTGAGACCAAGAAAACCCCTCAACTCTCTCACTGTCTTTGGCACAGGCCATTTGACCATGGCTTCAATTTTTTTACTGTCAGTAGCTACCCCTCCTTTGGCAATGATAAAACCCAAATATTCAATACTCTCTACCCCAAATTCACACTTGCTCCTTTTCACATATAACTGATTTTCTTTTAGAACTTGAAAAACCAGCTTCAGATGTTCTAAGTGGGTCTCTTGGTTTTGGCTGTATATTAGAATATCATCAAAGAAAACTAGAACAAAGTGTCTCAAATAGGATTTAAAGAGGGAATTCATGAGAGCTTGGAAAGTAGCTGGAGCATTTGTCAACCCAAAGGGCATGATATTGAATTCATACAACCCTTCATGTGTTTGAAAAGCTGTCTTCAACCTATCTTCCTCAAACATTCGGATTTGATGGTAACCAGCTCTCAGATCTAGTTTGGAAAATACTGTAGCATGCTTCAACTCATCTAGTAAATCATCAATCACTCGTATGGGAAACTTATTCTTAACCGTATTGTCATTGAGTTTTCTATAGTCCACACACATTCTCCATGTTCCATCTTTTTTCTTAACCAACAGTATATGAGATGAGTAAGGGCTAGTGGAGGGTTGAATGAAACAGTTCTTCATGAGCTCTTCTACAATTTTCTCAATCTCCAATCTCTGAAAATAAGAGAATCTGTATGGTCTAAGATTTACCACCTTGTTTTTATCTTTAAGGGGAATTCTGTGATACACTTCTCTCACTGGAGGCAATCCCACTGGTTCTTGAAACAGTTCAGAATATTCATTGAGAATTTTCTGAATTGAAGGTTCTACTTGCTCTTCTTTCTGTTGATTTTGTGCCTCTAAACTGAACAGCCTTGCCAAAATCACTTGATTCCCCTTTTCTTTCTCCTTTTGAATGTTAATTGCTTGCTCCTTCATTTTTACTTCAGTCACTACTTCTTCAACCTTCAAAAAGACTGAATTGCCCTTATTGTTAAAACTCACACTCCCTTTCAGGTAGTCCTTAGTTGTGGGACCAAATTGAGACAACCAATCCACTCCTAGGATTATATCAAACCCAGGTACATCTAATGCCAACAAATTGGCCTCAAACTCAACTTATGTATGGTGAATTTCTGATGAGGACACTTAGATTAGAAATCATTTTGGCACCATTTGCCACTCCAACTGACATGGGTTTCATAGTTACAGCCTTGAGTTTCAGCATCTGAATTAGAGTAGGATTGATGAAAGAATGAGTGCTTCCTCCATCCATAAAAATACAAACAGGATTTTGACCAATATACCCCTTGAACTGTAGAGTGCCATTATTCTTACAGTTACCATGAGTACATAATGAAATAGTAGCATGTTCTTCCTCTTCACTCTCCTCCCCTTTCTTCTCTTCTGTTTCAGTCATTTCAGTGTCAGGCTCCTCACTGCCTTGCACTATTTCCTCCTCTTCTTCCTCATCACCAGCTTCCATGGTATGTAGGGTTTTACTCCCGCACTTATGCCCCATGTAATACTTGTCTCCACATTTGAAGCAAAGACCTTTGGCTTTCATTTCCTCTAAAGTCATGCTTCTAGAACTACTGACATTGGTTTTGGGGATATTCATACTGCCATCACTCCATTTTCTAGCTCCCATTTCATTACTTTTACCAAACTTTTGGTTCTGGTAAGACTGGGTTGGATTCTGGTATGGCTGATTTTTTCTTGAAACATTAAACTTCTTACTCCCTCCTAACACCACCTCTATTTTCCTTGCATATCTAATAGCTGTTTTAAGGGTAGAAGGTTCAAACAAGTCAATAGTATTTCTAATGTCCTCCCTTAACCCACTCATGAAACAACCAACATAAAATTCATCACTAGCATCAATTTGCCCCTTTCCAATTAGTCTGGATTTTGCTCTCAAATTTTTTTTGGCATAGTCATCAACTTTTCCTATTTGATGGATTCTTTTGAACTCATCAATCGGGTTTCCTTTTGTCTCAGCAAAGAAATCGAGTACCTCTTTAGTGAATACTGGCCATGAAGGCAATTTCTTGGAGATTTTAACTGCCTTATACCATGCCTTAGCATCACCTGTCAAACTCATTGTTGCCATTCTGGTTTTGTGCATTTCAGGGATTTGATACAGTTCAAAATACTGCTCACACTCTTCAATCCAATCAACTGGATCCTCTCCATCAAACACAGGAAAATCAAGACGAGGTATAAAACACATTTGATTTTGCGAACTGGCTTCACCTTTGCCCTTCTGCTTATCTGGTTGAGGCTCATCAGTCTCATCAAATTCATCCTCAAAATCTGGAGGCGGCTTATCTTGCCTATTTCCAACGTGTGCAGCACCACTATGCTCTCCTACCTCGAGATGAGTACGCTCCATCAAAGACTCGAGCACACGCATCACCTTGCTATGATTATCATCGATCTTCAATCTCAACTCCTTCTGAGAAGATTCAGATTTTGACTCCAATTTGGTGATTCTCTCATTCAGGCTCTCGAGATCAACCTGAGTCTCCTCATCTACTGAAGCAGTACTTTGAGTAGCTTTACCGGCCATTGCCGAGTTCTTGATCTTCTTGGGACGTGGCTTCCCCAGTTGAGATCTTACTACTCTGATACCACCGTGTCAGATAAGCAATCTGATGATCGAATCTGAATCCGCAATTGAGCCAGAAGTCCAGCTGCTTGAACGGATTCGACAAACTGAGCTTGGCTCAGTTTCAATGGTGAATAAAGGTAAAGGAGAAATTGACACAAAATTGAGATTTTATTTCTTAATCCTTTATGTTACAAGTATTAGCCTTATATAGGTGAAGCTAATTGAAAAGAAACTACAATTTTCTACTTAGCAGATTCATCAATTGCTTGACGAGCTGACACCTCAGCACCAATGTGGCGCATGCCGCTTATTTTGGAAAATGAATAAAATCTACTGTTTCTTACACTCAGGGCCCCCTTGTCAGTTTTATTAGTTCCAACGGTCATCCCTTTAGCTGGTACGAGACCCATTGCTCAGCGACTCCTTTGAATTCGCCGCTGCCCGAATTAACGACACCGCTTTGCCCAAATCTCCTTCTCCTTCTTCCGTCCCTTTGACCAGGTCAAAATTAACCCAAATTGCTCCCAATTCAACTCCGACATCTGACATATGCTTCAAAAAAGGCATTTGCTGAGGCAAGGCCCCGAATAGAAGGTCGGTTTGTGAGGAGGTCAGTTTGGAGCTTGAGGTTGATCAGATGTTTGCTCAGAGTGCTTTGTCGGACCACAGAGTTACGATTTTTGCCATGGTATTAATGATTCAAAAGAATGAGAGAGGCCTTCTAATTTGAGATAATTAGTGTATTGATTAAACCTGAGCGGTCCAACCAGGACCGGACTAACCCGTGGATCGAATCCGGACTGGCCCGAGCCCGTGCCTAAACTCGGACCGGACCGTCCAAACGGGTGGGCCGGGTTAACCAAGGCGCAGATTCGGTTTTTTGGACCCAACCCGCCAAGACCCACCTGTTTGAACCCGCGGATCCGGACCGCCCAAACCCGAGCCAACCCGCCGAACCCGGACCAAAACCGCCCTAACCCGTCCGAACCCCCCCCCCCCCAACCCGGACCCGAAACCGCCCAAACCTCAATTTTTTTTTTAAAACATAAAATTTCCCCACAAAAAACCCCCATAAATACACCCTCATTCTTCATACATTTTCACATCTCATACTCTTATTATTTTTAATCTCTCATTCTCTCAATCTCATATTCGCATACTCTCAATATTTTTATTATTCTCAAATTTTAATTTTATTGTTAAAAATAAATATAGTTGCAAATTTATTTCATTCTACAAATACGCAAACGGAATTACGAAAGTAGAGGAATTACGAAGTTCGGCACCTCCCGCAAGATTTTTCCGCGAGATTAAAAGGTTAGATTTATTAGAATTATTTTACTAATTGTTAGATAATTAAAATTATTTTAAATAGGTTACTTTTACTAATTGTTAGTAATTGTTAGATAATTTTTAGTAATTATTAGTAATTGTTAGATAATTAGAATTATTTTTAGTAATTGTTAGATAATTAATTTTGAAATTCGGATTTATTTTGAAATAGGTTAGATTTTATTTTTTTTTAAATTCGGATTTATTTGAAATAGGTTAGATTAATAAGTTACATTTTATTTTTGAATATGTTGGATAGTTAGATTTATTTTTAAACATGTTAAATTTATTTTTAATAGGTTACATTTGAATATTTTGAAATATGTTAGATTTTAGATTTATTTTTAAATAGGTTAGATTTTAGTTTGAAATTCGGATTTATTTTTAAATAGGTTATATTTTATTTTTTAAATTTGGATTTATTTTTAAATAGGTTAGAAAAATAGATTTATTTTTTAAATATGTTATATTTTATTTTTTAAATTTTGAATATGTTAGATTATTGGATTTGAATATGTTAAATTATTGTATTATATTTTTTAAATTCGGATTTATTTTTTAAATTTGGATTTATTTTAAAATAGATTTATTTTTCAAATTCGGATTTATTTTTAAATAGGTTAGATAAATAAGTTATATTTTACTTTTGAATATGTTGGATTAGCTAGATTTATTTTTAAGTAGGTTATATTTATTTTTAATAGGTTAGATTTGAATATTTTGAAATTCGGATTTATTTTTTATATAGGTTAGATAAATTAAGTTATATTTTATTTTTGAATATGTTGGATAGTTAGATTTATTTTTAAGTAGGTTATATTTATTTTTAATAGGTTAGATTTGAATATTTTGAAATTCGGATTTATTTTTGATATAGGTTATATTTTATTTTTTAAATTCGGATTTATTTTTAATAGGTTTTAAAAATAAGTTATATTTTATTTTTGAATATGTTGGATAGTTAGATTTATTTTTAAATAGGTTATATTTATTTTTAATAGGTTAGATTTGAATATTTTGAAATTCGGATTTATTTTTGAAATAGGTTATATTCTATTTTTTAAATTCGGATTTATTTTAAATAGGTTAGATAAATAAGTTATATTTTATTTTTGAATTTGTTGGATAGTTAGATTTATTTTTAAACATGTTAAATTTATTTTTAATAGGTTACATTTGAATATTTTGAAATATGTTAGATTTTAGATTTATTTTGAAATAGGTTAGATTTTAGTTTTAAATTCGGACTTATTTTGAAATAGGTTAGATTTTATTTTTTTTAAATCCGGATATATTTTTAAATAGGTTAGATAAATAGATTTATTTTTTGAATATGTTATATTTGATTTTTTAAATTTTGAATATGTTAGATTATTGTATTTTATTTTTTAAATTCGGATTTATTTTTAATAGGCTAGATTTTATTTTTAAAATTCGGATTTATTTTAAATAGGTTAGATAAATAATTTATATTTTATTTTTGAATATGTTAGATAATTATAATTATTTTTTAAATTCGGATTTATTTTAAAATTGATTTATTTTTCAAATTCGGATTTATTTTTCAAATTCAGATTTATTTTTCAAATTCGGATTTTTTTTTAAATTCGGGTTTATTTTTTGAATATGTAGAGTAATGTAAAATTTAGATTGAATGTTAGATTTTAAATAGGTTAGATTTATTTTTTGGTAGAATTAATTTTTAGTAATTGTTAGTAATTGTTAGTAATTTTTAGTAATTGTTAGTAATGGTTAGATAATTAGAATTTTTAGTAGGCTTTAGATAATTGTTAGTAATTGTTAGATAATTAGATAAGTTAGATTTATATATAATTTAAATTTATATTTAATCTATTGTTTTAAATAAGTTAGATTTATTTTTAAATAGGTTAGATAAATTCGGATTTAGTTTTAATATTGTTAATTTTAATATGTAGAACAAATGACACGTTATGCAAATCGCGAATCGATTGACGAAATGGCGCAAAGAATATCCGTTGAGTTATTCGACGGCTCAATGCCATCACCGTACCAATAAAATATGTCCCAAATAGAAAGTAGGCTTCCAAGGACCACAATATTATCCACAAAATCCCCCCCAAATGCCACCGCCGTATCCACAAAATACCTCCCAAATACCGGCACCGTATTATCATCAAGATCCTAACTATTGTCCACAAAATCTCCCCCAAATGCAGGCACCGTATTATTCACCGTATCCTAACCCTTCATATGGAGGTACCGCTTCTATAGGATCAAGTCAATACACCGCCCATATAGGAAGTACTGATTCAGGCGGATCGAGTCAATACACCGCCCCTATAGGAGGTACTCCCTCGACAAGTGTCCCTGAAATTCAAGCCGAAGGTGTCCCCGAAATTCAAGCCGAAGATGTTGCTCTCATCGAACCAAAGAAGAGAAGGAAAACCACAAAACCCGAATACAAGGATGGTTTTTGGCGGTATTATCAAATGACCTTTCATTCGAATGGCACTGTGCATACTCTAAAAATGTAAGGTACGCGGTTGCAAGACCTTTTACGAGTATAAAATAAGTAATGGTATGTCTACATTTAAGAAACATGCCGAAAGTCATGAGAAAAAGGGTGAGCTACCACAAGAAAATGCGGACCCACGCTTAGTCCAAACCCTTATGAACCCGGATGGTACTAGAACCCACCAAAAATATGATGAAAAAAGAATGCTTAGTGAATTTGCCGGATATATTGCCCACAAAGAACAACCAATTAGTATGGGTAATTGTTTGAGTTTTGCGCGGTTGATAATTCGGGGGTGTGGTGAACCATTGTATAGGAGGTTCCATCATAGAAAAATGGTGGGTGAAATTAAAAAAAAGTTTATCGAACGAAAAAATGACCTACGGGCTATATTTACATATGCAAATTATAATGTCTCCATTACCTCCGATATATGGACTGCCGGTAAACATGGCCTTGGGTACTCTTGTGTTACCGGGCATTGGATTGATGATAGTTGGGTTTTACAAAAAATGGTTTTAAGTTTTCGGGTGTTAGAATCTCCGCACACTGCACAAATAATTTACCTATCAATTATTGAGGTTTTACAAGAATATAATCTCAAAAGGAATTTAGAGAACAAGATTTTTTTCTATCTTATTCGATAATGCTAGCAACAATATAACGTCCATCAATCATTTCACCCGGTCCCTAAACCCAATCATGAATTGTGCAATGTTTCACTAAAAGTGTGCTTGCCACATACTTAACCCTACCGTAAAAGAAGGCCTTAAAATAGAAGCCGTAAAGGCATTGATAATTATATTTAAGGGAGGTCTTGCCCATATTTATTCAAACGGGGAAAGAAAACAACGTTTCGCGGCTTTGTGTGAAAGGTTGGGTTTGGGCAAAATGAGGGTACCTTGGGATATAGATACATGTTGGAATTCCACCTATAGGATGCTGCACCGATGCATTCCTTACAAGAAGGCTATAGGGGAGATGTTGAGATCGACGGTCGAAGGAACCGATTTAGAACTCACCGAACCCGAATGGTAGCAAATAACAATGCTTGCACAATTCCTTGGAACCTTTTTCACCGCAACCGTCAAACTATCATGCTCGTACACACCGACGCACATGAGTTGTTGCACCATCTCTACTATATTTCCAAGGTGTACCGTGAGATGGAAGATAATGCTAGCTCCGATCACCCTCTCCAACCGATTGTAACAGCCATGAAGGTAAAATTTCTTAAATATTGAGAAGAGGTACCCCTCGTGACCGTTCTTTCAATCATTGTTGATGGATCTTCAATCATTGTTGATGGATCTAGTTTCATAGACTGAATTTTAGTGCGTTCTTTCATTTCCTTGCCAATCTAATCCATACACTTAGTGTGTTGCTTTATTGTTTCTATCTTTTTGAGTTCAACTTTATATTGAGCCTCCATTGCTTCTTCTTTTTTTCTATTTTACTTGCAAACACTTCTTTTTGTTTGCCCTTAGCATTCGAAACTTTTCTTTTCGGAGGCCGAGGAGGCAATGATGTAATCTTCATTAGAATTTACGCTATACGAGTGTAGTCATTGTAAGTGTTATTTTTTCTCTTTGGACATGTCCCTTCATCTGATGTGATTTCTCTGTTCCTTCTCGCCTGGTTGAGCCATTTGTGTTCCTTTCTCAAAAGTTCACATGTTTCCAAGCATGCATGAAGATTTTTTATCTTCTATCCGAATATATAAATATAATGCTCAGTTTTTTTTCACCTTCACCTAAGACACTTTCTCTTCGTTCGTGGATCTGATTCATATAACCAACGAACTTTGAGATGACATGGTTTAATTTGAGCCAGCGAGACATCATCCCCTGTCTACACCTGTTGTGGCTTCTCATGAAATTTTTCACAATGAGCTATTATGCGATCAAGAAAATTTGAATTACCTTGATATATGCCAACTACCGCATCTTTGCTAATATTGAGCTATGAGCTACACAAAAGCATATCATCCTGAATTAACCAACGGGTCTTGTCCTTGTTATTTTTTGGTGTTTTCACTGGTTTCGGCACCTCTTCAACAGTATTAGTTGTTTACTCACTATTTTTTCTGGTACCGTAATATTAAGAGTGGTTAGAGCTTGGGATGATTTAATTTGCGGATCATTTGAATTTTGATACATGAGATTATAATGATATCCCATGTTTGACTTTTTTGGAATGACACTTGATTATTGACAAGGTAACGATATGGGAAGGGATTGAAAGCGGGTCGATTGGTATCCATTTGAATTATAATTGAATGAGGAAGGAATTGGCAACATGTTTGAGATTTAAAACTTCTAAAACTCTGAAAAGAATGTGTACAGTATACACAACATTCAACTTCGTTTTTTTTTTTTTTCAACGATACATATTAACAGGTTAAGAATGAATGTTAAAACACTGTTTGAATCACATTCCAAGTGTCAAAATCCGGAGGGGAGTGTGACAAGGTTGCGTGCTCTGTGCAAGTTGTGTTCTCTTCCCGTGGCGTAGACCATATAATTACCTTATCTTTTCTCCGCTTGATGGCATTAGACGTCTCTCCCGCTATTAAATATATTTCAAACAACATCATCACAACATCATCACAGCACCATCCAAACAATACAATAAATATAAACTACACATCAAAATCTAAATCACACAACCGCTAACAACGTAGCATCTAACGAATTTTATGTTTCATAATAGTCATTCTTTACCTATTAAATTTCATCATTGACTGATTCATTCTTATTGTTTCATCATACATTATGGATCGTTTGGTCCTTTCTAAGCGATTGAAAGAAAATTATGAAGAGAGACATTTATCAAAAATTTCAAGAAAAAAATTGTTTATAAAATTTTACCTAGTTACTGGAGTCCTCGAAGGATTAAAAGGCAAGGACCCGCCGAAATTTTTATTAATAGAAAAAATATTAAATTAATATCGACATAGAATAAAGAATTCGTCAGATTTTGAAATCTAACAAAGACGTTATCTTTCGTAACGTTCCGATTAACAACACAGCCACGCAGATTAGAAGCGGAGCTGGCCGTTGAAAACGGTGACGGGATAACATAAAATAGGCAAGGGAGTTATGTCCAAAGGTGTATACCATTTATCTTCTTATTCATATTTTTATTATTGGAAGTTGCTAAAAAGAATGTTTCTTTCTTTGTCGGCAGGTACCCAGTATGCTCAACAATCCTACAAAGTAAGTGACTCATTTCCTTTCAAATGGATAAACAAAAAGTGGAGAGAGGGCTTTTATGTCACTGCTATGGCAACAGCAGGCACAAGATGGGCTGTTGTTATGTCGCAGAATGCAGGATTTTCAAATCTAGCAAGTAAAATGTCATTCTACGGTAATTAATTGTGCAGTCTACTTTGGTTTCACTCTGTTTATAGATACTTGACCAATGAAATTATGCATTATTGCTTTTAGGTTGTGGAGCTGGACTTCCTGTATCCTAGCGAAGGAATTCACAAAAGGTGGGACAATGGTTACCGCATGACTGCGACCGCTGCTACTTGGGACCAGGCAGCTTTATGTTATCTCTGAAGGTCACCGTTCTCAATGGCTAGATATATTTTTTTTTTCTTTTGTCCCTGGACGTTACGAAAGATAACGTCTTTGTTAGATTTCAAAATCTGACGAATTTTTTATTCTATGTCGATATTAATTTAATATTTTTTCTATTAATAAAAATTTCGGGGACCCAGAGCCCCAGACTACCATCTAGCTCTCTAGTGTTGGAGTCCACGTGCAAGCTGCGGATGAAAAAGCGAGAAAGAATACTGTCGGTGGGACCCAGAGTAAGAAGTTCCCTTACAAATGAAAAACTAACATTTCAACTTCGATTAGCACAAAAATTTATAAAAAAATCACTGATGAAAATAATTTTAGCTTTTGATTAAAACAGTCAAAATAACACAGTTCATTTATGGGCGCATATATTAGTATGTAAATCACGTATAGTAACAAAATCTAAAAGCCATAGCTTATATTACGGACGTGTTAAAAAAGCGTATAAACCACATCTATTAGTTTTATTGCTTTACTTTCAATATTTTTGTTATCGACTTTTATTATTAAGTATTTAAAGGTGCAAATGGGTAAGCACGCAAATTTGATGTACACAATCAAATATTATCTTCTGCTATATGTTTTATTCAACCTGGTATTGAAGCTGTTGACGCAAATGTAGTCTTCTCATCTTCTTGAATTTTTTTGTAAAAGTTACACTACAAGTAGAATTGCCACCCAAATGCTCCCATTTATATTTTACAGAATTTAGCACTTAGCACTCTTGGCCATTGACCAAGCACAAGACTCGCTCTCTTAGCCTCTCCATAACCTGTTTAATTGACAAAAACAATTTAATTAAACTGACAGATACAGAATTAATGAAAATATGAATGGCAACAAAAGGAAATTTACACACAAATGCAGATCGCAGTTCTGCATTTAATTCCTTGTATATAAGAAAATTAACCAAAAGGCATACTCCTAATTCTTTCACATAGTATACCACTACTTAAGGAGTGCAGTTCTTTTTGCCAGATCTTACCAAAGGAGAGCTCTTTGCCCATTTCTCGGCTGACATGGCAGCATCCTTAAGATGAGATGTATTAGGCAGCTGTGTGGAGAGAGAATAAGTGGAGTAATCCGTCGCCTCAGCCACCCAAATATTTTTTCTCTGATCTCTAGCACACTTTACAAGGTTTAAGAACCCAACCTAGGTCAAAAAAGGAAAAATAAATAATTCACAACCAGTGACAAGCACATGCATCTATGCATCAAGGATATTGTAGCATGTTAGAGGTTTTCCATTTTACCCATATTTGGCCATCAATTATATTTAAGCATCCACTGAGCTCCAAATGATCTTAAGCGATTAACCCCAAAAAAGTACAGATCAGTATATATTCGTAATGACAAAAGACATTACCGGTGTATATATTGCAAGGGTAGGCATAATGTATTAGTGAAAGACCAAATTAATTATCACAGCTTTATTTTCTCGACCAAGCTTCTAAAAAGTGTTTAGTGGCAATTTAACACTGGAGTGGTCATTTAACGGATCTACAATTAAAATTTTACGAAGTCCAAATTATATATAATATATATCTATACATAATAACATAATATAATATGAGTTATGCAATATACTAGTACTTAACTACTACAAGGTCTCAATTCTCAAAACAAAAAGTATGTCAATTGATTAGTACTTAAATTATACAGGATCTCAAAGCAAAGTAGCAAAAGTAATACTTAATAGTTCAAAACAACAAACATTAAAATCTGTTAAATCGTTTAAGATCATTTAGAGCTAAAAGTATTTTCCTGTCAGATGATTTTAATGCAAGGGGTCCAAATCCATTTAAAAGACTTTTTTTAAAAGCTTGGTCTCATTGCAAAAATAAGAAGAGCCAAAGATGAGATTGCATCAACTATGCAAAATGATGAGCATTTTAAAAGGGTAGAGAGAGAAAACTACCGTGCTCCCTTCAAGGGTTTTATTAAATAACTCGAATGAACAATCATCTTCTATAACTGGAGAAAAGAAGCTGACAGCAAGGATGCAACTGCAAATATCTCCTGTTTCTGTCCTGGATTCTGACTTGGATCCAGACCCGTCTACAATGAAAACCCATTGCCTCTTTTGTTGACCTGATAAATAAATATCTCCAACAAGTAACACCACTGCTGCTAAATCAAATTCACTAAAAAGGAGAAAAAGGCATAATGTCAGTTGGTTTCTTAGCTCAAATACAATTCACAAATTTAATTTGACATCCATGCCTCAAAAATCATCAACTTTTGTTGTTTCCTATTTTATATCTCGGCTGATGTTTCTTCACTGATAAATTAACTTCTTCTTTTTTTAAGAAAGGTGAATTATTCAATTTTCCTTGTACAAATGAAAAGTTTCTCTATTTTGGTCATTTCCACATAATCCATCAATAATTATAAGAGAGCACAAAATCAGCAAAGTCATTTGGAATTAACGGTACATACTGAAATCACAATAGTATATGTCAGTATTAGTACAAACAAAGCACTACCAAGATCTATGAAAGACCACATATACCAAATCAGAAATTATTAATATCCTAACCTTGCTAGAGGTACCTGACCTAAGTTGGACAATTGCACAGCTCTGCGTGGTGCAAGAAATGATCTGTTCATCAATAGAAAAAGAGAAAAAAAAAAAAATTCAGGGACTGAAACAAGTAGGTAGATGAAGACGTTTCCTTATAAATTTATCTCATTTTAGTCACACAGGCTTCCAGTAATGATTTCTTTAATCTTTAACATCTCGAAGATGCTCTCCAACAATATTGCAAGTAATATTCCACATTTAAAAAAGAGTAACAAATACTATGTATAAATAGTTTTTTAATTCAAAATTGTTGTCAAAAGAATGATGGTAATACATAAATCAAGAAGCCTAAGGGGTTACAAGAGGAGCATGGGAGTACATCATATGTGTGAGAATGAGGATAATTTCCTAGATTGCCTTACTCAAAGTGATTAGCTTGTATAGACGACAAGGGTTTCCATATACAAGAGGACCCCCTAGCTTGCAAATAAAGAATATCACCACCATAGTTTGATGGTACCAGCCCTGTTACATGGTAGATTCCTCCTTCCATCAGATCCATTTTCTATCAAATAAACAAAAAATATTAAACTAGCAATGAACTCAACGAGGAAAAAGTTTTGTACCAAAAGATGTCTCCCAGTGCAAACCCTTTCCCCTACCTTGTCAATGATGGTCAAAATCAAGAGCAAGGAGGATAGACATTTCCCACTTGTTGCAAAAGTACAAAAGATTCATGTAAACTTAGTATTGAGGTTTTGACAGGATACAAGGACTTGCCTAGATGATCAGAATGATGAACAAGGAGGATAGTTTAGACATTTCTAGTCTGCTGCAGGGTAAATGAGATTCATGAAACTTTATAGTGTTGAGGTTGTAAGGATAAACGTGACTACAAGCCAATGCACCCCTAAGCATATTGATAACTAGATAAATAACAAACATAGAAATGTCCCTTGTCACTCGCACATTCAGAAAAACTTTAAGATAAACAAACTACTTTGGGAGCCAAAGGAAGTAGGGTTTGATAAACTATGCTTGTTAACTAATATGATAATTTTGCCTCATCCACCTATCATTTTTCCTTTCATTTGATAAAGTATGCGATTTAACTAATAACCAGTATTATGATCATTTTGCAGGAGTCTATCATTTACAATCTGATATAATATTATGCCTTTTATTATTCAAGGCATGCACTTAAAGAGCTTAGGATTTTGGTAATGGTTTGATGATATATTTCCTTTGGAGATTGCTACCAGCCCCCAACAATAAAAAATAAATCCAAACTTACATGTTTTTCAGTAGGGTTCCATATGGTAACCAGACCTTCCTTATTTCTGGATTTTCCTGACAAGCTTTTAACGCGAAGACCTACAACCCGTACTTTCATAAAGGGTGAAACATCCCTCAAGCCAAGCCCAGCTTGTTCTAGGGCATTCTCAATTTTCTTACTCAAGTTCTTTTGCTTAATATCCTTCAAAAAAAATAAAAAATAAAGAACTGATAATAATAAAAAGAGGGATTGAAAGAAATTAGCTTAGATATATGTGGGTAGGATTGTAGGAAGTGTGAGTACATCCTTAAGAAGTCAGAATCTGCATTGTTACTGTTACTTCTCAAAATTGCACAAGACAACCACTTTGGCAACTTCAGCATATTATCATATTTAATAGGGGCTCACACGCAAAATTTCTTATATAAGAACCTGTTTTTTAGCTTGGTAGGAGGAGAATGTCTTGAGCTGTTCTGATGTCATCCCGGCCATTAAAACCTCTGGCTCAGCCGATCTCTCTATGAGCTTTGAAATCTTCGCCCCTTCACAAGATTCATTTAAGTTTGTGTCTGAACAAATCTCTTGTGATTTCAAAGTTATCTCCTCTGCTAAATTTGATCTCCTATAATAAAAATGTTTTCAGTACAGAGGTTATGAAGAGTTCCAATAAAAACTAATACAATGTATCAGATTGGGATAATGACAGTAGTTTAAAATTGAATAATTGCTTAACTCTGAATAAACGAAATTAGAACAAAAAATCAATTAAATGAATATATAAATAAAAGAAACTTAAAAACATAAAAAAAAGGTTGGACCTCTGGTGATAGAGTTGAAGTGCTTTCATTTCCCTTCGCTCAGACCTCACAACAGAGCCTCCATTACTAAGTCTGAAACACACACACACACACACACATAATGATCAGTAAAAAAGGATGTACCAACTTAAAGTTTGGATATAGCAGGTAAATACCGAGTATTTTTACTATCCGTACAAATGAAATATTGACCAGTAACCTCACCTCTCCTTGTACAGAAGGGGATACATCTTTTTTATCCCGACAAGCGTCAAGGGTATAGTACCACCCGAGCTTCTGACGCACCAAAATGCTAGAGGCGGCCCAATTCTTTTACCTATTATAAATATCTTACGAATTATTACCATTTACTAGAGTTAGGCTTGCAAGCATTTGAAGAAATAACTAAATGAAAATAAAGAAAAAGATTCATACATAATCCTAGTGATTCATCCCAGCTTGCTCTGCACGTCCCATTTATATGCAACAAAAGGTTGACAGTTCCAGATGCCTGAAACATTAAGATGCGTAAAAACTATTAATATATAGAGTACAAATATTTGGGTCCTTCAATGCTTATTTGTTTTTCTTAAAAATATACGACCTCGTGGAAAGAAATAGGCCCAACCCAGCCACATAACGATGCTCCTGAAATCTACACCAAATTTAGAAGATAAAAATAATGAATATTAAACCAGACTTGATGTACAAGTAACAGATCATAATGGTTATTTTTACAATCTGCTCTAAAAGAGAAAATAATTATTAGATTCAGCGGCAACACATAACATGGCATATTTACACAAGTGGCTCCAAAAGCCCGTATGGAAACATCCAAAAGCAGCTTTCCGTGTCATTATATTTTCACCTTTCATAAGATTCCATCTAATTTTATATGTATTTTTCTTCTCTCTGAACTGAATTTACATTTAGATGGAAGAGAAAAGGGTACAGCACAAATATAGCAAGTCCTGGAGATTATAAGTGCAACATTGAGTTTTCATAACTACCCGAATCTTCTGTCCAATGAAAATCTTCTTAGAGTGCAACTGTTTAGTGAGTAATGCATCTAAAGAGGCTTCTATAGAATACCTATAATATAAGAAAAGCTAATGAACAAATGAATAAAAAACAACGCAATTACATCAAACAAGAGAGATAAGACAATAGGCATGGAATGAGCCATTCAATCCCAAATCACTACATTCGGCAGTCTGGACTTATTCCAAAATCAACTTTACTACAAGTTAATAATTTTTCTTACCATCCATCAGTCAGTTCGATTTTCATATTGGGGCAAGTAGTTGCACTATTCCCAATTGGGCCTTGACTATTCGAGTCATTAATTTTGTCATCCAGTTTTGGATTGGCACAAGAATTAATATTACAAACACATAGAACCATCGTAGAGGCTGGTGAAACATCCCCATCTAATATTTTCTTTATTGCTGATCGGTGGCCGTAGTTAACCTCCCTCTCATACCTGTCATGGAAAACACAAGTCAATATACATTTTAGGTCTTTCAAAAACATGCACAATAGGTTATTGTTGAAATTAGGGTCTATGCTCATGTTTTCAAAGATGCCTCCAAATAATAGTGTATGGTGCGCACAAACATCTCCGTGCCAAAGCTATCTGCTGAGTCTACAAAAACAAATACTAATATAAAGAAATAATGATTTATGAAAAATGGCATATTTCATGCTGATGATTTTGGCCACCCCCCCCCCCCCCCCAAAAAAAATAAATAAATAAATAAAGAAATACAACAATTTGAATCAAACTAAACTAAAATCAAATTATTGCTTGGTTTCCAAGTTCCAAGGGAAAATTCATTGAATTCAAATGGAAGTTAGGAGCGACTCAACATTAGTCATTGCATTATTGTTTAATAAACAAAGTATGCCGGTGTAAATTGCAAACACAATCAGTTGAGCCTTAATTCCGATACAATAAATAATGAATTGATAATAACTCTAGAGTGAAAATTTACCTATACTTTAATTCCTCTAGAACATTGGAAACCGTTAAAAATTTGCCAGCAGCAATTGATGGGTAGCATCTTTCATATGATGCAAGTTTCCACACAATCCATTTATAGTGATTATTGACCCACCTAAAGGAAAGAATTATAGATAAATGAAAATTATTTTCCAAATATATGAAAGTCCTAGTAATATAACAGCAGCATTCCATTTTAACACGTATTGAATCTAATTAACAGCACTTTCATAGTACTGTGCAGCACCATGCTGGTCATAACTCTACAGGCACAAAAGATTCAACTCATAGAGGTAAACTTGTTTGATTCCCAGTACCAAAAATAAGTTGCATCACAGGTACTCCAACCCAATATAGTGATTATCTGGTAGCATCAGCAACGAGAAAATAAACCTTACTGTTTAGTTGCCTGTCCCGACAAGGCACCAGACTGGATCAGCAGAGCATGAAATTCATCAGAACCAACTTGGTTGAACCCGAGTCCACCATTTTTAAATACAAATTTCTCCGCATTATTTGCATTTATTTGTTTCACCTCATCAGACACATTTTCCTAACAAATTCACAATTAATTTTAGTTTCGAGTAAAAACAAGGAGTTCAGGATTGAATTTGAAAAATATTTTTACCTGGTTTTCATGGAGCGGGGGCCTGCTGAAAAATTCTCTGATGGTCTTTCTTTGCAATTCAAAGGGATAACGGGTCGAGACACGTTCTTTCTGATATCCATTTTGTAATTTAGTTAGTGAGGACGAACCTAAAAGAACAGTTTTTTTTGTCAAATAAACTAAAGAATAAATGCATTATGAAGTATGAATAGTATCCAATAGAAGGACACATATGACCAGTCCAAAATATGCCTCTTTTGCCTCAGTTAACTTGTGTTCTAAAGTAGCAAATTTGTTTATAAAGTTAAGATTTGATTATGCAACTTTTCTTTGAACTTTGATAAATCACAACATAGCCCCATTTTACCTATTTTTCTCAATTTAACCATCGGGCAAGCAATTATGCCTTGACTATGCCAAAAAGGTGAAAAACTTTCTTTATCTTTTTGTTTATTACTTTTTAAATATTTCGTCCATTCATTTAAATGAAAGGAAACACATAACAACGATGCAACAAGTCTTCACTAGAAATGGGCCTCAAAAGGCCCTCTTGGGCTCAAACTAAATACAAGTGAATCAACTAATAGAAGATAAAACTGGACCAATTTGTTAACTTCTTCAATTTCTAGTAAAAAGAGAGATCCATACGTAAATGCTAATGGACTATTAAATGCTTGATGTGTTGCTTACCATCAAATGCAAAAGGCACACTCCTGTTTAATGGAGCAACAAACCTGGATCAAATATTAAGCTTTAGTTAGAATAATAAATTGCCTAACAAGAGGATTTCACATATACAACTCAAAGAGCTACCAATATGCATATAAACCAAGACATCTGTTAGTCCATTCAAAGTCACATGAATGGTAAATAGTTATAGTTCTCTTGTAGTTTAGATATAGATAAATATTTTATTATTGGATAAGATAGTAGACAGATCTTTTGTCTTTATTTATTTCATGTTAATCATAAAATTTTTGGAAGCTGGTGTTTAGATTTACAATCAAGCTGGTGCATAGATTTACAATTATACAAGTATGATATCTCGGTGGCAAAATAAAACTTGCAGAACCTTTAGAAAACTGTAAAATCCAAGAACCACTATAGACAAAGAAGTTAGGTGAAATCCAAATCCAATTGAAATAGAAGTTAGGTGAAATTAAGTCAAACCTGGAACTTCGGGGTCTTTTAAATGGGGCAACTGAGCTTATCTTTGTGGGTTTTCTCTTGGAGGCAAAAGCATTCCCTTTTCCTTTTCCAAAATCTTTACAAATTTGATGAGGTACCTCATTTGCAGGCACCCCTGTAATTCTACTTTCATGCGAGTCCATTTCAAAAGACTCTGGTGCTATCTCCCTATCCAATCTCTCTTCGTTCAGAATTATCTCATCTTCCGATCTCAGATCACCGAGAAGGTTCTTAGCACGAGCTAGGGCATCTTTAGAGACCGCGATAGGTCTCCCACTGGCAGTGCTCAGCCCTTCCTGTGCTTGGCATGCATCTGAATGCAGTTGATTTTCTGGCAAAATGAAGTTACATCGGTTTTCTTTTCCATGGTTGAACAGTTGCGTGGCTGAAAGGTCATTCTCATCCAATCCCAATAAGGATTTTGCCCTTGAAATGCCCTCTGAAGGAAACTTCCTATTATTCTCAAAGGTTCTTTCTAAATTTGTGAATGTATCATTTTCTGTGGATTGATTTTCCCGATGCAGCTCTGCTACAACAAATATTATATTTCATGTTACATTCTAGATTATTCACGCAGTCCATCACAGAAACCGGTTACGTGAATGTTTATTTCCAGTGGTAACAAAATGGTCACATTGGTGGAAGAAACCCTAAACACAAGGCTAGTACCAGTTTGCTAGCTTTCTGATTCGCCAACCATTTTACAATATTTTGTTAGATGTATTACTATTTCACCTAAACTGGTTGACCTGAAATTTATCATGCACTTGTTTCAACTTGGTCTTATTATATACCTTGGTAAGGTACTGGCTTCATTGGAAACATTCCAGCCAGAACATAAAGGAACTTGCAAAATGTTGGTAGTTGTTCTACCACAAATTATGCATTGGCGGAAAAAACCTTGTACTAGACATTGGCACATCTCCATAAACTTCTAGAAAATTAAGTAACATGTTACACTAATTGTTGATCCTTTGAAACTTCCTTAAAATTTAGAAGTTCCAATTATAAAGTATAAGATTTTTGATACCATAGTTGTGTTCCGGAACAGCCCTTGCCATGTTGATTGAGCTCTGGTCCACATAAACAGATCGACCTGAATCATTTGCAAATGTTGGAATACTTCCATGATCTTATCTAGTGAAGAATGTAATTTAGATACTTCTGTTCATTTTAAATAATGGAACGTGTCAAATAATAGAAATGAAAATAATTTACACCATTAATATGATTTTCTAAACATCCCTTGCCCTAAAAATTAAGCCCTGGTTGTTAATAAGGGGCTGACCTGAACCGTTTGCAATTGTTGGAACGCATCCAGATCCATTATCTTGTAAAACAAGCAAGAAAATCCAAACATTATTCAATATCAATGCCCATCCTGAAATTAGAAACTCCTAATAATGAAAAACAATATTTTCATACCATTGTTGTGATTCTCCAATAGATTCCACGCCTTGTGAATGGAGCTCTGGTTCACGAAAACCGATTGACCTGACCCGGTTGAAAACATTGGAATATCTTCATGTACTTTATCTAGTAGAACAAGTAAGAATTTCAGAGACTCTTTTTTATTTTAAATTTCGGAGATGCTTCTAGGGGTAGAAAAGAAACTGGTTAACTTACCACTGTGACTATCCAAAACAGCCGTTGCTTTTTCCAATGAGCTCTTCTTTACCAGCACTGGTTGACCTGACCCAGTTGAAAACATTGGAACATCTTCACGTACATCAGCTAGTAGAACAAGGAAGAAGTTTAGAGTTGCTTTTATTTTAAATTTAGGAGATGCTTCCAGTGGTTAAAAAGAAACAGGTTAGCTTACCACTGTGACTATCCAAAACAGCTGCTGCTTTTTGCAATGAGCTCTTCTTTACAGAAACTGGTCGACCTGACCCTGTTGCAAACATTGGGATATCTCCATGTACTTCATCTAGTAATGCAGATAAGGAATTATAAGATATGCATTATTTATGTTTTCTAAAATGTCTATATATTATAAAGAAGAAATAGTCTAAACCAGTGTTGTAGTTCTCCAAAATAGTCTGTGCTTTGTGTATAGAGCTCTTGCTAACTGAAATTGGTCCTCCTAACCCAGTTGCAAACATAGGATGCTCTATGTATTCTTCATCTATTGAACAAGAAAGTTTTTAGGACTATTACCATCTATTCTAAAACTCACAAATATTCCAAAAAGAAAAGAGAAGGTTTCATGCAGTTCTTATAATCTAAAACTGCCATTAGAATGTGAACTGAGCTTTGGTTCACCAAAAAAGGCCAACCAGACCAGTCACCATCATGGGAGTATCTTCTGGTACTTATCTACTGGCACAAAGAAATATTCATTTCATGCATATTTAATGTTTAAGAACATAAGAGATGTTTGTGATGATAAAAGTATAAATTTTACATACCACTGTTGCTATTTTCCAAAACAGCCCTTGCCTTTTTTATCGAGCTTTGGTTCACTGAAACAGGTCTACCTGACCCAGTTGCAAACATTTGAACATCTCCATTTACTTCATCTGGAATGCAAGTCAAATTAAGATACGTCATCCAAGCCTGCCAGACATTTGGAAATACTTCTACAGAAAGAAAATTAATACCATTGTTATAGTTTTCCAAAGCAGCCCTTGGCTTCTGTAGGGAATGTTTGTCTACCAAAACAGGTCCACCTAACCCAGTAGAAAATAGTGGAACATCTTCATGTTCCTCATCTGGTAATGTAAGAAAAATATGCACTTTGTGTCCATTTTAGATTTAAAATCGTCTGTGATGGTACAAAAAAAAGGGAAAGCTTTTATACTGTTATTGTGATTTTCCAAAAGAGCACGTGCTTTTTGAATTGAACTCTGGTCCACCAAAACAGGTCGACCTGACCCAGTTTTGAATATGGGATGTTGCTCACAATCATCTCCATTTCCTTCGCCTAGTTGGAACGCAAGGTTAGTTATTCATTTAAGATTGAGACTTGTTCTGAATAAATTGTATTGACCAAAGAAAGACGAGAATTTGCACACCAAATTTCTGATTTTGAAAAGCAGTCCTTGTGTTATTCACTGAAACGGTTCCCCCAGATCCAGTTTCAAATAATGGAAGTTGGCCTCCAGGCCCTCCAGCTCCACTTCCTTCCTCTATGATAGGTAAAATAGCAAAGTGTAGGAGATCAAACACAAACTAGTAAAAAGTTTCAGATTTCTTGTGAAATAATGAAACAGAAATTTCAAACCTATCTGCTGCTTTTCCAACAGTGCTCTTGCCTTGTCAACTGAGCTCTTATTCACCGAAACAGGTCGACCTGATCCAGTCTTAAAAAGTTGAAATTGACCACCACCTCGACTTAAGTTTTCTACAAAATTTAGTGTTTTATTCAAGTGAGTTTACGATAAAAACCATTTTAACAATAGAAGATAAGAATCTGATACCAATGTTGTGGTTTCCCAAAAGAGCATATGCTTTCTCAACTGAGTTCTGCTTCACTGAAACAACTCGACCCAACCCAGTTTGGAACAATGGAAATTCCATATTACAATCCCCACTTCCTCCATCTACAATGCATGAAAAAAATTTAAGTACTGAGAATTTATATGAAATGTGTTTAAACTTGTCTATTTCAATTAAATGCATTTATATAGAGGTTAAAAAGTATTCCAACCAATATTCTGACTTTCTAAAACAAATGTTTTCTTGCAAACAGAGTCCACAGCTGCTGAAACAGGTTGCCCTGAACTTCTTTGGAGGATGTCAAATTGGCCACCTCTATATACATGCCCTTCATCTAGAAAAGCAGAAAATTAGTTAACAGCAGAGGAACATTTAACTTGATACCGTGTATGGGTGAAGATGCTAACAACAGGTACTCCAACAAATGAAAAAAAGCTTAAAGACTTCGGTATTTGATAGGGAAAAAAAACAAATTTACCTTTGCTAACCTCCAGAACAGCTTTTGCCTTCTCAATAGAAGAACGGCTCATAGGAACAGACCTTCCCAAACCAGTACAAAATATTGTACATTGATCTTCCTTACCTTCATAGAGAACAAAATGACATTGAGAACAAGAAATTGACATCTTTGTCATACTATTGCAAAATATTTAATTTATGCATAAAGGAGTTTGGGTCAAGACTAGTATGGTGTACCTGTTGGGATCATAGACTAATCCCATCTTTGAAATGGAAATCTAAATTATGTTTTAAAAATAAAATTTTACCTTTTAGCTTATCTTCTTCCTCTTTTCCTGATGCACCCTCTTCTCCTTGGATCTTTGGCCAAGCTGGGAAGAGTAAAAGAACAGTTCCATGATTAACTGGCAGAATATCCATAATAAAAAATGTCTTTATAAGAAGAAATTAGCGTCAGTACCTTTTGGTCCATTAGCTTTACAATATTCCGTTCTAGTATATATGATATCTTATGTACCAAATTATTGATCATTTATAAGACAATGCTTAGTCAGAAATTTTTCCTCGAGTGATGATCTGAAATCGCCTGATTCATTCTTACTCAAAAAGAATATTCTCTTTGGAGTTAGGGGCAACAACTAAATGCTGGTAATATTCTTCTAGAACAAACTAACTGCATGACATAATCACTGCTTAGGTTTAATTTGAAGTTTTACCTGTCCTCGACAAATTAATTGTGAGAAATGAGGGGTTTTAAGTAACAAACCTCCATCGAACTCCCTACTGAATAAGATAATTCTGGGTTTCTCTTGGATTTAACTTAAAATTTGAGAAAGAATACAAAAACCTCTAATTTTTTCAATTTCAGATAATAATCGTCGATTAAAAAAGGATCCCATCAAGATAATCCCCGCTCGGTGCTCACTTTCGCCGATATCTGGGCCCACCAAGGTGGTAGAGAACGGGGCCCAAATTTCCGTGAATGTATTATTCTCCTGTACTAAGGAAAACCTCAAAATAATCCACTGTGGTGTAGTTCAGTGGTGGGAGTGAGTAGCCACCTTGAAGCAATAGATCGCCCATTGAACAGCCTAGGGTTTCCTCCGACGGCGGTGGGTGCCGGAGGCGGCCGCGGTCGACGGTGGCTGAGACCCATCTAACGTGTCCATCGGAAGTTGCTTCAATTTGCCACGCCTGCATCACTTGCTTTCTCCCTCGCTGCGCCCTCTCTCACGCACACGGTCGTTTGTCTTTTCCTTCTCTCTTCGCGCCTCCCGAAGCAGCTCTAGAGAGAGAGAATGGCTACATTAGGACAATAATAAAGTAGAAAGTCCATTTGTATATTACTCTCCTCTATTAAACCCATGTCAGTGATACAAAGTGTATTGGTGTGATATCATCCAGGAAAGATACGGACAAGTATCCTCTCCATTACTGTAAAAGATTTCCTTCACTTTACGGTTTGAGATTAACTCCCAAATTAACTCCCAATAATACAAAGTGTATTGGTAAAAACGTACTTTGCCGTGTTGTACCGTAACTAATACGTCGTGATTTTGATATCGTGTCGTGATCAAAATGTTGAGATATAGTCACGGCACGCGAGTCACGCCGTGTTCAAACGTACTGTGTTCAAACGTGACTGGTCACGTTTAGCTATTTTTTTCAGAATTTTAGTTAGTTTATTCAAGATTCACCATTTGATCAAGATATAACAGTCATAATTACACGTGACTCGCGTGATGTCGTATTGTCGTTATCAGATCTTCGTGTGCCATGCCGTGTCTTGTCAAATTTTCTAAAAATAATTACGACACGCGACACGTAAATTATGACACGTAACAGTTACACATGCCATATCATTCCGTGACAGAATCGACTCTGCCGTATCATTTTTCCCACTCAACCTCGCTGAATCTATTTTGGGTTCCAACAGCATTTATCGGCAAGACGTGTATTTTTTATCTGACCTGACGGATTTAAAAATTATTTTAAAATTTTATTCTTGTAAACCAATAACCTGAACTTTCTAAGATTTGGAGTATACATACGACCGGTAGATTAATTAAAGAGAAAATTGGGCAGATATATTTATAGACAAATTGACTGAATTACTGACTAGCAATTTAAACATGGTACAACGTTCGTGAAGTATACAAATTTATTGGGTGAAAAACGCATAACTTAAAATGTGAAGCTTCGGTTTTAAAATCAAAATCAGCTAAAATACGGAGTTGTCTTTTTTTTTTTAGGGAAGACCCGTAGAAATACGGAGTTGGCGTGCTTGCTTATTCTCACGGGCCACGGCGGAGTCTGCATCTACGAGGTAACAGAATTATTAAATTCAATCCGAACCGTCCGACCAGAATCCGAACTAATATGATTCAAACCTGTAATATACTGAATCTTTTTAAAATTTTGTGCTAGTAACAAACGGACCGCATTCCAACTAGTGGTCTGCTCTCCGGTACCTCGGGCAGGACAGGGCAGAACCCGTCCCGGGCAGCGGGCACAACGGGTACGGGTACAACGGGCACGGGTAGACGGTTTTTTTTTTAAAACTCCGCCCTGCCCGTTTCAAACCCGTGCCCGTCCCGGGTAGACGGGTACAACGGGCACGGGTAGACGGGTTTCAAACATGTGCCCGTCCCGAGCAAGTCCTCTTATTCTTGGCTGCACCTGCTATCACTCCCAAACTCACTACAGCCGCTGCCTGGAGCTCCTGCCACACCAAATCCAGTTCTGCCACTTGCTCCTGATGGTGATCCACTACCTTCCTCTTCGGCACCCACTGGATCTGCATCTCCTATCTCCAATGGGTTTTTGGGTGCTTCTATACCTGAAGGGGATCCCAGTCCCGCTGCCGCTTCAAGACCTTCCACTGGCCCTCTTGCCTTTTCGGGTCCTACTCTTGCTGGAGGGGATCCCAACCTACTGCCTCTTCAAATCCTCCCACTGGACCAGCTGCCTTTTCGGGTCCTACCCCTGCTGGAGGGGATCCGAGAGCAATTCAAACATCTCATGCGCGCCTTACTTCCAGTAATTCAAACAGTGAGCTGCATTCAACCCGAGAGCTGCATTCAACCCGAGAGCTGCATTCAACCCGAGAGCTGCATTCGGGTACACGGGTAGCGGGCACGGGTACGGCGGGTACGGGTACATCCGGGGCGGGTTCGGGTACACGGGTAGCGGGCACGGGTACACCGGGTTTTTTTTTTCCAAAAATAGAGGCCCTGCCCGTTTAAGACCCGTACCCGTGTACCCGTTTACCCGGGTATACCCGGGCACGGGTACGGATACCCCGGGCACCGGGCACGGGCGGACCGGGTTCGGGCAGCCCGCCATGGGTAGTGTCAAACCACTAATTCCAACTCAACAAAATTTTTGTTAGATATATGGGTTTGGCCACCGTGTGCATTAACAAATAAAAAATACGGAGCTAACCTATTTAAAATCCTCCAGGCTCACACAAAGGACTTCGGATTCCTAAAGTAACTCAAATTTTGAGTTTGAATCTAAACTCAAATTCTAATCACTCCAATGTTTTAAAATGCGGTTTCTATGCGGTATGCGGAAGGTCACTGCATACTGCATATACGGTATGCAGCTCATATGTTGATTTTTATGCGGACTTATATATGCGGATTTTATAATGAGAATTAATATATATATATATATAGAGAGAGAGAGAGATGGGCTAATGTGCTTCACGAAGTAAATGGTATTTTTTACTTCAGATTTTGAACCATTCAATCCGCTTTAAAATCAGCGCTAGATCGGATCTCTGATCAGCTGAATAATGCGCTGAAACGCTTCTCCAGCGACGAAACTCTCCTCCTGACTGGAGGCGTCCATTCCAACTAAAATTTTCATCCCCGTCCCCCTTCTCTCTCTTTGAGATTTCCTGGAACCCCCTCCTTCCTGCCCTGAGATCCTACTCTCTCCTCCCTCGCCCAGCACCTCCACGACCCCGTCTCTCACCGGCAATCCTACTCTCTCCTCCCTCGCCCAGCGCCTCCACGACCCCGTCTCTCACCCGCGATCCTACTATCTCCTCCCCCGCCCAGCCTCTCCAACCGACCCTCGGCCAGCGCCTCCAAAGGTCATGTCGCTTCTCTCCATTCTTGGTATGATCCTCCTCTCTCTCGTTCTCTGATTTATTTTTGAATTTTATAGGTTTTATCTTGTAATTTTGCTTTGTTGGCATGAATTTGGGGCTGAATTAGTTGTCATTTGTAATTTTTTTTTGCCAAGTTCAACTCTTCTTCGTATAACATGATACCATACCAATAGAACTCTACCAGTTTGCAGTTTGGGTGATTAAAAGATGATGAAAACCTGTCAAAAAAAATGAGCATTTACTGAATTTCCCCAGTCGACCAAAGTTTATTAGAACCAGTAATTGATTAGGTCATCTCTGTGATAGTGCATTTACTGAGGGTTAATTTGGCATAGTTTGGCATAAATAGTCAAGATTTAGCCAAAAGTTCAATAAATAAGTAAATAAAGAGAAAGAAGATCAAATAGTCCCGTTTGAATAATGCCGATATTGAGTGCAGACCATTGAAATATGGTTTATGAAGGGCTCACTCTGACGAATACTTTAGTTAGTTGAAGAGTTAAATTATGGAGAACTTGGTGTTAGTTATTACTAAGACTCTTAAATTCTTAATTCTTAACGACTTACAATTGCTTTACCCAATAATATAAATTTGATACTATGAGCCTTTCTTTCTATTCTTCGTTTTCTAAATGTTGCTCGTATTATCCAAATGGTAACCTTCATCTTCTGAACTTCAATTTTTTTTTTTTTACATGCAGGTGGTACTAAAGGAATGCTAACTCCAGAATGTGCATATTTGGGCATTCTTAGAATATTGATAGAATCATAGTGATAGAAGGGATTTTAATATTGAGAAAGGAGATATTTTGTGTATAGTGATACTTGTATAAGGATAGAAGAGATATTTTGTGTATAGTGATACTTGTATAAGGATAGAAGAGATATTTTGTGTATAGTGATACTTGTATAAGGATAGAAGAGATTATGTTACTGTAACTATTTCTCGCTCATTAATAAGTGTATTTTTTCCTGAAAAGATCTTTTTCTGCTACTTAACTACTTCTGAAGAATAATTATAGTGGATATATTTTGTCTTTGTATTCGAGTACAATTTGATGTTAGGGTACATTACTAGTTCAATACAGAGATGTCAGAACAAAATGCACAAAAAACTGTAGTTAAGTCCCTACACTTTATATTATTGCTATGTACAATGAGAGAGCAACTCCTTGAATGATGTAACTTACTTATCTAATGCAATATATACTTCTGGCATGCGTTTCTGGCATGTTTTTGTCAATAATTTTGGCATATTTATCTAATGCAATTAGTATGTATCAGTACCATACATCAAAATAGAAAAGACTTGAATAAATAACCAAGTTAATCTAAGTCCCAAGTTAGAGAAAATTGTACCAACTGAGAGTAACTTGCAAAATAAATTTGTTGCTATTAATTTTCTATTACAAATAACATTGCTGCTATTAATTTTCAAACAAAAGTAGAGTAACTTGCAAAATAAATTTGTATTCTAGTTGTTTTCCAGTTTTACACCTGCTACTCTTTTTTTTCTTGTAACAGTGTTCTATTCTTCGGATTCTTCAGATTCTTCGGATTCTTCAGAGTCTTCTAATTCTTCCTCTTCAATATTATCATGATCATTTGCCTTTTTCTTCCCTTTCTTAGAGCCTTTTTCTCCCTTCTAATTTTATAAACAATAGCCAATGGTCTGCAATTAACACGAGGAAGAATAGAAAATATTCAGAAATACATAGTACATAACAAAATTAACCTGTGGGCATGTTCTTGCGTTATGACCCTCTTTTGCATTACATATGCTACATGTTCTCCTCTTTTTGGCATTTTTTATAGATGCTGGCACAAATCGCGTAGCCTTCTTCTTCCTACCTTTACATTGTGCTTCTGGTGGGTCAAGATACAAGGACATTTTTGGCACTGATACAATCTCTAACCCTTCTTTCTTACTACATCCAGAGAACTTCTCTTTTCCTACTACATCCACCAAGTCTTTTTTTTTCGTCGAAATCCAATCCTTTAATTGGCTGAAAGCATCTAAAGTGGTTGCACCTATCTTGCCAAGCTCCATCAGATCTGATTTGATAGAAGCAAACCTCAATGTTTGTAATTCTACCGATTCTCCCGAATCCATACTTCTCTCACTAGCAGACCTTTTAGCACTTGCATTAGCATCTCTAGTCCACCGCTCCATAATATAATGTTCAAGTAGTTGTGTCATACCAACATGGTTCATTACTTTGATAGCATGCGGACAAAGAATACCATTGACCAAATACCCTTTGCAATTACACGAAACCCTACACTTTTCTTTGTCCACCTCAACCATGTACGATTCGGGAATGAAATTACAAATAGATGGATGGTAAGCAATGCTAACCTGATAAGACACATCTCTCTCAATCTCGATAACAGTACCAAGTGTGCTCTCTTTAACAATCTCTTTGAACAAAGAAAATACATTGCGGGTATAAACCTGCCGTGCTCTAACCTCCACTCGATAGTTGGACCATAGGTTCGGTATCTCATTCAAAGTTTTCAAATCCTCGTCACTTTCTCTTTGCCAAATGCTTTCCATTAACTTATCGATTTGAAAGACGAACTGAAAAAGACATTTATGGTTATTCACTAACAACTTAAAGAGGGCGTTCATACTCTCACTCTTTTGTGTGGTGCACATGTCGGCAAAAAAGGTGTCTCGAAAGAAAGCTGGCATTGCATGCTAGTATTGTAAAGCACATTCATATAGTTGTTTTCATTCAAGTTATACCTATCGATCATTGCTATCCAACCCTTCTCAAAATCTGCAACAGTGAGGCTACGGATGATGACAATCCCTAGTTCTTCACCAAATCCTGGCATCTGATGGTAAAGCTGCCCCAAATAGTCCTTTGCCTTTCTCATGACGTGCCATTGACAGCACCTATGGACGGTTTTTGGGAAAATCATCTCAATTGCCTTCCTCATTGCCAGATCTAGGTCTGTAATTATAGCATGAGGGTGTTTCCCATACATTGCCACCAACCACGTTTCGAAAAGCCAACAAAAATTTTCTGCCGTCTCACATTTTAGAAGTGCCATGCCGAATAAGATTGATTGTCGGTGGTGATTGACACCAATGAACGGTGCGAAAGGCATGCTATACTTGTTGGTTTGGTAGGTGGTGTCGAATGTCACGACATCACCGACTCTTGGTATGCGCGTCTTGCTCTACCATCAACCCAAAAGATATTCTTCACAACACCATTTTCGTCGGCCTCTATCGAATAAAAGAATTCGGGATCTGCCTCCTGCTTCTTATGAAAATACATCAAGGTAGTATGAACATCCACTCCTTTGAGCCTTCCATTATCCGCTGTTATCAAATTGCTTATATCTTTTCTCTTGAATCGGATATTTTGTTTACCTTCATGTTGGACAGCTAAATATTCCAAGATTTGCGATGTTCCCACATTTTGAGCACTCAAGTTACGAACAACATCCTTATCATTGTTGTCATGCGTTTGTGAGACCGCAGATTTCTCTTCTTTGAAGGGCTCGTGATCAGATCATGATTGTGATCCTCCTCAAAAACACTAACTTTCCAAATCCCAGATTTTACAAGCTTGATCCTACATGATGCCTTACAACCGATCCTTGTCACCCCATGCTCTTTCTCAGGTGTAGCTATATTGGTCGAACTTCCGATAGGTATTGCTTTTTTTTATGCCACCTTGATAATCCTTCTTTAGAACATACGAATCTGATTGATGACACACCATCCCTATTCTTTCCTTGAGTTGCTTTGCGAATACTAAATCCAACACGACATGCGTAATCATTATAGAAAGAGTATGCCGTATCTGAAGTACTGAACTCCATGCCGACGTACGGCTTACTTGCAATGTTTGGCACATCCTCTTCCTCTTCAGTGGGTAATTCTTCCGTCACATATATATAGGGATCAGTGACATCTGACTGTTACACAGAAGTAAAATCAATTACTAAACAACCCTTCTACATTGGAGGTGTAAAATATAACACAAGCAAAAAAAATAAAAAATTACCCGCAACTGAATTTTGGGAGCGTAATCATCTTCATCGACCGATATATTGCTTGAGCCTAATGACATTGTTTTTTAATCAATGCCTGTCAAAAGGAATGTCAATTGAATTTTATTAGACAACAAGATAATGCATCTCTCACTAGCATGATCAGTTCTTATTAGTCCCTCTTTTGGATGAAATAGAAATGTATGATTTTAATGAAGAGAGTCATCAGTCATGCATGATGCTTGCTATTAAGCTGCTCATGAAAGATTGAAAATTGTATTTAAACAAAAAATTATTGACATGGTACGAGAAATCGTTGACATGGTACTGGTAGTTGCTATGCGAATTATTACAGAAATATCAAAACTCAAATCTTTGTTAATTTCATCAAATTGTTGACATGGTCCGACCAATTTATTTTGGTAATTTGCAATTCTAATTGGCGGGTCACCATTGCCCGAGATTACTCACTCAGTAGAGAGCTTGATCGAGGCGTAGAGAGTTTGATCGCCGGAGAAGGGTACGGAGACCAAGGCAGAGACTAGGGTTCGCTTAGGCTTGGCGATTTCACCGAAAGAGAGGAGAGCGTGGCAGGAAGGAGGTGGTTTCAGGAAATCTCAAAGAGAGAGAAGGGGGACGGGGCTGAAAATTTTAGTTGGAATGGACACCTCCAGTCAGGAGGAGAGTTTCGTCGCTGGAGAATCGTTCAGCGCATTATTCAGCTGATCAGAGTCCGATCTAGCGCTGATTTTAAAGCGGGATCGGATGGTTCAAAATCTAAAGTAAAAAATACCATTTACTTCGTGAAGCACATTAGCCCATCTCTCTCTCTCTATATATATATATATATATATATATATATATATATATATATATATATATATAAGTATGCGGTAATATGTAGTATGTCGTAATATGCGGTAATATTCGGTATCATACAAACAAGTATGCGGTAATACGCAGCCGAATATGCAGTAAAAATATGCGTCCGCATATGCGGAACCGCTAGTATAACATCGGTGTCTTATGATACTACCTTCAAAATTGATTGAATAGACTTCAAACGACTAATCCAAACCGATTTACTTTATAAGTGATGAGTTTACATGCAAATTTTTTTTTTTTTTAGAAAGAATAGGGTTTACATGCAAATTTTTTATATTTTTGAGTTATTTTAGTATCAAATCAAGCGGTAAAAAATGTTGAAAAATGAATGTATTAAAATTAACTTAAAAACTCATGCATTTGACTATTTGACTTGATACTAAATAAATTCGAAAAATTATAAATTTTGCATGTAAGCGCACAACTAATGAAGTAGATCGGTTTGAACGGTTTGGATTCACCGTTTAAAGTCGATTCGATAGGTTTTGGAGTTGGTGTTATATAAACTGAAATGACACTGATGTTATACTAACCAGACTCATTTTTCTATTAATAAGAAAAACAAAAACAAATCGACAATCGTGAACAAATTCGTAGATTTTGAAATATAAGAACCGAACATTATAAATCATAACGTTCATGTAATCTGCCCCGTTAACTTCTTAATTAACAAAACAACAACAAAAAAGAACAAGACGCTATTGTCTATAATATCTGGATAACATGAATTCTCTGTTTGAATTATAGATAAAAGAGATACGAAAAAAAGGAAAAAGACAAATTTTGTACGAGTAACCCTCACGGCTTGATGTGGGTAGACTCAGCCATAATACCAATAATGAAATTTGTTATCAAAATTCGACGCTACTCTTGACAATTCGAAGTAGCTCTAATTTGCAAATTAACTCTAATAAAATATCTCATCACGGTTGTCAAATGTAAAATCAGCATCTCAACATTTTATCTCTTAACACGTACACGGCAGAGTCTACCCACATCAAACGGAGAATTCATGTCCGCCGGACATTATACACAGTAACATCTCGTTTTTTTTTTGTTAATTAAGAGATTAACGGGGTTATTTGAACGTTATAAATCATAACGGTTTTTTTTTTATTTCAAATTCTGCCAGAAAGGTTCACTATTGTCAATTTTTTTTGTTTTTTCTATTAATAAAAATCCGTGTATCCCCGCGAATCAGAGGCCGCCCCTTGATTTTATTTACTTTTTATCATAGTAAAATATGAAACGGGTTATTTATGGTTGTATTGGTCTAAAATTAATTTCAATCAGTATTATTTGTATCTGTTAAGCGTTAACTGCATATTCCTATGGTTCACTTATATTTGTTAACGAGTAAGTTTTTATCAGTTAACAATTGAATATAAAATCTAATTAAAAGAATATAGCAAATAAATAAATATATTACTCTAAAGACATTATATTCATAGAGTTCAAATGCTTTTATTTTATGTGTCTTTCTCATGCATGCTTTCATTTTTAAAATTAAATATCAAAATAAAATTATTAGATAAAAAATAAAAACTTGATCTCCGAGTACATTTTAATACTGAGATCATGTTGAGCAGTTTGAATTAACTATTCGAAAATTTAAAACAGAAATAAGAATTCGAGGCATGCAAAATATGAAACATTTGAACCCCACTCTTCATATTATGATTATATTAAGAATATAACCATCGATCCATTATATTAATAAATGTTAGATAATTAAATTTAAACATAAAAAATCATCACATATGATTTTATATTTATTAATAACTCTATGAGATAATATGTTCGTAATAACTTTTATGTATACTTATCTATATGATAAGAAAATTGAACTGCGAACTTAATACAGTGGCATGAATTCAAGCTCTTTACGAATAGGTCTGAGCCCTTTAATAAAAAAAATAACAAATTCTTTTATATAATTTATTCAATGAGCCAATAATTTTTTTAATCACATTTGTCTTATCAAATACACACGGATCAGATTAACAATAAAAAAATTCATCGACATCTCTAATTTCAATTTTTAAGAACAACAACCCATCAGATTGGATTATTATGACCCCGACGACCAATCTGACTTTGTACGTTCAAAATTACTAATTGATTTTATCCTCTACTCTACAGACTACGGGTAAACAGTCGAGTTAATCTGTGGCGCAACAGCGCCGCAACTGCCGACATTTTTATTAATATCCAAAGTTAATTAGAAATTAATATTTATGTTTAGAATTTCCGACTTTCGCCAAAAATGTCCAAACCGGTCATTTTATAAAATGACCGGTTTACTTTTTTTTTTTTTTTAGAGACACTATGAAAAGCAAAATACTGAATCTAACATTGAAAATTTGAATTTTTTGTTTAAATTTTTTGTTAGATTACTTCTTTTGATTTATAATTAGCATTTATACTAAAATACACTAGATTACTTGAAATTATGTTGAATTACATTATTGATACCTCGCATATTTAGTCTATTTTAGGCCTGTTTTAGTACCAGATTCGTGCCCTAATTCACCAGAATCATGTGCATTTCATCGATATATCTTTAGAATTTGGTACTGCTGAGTGTTTGTTTGTTTTCTGCAGGCTTGGAGCAAAACACACGAAGAAACGACGATTTGGGATGATCTGGTACGGCCCTTACCAAGTTTGGTACGGGTCTTACCGGACTTAGCCATTTTTCAGCTCATCACGCCTGGTACGGCCTGGCCGTACCAATTTGGTACGGGCCGTACCTAAAGGCGGCTTGACAGATTCAAATTTTGGCAGAGGCTATTTAAAGCGGGGAACTCTCCAATTTCGACATCCATTCCATTCCAGATCTATTTGAGAGCACAGTAAGAGAGAGAAAGAGAGCTAAGGAGCTAGGAGCAAGAAGGAAGGAAGAGGAAAGAGGCGAAACTCGACGGATCTAGCTTCCTCCTCTCGATCCCTTCGATCCATGGCTATCTCTATCCCTTTTATTGTATTTTTAGATCAGATCATGTGCTGTGAGTAGTTATTTTAGTTTCTAGGGTTTATAGATGGATTCTTGATTTGTTTTGACTTTCTTTGACTTGTATCTTGTATGAACTCTTTTGATTGATTGATTGTGATCTCTTTGCTATCTTTTGTTTTGATTGCTGTGATTGTGTATGATGAACCTCTAGGTTTAGATCGAACCTATCAAGGTCATGTGATCATCTCAATCTCTCAACCAAATCAATTGTTTAGGGTAGACTTGTTCGAATTGAAGCCGAGAGGTTGAATTCTCCTCTAATCGACAGATTAGAGGGTGCCTTAGGTCTCCAATCAACCAATTAGGGTAGATCTGTACCAACACACGAGAGTTGAGGTGTAGAAATCCCTAAAAGGCAATCAATTGCATTCCAACCTAGATCTTGATCCAACAAACGACAGTTGAGGCTTAGGAACCTTAGGTATGGTCAATTGAACCTTTCCAAAGAGTTTAGCACAAGGTACCAGCAAGGAAATGCATCAACTCGAACTGGTAAGCTCTGTTCTGGGAAGCCAGTACGGGTCTTACCAGAGTGGTACGGCCTTGCCTTACCAAGTTAAGTACGGCCTAGCCGTACCGACTTGGTACGGGCCGTACCACTAGAGGCAGATCATAGATGGAGTCTGAAACCCTGGAAACGCCTTTTATCCATAATCAAAACACAATTTACATTTCTTCTAGCATTTTATTACATCTTTCTGAATTGTTTGAATTGTTTGAATTGACCTTTTTAGGAAATTAAATACCAAACCAAATCTTTCTCACTTCTAGTTTTTAATTGAGTTTGGTAGATTCTAACCAAGTAATTGCCCGTCCCTGTGGATCGATACCCGATTATACTACTCGATAGGGGTTGTGCACTTGCAACCCTTACTCGTGAAGTGTAAACGCGGTTTTAAAAGGTACGCCCTCAAGCGTACCGAAACTTGCGTTGCGCTTTCGCGCGAACAAGTTTTTGGCGCCGTTGCCGGGGACGGTAACCAATTGCCTAGTTAGATTTTACCTTACTTAGTTAATCTAGACTTTATCTTGTATCCTTTATTTTCTTTTATTTTGTTTCGTTTCTTTTATTTATTTATTTTCTCTTTTTCAGGAACACTATGGCGATTACTATCTGAGGAGCTCAAGACACCATGGATCTCATGTACAACATGACGACAGACCAACATTGGTTTGGCCGCGACAATTTTCAAGCTGGAGGAGGCGGCCGATCCAAAGCTGATCAGATCACAGCTCTATATGCTAGAGCTGCCGAGCTAGAGGAGGCCATGATCGCAGCTCTATATGCTAGAGCTGCCGAGCTAGAGGAGGCCATGGAGAGTTATTCAATCAGAATGAGCATGAGGGCAGCCAGAAACCAGAAACCACAGCCATGTGCCATGTGTGGGGACAGTAGACACTCTTATGAGTATTGCCCACTGGCTGATTGGAGTGAGGAACCGGAGCAGGATGGCTATATCAGCAACAACAATTGCAATTTCTACGACCCTGCACCATTCGATGACTCGAACAATTGCGTATTCCAACCCGACCCACCCGAGCCGTACGTTGATCCCGCTGAGATCGAATTCATACACGAGCAAGGGAAGGTGAACCAGATGCTGTGGGAACAGTTGCAAAACATGTCCACACAGATGGCCGCTCAAAACAAGCTGTTGGAGCAGTTGAGTCAGATCATCATCGCACGCCAATCTCAACCTAGAAGCTGCCAGCTCAGCCAGAATGCGAAGGACCAGCCCAGCCAACAGACCAGACCGCACTTGACGCGACCCGCATCATTGAGACACGACCCGCATCACCCACGGAAGAACATGTGGACCCAGGTCGCATCGAGCCAAGTCGACCCGCATCTCCACCTGAAGAGCATGTGGACGCGACCCGCACGCCACCTGATGCGACCCGCATGCCGTGGTCTGATGACCTGGAGACAAAAGGAAGCAAGTCGGATTGGTCAGCATGCGATGCCATTTCACCTGATGCGACCCGCATGGCACCTGATGCGACCCGCATGGCACCTGATGCGACCCGCGTCAAGACCCAGACAGAGCGGCTGACTCCTGAGCTCAAGCCTCCAGCAGCACACCTCAGGTATGAGCTTCTAGACCCAGATAGATGTCGTCCTGTGATCATAAGTGCAGATCTTGAACCCGATCGGACTGCTACACTCTTGGAGAAATTGGAAGCGCACAAAAGCGCGATCGGGCGCTCGATCAAGAACTTGATGGGAATCTTGCGGATTCTTCTGATGCAAGAGTGTGATCGCATGGGCCGTGTACCTCAGAAGTGGGTGCTCCCACCAGTGCCACCTGATCCACCTCCCACCAACCAGTGAGACGCCCCCGCTTCATCCCTCGCTCACCATCTAGTAAGTTTCAATATTTTCTTCTATTTACTTTTGCCTTGTGTAGATTCAAGCATTGAGGACAATGCTTCATTCAAGCTTGGGGGGGTGGAATAGAAGAAAATTGTATCTGCATTTAGACATGTTTCTTTTTCAAAAATTTTGCATTTAGGTGATAAATTTGTGTGATTGCTAGGATTAGGGACTTGTTTGAAAACTTTTGTTTGTGAGTTGGATGACCTTGGGAAATTAGAACTAACCTCATAATTGACCAAACAAAACTGATTACGAACAAATGGTTTGAGATTTGTAAAATTGGAAACTTGAATGTCGAGATAGCATTTAGAAACCGAATTGTGCCTTTCAAATGTGGAAATAGGGATTTCAAATAAAGAAAAGTTGGGATATCCGTTGGTGTGAATGAACACTAGTGGATGTGTGTATTCATGGTATGTGCGAAAAAAAAAAGAAGAAGATGAAAAGATGGAGAACATAAGAGTACTGGCAATAAGCCTTGAATGGGCGCCTTTGAGCTCGTCTCCCAATTAGAAATGAAAAAAATAAATTTTTTGCACATATCAACACACGAAGTCCGCAACTTTCTGACCTAAGCTTGATTCAAGCTTGGGGGTGCCAAAAAGGGAAAATCTCTACAAGGGAAGGCATAGTTTAGTGAAAGAATGATAAATCGATAAATTCGAGTAATCAACTTTGCAAGACTTGAAACATTTAGAGTTTGAGGTTTTATTAATCAATTTGTGAGGTGAATCACAATTGACCAAGGGAAGTCCGAATCATAGCAAAAAGATTATTGCGTTCTTTTATTGTAGCAATCATGTAAGTTTTCACATTTAGACTTGTATCCGCATTTAGATTTAGTTGTCCAGCACTTTTACCCGAGTTTGAAACTTTTTGCTTGAGGACAAGCAAAGGTTCAGCTTGGGGGAATTTGATACCTCGCATATTTAGTCTATTTTAGGCCTGTTTTAGTACCAGATTCGTGCCCTAATTCACCAGAATCATGTGCATTTCATCGATATATCTTTAGAATTTGGTACTGCTGAGTGTTTGTTTGTTTTCTGCAGGCTTGGAGCAAAACACACGAAGAAACGACGATTTGGGATGATCTGGTACGGCCCTTACCAAGTTTGGTACGGGTCTTACCGGACTTAGCCATTTTTCAGCTCATCACGCCTGGTACGGCCTGGCCGTACCAATTTGGTACGGGCCGTACCTAAAGGCGGCCTGACAGATTCAAATTTTGGCAGAGGCTATTTAAAGCGGGGAACTCTCCAATTTCGACATCCATTCCATTCCAGATCTATTTGAGAGCACAGTAAGAGAGAGAAAGAGAGCTAAGGAGCTAGGAGCAAGAAGGAAGGAAGAGGAAAGAGGCGAAACTCGACGGATCTAGCTTCCTCCTCTCGATCCCTTCGATCCATGGCTATCTCTATCCCTTTTATTGTATTTTTAGATCAGATCATGTGCTGTGAGTAGTTATTTTAGTTTCTAGGGTTTAGAGATGGATTCTTGATTTGTTTTGACTTTCTTTGACTTGTATCTTGTATGAACTCTTTTGATTGATTGATTGTGATCTCTTTGCTATCTTTTGCTTTGATTGCTGTTATTGTGTATGATGAACCTCTAGGTTTAGATCGAACCTATCAAGGTCATGTGATCATCTCAATCTCTCAACCAAATCAATTGTTTAGGGTAGACTTGTTCGAATTGAAGCCGAGAGGTTGAATTCTCCTCTAATCGACAGATTAGAGGGTGCCTTAGGTCTCCAATCAACCAATTAGGGTAGATCTGTACCAACACACGAGAGTTGAGGTGTAGAAATCCCTAAAAGGCAATCAATTGCATTCCAACCTAGATCTTGATCCAACAAACGACAGTTGAGGCTTAGGAACCTTAGGTATGGTCAATTGAACCTTTCCAAAGAGTTTAGCACAAGGTACCAGCAAGGAAATGCATCAACTCGAACTGGTAAGCTCTGTTCTGGGAAGCCAGTACGGGTCTTACCAGAGTGGTACGGCCTTGCCTTACCAAGTTAAGTACGGCCTAGCCGTACCGACTTGGTACGGGCCGTACCACTAGAGGCAGATCATAGATGAAGTCTGAAACCCTGGAAACGCCTTTTATCCATAATCAAAACACAATTTACATTTCTTCTAGCATTTTATTACATCTTTCTGAATTGTTTGAATTGTTTGAATTGACCTTTTTAGGAAATTAAATACCAAACCAAATCTTTCTCACTTCTAGTTTTTAATTGAGTTTGGTAGATTCTAACCAAGTAATTGCCCGTCCCTGTGGATCGATACCCGATTATACTACTCGATAGGGGTTGTGCACTTGCAACCCTTACTCGTGAAGTGTAAACGCGGTTTTAAAAGGTACGCCCTCAAGCGTACCGAAACTTGCGTTGCGCTTTCGCGCGAACAATTATATTACAATAAATTATGTTGAATTACACTAAATTACGTTAAATTACGTTAACTTCGCTAATTATGCTGAAATACGGTAAATTATGCTAAACTACGCAAAATTACGCTAAAGCAGACCGAGTTTGTGTCATCTTTCATGAATCATAAAAAATAGTAAAAAAATTCAGAAAATAGTAAAAATTGGTATTCTACAAGTTCATTATGTAACTAATTTACTGGGATTTTTTTTAAAAACAGTAATTAAAATAATAAAAGTTAAAGAAACGACATGATTGCTTCGTTTGTTATAAAAACAGCAAAAACCGAATCCGGGATTCGGTTAAGTTATTTTTTTGTTTCACCGAATACGCTATTCGGTTAAGCTGGTGGTTTTAAAAGGGGATACAGTGGGTTGCCACAGAAGATCCTATAAGCCATTTTTTTGGCTTAACCGAATAGGGGATTCGGTGAAGTCGATTTTTTTGCTTTTTTGGCTTAACCAAATCCCGGATTCGGTGAAGACGATTTTTTTGCTTTTTTGGCTTAACCGAATAGGGGATTCGGTTAAGCCAACGCCTTTCTGAATATTTTTTAATTTTAATTTTAATTTTCACATTAAATCCATGTATTTTTGGGTTAATTTTAATTTTAATTTTTGGTTAAGCCAACGCCTTTGTATATTCATGTAACAATCCATGGATTTTCGGTTAAGCCAACGCCTTTTTGGGTTAATTTTAATTTTCACACCTATTCAGAAAGGCGTCGAAGTATAGATTTCAGATAATATAATTTGTATTCACAAAAATATTACGGTTTGCTACAGTTTTGACGATTTGTCGACGGAGGTCAGAAATCATAAAAACAGAAAAACAGAAATTCAGAAATTTTATCATTCAGAAATTCGACGAGATTGAAACAAACATAGTCTTATATAAAACATAATCTTCCATTACAAAATATTCATCGTTCCTTACGTCTGAATAATTTTTTCATCAGACGTCCAGCCGTCCGACTAACAGATGGTCGGCTACCAGATGGTCCTGCTTGACTGCCAGTTGACTCTGCATTACTAGCAGATGTCTCTGGCCGGGTGCCAGATACGCTTCTCCGTGCCCCTTGTGGAGCAAATGCCTCTGTATACCTAGCAGATGCATATGCCTCTGGCCGGGTGCCAGATACGCTTCTCCGTGCCCCTTGTGGAGCAGATGTCTCTGTATACCTAGCAGATGCCTCTGCCCGGGTGCCAGATACGCTTCTCCGTCTCATAACCGAATACCCTATTCGGTTAATAATAATTTAACCGAATTTATCTCATAACCGAATTTAATTTAACAAAACCGAATAAATTAGATAAATACGGAATCATAAATACAAAACCGTTCATAATATTTATCTAATCTCATAACCGAATACCCTATTCGGTTAACAATAAAAAATAAAAAAAATCCAAACCGAATACCCTATTCGGTTTATAATAAAAAATAAAAAAATAATGTAAACCGAATTAGCTATTCGGTTTACATTAAAAAATAAAAAAATAATCTAAACCGAATAGCCAATTCGGTTAATGGTGGGTGTTACACGGTTAGTTACATAATTCCGGGATCTGTTCTGTGAAAATATGCTTAACCAAATAGCCAATTCGGTTAAGCAAAAAAAAATAACTTAACCGAATCCCGGATTCGATTTTTGCTGTTTTTATAACAAACGAAGCAATCATGTCATTTCTTTAACTTTTATTATTTTAATTACTGTTTTTAAAAAAAAATCCAATTTACTGAGCTACTTATAAATGAAAATCTTAATCGGAAACTTCAACTCAAGTTTTGAGACTCTTCCCTTTGTTTTTTGGCAATTCTGAATTTTGAAACCCGGCATAGCCCCCACGGACACATGCGTCTTTTCGCAAGCTTTCTGAAAAGTGGTCATTTGCTGAAATCGGACACTCGAGCGTCGTTTTATGACCGTTTGAAATTTCGTCGTCGTTTTTCGCCTTTTCAGTGAATATATCGTCTCTATTCATATGTAATTTAGCGTAATTTACCGTATTTTAACTTAATGTAATGTAATTTAGTGTAATTTAACTTAATATAGTGTAATTCAACATAATTTCAAGTAATTTAGCGTATTTCAGTATAAATATGTTAATTATATATCAAAAGTAGTAATCTATCAAATAATTTAAACAAAAAAAATTCAATTTTTCAGTGTTAGATTTCATTATCTTGCTCTTCATATTGTCGCCGCTATAAAATAGCCAGCTTATGGGGAGAGCAAACTGGCCATAAAATGGCCGGTTTGGACATTTTTGACGAAACTCCATAATTCTGGACATAAATATTAATTTCTATTAAACTTTGGATATTAATAAAAATGTCGGCCGCAACTGGCTTAAATAAATCCGGATTGAATGCCAGATTCGATCAATGTTTTATTTTCTTAATTCTAGCCCGTTGGCACTATCTATTCTGTTTTCTTCACCCGACAGATCAGAAAATGCTTGATCCGAAACGGATCCAATTAACTCATCGGTCAATTTTAGACAGGTCGGGCCAAACCCTACAATTTCAATAAATTCGCCCTACACTCTTTCCAAATTTGAAAAAAAGGAATATATTAAAAAAAACACATTTTGTATTGAAGAAGTTATCTCTAGAGATTTAGAATTATGACGTCATAAAACAACAACTTGCACAGTTAGCCCTTCATTATTCATACATTTTGATTATTTATTATTCGAAACAGAGCCTTAATTGTCACAGTACAATTGTTAATAATACTGTTCCACCTTTGAAAGGGGAAGAGAGAGGCGTTCTCTAAACTCCACCCTCCTAGTCTCACTATAGAATGTCTTTTGCTTGTTTGGCCAGTAGGTTAACCAAATGCACCCTGTGACCTCCCACTGTGTAACCATGGCGGTACTTGGACACATCTTCCAACGGACACTTTCTCCGTATTCATCCCGTGCAAACACAACCCCACCTTGCCTTGTAAATGGCCGATAAGCACTTGCGTACCGGTCTCTGAACCAGACCCTGGGTTGAAAAATTGAAAACTTGGAGGGTTTAGACGAAACAACCTCCCGACCGCTGATCCCGTCATGCAGAGACCAATCGAGCACTGCACTGCTTCCATGAACCAACTGTTCGAATTTCCAGGGTTTCATGTTCACAACAACATTCTCACTTGCTGACACTTTTATGCCGAAATGAGGATTAGGGGGTTCAAAGGATCCTTCAAAGTTTTTTTCGAAGCCAACCTCTTGCCTTGGGTTGTCTGAGGATTTGTTGACTGAAACAGATATTATGTCTGACTGTTGCAGAGGTGTTATTTGCAGAGATATGCGCGACGGGAAGTGCTTTTCTTCAGATCCATAGCCTCGCTCTGCCATGAGTGTTTCAGAGACTAGCGAGGTAATGTCACATCTGTGATTAATTGTATTGGTGAGTATTTTTGTACACTTTTTCTAAACTTTGTCATTTGTCGCGAATTGGTCGCTCAAGTTTGATTTGTCAATTTTTAGTCACTCAACTTTGTCATTTGTTCCAATCAAGTCACTCTATACTTTTCCGTCCAAAATTTTAACGGAATATTTTCATTCCGTTAGTATTTTGGATGAAATATGCTCATTCCGTTAGTATTTTGGACGGAATGGGAGCAGTAATTAGAAGCAAAAGCCACTAATAATAACTAGTGCTATGATCGGTTAATCTCAAATAGATATCATAACAGTAATAATAATTAACAGCTAAAGCCACTAACAATAATTTATCAAAAAAAGTTCCAAATTGAACTTAAAAGACTAGGAACTTGAAATCAATATTTTGGAAGGAATGAGAATATTCCGTTAAAATTTTGGACGGAAAAGTATAGAGTGACTTAATTGGAACAAATGACAAAGTTTAGTGACTAAAAATGGACAAATCAAACTTAAATGACCAATTCGTGACAAATGACAAAGTTTAGTGACCTCCAGCAAAATTTACCCTGAAAGAAATCTTAAGTCCATAGAGATAAATCACAAAGTACTCATTGATTTCGAGAGAAGTATGGGCAAGAGTAGGGAAATGGTACTGACCTATGACTAGTGTACCAATCATACCGTACTCTTACCAGACAAATCGAGAACTAGTCAGATTGATAAGATGATAATCAGCAAAAACTTACCTTATATTATCGACCTTGACTTCCACATCAACCCAATTCTGCTTCAAGGTTGTCCTGTATGCTAGCTGTACCACCCCTTCAACTTGTTGGTACTTCAAAGAAAATAATAATCTTTCATCTTGAGTTGGTGAGCTAGACTCCTCCATGCTCATGGCAACAACCGGGCAGTACAATTGGACCTTCCACAGTCCAATAGCTGACACTGCATATGAAAATAAAACTGACGGTATTCGGAAAGAACCGCTTGATGACATGATTTCACTGATCCAATTGGTAACGGCTAAATTCAGCGCTCTCATCCATTCCTCCTCTAAATTTGAGCCAAGGATTCTCACAAGGTACTTAGACACCTCCTTGGCATTTGAACCAGTTAATTGAACCTTTAATGCATCGACGCAGCCTTGCCTGAGGTCGTGAGGTGCGGCCTCGTATATGCAAACCATGAAGACTAGGGTGAGGCATGCTAGATTAAATACATTCTTAAAGTTTTCTTTAATCCGAACTGCTCCGAAACGGAAGGCATATTTCTTGTTTGGGCCATACCTGAGAAGAACCAGCAAGAATACCCAACAAAAGTTTTATTAATAGATCTAGCATGTTCACAAATGTAATTTCACATTTTTCTTTAACAAAAATGACATTTAGGAACTAAATAAATTCAAAAATATAGCCCAAAGGTTTTAGCATTGAAGCTGGGAGACACAAAACCAGCTGGATTACCGAGCAGGTTCAAGTTGGGACAACAGCAATTGAGCTAGAAATTTATGTTAAGATGTTTATGGGACACTAGCCTTTTGTTTTGTTGGGATATTGACATTCTAAAATAGAGACTAACGAGTAAGCCTAGCTTTCAACTATGTATAATTTTATTTTCCTGAGTGAAAAAGCCTTAAAAATTAATTAAAATGTATGTTTGTTCAGAACTGGAACCTGAGGACCCAATTGACAATATCAACAAATAGCTGGATCAATTCGTGCTCGTCAAGACTTTGTTGAATTTTGTTGCTGAGGTGGATAGGTGAGGAGGTCCAGAGGGAGACCGGCACATGAAAATTTGCGATGACAGAGAGGGTTATGTGTGAGGATGAATTTTTGTTAATTGAGAGGAACATTGATGGCTGTTTTGAGGTTGATGTGCAAATGCATAAAGACATGGAGCTTGTTTTCCATTGAGAGAATGGAGGAAGGTTGCTTATCCAAGCCCAAATATCAGGGACAAAGGCTGGAGCATCCATTTTATTGGAATTATAGAGAGGTAAGTAAACAAGTTAATTTTGATGAGGTGAAGAGAGAATGGAGGGATGTATATCTTATTTAAAGAGGTCTAAAGGGCAATACCAAACTTCAGATTCCATCACAACCATGGTCTATAATTGAGACTCTCAACTTGATCAAAAGTACATTGATTGATTCTGAGATAAGACTTCTGTGGAGTCCAAAAGAGACTAGCCTTTGTTGTTCTCTTAACAATGAAATATCCTTTACATGTTCAGCACCACCATTAAAAAAATTATAGTTAAAATAGAGTGTAGAAATAATTTCTGCTGACATGACTACCTTTCCTATTTAGATCGCTAGTTTGTTAAAGAGAAATTCGAGAAGAAAGTCGTATTACTTGATCTGTAGCTACTGAGAATGCAATTATCCTTTACACAATAATAATGGATAAGAATGGGATGCTGATTTCCCGAAAGTAATAGTAGAGAGAATCGTTGAATTTTGGAGAAAGACAATCAACTTTAGCATCTCTGTCAATTATGCCTTCTCTAAGTTTTTGGTAATTACCATCTGACACAAAATCAAAGTGTTTTCATCTATGTAGCACGGTCACTTGTCACGCATCATCGTCTCTTGACATCTATTTTAAAGACATAGCTTGGTAAAATTAAATCAGAATACCTGGTTGCGGCTTTTTATAATTAAAGTAATTATTACTGATGACTAAAGTTATCTTTATATTATTGTAAGCATTTAGTAATTGATCACATGGATCTTCTTCAAGAAGCTAGACAAATTACTTGTCTTGAACAAACCCTAATATACCAAATAGTTAGGCAAGTTAGGTGCATATTCTCTCCAACAGTTTTGCAAGCTTTCAAGTTTTAACGCCCCTCTCCCTTTAGCACCTCGCCACCTCCTTTTGGGCCGGGGTGGGGTGGGTGGGTAATACTCCGAAATTTTTATTAATAGAAAATAAAATAAATTAATATTAACATTGAAGAACGATTTGACAGAATTTCAAAATGTAACAAAGACGTTATGGCATGGACGTTACGGACCATAACGGCCAGATTAAGAACGCAGCTTAACCACCGAAAAGGAAAATCACGGGCTGTTATGGTCCAGAACGGCCAGGGAGGCGAACGAAAAAGTAAATAAATGCTGGCCGTTCGGAACCATGACGGCCAGGTGTAGAAAAAAAAAAAAATTAATTCCAGACCGTTTGGAACCAGGACGGCCAGGTTTTATTTTTGAAACGCAAAGTACCTTTCTCTCTCAGCCATTGGTTCAAACATTAATAAATATTTACAATACTTCTACGGTTCCGATTTTCTGTGGCATACAAGGTTGATTTTTCCTGCGGTATCTCTTCCTTCGTAAATTAATGAAAGAATATATTGATGATCATTTTTATCTGACGAATTTCAAAACTTAATAACATGATTATTGCGATAAAAGAAATTTAGATAATTTATTTTATTAAATTTGGTGGAATTTGACGTAATTTGAAAATCATATAGTCATTAATCAAGTTTTGATAAAAATTGAAGTATTAATTTCTCAGACGGATGATCAATTAATTCTTGAATATTTGTGACAATATTAATCATTTGATTGATTTTTACCACTGTTGAAGAAGCTTTGCTGTCAATATGACTTTTTTTATTGTGCCGTAGAAAATCTTGTAGAAGTGTAGAAGTATTGTAAATATTTATTAATGTTTGAACCAATGGCTGAGAGAGACTACTTCGCGTTTCAAAAATAAAAGCTGGCCGTCATGGTTTCGAACGGTCTGGAATTATTTTTTTTTCTTTTCTACGCCTGGCCGTCATGGTTCTGAACGGCCTCAGTTTTTTTTTTATCTGCTCTCGCTGGCCGTCATGGTTCCGAACGGCCAGCATTTATTTATTTTTTTTGTTCGCCTCCCTGGCCGTTCTGGACCATAACGGTCCGTGATTTTCCTTTTCGGTGGTTAAGCTGCGTTCTTAATCTGGCCGTTATGGTCTCTAACGTCCCATGGACGTTCCGGACCATAACGTCTTTGTTACATTTCGAAATTCTGCCAAATCGTTCTTCAATGTCGATATTAATTTATTTTATTTTCTATTAATAAAAATTTCGGGGGTAATACTCCACCGCCCGACATTTTTATTAATATCCAAAGTTTAATACAAATTATTAATTATACCCAGAGTCGGACCAATTATTGAAATATACCCAAGCCGGCCATTTTCTGGCCGGCTATGTACCCTCCTCAAGCCGGCCAGAAAATGGCCGGCCATGTTCCTTTTTTTTTTTTTTTTTTAACCCGCATTAACCCCTATATATACCCTTTTTTTTCTCTCTCCTCTCACAATCCTCTCATCCCATCCAAATTCGGAATTCTCTCTTCTTCCTTAAGGTAAATTTTTTTTTTATCTAATTTAATTTTTAATTTATTTATTTTAGGGTTTAGGTTTTAGGTGTTATAATTTAGATTATATTGTTGTAATTTAGTGTAATTAGCTAAGTTAACCAATATTTAGTGTATTTAGCACAATTGACCAATATTTAGGGTATTTTGGTCTTTTTGACCATAATTATGCCGATTAAGCGTAATTTTACCGAAATTAGCACGTTTGACTAATTTTTAGGGTATTTTGGTCTTTTTTATCATAATTAGGCTAATGAAGCGCAATTAGTGTAATTAGCACCGATAACCAATATTTATGGTATTTTGGCATTTTTTACCATAAATATGCTGATTAAGCGTAATTTTACCGAAATTATCACGTTTGACCATTATTTAGGGTATTTTGGTCTTTTTTACCATAATTAGGCTGATTAAGCATAATTTAGTGTAATTAGCACAGATGACCAATATTTTGGCCTTTTTTACCAGAATTATGCTGATCAAGCGTAATTTCACCGAATTTAGGTTATTTTAGATATCAGGATGCCTAGAGCACGGCCTACCCAGCGTCCAGTAGTGGACGAGCCGATCAGTACTAGCAGCACAGAGCACATCAGTCCTCTCCTGTGGATTCCCCACAGCGAGCACCGAGTCTCACTGGCTTCTCGTGAGGTACGTTCCTTTTCTTATATTTTCATTAAATTTTGTTGGATTGAAATTTTATTATGTTGTCACCATGCGGATTACATTTTTCAACGCAGGACACGGATCTTCTAGATGTGAAGTTGAGGTGCGTTCACATGAGGTACTACGAGGTGATGGAGCCGTACCTCATCAACCTGGGTCTCTACCAGGTTGTGGACATTGTGCGGACAGAGAAGAGCATCATCAATGCATCTCTCATCGCTGGACTGGTGGAGCGATGGCGTCCCGAGACGCACACGTTTCACATGCCATTTGGAGAGATGACAGTGACTCTCCAGGATGTGAGTGCTCTCTGGGGTTTGCCTATCCGTGGCACACCCGTCGGCGGCGTCTCTGACAGCACCAGCTTCGCAGGTTATGTCGATGAGTTGTTGGGAGCTGAGCCTTCCTATGTCATTGGGGAACATGGGAGGTCGAAGTTCCATTTACGGATGACGAGGTTACGGCAGCACTTCATCGCGGGTCTCTCGGCACATTCCACCGAGCAGGAGATTCAGAGGTAAATTTTTATTAATATCTACTAATTAATTTATAATACGATGATTCTATTAGAATTTTTATATGTTTTGTATTGCAGATATACACGGGGCTACGTGATGGACCTTTTTGGTTCTGTCATGTTTCCTGATTCCAGCGGTGATCAGGTGCCGATGATGTATCTCCCGTTGCTGATGAACATTGAGGAGCCGTCGTCGTACAACTGGGGTGGAGCTGTCCTGGCGTATCTGTACTACCACCTGTGCCGTAGTAGTGAGGTAAGTCACCAACTCTTATTTTAGTGTAAATTATTTAATCAATCAATCCATCAAAATATACTGACGTGTAATGTTCTTGAAAATGAAGCCGACGGCGAAGCAGATGTACGGGCCGGTACTCCTGCTTCAGCACTGGTCGTGGTCACGGCTACCGGTGGGTCGTCCCATCCCCAATGAGGCGCCGGATTGGGGAGCGCCAGATGTGTTTCACTGCCCGGCATACGCCAAGAAGTGGTACGGTTTCCACCACTACCAGGATCGGACCCACGGTGCTACCATTGGGATCAGGCCAGTCCGGTCAGAGCTTCAGAGTTTGCCTGAGCCTCTTGTTGAGTGGACGCCGTACGATCAGTTGTACGAGGAGTTCCTCTTGCCGGGCAGTGCGACTGACGAGCAGGAGCGGGAGATGTGGTTCTATCGAGGTCCACTCATACATTTCTGGACAGTGGAGCACCACTACCCAGATCGGGTGCTCCGCCAGTTTGGTCGACCGGCGTTCATTCCCGCAGACCCATCTCTGCCGAGTTCCACGCACAGAGCCCTGCACAGGTATGTCATAGTCTATTGTATTTATTGTTAAATACATCATATTACTTGATAGCTTTTTATTGCAACTAACGTCTTCCTTACAGCGTTACCCACCGATCACGACTGGATAAGGACTGGAGCACTCATTACCATGCATACTACGAGACGGCCCAGGATCCTCAGTATATGGACTTCTATCACGAGCCAGATGTGTATCAGCAGACCCAGGGGGATCCCCAGTTGAGGTACGATGTATGGTACACGCAGGTCTGCATGGCGAGTGTCTATCTGCAGGGTGATTACGGTGCCCATCTTCGCGACAGGATCAAAACGGATGATGGTTACCATCCCAACGGTCGTGCATGGGCTCGCCAGGTAAAGCACCTAAAACCACATAGTTTTGGTCTAACTTAGTAGTATATCAATGTTTGATCTGACATGCCAAATTTTGTTTCAGCTTTTGGCCGCGATCAAGGAGTGCGGGCATGGGATCCGCATGCTAGGAAGGAAGAACTGGAGACGGCTTGGGTACCGCACACTCAAGAAGAATGCGAATGTGGTTGAGGATGCCGGGCACGGTGGAAAGATCATCGGTATGCTGCGAGACGCCAGAGAGAATATCAACTGGCGTGAGATAAATCCGCAGGAGCCCGATCCGAGCCCGGTTCTGATGGATGATATGCCATCTTCCCCCGATTCACATCCAGAGTGGGACTACCATCGTTGGGTATTGTCCGACATTGGGTGGACGTCATGGTACGACGAGCATGGACGTCCGGTGCAGCCTCATGTATGTCATACTTCAGTATCTGTCAGGTTTTAATAAATTTCTTCATTCATATCAAATTTAATAATTTATGTGTATGATTGCAGGGTCCAGCAGAGATGCCACCACAGCCACCACCTGCGGAGACCGATACTTCTGAGTACGAGTCCCTCTCGTGCAGTCTCCAGGACATCGGGGTATTCGATGACAGTTTCATGTCGGCACCGGCATGGCCCCGATATGGCACAGAGATGCCGCATGATGGAGAGGCTAGTGGTAGCGGGTCTCATACTCAGCCTGACTTTGGGACTGGGTTTGCCGCATCTACCTTCGCTACACCTCCGCCAGTACCGACAGTCTACACGGGCGATGCCATATGGGATAGTGCCGACCAGATACTCAGGTCTGCCGATGCCAGTGAGGAGGCCGAGAGAGAGAGAGCCTGGCCGCGGCGCTGGCGCCGGGCGAACGCCGGAGTACCGGCTCAGCGATATTCCCCCTCTCCGTTTTAGTTGTATTTTTACTAGTTTTGTACTATTTTATTTCATATACTATTTATGTTTGGTATATTTGGATTATCCTATATTTCGGTTCTTGTGTATGTGTGCTTTTATGGTACTATTTTTTTATTTTACAGATCAAAATAAATTATCATGATAATGCTAAATAGAAAATATTACAACATTAAAATAGTAGCACAACATAAAAAATAATATAGCGTATTTCAATTAATATAGCGTATTGTAATGTAATGTAATGTAATTTAGCGTAATTTAACATAATATAGTGTTATTCAATATAATTTCAATTAATATAGCGTATTTTAATATAAATATGCTAATTATATCAAAAGAAGTAATATAACAAATAATTAAACGAAAAATTTCAAATTTTCAGTGTTAAATTTCAATATTTTGATTTTCCATAGTGTCTCTCTTAAAAAAAAAAAAAAAAAGGAACATGGCCGGCCATCTTCTGGCCGGCTTGAGGAGGGTACATAGCCGGCCAGAAAATGGCCGGCTTGGGTATATTTCAATAATTGGTCCGACTCTGGGTATAATTAATAATTTGTATTAAACTTTGGATATTAATAAAAATGTCGGCTCCACCGCCATTGAAAATACAAAACGCACGTTAAACGCCAGAAAGTAAATGTCCAAAGGATTAATTGTCAGGTCCAATAAAGGTCCAATAACAACAGTGTCTAGACCTCTCAAGTCTTAACCAGGCCTATACGAAAAGGCACGAATACATATACTATTCCTATCACGTCCACAGAAGGAAGGATACAACAAAAAGAAAAAGGTGACAGCTGATCAAGTGTCAGGCACATGTTCAGTATCTCTGTACTGCTTCACATGACAACGGCAGAGGAGAAGCACCTTTTTTTTTTTTTTTGAGGGAAAGCCCGTAGGCCAGCCGTATTGAAGCACCTTAACCCAAGGGATTTAAAACCAGACGTATACCAACCTATTCTCGGATTGAAGCACTCCACCTGAAAAAGAAAATTATAATTGAATGAAAATTAGAACATAGAAACAAACTTTATCAACCTTATACTGTTATGAAGTTGGATGCCAAAACGTAGAATAAAAAGACTACTAATTGAACTCCTTAAGAAATAATAGGTTATTCAGATTAGATGCAGCAACTAAAATTGAATAGAACAAATAGAAGGTCCTAATACTGAGCATATCTTATCCATTAAGGAAATAATTTTTTTTCATTTATAAGCCATCTTAAGAGTATATATGAAAATAGAAGACAGGAAGGTATCTATGGATTAGAAGAAAACAAACTGTGGCGAAGATGCCTCTAACGTTTATACTTATAAAGCAACACTCTGAGCGACAGTTCCGAGAAATACCACCGCCTTTCATTCACAAACATATTTCAAATCCAAATTCAAATAATAAATTCCACTCAATCTTCTTTATAAGGCAATGCATGCAATGTTTTAGGTACTGTTAGCAGTCTCGGTGATGAGGTCTTTGTTGAAGCTATAGTGGGCCATAAGCCCATAATGGCTATAATGAAAACTACACAATGTAGTGATGTCATCAGAAAATAAAATTTAGTAGCATCTAAAACCATTAATTAATGTCTCAAGTCAAAAAAGTAAAATCACAGAAAACCGAGTGATAGAGAAAAAGGGAGCCTACAAAGAGGGAGTGAGAGATGGGGTTTAGATACATCTCTATGGCCGGTATATATAGCACAGAAGATAGGTCAGATTATGAATACCAAACTAATTCTTCATGTGCTAAATGCAACCTGTTATCATGCTATATTTATTGTATTGTAATTCGTATAGATTAGAGGGATATTTAGAAGAATACATGCATGCATACAATATGTTTGTAAATTTTCAAGTTCATATCACAAAAGATTACGAGTCCAAAAAATAAATGCATCCATACATTTTTTTGCCTCTAGATTCTTGTGCAAATGAATCCAAAATTCCACAAACTTTAGTGTAAATACATAACATATTCAGAAGACTTTCAATGATCTGAATTCATCATTTGGATTTCTTACTTTCATATAATAATGCAGAAGTGACGTAGTAGTAACTTGTGGTGCCAGAACCCTCAACATATATACATGCATATTACCTCGGAGTTTGTAAATTTAAAAGCTTATAAATCAAGGTTTTCTTTTAAGAGTACGCACAATTTCGGTGACTTCGGCCCTATTGGAGAGACCCCCCATCATGTAGAATGTGTCATCAATCATGGCAGCAGCAGCATAACCTCTTGGCTTTCGCATAGGCATGGCTGGGATCCAAGATGGGAACCACAGATCGAATATCTCAACACCCGGCGCCATCTTCTCCCCATCAAAACCACCAACAGCATATCTGATTCGGGAACAAAAAATAATAATAATGGAAATTCATCTTCATGTTCATAAAAGAAAACGAGGTCTGATCCAAATCTCTGGCAGTGTCAATTTCAATTTTTATCTTTATTTAGGTTTCCTTAAACAATTTTTTATGTTATTTTCTTTTTATCCTAGGTTTTGTTCATATATGCTCACTTCTTCTGAGAACATTCCTAAGTGGTGCATAAAAAATAAAATACCATAAAGTATATAGCAAACTCAAAGAAGAATATTTAATATATAGAGCAAATCATACAGTTGCTGATTAATTACAGCCAAGGAGAGGCATCCCCTTCTTTCGGTCATCCTAGGAAGTCGGGCCCAAAAGCCTTCCCTGGGATCAAGTCATCAAACCTCTCAGCTGACCTGAAAAAGAAAACAAACAATTGCTCACAAAACAAAAATAATTATGATGGATGAAGGAGATTTTCTTTTGAGGGGAGTGGGGGGTTCAAGGAAGGTTTGGATTACTTCAGGTAATATTCCCCATCATATCCCCCGGCAGTATAGATGGCCCCATTAAATTCTCTAGTGGCAGTAGCAAACCTCTGTCAGAAAATATATACAAGTTGTCAAACATTGTGTTATAAACAAAAAATTACCATAATCTTAGAGAGCTTGATTTAAGATATGGTGCTAATATTATCCTAGTCCTCAACCCTAACACAGCCAGATATGCATGTCTATGCTGGCTATGATTCTCCCCTGAACCTGACCCATGTGTACTGCCCAGGCGGTAACTTCAGATGAGAGCTGGTATGTGATGACCCAAGCCAGGTACCCTTCAGCATGTCCCTAGATATATATTTCTTTATTGTTTCATTTGTGAAAATTTACTTGACAGTACCTTTTCTTTCATGGACTGACCGAAGACCCACTTTCCAAGAGAAGGATCCAGCACCTCCACACAAGAATAGCAGTTCTCAACATCTCCACCCCCAATAGCAAAAATCTTGTCACCAAGTGCGATTCCCGCAAGACTCCCCTTTGAGCAGCTAAGAGGTGGGCACTGGTACCACTCATCAGTATTACTATTGTAGCATTCAACTGCATTTATAAACGGGAAAACAAGAATTAGTTTTGTTCAATATCATCAAGTTATGCTTTCTAGGATGAGAAGTACAAGTGTTGAAGAATGAAAAATAACAATCTAAATGAAAGTCTTAGACCTATATGCAAATATTTGTTGTTAAACGTAAAAAAAAAAATTGATAAGTGTTGGTATTTTGTATCTAGTTTAGGGACCTATCCGTAAAATAGAAATATAGAGAAAGTCGAGGGACTTGAATGTAAGATGTAAAGGCTATATAAGCCCAACTCTTTGATAAAATAAACTAAGTTTTAAATCATTTAGTTCTTTTTGGTATCAGAGCCAAGTTGGGCCGACGCTACAGTAACCGCGCTGCTACAGTACCCGACTATAGTAACCGTGCTACTACAGTACCTCGCCGCTACAGTACCGACGCTACAGTAACTGCACCGCGCTGCTACAGTAACCGAACCCTTCTCTTCTCTCTTCTCTCTAGGCCGGTTCTCTCTCTTCTAGGGCCGGCCACCACCTAGGGTTCGGATTTTGGTGTGATTAGGCCGGCGTAGGGGGCCTATACCCCACGATACCCATTGGAGGGTTGATCGGGTTCGGATCTCGATCTTTGATGAGTAGATAGATCAAGATCGGGTCAAGAAAATGGAAGCAATGATTGAGATGAGGCAGATCTAGATCTTGAGGGTGCAAGATCGGGTCTAAAAGAGGAAGAAGGTGGATCGGGACTCTGAGATCGCGATTATGATGCGAGCGTTTAGTGTGGCAGCAAGTGAGAGTGCACCGAGGCCACAGAGGGTGGAGCTTCCACCTATTGATCTGAAACTCAAGGGACTTCTAGGGATGAAGTCAGCACTGGTGGTCTCGAACTCAAGTAAAGCAGGGGCACAGGGGGAGACTCGCAGGTGTTACAACTGTGACGAAGTGGGCCATCTGAGCAAAGCTTGTCCTAAGCCACCTAGGATGAGAGAGAGTGGACGTGGGCAGCCTGGAGGCCGTGGTCGTGGCCATGGGGGCCAAAGAGGTGGAAGAGGAGGCTACCGGGCAAATCTGATGGTACCAAGTGGAGAGAAGAAGACATGTGTGGTCTTCACTGATGAGGACCATGAGTTCTTGGAGGCACTGAAAATGAAGCAGAAAACATCCACCTCTTTCTTGCTCAGGGGTAACACTGCTTCTTATGCTCATTCGACCAAGGGTAATGGTGACACACACGCTCTTGCCTCTATATCTACCATGAGATCACCAGAATGGATAGTAGATTCTGGTGCATCCCGACATGTGACAGGTAATGCTAGTGAGTTCTCTTCCTATACTCACCTAGCGATGCCTGAGAGCATCCAGACCGCGGATGGTACAGCACAGCCTGTGGTTGGTAAGGGTACAGTGAAATGTACTGGTTCTGTAACTTTGTCTAATGTTTTGCATGCTCCTTCCTTTCCAGTAAACCTTTTATCCATTAGTGTCATCATACTCCAACTAAAATGTGTTGTCCTTTTTGATATTCCCAAGGTGATCTTTCAGGAGAAGGGGACTGGTCGGAGACTTGGGACTGGCACGTGGCGTAGTGGACTGTGGTACCTGGATCGTGAGGGGATAGACTCAGCGTTGATATCTATGGTAGAGAGGGCAGGAGTAGGAGGCTCTGAGAGGAGTGCTGAGGATGTGTTGATGCTCCATCACCAGCGCATGGGACACTCTTCGTTTAGTGTGTTGAGTCGGTTGTATCCAGTTCTGTTTGAAAAAGCGAATAAACAGAAACTTGTATGTGATGCATGTGAGTTTGGCAAGCTTACTAGAAGCTCTTATGTTAGTTCTGGTCATAGAAGCTCTCGTGCTTTTGACTTGATACACTCGGATGTATGGGGACCTTGCTCAACAACTGCGATGAATGGTTATAGATTTTTTGTGACTTTCATTGACTGTTATACTCGTGTTACTTGGTTATATTTGATGAAAAACAAGAGTGATGTGCTTACTTGTTTCAAGGATTTCTATAGGGCAGTTCAGACTCAGTATGGTGCAGTGGTGAAGGTACTGAGGTCTGATAATGGGACCGAGTATGCAAACAAGGCATTTGAGGAGTATTTGTCAGCTCAAGGAATACAGCATCAGACTACATGCCCATACACGCCGGCTCAAAATGGGGTAGCCGAAAGGAAGAACAGACACCTTCTAGAGGTAGCTAGAAGCATGATGATCTCAATGAAAGTTCCAAAGCAGTTATGGGGGCAAGCGGTTCTGACAGCCGCTCAATTGATCAATAGGATGCCCTCAAGAGTGTTGGAGTGGAAGTCTCCGTGTGAAATGTTGAAGGGAGATAATGGTGGGATTCTTCCTTTGAAGGTGTTTGGTTGTGTGTGTTTTGTGAAGGACAACAGACCATCCGTAGGAAAGCTTGATCCCAGAGCCGTGAAGTGTGTTTTTGTGGGATACTCTGCTACCCAGAAGGGGTATGTTTGTTGGAGCCCAGTAGAGAAGAGGCTGTTTGTGAGCATGGATGTGCATTTTCGAGAGTTTGAGCCGTATTACACATTGGAGGTGACTTCACCCTTCGGTGACTCGCCCGATACTAGAGGTATGAGGCGAGAGGGGGAGAATGGTGAGGGGTTGATGAATGTGAATGTGGGATCAATCCCTTTATCGATTTCTTGCCCTGTTGAGAGGGGAGGGTCGGTTGAGGAGGAACAGGAGAGTGACGAAGACGAGGAGAAGGAGGAGTCCATAGGTGGTGGGACTCAACCTCAGGGGGAGCTGAGAGTGTATACAAGGAGAAAGAGGTAGAATGAGGTACCAGTGCTAGCGCCTACCGTACCACTTGTGTCATCTAGTTCATTGTCTCGACCTACTCCGACTTCTGAGACACCTACACCACCCTCAGACTCAGACTACACAGGTGATATGATTCCTCTCTTCTCCTCCCACTCCCATGTCAGTAAGGAGGACCTCTCGCAGCAATGCGGGAGTTCCCCCTGATCGTTATGGTTTCCCACATGATATCGCTCAGTTTGTCTCAAACTCTAACATATCACCTGCACATGGAGCATTCATGGCATCTTTGGACACTGTCTCTATACCCAAGTGTTGGCAGGTTGCTAAGGAGGATCCAAAGTGGAAAGCAGCTATGCAGGAAGAGCTTGGTGCCCTCGATAAAAACAAGACATTGGAGATAGGGCCGCTACCAGCGGGCAAGAAGGCAGTGGGGTGCAAATGGGTCTTCACAGTGAAGCAGACTCCAGAAGGGAAAATTGATCGCTACAAGGCACGATTGGTGGCAAAGGGGTACAGTCAGACGTATGGCATCGACTATGATGAGACTTTTGCACCGGTAGCGAAGATGAGCACAGTCAGGACTCTCGTTTCTCTTGCGGTGAATGGTGGATGGAAGTTACACCAGCTTGATGTGAAAAATGCATTTCTCCATGGAGATTTGCTAGAAGAGGTGTATATGGAGATACCCCCAGGCTTCAGCACAAACCAAACAACTGGCAAGGTATGTAGACTGAGGAAGTCCCTGTATGGATTGAAACAGTCTCCTAGAACTTGGTTTGACAGGTTCAGGAAAGCCATGGTAGGCTTGGGCTATCAACAGATCAATGCCGACCACACAGTGTTCTTCCGACGACATGGTGGTAATGTTACCATGCTAGCTGTGTATGTAGATGATATGATTGTCACTGGGGATGATGAGGGTGAGATTGCTCAACTGAAGGCGAAACTGGGCAAAGAATTTGAGGTAAAGGACTTGGGGGCAGCTTAGATACTTCCTTGGAATTGAGGTGGCTCGTGGAGCAGAGGGAATTGTTCTATCTCAGAGGAAGTATGTGCTAGACTTGCTCACAGAGACAGGCATGATGGGGTGCAAGCCTGTAGTCACGCCCATTGATCAGAAGTCCAAGTTGAGTGTAGAGGCAGGAGAGCCAGTTGATCGTGAGAGATATCAGAGGTTGGTAGGCCGTCTGATCTATCTGAGCCACACTCGTCCTGACATATCATTTGCAGTGAGTGTAGTGAGCCGCTATATGCATGACCCTAGGAAGGGTCACATGGATGTCGTGTACCATATTCTGAGGTACCTGAAGAGTGCACCAGGAAAAAGATTGATCTTCAGGAAGAATGGGCATTTAGGCATTGAGGGCTCTTGTGATTCTGACTGGGCGAGTTGTGCTGATGACAGAAAGTCCACTTCAGGATATTGTATGTTCGTAGGGGGCAATTTGGTCTCATGGAAGAGCAAGAAGCAACCAGTGGTTGCAAGGTCCACAGCAGAAGCAGAGTACAGAGCCATGGCATTAGGGGTTGCCGAAATGTTATGGTTGAGAGCTCTATTGGTAGAGCTCAAGGTGGATCAAGGGGCTCAAATGAAGTTGTGGTGCGACAACAAGTCCGCGATTAGCATTGCAAACAACCCCGTGCAGCATGACAGAACCAAGCATGTGGAGATTGATAGGTTCTTCATTAAGGAAAAACTGAATAGTGGACTATTGGAGCTAGGTCATGTAGCTACTAGGGAGCAAGTGGCTGATTGTCTCATCAAGGGACTTAGCTCATTAGATCTATCTAGATTGTGTGACAAGATGGGCTTAGTGGATATCTTTTGCTCATCTTGAGGGGGAGTGTTGGTATTTTGTATCTAGTTTAGGGACCTATCCGTAAAATAGAAATATAAAGAAAGTCGAGGGACTTGAATGTAAGATGTAAAGGCTATATAAGCCCAACTCTTTGATGAAATAAACTAAGTTTTAAATCATTTAGTTCTTTTATAAGCATATGGATTTGTGTTGCCATTGTTATTAAATAGTACTGTTGTATTATCAGTTTTTCTTTTATACGAATATAGATTTTAAAACAATTCCCTCTCATCAAATCAAGTCAGAATGTAAATACTTCAATCCATTTTCACCACCAGCATCACTATCATAATCATCACCGCGATACTCGGTAATAACCATTTCCTCCATTTTTTTTTCTGTTGTGTGTGTGTCCCGCACATTGAAGTGGAAAAGGGATTGATGGAGAAACTCTGGTTTGTCTTCAATTAAACAAAGCTTCATGTTCAGAACAACAAAAAATATCTAAATGAAAGTAGTGTGCCAAATCATATACCAGTATCAGACCACATGTTGCCATCACTGCTGCCAAGGACAAAAATAAACTCTTCAAGTGCGGCCACCGAGGTGTATGCCCGGGCACTTGACATCCTCTTTAGGGGCATCAACATGTCCTTTGACGGGGAGAAGGCATCAAAAGAAGACAGCCAATCTAATCTGTCAAATCCACCTATCAAATAGATGAGCTTTTCAGACAGGTCAAGCCTCAGCGCTAACTCATCAAGCCAACTCTCCAACTGGACTGTCTTTATTTCCGACTGGTTTACTATTTCGTAAAGCCATTCAATTTCTCTTACACTATCATCCTGGAAAAAAGATATTATCATTTAATTATCAAGTAAGCAGTGTAATATTTTCATGTTTCCATCAGCTGGTCTTAAAAAGGTTCCATTTGACTGATCGAGAAGACGAGATCAGAGTACAAGTTGATAATATAACGATTCAATTTGACAGACGCCAATTTGAAAAACCAGGTATAAGCTCGAGGATTCCCTTAATTTCTTAGTTAATAAAACCAGCACATCCAAGATATATAATAAGCTAAAAGATGAACCTGCTTCTTCTGCAATTCTGTCTTTTGAACATCAAGTTCCTTCAGAATTTGCATCAACTGTACAAGCAACAAGAAGTAAATGAAAACCGCAATTCAAAAAATATACAGAAAATACTGCATATGATTCCTCTTAAAGAAATAAAATAATGAAATCACATACATCATTGTTCATGTAAGATTGAGCCAATTGGAGACGACCGGTATCAATGGCCTCTCCAGGTACCTGTACTTCCAATTTTGCCTCAGGTGGTAGTCTGCTTTCAAAATTCCCACTGGCACATCCCATCTGTTCCTCCTTATCCATGGTCAAAGTTCTCAGATAATTTAACACAGTATGTTCATTAAATCCACTTACAGAGGAAATACCAAACTGGTTTGACTGAAAATCCTGCTGATGGTTGGCATCTGAAAACTGACTCTGAGAGGAAACACCTTCTGATTCAGTATTATTGCTTTTCATTTTATCCCATACAACTCTATCGGCCCAAGTGCCTTGCACCTTCCACTTTTCTTTCACTTCTCTGCCGCTCGTTGATGCCTTGCTACATTCAATCCAATTATTTGGTACAAGTGTTAGTGCTGCTGATGCAGAGTTGGACAAGTTTGGATAATCAGGGATTTGCTTGGACAAGATGTTGTGTTGGAGATTTCTAGCAGTGCTGGGAGATACGGCTAAACTATAGGGTGCATGACCAGGATAAATGGGTCCAAAGAGCGAGATCAGATGCCTTGTTTGGGTATGGTCCAGTTCAAAATAGAAACGGACGGCTGTAAAGTAATTGTCTGCTATTGCTTTTTTTAACTGGGCCTCATGCAGTGGTAGGCATTGTGTCTTGGTGCAGATTCGGACCTAGAGAGAGAGAGAGAGAGAGACCTGTTAGTAGATATTATAATGAAAATCTCAGATTTAGAAAAAGAAAATACAATAAACGTAATATGTAATCTCATTGCAGTTCAGGTCTGAAACCGTATAAGTTGGGAACCATACTGTCCTCCAGTGCCGAATAGAACATGTTGAGATTTAAAGTTGTATTAGGAGTTATATTGTAAAAGGGTAATTATACAAGAGTAGAGGGACCTATATGTAAACGGGTATATATATATATATACCCAACTGTTGGAATAAACAATTAGGTTTTTTCTCACAATTTGGTATCAGAGCTTCAGCCGCCTCTTTCTTCGCTTCCGCCAACCCAACTCCAGTCCTCCTTCCGCTAACCCAGTCCGCCTCTCTTCCGCCAGCACACAACAGAGGCGGACTCCCTCCTCTCAGTCGCCCGTGTGGGGGGGTTTGTTCCCCACAGCCCGTGCCCACGAAGGGAGAAGGTTGATGGGTGTTCGTGATCGACCCCTTCTTCTTGGCGCCTCCTTTCGCCGCCGCCGCGCCTGACTTCACCGCCGGTGCCATTTCTTCTCTCCTTCTCTCGCGAACTGAAGGGGCTTAGGGTTCTCTCTCGCGCCTGACTTCACCGCAGGTTGATGAGTTTTCTCTTTCTCGCACGGAGCTTGGGGTTTTCTCTCGCGAACTGAAGGGGCGCTAGAACAAGGCGCTAGAGGTCCAGTTTGAACAAGGGGCTCAAGGACAGGATATGTCCAGTTTGGAGTGGATCTGCTACAGTAACCGCGAATAGTGGATCTGCTACAGTAACGGGTACAGTATCCGCGTGCTACAGTACCGTGAATAGTAATTTCAGCAATAGATTTTGTGGTGGTATTGTTTGATGTAATTTTTTGTGAGTCGTGAGAAGAATTGTAACTTGTGCGATCCTGTGTGATCGAGTGAAGAAGATCGAGATCGGGTCGGATCAAGAAGAGGAAGGAAGTCACGTATAGACTTGGATCCTCGTGAGTGACCAATGGAGAAGCTTATCGAAAAGCTAGAGTCAGAGGATGTGAAGACATTGGTTCAGCTCTTGAGAGACTCTAAGGGGGCGAATACCTCGACATTGGGCCAACCACAGACGAAGCTGGATCTCCCACCTGTGGACATAAAACTTGATGGACCAGGGACTTATCTGAGCTGGTCACGACGGATCATATGGGCACTTCAGGGTAAGCGCCTCGACGGGTGGTTGACAGGGGAGAAGAGTGAGCCAGCACAGAACACAGCTGAGCAGGAGGATTGGAGATCCACACATGCGCTACTGTGTACCTGGTTGCTCAACTCGATGGTACAATCGATCTCTGTGACAGTCGATGGCCTCCAGAGTGTGCCTGATATATGGGCCAAACTGAAGAGGACCTATGCGGGGACAGAGAACAATATGCGGGTATTCCAAATTCAGAACCAGATAGATGAGGTGGTTCAGGGAGATAGGACGATCCAAGAGTATGCCGTAGATCTAGAGAGACTATGGGCAGACTATGACCACTTCTCGCCGAGGAAAAGTTGCAATGACCCAGAATGCAAGAAAGATGAGAGTTTTCATCAAGGAAGGACTATGCGGTTCTTGAAACATCTCAACCAAGCATTCGATCAGAGGAGATCAGTGCTCCTTGCTCAAGCGAAGATCCCCCCACTGGACGAGGCAATTGCGGCTATGATGCAGGAGGAGAGTCGCATGAAGTTGCACTCCGAAACTAGCAGAAGTGCGGGGATGCGTTCAGCCTTGACAGTCTCGAACTCAGGTATGACAGGGGTTCAGGGGGAGACTCGCAAGTGCTACAACTGTGGAGAAGTGGGGCACCTGAGCAAGGCTTGTCCTAAGCCACCTAAGGAGAGAGAGACAGGTGGGCGAGGACAGTTTGGAGGTCGTGGCCGTGGACGTGGGGGCCGTAGAGGAGGCAGAGGTGGAGGCTACCGGGCACATCTGATGGTAGATCCACCGGAGGAGGAGACAGGCTTCGCTAGCTTCACTGAGGAGGAGCATGAGCTCTTCGAGATGCTGAAGAGAAAGCAGAGAATGGTAGGTGATGGGGGGAAGAGGAGCATGTCAGACGAGACATCCACATCTGACACCAGGGGTAATTTTGCTTCTTCTGCTTATTCCGCCACAGGTATTGCACATGCTCTTGCCTCTAGACCTCCCACCAGAGCACTAGAATGGATCATAGATTCTGGTGCATCTCGACATGTGACAGGGGCTTCGAGTGAGTTCTCTTCTTATACTCACTTGAGCACTCCAGAAAGTATTCAGACAGCGGATGGCACAGCCCAGCCTGTGGTTGGTAAGGGTACAGTTAAATGTACCGATTTAGTGACTTTGTCCAATGTATTGCATGCTCCCTCATTTCCAGTGAATCTATTGTCTATCAGTGCTATTATCCTCCAACTAAATTGTGTTGTTTCTTTTGATATTCCCAAGGTGATCTTCAAGGAGAAGGGGACGGGCCGGAGACTTGGAACTGGCACTTGGCATAGAGGATTGTGGTACATGGATAGAGAGGGGATAGATTCAGCGCTGACATCCTTAGTAGAGAGGGCAGGAGTAAGAGGTTCTGGGATGACTGTAGAGGAGGTGTTACTACGGCATCATCAGCGTATGGGGCATACTTCATTTACTGTCTTAAGTCTGTTGTACCCTTCATTGTATGAAAGGGCAAATAAAGAAAAGTTAGTTTGTGAGGCTTGTGAGTTAGGGAAACACACCAGAAGCTCTTATCGTAGCTCTGGAAATAGGAGTTCTGGGGTTTTTGATCTTATTCACTCTGATGTATGGGGGCCTTGTCCGGCAAATACAATTAATGGTTATAGATATTTTGTGACTTTTATTGATTGTTTTTCTCGTGTTACTTGGCTGTATTTGATGAAAAATAAGAGTGATGTGCTCGCTTGCTTCAAAGACTTCCACAAGGCGATTCAGACTCAATACGGTGCAGTAGTGAAGGTATTGAGATCTGATAATGGGACAGAGTACACCAACAGGGCGTTTGGGGAGTACTTGTCTGCACAGGGGATACAGCATCATACTACATGTCCATATACACCGGCACAGAATGGGGTCGCAGAGAGGAAGAACAGACACCTTTTAGAGGTAGCCCGGTGTATGATGATATCGATGAATGTCCCGAAACACTTGTGGGGGCAAGCGGTCTTGACAGCTGCTCAGCTGATCAACAGGCTGCCCTCGAGGATATTGGATTGGAAGTCCCCTTGTGAGATGTTAAAGGGTGATAATGGAGGAGTTCTCCCTTTGAAAGTGTTTGGTTGTGTGTGTTTCGTAAAAGACAACAGACCAACAGTGGGGAAGCTGGACCCTAGAGCAGTCAAATGTGTCTTTGTAGGTTATTCTCCAACTCATAAGGGGTACATGTGTTGGAGCCCAGTAGAGAAGCGGGTGTTTGTCAGTATGGATGTGACTTTCCGCGAGTCTGAGCCATACTACCCCTTGAGAGTGACCTCACCCTTTGGTGACTCGCCAGATAGTGGAGAAATAGGGCGAGAGGGGGAGAAAAGTGAGGGTGAGAGACCGATTCAATTAGAGGGTCCTGTTTTGAGAAAAGAATCGGCTGAGAATAGGCCGCAAGAAGAAGAGGAAAGTGAGGTAGGAGTAGAAGAGGGAGGAGAAGGAGACACTCAGGCTCAGGGGGAGTTGAGGGTGTACCAGAGGAGGAGAAAGGTGAATGTACCTATGTCTACACCACTCGTGCCAAGTTCCTTGTCCCGTCCTTCTCCGACTCCTGAGACACCTACACCAGACACCACAAACTCAGGTGATATGTTTCCTCTCTCTTCCACACAGACATTAAGGAGGACAGCTCGCAGTAATGCGGGAAATCCTCCTGATCGTTTTGGCTTTCCACATGAAATTGACCAGTCTATGAATTACTCTAACATATCACCTGAATATGGAGCATTCATTGCATCTTTGGACATTGTCTCTATACCCAAGTGTTGGCAGGTAGCAAAAGGGGACCCAAAGTGGAAGGCAGCAATGCATGAAGAACTGAGGGCACTCGACAAGAACCGCACATGGGAGTTAGTGCCACTACCAGCTGGGAAAAGGGCAGTTGGATGCAAGTGGGTCTTCACTGTGAAGCAAAACCCAGAGGGGCAGGTCGAGCGCTACAAGGCACGCTTGGTGGCAAAAGGGTACAGTCAGACATATGGCATCGACTATGATGAGACTTTTGCACCTGTAGCTAAAATGAGCACCGTCCGGACTTTGATCTCTCTGGCAGTGAATGGTGGGTGGAAACTACACCAACTAGATGTGAAGAATGCATTTCTTCATGGGGATCTAGTGGAGGAGGTGTACATGGATATACCACTAGGATTTGGCACAGATGAGACAGTTGGCAGGGTTTGCAGATTGAAGAAGTCTCTTTATGGGTTAAAGCAGTCTCCTCGAGCTTGGTTCGACAGGTTCAGGAGAGCTATGATAGGTATGGGATACCAGCAGATCAACGCCGACCACACTGTGTTCTTTCGACGAAATGGGGGCCACATTACTATGCTTGCAGTATATGTGGATGACATGATCGTCACAGGAAATGATGAGAAGGAGATTGCTCAGCTCAAGGTGAGACTGGGCAAAGAGTTCGAGGTGAAAGATCTCGGCTTGCTTCGATACTTCCTTGGGATCGAGATTGCTCGAGAAGCAGAGGGGATTATTCTTTCTCAGAGAAAGTACGCACTAGATCTACTCACAGAGACAGGTATGTTGGGGTGCAAACCTGCAGTGGCACCGATCGACCAAAGGTTCAAGCTGAGTGCAGAGGCCGGAGAACCAGTTGATCGTGAGAGGTACCAGAGATTGGTAGGCAGGTTGATATATCTGAGTCACACGCGTCCCGACATCTCTTTTGCAGTGAGCGTGGTGAGTCGCTACATGCATGATCCGAGGAAGGGTCATATGGATGCGGTGTACCAGATTTTGAGGTATTTGAAGAGTGCCCCTGGAAAAGGACTGATATTCAGGAAGAATGGCCATGTGAGCATTGAGGGCTACTGTGATTCTGATTGGGCTAGCTGTGCCGATGATAGAAGGTCCACCTCAGGTTACTGCATCTTTGTAGGAGGCAACTTGGTCTCTTGGAAGAGCAAGAAGCAGTCTTTGGTGGCAAGATCGACAGCAGAAGCAGAGTACAGAGCTATGGCCTTGGGAGTTGCAGAGTTGCTGTGGCTGAAGAGTATGTTGGTGGAGCTAAAGATGGATCAAGGAGACAAAATGAAGTTGTGGTGCGACAACAAGTCAGCCATCAGCATTGCCAACAATCCAGTGCAACATGATAGAACCAAGCATATCGAGATCGAAAGATTCTTCATCAAGGAGAAGTTGAACAGTGGACTACTAGAGTTAGGTCATGTTTCAACTAAAGACCAGGCAGCAGATTGTCTGACGAAAGGACTCAATTCGTTAGACTTAGCTAGAGGTTGTGACAAGATGGGCTTAGTGGATATCTTTCGCCCATCTTGAGGGGGAGTGTTGAGATTTAAAGTTGTATTAGGAGTTATATTGTAAAAGGGTAATTATACAAGAGTAGAGGGACCTATATGTAAACGGGTATATATATATATATACCCAACTGTTGGAATAAACAATTAGGTTTTTTCTCACAATTGAACATTAAGATAAATTTAATGTGAAAGGACTCTTCTGTCCAGATCACATCAATAATCGGTAACAACAAAACCAGACCTAATCTGTGAGGACCCACACATATACCAAACTGCTATAGAGCAAAAACAAAAATGCTTTCATCTGACCTGAGCAGGGTAGGGGGTTTTCACACTTTTGTTGTTTGACCATGCATACAGGTCAATGTTCATCTGGCCAGGTCCTGCCGCCTCAAAAATACCATGCAGTTGCTGGTCGCTATAATTAAACAGAAAGAGGGGCAACCCAGCCTGTATGCTTCTGACATATAAATTATGCATCGAGGGCATGCCTGTCAACAACAATAAAAGTTTTCTGATAATGATGGTGTTGGGGATTATGATTACCAGAAATATTTAAAATTGATATTTTCATATAAGAAAGAAAAATCTTCTCAGAAAGCAGCAGAGAGATTCTGATATTTTCAAGGTTTGTTTATCCAAAATTTGTGTAACTTTCCATTTCTTACCTTAAGTAGGACTTATTATATCTAGCTACTACCAAAGTTATCATTACAACAGTCAGCAGTAATAGTGTAATACATACCAATGGTAGCAGCGCAACCAAATGCATCCTACTTAGTTGTTGTGACTTTGTTTTAACCATTCATTGGTACTTGAAGGATGCAAAGGTTAAGTCATGACTAATAGTGTAAATGCACCTTGAACATTTACAAAGTACCAAAGACTTGCATAATAAATGGATGAGGACAAGATGAAGCACCGAATAACTGCTTGGTGAGGCATTCCATCATGGTATTATGGTTACAACCAAAAATTACTCCTCCTAAGTCAGATTTGCATAAGTTGCGAGTCTTCTTTTTAGCAACCATTCTGCATAAGCATTAAACAAAACATAACCAACTATAAAAGCTTGTGAACACTCTTCTGTTAAAAAATCTTAAAAAAGCTACTGCAACAAGCAATAAACATATAAGCTATAAACCATATCCAGGGATTTAAGTACTAATGTATGCAAGTATATATTCCAACTTGCAATTGCTGGGTATTGGGATTTGGTGTTTATGCTCTTTATATTTACTTATATAAATTTCGGCACTTTAAAATACCACACAAAAAAAGGTAAGTTCCAGTAATATCTTTTCAAGTTTCAGATATGGAATCTTATTCAAAAGATGGTTGTTTGTCATCATATCTGTATTGATATTTTAAAAAACAACTTTTAATTTTGCAAATTAAAAAGACTTCTTTTGAGAAAACAACTTGAAGAAAAACATTGAGATACATGAAAAAAAAAATCAAACAGTGAAATGTCAAAAGGGCCTTTCTTTGGACATCTTTTTTTTTTGGTAATTAAGTCAAAAGAAAGGCCTTTATTTGGAAATAATTGTTTGAAGTAACACATCATGAAAACATATCAGGTAGTGTCTTGCACAAGTGCTAAAAATTTTACATTTCTCGTTGAAATTCCCCAAGTCATTGAAAGAGAAAGGAAAAAGGTGCTCAACAAAGTTAATTTGTTATTTTATTTATTCTTTTCTGGAGCAAACTATCAACTCCGCCTGTGTAGTTTCTGTGTAGTTTCTATACAGCCTGTCCCAAGCCAGGAAAAAGGAGGAGGGTTGTGATAGGCGTGGCGAGCCAACATAAAATACAGCCTTTCTATGGACATGAAACCCTCATGACTATGGATTGGGTTTCATTTCTAGCCTACCCCAACTTGTTTGGGACTAAAGGCTTTGTTGTTGTTGTTGTTGTTGGAGCAAACTATCCAAGTTATCAAGTTTGTAACAAAATAAATTTCTTGGCCTCAAGAAAGTTGAATTGAATAATGCAATTTCCAAGAGAGCAAGAAGAGATTAATCTACTGTTAAAATCAAGTATAAAAGGAGAGATGTAGAGTGATAGAGATAGAGATGGAGAGAGAGAATTAGGATTGTAGTTGGAGAAGGCAGAGACAAAATAGTTTGTAGTTTATTTGGCAGCCACTGCCAAATTTTCAAGAGAGAGAGACAGAGAATATAAACAAATTGCCTTGGCCCCGCTGCCAAGCTTATTAAAAAAATAAAAAACAGAGAACATAAATTACACAAGTTTCCAAGAACTACAATCATAATTGCAAACAGATTTGTAATTATAATAGATTTGCAAAAGATATCCGAAAGTTCCAATATAATTAACCACTGTTCTAATCATTGAAGTTACAAGGTTTAGAACATAGTTTAACTGAGAACAGTAAATGGAGCCCCTTTTAATGCTTCAGTATGTTAGAAAAAGGAACCATAAGAAGAAAATAGCTGCATAGTACAACTTGAAAGGGGAGGGTGGGAGGAGGGACAATTTTCACTCAGAACTTCTAATTATCTAGAAATTTTGATCCACGGATTTTTCTTCAAGACAAATTTATGCAGAATAGGCAAAATCGCTAAAGTCTAAGCTAATTAAAAAAAAGGAAACACCAGACACATTCCAAAATTATCTCCAGGAAAATATTCACTAAATCCCCAGTTCCAATTTTGAATTATTGGACCAAAGTCAAAAGGTGGCCACTGTCATATAGAGAGAGAGGCTTACATTAATCAACAAGGTTTTCGGTAGAAATAGAGACCAACTATTTTCTTCGGCGCGAGAGGTCGAATCTAGGGTTTTAATCGGAGAGCTAAGCGGGTCAAAGATATCTATCTATCTATCTTTCTATCTTATTGGGAAAAAATTATACATTACGGTAGCAGAAGGGTCAGAGTAGCTTATAGGGAAAATAAGATCATAGGAGGCGCTTATATAGTACATAACTTTAGCAGTGCTGTCCTTCAAGTTAATCATATTGGGTTTTCCAAAAAAAAAAATTAAATCCCTTCTCACTATAATTTTATTTTTATTTATTTTTAAATTTATCATAAAAAATCTGAGGTGCCCCCAAAGAAATTACATTTTTTGGCCAATATTACCAATAACTGTGGACCTACTAAGATATGTAATTATATCGGCTCAAATTCATAGGTTCAACCAACCCAGATAAAACATATCAAGGGACTACTTGCTGTAGGATATAAGCAAGAACTGCTCCTTTAACTTCTCTTTGTGAAATATTGTATCCACAAATTTGAAATTTTCATCTCAATGTAGCAAAGGTGAAATTACGTCTCAGAATCCTATTAATTACATGTAACGTGAGAAATATATATAAAAATAATGGCCCTGATATTCATTTCTTTAAATATTTTATTGTACTTCATATGATTGCACGTTTACCAACTTCACAATACTATCACATCTGCTGCAATTGCTGACAGTGAGGCGACGATAGAGAGCCATACAATTTCAATGTGATGAACTGGGAAGGAGGAAAACAAGACTGGCCCAGTTCAACCAGAAGAACTGGGAACTGGAAACACTTCCAGGTAAGTTCTTTTAATTGACTGGTGTAGATGAACCAGAAAAAACCAGTTCAACTATCCAGTTTTGCAAGAGTAGCCAGTGAATCAGTCGTATCTAAACCAGCCTAATTTGTTTTAACTTCATTATTAGGGAAACAGGAAATTGATGGATTTAATTAAGAAGGGGCTGTTATCAAGCTGTTATCAAAAGAAAACATTTAAGAAGAAAAAAGAAACACTAGCTGCAGGAAAGGTGAGGAAATATCTAGATTAAACAAAAAATAATGTAAATTCCTTTTAAAAAGTACATTTATTCTAGTACATGCAGCTAGCTGAAGACGCAAAGAAAAAAAAATTACATACAGGAATGTATAACTCCAATCTTGGTTGAAGATTCACTTCTCTTATATATTAAAATCATTTATTTTTGTGCGTTCTCTTAGATTATGTTAGGTTGGATGCTAGCCGCACTTCTCAAACATATACATAATTTATTTAAAGCATGTGTACTGATTTCTATAAAAATATTGTTAGTTTTCTTAAAGCTGTATAGATTTTAAAACATAACCCAAGCCTTGACCAGGTCAGTGACCAGTCCTGCTCTAATAACTTTGCTGTAGTGTAAGAGTTCTGCTATTTAACTGGATGTTCCAATATAAAAAAAAAATTGTACAAAGATATTCTAAATTTTTCAATCAAATACGAGGGTTTGGATTTTGATGGCTGGACCTGCTATGTAGACCAGAAACCAGCACAAAAAAAAAATACAAGTAGCTACTAGAAGTTTTTCCCATTAGTTCAATACGGTGTGCCATGTATCTAGTTTAGCCCCCAAATTTTGAAAAGGATAAAGCAATGATGTATATGTTATGGAGGAATAAAACTTATCCAGGGCATCAAATGATGTGAGCCAAAGTTGATTTTTGTTTGACACATCATTATGTATATTAGTTTTGTAAGTTATAGGATATGGCATGCAATGTATTTCGGTCTATTTCTCAGGATGGAAGAAACATGGAAAAGTAGGGCATCCACTATGGAAGTTCAAAAATTGCTCCTATTTTTCTTTTGTACATTGCTCTCTCTGTTCTCATAAATAAAACTTTTTTAAGTCCATAAAACATTTAGCCCAAATTTTCCATAAAAAGGAATAAACTTACTATTCTCTAAAGTTTACGAAATCACCGAGTTATTCACTATTAGTGAAAGGTATACTAGGTTAGAAAAATATATATTGTTTCAAATATGGCATATTGGACAAGAAGTTCTACTATAATATAAAGATACAAAAAAAATAAGTATTCATTACACCCAATTACCATTTCAGCAGTAGCTACTTTGTATTTCTAACAATATTCTAACAAGGACAATGACCACAGGAGTTACTGCAATAAAAGTTTCTGATATTCCAAAATAATTCTGTAAATGTTCTTGCATTTCATGTCTATTATAAAATTAGATATGTTTTTAATGATAAAGTAGAAGCTAGAAACTTTACTCACCATTGTTGCGAACTTCCAAAAGAGTCCAAGTGTTTCCATTAAGCTTTGTTAACCCTGACACGGGTTGACCTGCTGCAGTTGTAAAAAGTGTAGCACCTCCATTTATATCATCTACAATGCAAGTAGCAGTATAAGATCCAATATTTATGTGTGCTTATAATTTGGAAAAATTTGTAGCAGAAGAAGATATACATACAAATCGTAGCAATTTTCAAAAGCAGCTCCTGCATTATGTATTAAGTTTTGTTTCACCAGAATAGGTCAACCTGACCCAGTACAAGATATTGGGATACCTTCATGTTCTTCTTCTGGAATGAACTTGTAGGCATTGAACTCTGGTCTATAATCTATTGGCTTTAAACTATTTCATATTATGGACTATATTAAACAGTACTTAGTTGGAAAATTTAAGTTTTGAGTGATGGCCTGAAAGGCTGAAATGGTCTGATTCATTTTTACAACTTCGGAACTAGAGGCAATTATTGCATATTGTGATAATCATCTGTTCCCCGCTCAATCATCAACACTGCGATTTAGTAAACCCCAGTGAGTCCATATCCTCTGAGGTAACAGAATATTTGAGTTTAGATCCGGGTCGTCTGATCAGAATCTGGGCCAGTCCAGCTCAGGGGGGAATGTATGTGCCCCTTTAAGATTCGCGCCAAAGCAGATCGAACGGTCAGGATCTAAACTCACCTCAGGTGATATGAAGTCCCATCACCATAAAAGTATAAACTACGGCTGTGATCGGAATGGCTACACGATTTCTCAAACGCGAAATGGAAAAGGAATTCATGTCGAGTTCGTGATCGGAAGTGAAGATTAAAGGCAGCGAGAATCGATTCGGCAGGATTTGAGAAGAAAAAAGTCGCTCAACTAAATCGCGTGAAAAGTGGAAGTCTTCTTCTCCTTCGTAGTACTTCCGTCTTCTTCTCTTTCAATGGCAGCTTTCGTAAAATAAGTGAAAACTTTGACTTTTTTGTTACTTTAAAAACTGAATTCTCTCTCTACGCTTGAAGCTTCCGATCAATAAAATTCAATTCTGTATCATCTCTTCTCATCTCTTTTCTATTGAATTGAACTCAATTTAATGTTGAATTGTTCCGATCACAGCCTACGCTAATTCCAAGGAAGCATTGTTAATCAAAAGAGGAGTCTGAGTAAATAAATCCCCTTGAAAACCAATCCCGCTTCGAGCTTGCATTCGCTGATATCCAGGTCGCACCTGGCAAGTAATAGATATCGAGGCCCGAATTTGAAATTTCACTGAGAATGTTCAGAAGTCGGAAGGTTTTCGTTATATTGCACTTCTTAGGTGGAAGAGAGGCGCACCTTGAAGCAATACACCGTCCATTGACCAGCCTAGGGTTTCCTCCGACGCCGCGACAGCGGGAGGTCGCTGCGGAGTCCGGTCGGTGGCTGAGGACCATCTGACGGGTCCGTTGCAGGTTGCTTCCATTCGCCGCACCGGCATTTATCTGCCTCATGCCAACAGTCGTTTGGTTTTGTCGCGCTCTCTCTCTCTCCGCGCCTCTCAGACTCAGAATGGTTTCGACTGTAGCACAAACACAGTACATGGGTCTCAATGCGCGTTCAGGAAAACTAGGCGTCCACACTCCACCCAAGTCATTTCCCCATTATTTTTATTTTCTAATTACTTCAAATAGAAGTACCGAGTTTCGTTATTTTACGGAAACATGGACCGTTAGTAACCCGATATTTTTATTAATACCCAAAAAAAAAAAATTATCAAATCTGTCCGACCCCAAACTTATTTTTAAATCTACCCCAACCGCCGTCCATTGGGCGGTCCACTTTCCTCACCAGACCGCTCAGCGGCTGGGCGGTCCACTCTGCATAATTGACCGCCCAGCTGCTGGGTGGTCCAGTTTCCATAGCTGACCGCCCACTGTCTGGGCGGTCCACTATGCATATCTGACCGCCCAGCAGCTGGGCGATCCGCTAGTGAATTTTTTTTTTTTTAAGAGACAATATGAATATCAAGATGCTGAATTCTTAACGCTAAAAATTTGAATTTTTTTTTTAAATATTAGTTAGATTACTTCTTTTAAACATATTTATACTAAAATACGCTAAATTACTTGGAATTATGTTAAATTACGTTGAGTTACACTATATTAAATTAAATTACACTAAATTACATTACATTACGTTAAAATACGGTAAATTACAATAAATTACATATGAATAGAGACGATATCTTCACTAAAAAGGCGAAAAACGACGACGAAACTTCAAACGGTCATAAAACGGCGCTCGAGTGTCCGATTTCAACAAATGACCACTTTTCGGAAAGCTTGCGAAAATGCGCATGTATCCGTGCTAGCAATGCAAGATTCCAAAATTCAGAATCACCAAAAAACAAAGAGAAGACCCTCAAAACTTGAGTTGAAGTTTCCGATTAAGATTTTTATTTCTATTATTCAATCCAAGTAGTTCAGTAAATTAGTTATATAATGAAATTGTAGAATACCAATTTTACTATTTTTGGATTTTTTTTACTATTTTTTATGATTCATGAAAGATGGCACATAATCGGTCTACTTTAGCGTAATTTTGCGTAGTTTAGCGTAATTTACCGTATTTTAGCATAATTAGCGAAGTTATTGTTATTTAGCGTAATTTAAAGTAATTTAGTGTAACTCAACGTAATTTAACATAATTCCAAGTAATTTAGCGTATTTTAGTATAAATATGCTTAAAAGAAGTAATCTAACTAATATTTAAAAAAAAAATCCGAATTTTTAGCGTTAAGAATTCATCATCTTGATATTCATATTGTCTCTTTAAAAAAAAAAAAAAACACTAGTGGACCGCCCAGCCGCTGGGCGGTCTGGTGGGGAAAGTGGACCGCCCAGTGGACGGGCGGTTGGGGTAGATTTAAAAATAAGTTTGGGGTGGAAACAGATTTGATAATTTGTTTTTTTTTGGGTATTAATAAAAATATCGGGTTAGTAACCTTACAAACGGTCTTACGGGCAAGGTTAATGCGTGAAAGTTGTAATAAAATGTGGCAACTTGTAAGTTTATAATTTATAAATGAGGAGGATTCAAATGCACCATAATTTTTATGTTCTAATATACTCCACATTCTTTGTCTCTATTTTCATAGTCCAAACAATCGATCCGAACCGTTCAATATGATCTTCATAATAATATATGTTTGAAGACCAAATTTATATTTTTTAGAACTTTTTTACTATTTTTTAGATAGGTACAATATCACTGTTATAAGAAGATTCTGGACCATCCGATAAAGTGATATTGTACCTATCTAAAACAATAGTAAAAAAATTCTAAAAAATATAAAATTTGGTCTCCAAATATATTTTATTATGAAGATCATGTTGAACGGTTCGGATCGACTGTTCGGACTTTGAAAATAGAGATAAAGGATGTGGAGCATATTGGAGCACAAAAATTATAGTGCATTTGAACCGTGAAAATTCACATCCCCTCAGGTTACCTGAGTCAGTACAATTGAAATGGATGGTCTAGGATTGTCATTTTAAATTGGCACGAATCTCAAAGCACAATTAATACTGGCTCCTGCGCTATCCCGAATAGGCACCGGGTGAGAGTAAATCTGAGCCGTCCATTTCAATTGTCTTGAGTCAGGCACCGGCTGAGAGTAAATATGTTTTTCAATATATTTTTTATTTTTATTTTATATGATATTAATACCATTTAATATATATATGTTTTAATAGCTTGGCAGTGTGGCAGTCAAGAAAAATATAATTATAGCGTCGACAGCAGGGTTCGAACCAGCGCGGGCGAAGCCCAACAGATTTCAAGTCTGTCTCCTTAACCACTCGGACATATCGACAACTTTATTTAATAATTTATTGAAATTTTCTTTTTAAACAGTAGACATATCCACTCTTTTTACTTTTTTCTAAACGGTAGACAAATCTACTCTCTTTTTTTTTTAAACAGTAGACAAATCCACTCTTTTTCTACGAAGCTATAAATTGTATAAATTGTTCGATACAAGTAAATGGTATAGTATTAGGGGTGAAAACGGATCGAATACGGAGCGGACAGTGGTAAAATTATATTCATATTTTTTTTAATTCTAGATATAGATATGAATCGGATATTAGCTAGATACAGAAACGGATACGGATCGGATCGAATATTTACTAAAATAATATTAGAAAATATCAAAGTTCATAATATTTATTTTATTTTAATGATAAAATAACAATATTTTTTCATAATATATATTAAAATAGAACAAAACTAGGGTGTTCTTAAGCTCACCAAGTCTCTTGTGAGCTTAACTCAAAAACCCATCGGATTGGTTTCAAGCGACGCATCCAAACCGTTGAAACCGATCTACTTCACGAGTGATGAGTTTACATATCAAATTTATAAATTTTCAAACTAATTTAATATAAAGTCAAGCGGTCAAAAATGATGAAAAAATGAACATATTAAAATTAACTTATAAATATATTTTTTACCGCTTGACTTTATACTAATTAGTTCAAAAATTTATAAATTTGATATATAAACGCATCACTCGTGAAGTAGATCGATTTCAACCGTTTGGATGCATCGTTTGAAGCCAATTCAATAGATTTTTGAATTAAGTTCACAAAGGAACTTAGTGAGCTTAAGAACACCCTAGTTCTACTCATTAAAATATATGATATATATCTACTATTCGGATATGGATAATTGAAATGTAAAACTATATCAGTATCCATATCCACATGGATATTCAGATATCGGATATCCACATCTATTTTTTCGAATACGAACCGAATATTATCCATACCGTTTTCACCCCTATATCATATTCTACAATTTTGAGTTAAATATCGGTTCTTACATCAATTTTGACAACATTTTAACTAAGGAACTGAGATATCTAATACACTACATACATTCAAAATAGCTGACAAACTAGAGAGCATATGATGTGGTAGTCACTATCAAAATTTTCTCAACTAATTCTTAGAGTAGGTCTGATGTCTGATGGGCATTGGACTTACATTTGGATCCGATGGGCTTCAAACCCGTCTGATCCACGTTAAGATTCATGCATCATCAAGCGCAGTGCTTACGGGAGATCGTGACTAAACCTGGGTATTACATATGTCATCGTCTTCTCTCAAAGGCGGAGCCATAGTCACGCAGAAGTAGGCAGTTGTCTACCTCTGGATTTTGAAAAATGTCACCAATTCCGTGTATAGTTGGTTTGGATCAAGATTTTTTTAGAAGGATTTGATTTCTTCTCATTTGCCATTTTTCCTTTTAGTTTTTCTATTCTTTTCCTCTTCTGTCCATTTTCCAACGTTAAGTGAGGAAGACGAATAGACGACCCGCTTAAAACTGGCATACATTAACTATAAAAGGAGTTATAAAAGAAGCCGACATTTTATTAATATCCAAAGTTTAATACAAATTATTAATTTTTCCCAGACTTCCAAACTTTCGCTAAAAATACCCAAACCGGCCATTTTCTGGCCGGTTTACTCCCCCCCTAAACCGGCCAGAAAATGGCCGGTTTACTCTTCTTCTTCTTTTTTTAAAAAACCCGCAAAACCTCCATAAAAGGGCACCCCCTCCCTTCATCCAAAGGCACACAGCCCGAGGCAGCAGCGCACTGTTAAGGTAATTTTTTTTTATTATTATTATTTTTTATTTTTATTTTTTATTTTATAGAATAATTAATTATATTATTAAAAAAATTAAATTTAAATTAAAAAACCCTAAACCCTCCCTATAACCCTAAACCCAAAACCCAAAACCCAAAACCCTATAACCCTATAACCCAAAACTCAAAACCCAAAACCCAAAACCCTATAACCCTAAAACCCAAAACCCTAAACCCTATAACCCTATAACCCTAAAACCCTAAAACCCTAAAACCCTAAACCCTATAACCCTATAACCCTATAACCCTAAACCCTAAACCCTAAACCCTAAACCCTATAACCCTATAACCCTATAACCCTATAACCCTAAACCCTAAACCCTAAACCCAAAACCCAATACCCAAAACCCAAAACCCTAAACCCTAAACCCTAAACCCAATACCCAATACCCAATACCCAAAACCCTATACCCTATACCCTATACCCTATACCCTATACCCTATACAAATGTGTCAATTGTTTACTATTTAGTAATTTGTCAATTGTTTACTATTTAGTTACCTGACAAATGTTTACCATTTAGTAACCTAACAATGTTTACCATTTTCTAAAATGTAGTTTGTTTACCATGGCATTTATTTCATTACACTATGGTGGGAAGATGCTAATAGTGCACAAGGGGCGTATTACAACAAAGATGCAGCTCATTCATTAATGATTCCAGATGACATCTCACTTTTAGACCTGAAATCCATAGTTTACACACACACCGGTTACAACCCAGAAATGTGGGACCTAGAATTGGCAACCCAATATTGCCATCCCTCCAGCGGAAAATTTATGGTTGCGAAACTGGTAGATGAGAGTACGTGGAGAGGCATGTTTTGTTATTTGAGGTCTGAAGGGAATTTTCTAATAGAAATATTTGCTAGAAGAGTTTTGGTAGAGCCCGGGGTTAGAAGTTCGGGCTCTGGATCAGCGGCACCACATTATACCCCACAACCAGAAACCTACAGACGTGACTCCACCTTACTCCTCAACGAACCTGACCCAGAACCCTACAACTACGTCACTCCACCAGCACCTCAACGAAGACACTCAGTTGCATCCCCACCTAGACACAATCGAGGCAGACCAAGACACTCAGTTTCAACCCCACCTAGATCCGTAAATGCCACTCCTTTACCGTTACCTCCAGTATCACCTTACCCCAGACCTGCACCAGTAGACGATGCAAGCTGCCCGGACTTTGAAGATATTAATGACATACCGGAGGACAATCTGGGGAGCGGGGATGAATTTGAGGGAGACATGTGGGGGGATTCAGATCACATTGAAGGTTGCGATGAAGACGGGCCGGTTGAAACAGCTGAAAGGCATACTGATGAGGGGGGCCGCTTAGAAGGTTGCGATGAAGACGGGTTACTCTGCTGTGCAAGGACAAGAATTGCCGTTACGAGCTTAGGGCAAAGCCGATGGGATGTGAGATGCATGGGTTATAACTAAGCAAGACAGGCCTCACACATGTAGGACTGAGAGTACGAGAGATGACCACGAATGTCTGACGGCAGCACTCATTGCCGATGTCATTGAGAACGCCATTAAAAAGGACCCGTGTATGAGCATCCAGACGGTGGCAGACATTGTTTTGTCTGTGTATAACAATGTGACACCTAAATACAACCGACTGTGGAGGGGCCATGAGCTGGCAATAGCCCGACAATTTGGGAGTTGGGAGGTTTCGTACAGCTTGCTGAGACCACTGTTGCTTGCAATTTGCCACAACAATCCCGGCTCGACCCACCAATTTCTGACCAGCCCGATACGGAATAAGGAAACAGGACTAATCATGCCAGGTGTTGCCCAGTTCAGAGCCGTAGCCTGGGCGTTTGGTCCATGCATTGCGGCGTTCCAGTACCTGAGACCAGTGATCAGCATCGATGCCTACTTCTTGTCTGGGCGATATGAGGGGAGGCTTTTGATAGCTTGCGGCTACGATGCCGAGAACCAATTGTTGCCTATTGCATTTGCAATTGTACGGCAGGAGGATACTGAGAATTGGGGTTTTTTCTTGCAGTGGTTGAGGAATAAAGTGCTCGGCCCGTGTAAATTTGTATGTGTCATATCGGACCACCACAAGGGGATCAAAGCTACACTGACAGCTGAATACGGATGGCCTCCCGAGCTTTTTGTGCACATGTATTGTATGCAGCATGTTGCTGACAACCTGGTCAAGAACTGTGGAGGAGACAGATGGTACGGATGGAGGTTCAGGGAAGGAGCAAAGAGGAAGAAGCCGAGAAGATTGAAAGAGATGTTCGAAGAGTTTGCTCATGTATGTCTAACTTATAATATTTCGTTTAATTATCTTATAAGATTTTATGAAAATGAAATAACACCCCTTTGTTTTTGTGCAGCTAAATCCGCAGTGTAATGCATATTTAAAGAGAGTGGGCAAAGTACGTCCTACTGATGTGATGGAGCCGTCCAATTATAAGAAAATTTTCCAAACCTGTGACGGAGGATACCGGTTTGGTATCATGACAACAAACGGCTCCGAGTCGCTCAACAATGTCTTCCGAACGAGTCGTAGATTGCCTGTTTGTGCCATAGTAGAGGATACGTTCTACACGTGCAACAGATGGTTTGTTCAGCGGCGTCAGCGAGCAATGGAATTACAAGACAAGGGACAGGTTCTTTCTGACCGGGTTTTGCAGAAGATCAGAAAACGTTGGGAGAAAGCTGGAAAAATGCGGTTGGTGCGTTACACGCAGGGCCAAGGTCAGTACCAAGTTTCATCCCCAAATGAGTACGTTCCTTGCACCCGTAGCGACATGGGCAACATGGAACCCACTCACAGGGAGTTCATGTATATTGTGACGCGCGGTCAGACAAATGGAATGCACTTGCAGAGGTATCCAATTAACTTCTATTCTGTGCGCTCATGTCTTAGCTGTTTGCCGTGACCGAAACTGGTAAGATGACGACTTTGTTGCAGACTGGTATAAAACACCATATCTTGTAAGTACTTGAAACCATGTGTTCTCTCCAATTGGCAATATGGGAGACTGGCCTCCTAATGTTGGAGACAGAATCCTTCTGAGTAGTGGTTGGATTAGGATGGGGAGGCGAAAACACACCCGTCGTGTAATGACGATGGATGAAATGGAAGGTAGACAAATGGGGCATCAGGCTCGCCGTTCCACTTCCGATAGGCAACGAAGAGGTATGTAACATTCATCCAAAATCATTTTTCTTTTCAATTTATACCAACTTACTAAGTAACACATGCAAATGCAGAGGCAAGAAACGCAGCAAATGCGGCAGAAAATGAGCGAGTAATGGCGTCGGGAAGTGGGTCCGGAGGGTCACGACGTAGCACAGCTACGAGCCGTTTAGATGCAACTGCTATGTATGCCGAAGCAATGGGAGAGGCAGTTTACATAGGAGGAGAGGTGGTTGGGGTGCAAGGGGAGCCATCTGTGATCCAACCGAGGAGGTCCACTACTAGATGCACAGCAAGGGCATCTACAAGCCAAGCAGGGCCATCTACAAGCCAAGCAGCGCCATCTGGAACCCAAGCCGGGCCATCTACTGAGCAACAAGAGCCACCTGCTAGACCATCTCGTAGGTCATCTTTCGCAAGTGGTTTACTTCGGAGATTAAATTTTAGACGTAGCAATAATAGGTGATTTGTATGCATGTTGTAAAAAGTGTGTGGACTCTATTTGCAATTTGTGTGTACTTTATTATTTTGTACGGAACTACAAGAAGTAATGAAATTAATTAATACTCAAATAAATTACAACCTACTTCATCTAACTACAATAAAATAGTAAGTTGAATAATGCGGGTTAAAAAAAAAAAAGTAAACCGGCCATTTTCTGGCCAGTTTAGGGGGGGAGTAAACCGACCAGAAAATGGCCGGTTTGGATATTTTTAGCGAAAGTTTGAAAGTCTGAGCATAATTAATAATTTATATTAAACTTTGGATATTAATAAAAACTAGGCAAAGGCCTCGCGTTGCTTCGGCAAATTTTTTCGACACATGAAGAAGTGTTTGAAGAAAGTTTTTATATACACACAGACACACACACACACATACACAGACACATACACGTAAAAGATAAGTACAATCCATATTCCAAAGTTTGATAGATATATTACAAACTTTGTGCCAGTCATAATCATGTCTTTGATCTTGTTGCAACAAAAACTTCACAATAGGTTATAGTTAAGATTAGTTTATGAGATATGTTTGGAAGAGGGATAACTACTTTATGCAAGTGTGCCATCCCTTTGATACAAATCTTCCAAACATAGTGATAACTAATTTGTTGAGGGGTTTATCTACACAAAATGTTATTCACAGTTAACAAAATATGTCAAAGGTTTCATATGACGACTGGTATGATTATTCTTCTTTCTCCTTTGCTTTGCTGCTTTCACAACTGTTCAAAATGAAAATATGAGTTAATTGGTTTTGCAATGTCAAACTGATATGTTTATTCAAATATGATTTACAATGTTTGATGCAGTGTTGAGGTCGCTATTGGGAAGGAAATGAATCAGTTTTTGCCAAGAGTTGTGAAACCTTGATTTTATTTTTTGATTTGTGTCTTCCTAACATGCTTTAGCCTGATTCTATTTTTGAGAGGCATGTCAGATTAGAATAGACCTAAACTTGAATACTATTGAATGCAAATATTAGTTGGTATAAAACATTTGCTATGTTTATATTTTTTGCATATTGTGTTGGGAAGTATTAATGGTAGTAGAGTGGAGTTTACCTTTTAGGTTTTTTGGATTGATGCTCTGTGAATAGCTGCCTTCTTATGCCCTTAGTATTTGATGTTGCTGCAGTGTTTGATCCAGAGCTGTGAGAAGAAATTAGTAGATAGTGTTGAGAATTGTTTTCACAGGTAGAATAATAGGGTGATGTGTTTTTTGCCGAGGTATGGTTGTCATATTTATATATATATATATATATATATATATATATATACCTATTTATGTATGTTTGTATTTTGTGTGAAGCTGCATAATGATAGGTTTCTAATTTTTATCAAATAAAGGAAGGAAATAAAATGAAAGAAAAGGAAGAGAATGTTTTTGTATGTTTTTGTGTCAAAACTTATCAGTGAGTGAGGTGATGTACTGTTGTGCAATGTTGTGGAAGATGTAGATTTAGAGATGTGGGAGATCAGTCTTGCATTTTCATATTTTATTCTAATTTTGCAACTATTGTTAAAAATTGGTGTACAATAGAAAATATTTTGTCTAAATTTTGGTACCTGTTTTTTCCATAGCTTTCAGCTGGTGTTGCTGGTGGATGAGGTGATGTTGTTTTTGTTGAAGATGGTGGGATAGGATTTGCCTCTTTTACCTGATAGGTGATCATGTTTGACCGGAATTTGTTGTTTCCGGATTGCACAGTGAAGAGGAATTTTTTATGGATTAAGTCATTAAATTTTGTTGGCAAATATTCATCTTCGTTTGTTTTGGGTTGGGCTAAAAGATCCTGTGCAGTGCAGCCAAGCAAGCGTTCTGGTAATTTTCCTATAAAAACAAAGTCAGCTTGTTCTATACCATCTGTGACTTTTGAGCAGAAGCTGTACCTGAAATTGGAATAGCTTAGTTAATACAGTACCGTACATTGTAAGAAAGATGTTGAAAAGAATTGAAATATTTTTCTTTTTTATTTGAAAATGGAATGAATTTACCATGGTATAGTCTTTCTCACAGGTGCTCTGCATATATGGCATGTGTATGCTTCTGCATTTCTTATGCGTGTTTTGTGTATTGGACACGCATCATAATACCATCCAAGCTCGTCAAGTATTTCGATGATCTCAGCAACAACATTGAATACCTTGTTCTGCATTGGTTTTGTTTTGTTTAGCATTGCTGCACATAATTAGTATTGCTGCGAGGTGTTTATTGAGATAGTTGTTCTATAAAATATTTTGTTTGCCATGGTTGGACAATTTATTATTTTAAATTTAAGTATTTTACCTCAAATTGTGGTGAGCGCATGTTGTGAAGTTCTCTGATAGAAATTGGAGCAGAAACCAATTGAGATCCTTCTAGACCTGTGTCTTCTTGTAGTATGAACTGTAACTTTTTTTGTGATATTCTGGATATGAATGGTGTGATGATTTTGTTAGATTCAATTATTCTTTTGTTCAGAAGATGATTTTTTTGTTTTTAATATTGTCTACAGGAAGTACCTGTTTTGAAATTCTGCTATTTGTGGAAGCGATCTGTCTTGATATATTCGCGTGCCTGAATAAGTTCTTAAGCTATATTTTCCTGTAAATGGATAGATGAGTTGTTATACATATAAAATTTGTTGGTACAAAGCTTTCTTTGTAAGAGATAAGTAATATGTATTAACTTGTAAAAGGTGCACAAATTATTACCTGAGAAGAATGCCAACAGTAGAGAACTAAATGCAAGAATGATGTGTTGCGTCTTTGATTCTTCTTGCATTTTCTGAATGTTGATTTGATGTAGATAATCTTCCCATATGGTGACCAACACCTTGTCATTCCTGTTGAATAGCAAGTGCAAGGTGGCATTTATTTAGCTGATTTTTTTTTTCTAGAACAAATTGCTGTGCAAATTGGTTCTACTTAGTATACATATGACAAATATTGATAACCATTGTTAAAGAAGAAGTACAGAGTTGACGAGAAACAGATCTTTGTGTGTTGCGAAATAACTCTGAGGAAAGTAGATACTTACCTTTCATCTTCTATTTCCATATCTCTGATGCTCACAGATCGATTGCTTTGTAGAATTTTTTTCAATGGTCCAATCGAGACAACTTGTCCTACGATATCTGTTAAATTAAATTTAATGACGATAGTATTATGAGTGCGAAATGTTTGTGAAGTATTTTTGAAAAAAATGTGTATTCAATGGTTTATTGTAAGTGTTATTACCTACGACTGATTTTTCTTGTACAATTGTATCGCCTATGCTTTTTAGTGGTTTGAAGTCGAAGTAGTAATGCGGGAATGCTGTGTCATCATTTTCTATTTTCGTGATTTTTGTCGCTCCTGTGAGCTGGATTCGCACCTTGTGATCGACAGTTGCGAATGTTTTTCTTTTGCTATCTGTTCTGAACTTGAAAATTTTGTAGATTGATCCTTCTTGCAATTTTTGAAGTATTTTTTCGGCATATGGATCATCAACGCTGATAAATCCTTCTATTGCTTCTTTCTAAACAAAAAGAAAATTGTTGCTTACAACAATGTAAGAAATTGACAAATGTATGTAGCCAATGTTGTAAAAGGTTTAGAATATTATTGACATACCTCATTATCAACCATCACGAAATCATATGAATATGTTTTTTTAGTTTCTGGATTGTATGCTGTCCATATCTTGGTTATTCTACCTATTATTGTTGGGCGGCACATGTTGTCAGTCATGTCGTCAGTCAGCTGAGCAAGAGGGGTGATTGTGCTTTGTCCAGCCATCTAAAATTTTGGAAAAAATGTGGTAAATGTTAGCAAAAAAAACAGAAAGCAGTGCTGTCTGTGTTTTTTATTTATTTATTAATTATTTAAGAGAAATGCAAGTTAACATGAAAGGTACTGAAAGATGCAGAAGGCCAATTAAGAAAGAAATATAATATAACTGCGCAAAGAATTAAATTAGAAAGTAAAGATGCATAAGAGAGAAATACTAACAAATATAAGTACCTTAGCTGAGAGAGAGATCGGCAGTTGAAGTGGAGTTGCACCTACAGGTATATTTGCAAGACAGTTCAAGTATTGTACAGTGTATGCTCGTGGTGTGGTACGGTGTAGGGGAGAAAAGAAAACAGCGATATTTGTGGTGGTTGTGAAGAGGGGAGAGTGTTGGCAAGAGAAGTATCCAAAAAGTGATATTTGTAATGGTCAAGAAGTTTGTAGTGAGGAATGTTAAAAAACTATAAATTGTTGGGAAGTTTCTAGAGAGGAAAGGGGAAAAGGGAGAGCAGGTTGAAAAAAAAAACAAAGAAATAGTGCATCAGTGAGAAAACATGCAGAATTCTTTTGAAAAAAAAATTAGTAGACCTGGGCCTTCATTTAATATTGGGCCTTCTATTTATTTTTTTGAAAAAGAAGATTATATTATCCTCTTTTGACATTGGGCTTTTTGGCTGATATTTGATGTAGAGCTGGGCTTTCTATTTTTTAAAGATTTACTTTTATCAAAAGAAATCTCAAGTTTAATTCATTCTCCCTATTTGGTCAGTGGCAGTGGGATCACATAATCTTCTTTCAATTATTACCCATTATCTTAAATAGATGGTAGGTAAATACATTAACACTGATTTAAAATTACAAAATTATATTCGAAAGCCCTTAGGAAATTTTTGCAAGGAAATACAGTCTTTAAACAAACCTTTGCAATTCTCACTTCTTCATATGTTACATGTGTTTTCTCCATTGTGGATGGATCATAAAACTATTCCAATTCGTGAAGCATGTCATTGATTCCAGAAACAGTACTGAACATTTTGTCCTGCAATTTTTTTTTTTTAGTGTTATTGTGTACATTTAGCATTTGGTGTTGTAAGTCTTTTTTTTTTTTGGGCAACTTGATTTTTCACTTATTTTTTTCTGGTTTGGACAGTTTGTGAAGTTCTTTGACAGAAATTGTAGGATGAAGTAACTCTAATCCCTCTGGAGTAGTGTATTCATGTATTAATTGTAGTCTTCTTTATGTTGTTTTGGATATGATTGCTGTCACAGTTTTGTTAGATTCACTATTTATTTGTCTGAGAAAGGTGGAAATATATATATTTTTTTTTTATTATTGCTGATGAGTAGCTGTTTTGAAAGTTCAATTATCTGTGGAAGTGTTTTGTTGGTATATTAGTGTGCCTAGATAAGTTGTGGGGATAAATTATTATGTAATTGTATGGAGCAGTTATTATACATATGGAATTTTTTAGTATGAGGATTTTTAATAAGAGAGCAAGTAATGTGTATTAATTTGCCAAAAATGCAAAAACATTTACCTGAGAAGTGAGAACTTTGCCAATATAAGAGAAGCAAATGCAAGGATGATGTGATGTATGTGAGTCTTCTTGCAAGTTTTGAGTCTTTACTTCAGACCGATAATTTTTCGATATGGAAACCAACAGTTGTGTCATCTCTTTCTATATCAGGGAGCAAGATCAATAAAAAGCAAATAGAAATATTTTTGTGAATGTTATTGTGCACAATGCTGTTTATATATGAAATGCATTTTATCTGTAGATACATTGTGCTTCCTTATGTGTTTATTTACACCAAAGAATATTTTTGCTCAAATTTGATTGACACTGAGATTTTTGTATCAAAATTTTCATTGTGTTGTGTTGAAACCAGATATTGCTGTTTTCTAAACAAATAAAAATTATCGTTTATAATTAGAAGTGGAATTGATGAATGTATGTGAGCATTATTGTAAAAGGCTAAGCAAATTATTATTGGCATACCTGAATATTTTTTTTTGACTGCCGGATTGGCTGTTGTTCATGGCTTAATTGTTTTTTTCGTTATCCTAGGCGGCACATGTTACCATTGATCTTAGTAAGTGGGGTCATCATATTTTGTGGAGTCATCTGCAAATTTAGGAAAAAGGTGTGGCAAATGTTAGCAAAAATATAAGTAATATATTGTTTACATATTTGTGTAATTATTTTGGTAATAGTAGAAATGTTATTTCGAAATTGTTACTATTTTTTTTAATGTTAATTACATACAATGTGTGTATGGAATTTTACCTAAATCTTGGAAGACCTCTGTATAAACTATATTTGGAGTATAGTTTGAATGTTCTTCATTTGGATTCTCAATGAGGATTCTAACACCTGATCTAGAGGTTGCTCGAGATAAAGCGACATATAGTTGTCCATGAGTAAAAACTGGTCGTGGAAGATAAATTCCTATTTTGTTTAGGGTTTGTCCTTGACTTTTATTGATTGTCATTGCATAAGAAAGTCTTACTGGGAATTGTTTACGTTTTAATGTAAATGGCCATTTTGGATCTTTTATATTGAAGACTATTCTCGGTATATAAACTGTTGTTCCTGTATTAGAACCTGTTATTATCACTGCTTCTATTATTTTTTGCGCTAATTGTGTCACTATTAATCGTGTTCCATTGCACATGCCATTTTCCTGATCTATATTGCGCATTAACATAATTGGACAACCTATCTTAAGTGTTAATTGATGGTTTGGGACACCATTTTGTTTGATAGAGTTGAGACATTCTAGAGGGTACATTGTTTGAAGTTCTTCCAAAGGAATTGTTGAGTTAGTCATTGTATCTGAGCTCAAATATGTTGTACAATCTGTTGGTATCATTTGTAGTATCATATCATTAATGATATCAACATCATCATTTGTTGGAGTAACTATTGCTCTTTCTTTCAAGTACTGAGGATCTTTGTAGAACATTTGAAAATCGTGGTAAATAGTTTCTATAATGGCATTTTTCTTGTCTTTATCTGCATGTATTAGCAAGTCATTTGGTATTTCAATCCAATCTGTTTCAAGGTCGTTGAACAATTTCTTTGTTGGAATAGTTCCACTTCCTATGGCCAATAGCCAATTATTAAATGTAGTTGCATCTTCTTTGTCTTGTAGAGACATTTGAGGATGTTGTAGGCGCATATTCGTATTAAGTTTATAAACTTGACAATAAGACCACAGTTTTGATTTTGTGATTGATGCATTTAGTGTTTCATGTTTGTTTATGCACTTTGTCACTGGCAATGTTTGTCTAAAGTCTCCGCCAAGCAATATTGTTTTGCCTCCGAAAGGTTTTTCTTTACAGCATTCATTATGTGTGCCTAAGATATCTCTCAATGTTCTATCTAGGGCTTCGAAACAGTAGCGATGATTCATTGGAGCTTCGTCCCAAATTATTAGCGATGTCCTATAAATAAGCTCCTCTAGATTTGTTCCCTTCTTTATATCACATGTAGAATTTTCATATATATCTATTGGAATTTTAAATCTAGAATGAGCTGTTCTTCCTCGTGGAAGTAATAAAGCTGCTAAAGCTGACGATGCAACTGGTAAAACAATTCTTCCTTGCGATCGTAACATTGAAATTATTGTTTTGTATAAGTATGTTTTTCCTGTGCCACCATGACCGTATACAAAGAATAGCAAACCTTTATCTAGTTCTACTGATTCGACAACTGCTTGGTAAATTATTTTTTGTTCTTCATTTAATCCATTGTACAAAGATGTAGCTTCACTTAACAAATCAGATGCATTATAAGACATTTCTTCTCTTATTAATATGTTGTCAAGCTGTTGTATATAATTTTTTGTAGGTTTTGGAAGTCCGTACATTGATAAATTTGAATTATTGTCTAACAATAAATTTTCAATATCATATAGCACAGTCTTTTAAATCAAAATTTGAGAGTTCTATGTTCTGCAGATGATATGTGTTTCTAATTTTGTATACTATGTCATCTGTCATTTTTTCCCAACAATGTTCAAATAGATTCAGTGGGTTTGCTATTTCACAGAAAAGCAACATACTGACAAATAATTTACGTAACTGTGCTGCACTTGCCCAATTAGATGCTTCATTTATTGCTGATAACCATTCGTTGTCATCATTTAATAAACCTAGTGCGTTACATGCTTCTCTAAATGTATTGTATACAATATTATTTACTGTACGAATATTTTCAAATGTTGTCGCTCCTCGACTGATATTGAGAAGCATTCTTAAGTAATACATTTCTCCTTGATTTGGATTTACATAATATATTCGTCCTATGCGATTTCCTTTCTTTCTAGGATTCCAACATTTTTCTTTTGTTTGCCATGTGTATTTGCGAGGTATTTCTATAAATGTTAATTTCTTTGCTTCAGGATCTCTTTTGTTTAGTTCCATCCACTCAGTCAACATTGTTCTATCGAATTTACCAGAATCGATTATATGCCGCATGTCTTGATCATCAGTAAATATCACATTATTCATATTAGGTAGGTGGATAGGTAATCTTTCGATACTTGGAATATTGCAATGAATGTCATATTGAAACAGTCTCCATGCAGCTTCATGTGGTGTTATGTATCTACAATCTAAATATATTTTTATTTCATTTATTTCATCAGATTCGTTTTGTTCATTTCTCTTTGATTTTAATTGGGTACTCAATTCTGCAATTGATCTATCATTTCCTTTGCATATATATTTAAACAAATATTTGATAAGTCTTGATGTGTGGCATTTCTCAACATTTATATGAGCCTGGTATCTGACTATTAAGTCAAGGTTATGAGGAACAACAAAACGATTATCCAATTTCAATCCCTTTTTTTCAACATAATGTTCTGTTTTACGTCTTTTATAAGTAACTATTCCATCTTCATTTATAGTTGTTCTTTCATTGTATTTTTTAGGAAAATTTTTTGAACATGACCCATTTTTTATGCATCCAGTTTCCGATATGCCGCCACTGCATGGTCCATGCATCATGAACTTGGTGACTGCGTCATATCCACTTGGGTCTGTTATTGGATTAGGTAATTCTGCCGATATGCATCGGTCAATATCTTGTGGTGATTTTAGTTTGTTCTGCTCTGCCAGCCACAAAATCGTGTGAACATGTGGAAGACCTCTTTTTTGAAATTCAATTGTATATACATCTGTTAATTTGTTAATGCTTGTTAGAAGAAATAAATTGAATTAAGTTGATGTAATTATAATGAATAGGAAAATATAGGGAGTGGATAAATTATACTTACATGCTATGGTTTCACCGAAGTGCTTATTGTCCTTGATGTCCTCTAATAATTTGTTTAATTTTATTTTGAAAACTCGTGCAACAACGTCTGGTCTATCTTCAGGTTTTTGTTCTGGAAGTAGCATTTTATATATTTCTGGCCATTGGGGATTGCATGTAAATGTAATAAAAAGATCTGGCATTCCTAATTGTCGACATATTGCCATTGCATCATGATAATTTTGAAGCATATATCGAGGACTTCCAACATGAGATGGTGGTAATATTATTCTTTTGCCCACACTTTTACCAATTGTCTGACCTTGTCTAATTGCATTTTTTATGTTATTGTAATTTTCTGATCTAAGAGATTCTTGATTTTTATGTATGAATGAAAGTCTTTCTAATTCAACAGATAAATATGCATCGACAAGAATTTGTTGAAATAGTCGACCTGATTTGAAAATTGTGAGGGCATCACCATCACGCGAATGGAATCGATATGCATAAAATTCAGCCATTGTAACATACTTGCGATTTATTGTTGGTTGTCTAGTATTTGTTTCGAGATATTTTATTCCTGGGTGGTAACCATCTTCACCATATGGGAAAAGAAGCGGATACTGTAATGCCATATAGCTTGGATGATTAGGATGAATACGTTGCAATCCATTTGTCCGATGTTGAACAATGACATCACAATAATTTTCTTTTTCATTAATGTCCCCTACTACTAAACCAACAACTTCGCTTGCATTTGGCATACAATATTGTGAAAATTTACTTGATCGAGTGCTTGTTAATTTGAGGCTGAATTTTTGCATATCGGATTCGAGAAAGCGTTCTTTGAACATTCTAAAACGCTGGACTATAACATTGTTTTGATTTAACATTTGCATCAAGTCTGAGATAATATCTGGACGTAATTCATGCGATTTGTGCTGAGTTTGAAAATTGTTTAATCTATTTGTTACCTCATTTGCTGTGTCATATATATATAGTTGTGCATATGTTGGTTTACACCCTTCGGATGGTATAAGAGATCCCATTCGATGATAGTTTTGACCCGAAACTCTAAAAACATATGGTCCATGTCCGTCATTTATCTTGTTATCTATGTTGACTCCCATTGATGTAAAAGAAAAAACTGAGTTATATGTTCTAATATTCTCTCTAAAATGACCTGATCTAGGATCTTTTGAAGGATCTAATAATTTGTCTAATAATTCTGGAGGTCTTTTCAAAAATGGTATTGAAACTCTTCCTTCTCTGCAACAAAGGTTGTATTGTCCTCTGCTATTTTTTTCAGCAGGCCAATAGTATGCTCTACAATACTTACATACACAATTTGGAGCTCCTAAGTCAAGTGGGCACGTATATTTTCCTGGTCAATAAGTTGGAATTGATGTTTGTAACATGAGTACAATGACAATTATTACCAAATAAGTATAAGTTTCTTATAGATATGTGATTTAACTCTATAGTAATTTATTAGATATCTAATTTTAAATAAATGACAGAAAATTATATATAGGTATGTGCTATGAAATGTACTTACTTTTTTGTATTTGATTGTCAAGATCATTTGGAATGTTTTGCAGAAATATTTGCTCTTCTTGTGGCAGGGCAGCAAGATTCCTTGCTGTGTCTATGTTAGGAAGTCCAGATTCTGTTTCAGACATTGCTGAACTGGATGGCAATGGCTGTTGGTCTGTTTTGAAAGATAATCTCCCTTAGTGATTTTTATGCATTAAAAACTTGTACTTCGCTAAATTAGAATATGTAAATTACTGTGACTGTATAATGTTAATAAACAGTATATTTTAAGATTACCTATTCGACGTCCTGTAGAATACATCTTCCGCCGTGACGTTTCTACCTCATTTGATAAACTTACTTCGCTAACGGAGTTATAGGGATCCACTACACGCGTTTGAACACATCTTTCCCACAAAACTGGAGACCTATGCCGCGTTCTCTTTTTGCTTCTGTTATCTAGTGATTTATTTGTTGCCTCGTTACTCATGACCTAAGTTAGTGTGGTATAAAATTCATGAAAAAGGTTGGAAGCGATGACGCCTAAGCCCAAAAATATATTGTTGTCTACTATGAGAAAAGTTTTTAATGTTCTTGAACCAAGTTAAGAAAATAAAAATAATAAAAAATAAAAAAGGATGAAAGGAATACCTCAAGAGCTGTAGTAACAGGAGTTTGCAGAGTTCAAATAGAGGTATCCAAGGAATACAGACTCTATTACAGATAGCTGTTGTTGACAATAGTTGAATTAGTATCAATGAATAAGGTAAACAATGTGATGAGTCAATTATTTAAAAAGTGATTTTGAGTTAATCAAGGTGTTGGCAATTTTGTTCCATATTGGTAAAATATTTAATGAAAATTGATTTAGGTGAGTTCTAAACATGTGCAAATATCTTTTTAACATATTAGAGGAGAAGGTATAAAAAAGTACAGGATTTATATATAAAAAGAAGAGATAGCAATATATGTTAAAATTCTCACCAGGATAGTGAAGAGAGGCGGTACACGGCAGTTATGAAGGAATCAGTTCTACTTATCACCTAAATACACATCAGAAGTAGTTAGTGTCACCATCAATCAAGTAAGAGATTTTTTTATTCTAATCAAACTCTACTAAAAGGTCCATTTTATCTCAAGCATCACATTTGTTAATTTGCACAACGACAAATCAAGCATTGGTTTATCAGTATATTACGAATCGTACCAAGATTGCAAAGAAATACTGGTAATAGCCGGGTCAGTATCAAGAAGTGCATACATACAAATCATTTCCAATTTGTTGGACACGTTTAGCAATTTGAACACCAAAATTTCATGAAGGTGAAGCTATTAATTGTGTTCAGCAAGAGATTTTCTAAGTTCACTTGGCTGCCGTAATAAGCAAAGATTGAAAATAATGAACAAATATTAAAACTAAGTAAAGATTGCCAGAAAAAAGGATAAAAAAATAACACATGACGAAAAAGAGCTAAAAAGAAAATATAAAGTATGAAAAACTCATGGTACTTAATTTGCTTCAATCATTGACCAAATGATGAACATCATACTCTCTCTTTTATATGTGAAAGAAGATAATCATGATATACACATAAATGTCACAGAGTTTGTATTTTCAAAAGTAGAAACTGGAAATGTTAATAGATTGAAACGCATTATAGCACTTCTAAACTATAATCACAGTTTGATTGAATTTCTATTGCAACTTTTTGTTTAGCCTGGCACTGGTTTGAAACAGAATATAACAGACCAAAAGTAATTCATATGAACTATGCACAATAATTGCTCCAATTACACAAATAGATAAAGTAACCAATCTCATGACAACCCAAACCCAATAGAAGTTTAACAAAAGTAATTATATGAAATATGTACGAATTTGCCAATTTTCATATATTTTTTTTTTTGGTACCTGTTTTTTCTTAAGTTCTTCAAGTCTTCTGAATCATAATCTTCTCTCTCGACTTCTGTAGGCAACCCGAACCTAATAAAAGGTTATGAAAAAATAATTATAAGAAATATGTACCAATTGATCAATTTGCATTTTTTTTTTCAAGCAGAAAACCTTCACTGGATAAGAAGAAACGGGTCAGTAGCCGTATGAGAAAGAAGAAAGGGGAAAAACGCAAGATCGTTTTTCCTTATCGTAGAAGCAGAAGAAGCTCAGGGGCGCGGAGCGGTGGGGCTCGGGGCTTAGTGAGGCAAGAGAGGGGGATCGTCTCAGATAAAAGAGAGAGGGGCTAGGGTTCGGGAAAGAAGGGATCGCTGGAAGGAGGGGTTCAGTGGTGCGGAGCGGCAGCGCTCGGGGCTCAGCGAGAGAAGAGATTAGTGGGATCTTCGGGAGCAGGGGATCGCTGGAAGGAGAGACGGCTGGAAGAATTTTCTGGAAGTAGGCGGGCCCAAATGAAGGGAGTAAGAAAGAAAAAAAACAAAAATACTGTGTCGCTGATTGGTGGGACTCACTTGTCAGTGACACTGTAGAGTATACTGTAGGTGAATAGTGCAATCCTCATCAAGGATTAGATACTAAGATAGATGTCGGTAAAAGAAGCCTTGTGAACACTGTTTGTAATGTTTAATGAGGACCGCTTGTAATGTTTAATGAGATAAACGGAGAGCTCTCCTCATTTATCCAAAACACTGTTTTCCCTTTTTTTCTTTTTCTCCATTACTAAAGACCCCGGAATAATCGGATTGTCAGATTAAAGGAGTCATATGCGCTCCTCAGACCAAATTAGTTTGGATTTGAATCAGACGGTCCAGATCTAAACTCAAAAATTGAATTACTTTAGAGGATCCGGACCTAATTCGCCTCCTCTGAGATATCTCATATTTTGCTCGACTTTTTGAAAAATTTCAACCGTTAAAGTATGTTCTGCATGAATCTCAAAGCTCAGACAATATTAGCCCTGAACTATCCCAAATAGGCCTCAAACAAGCCGGTTATGCAAAATATGAGATATCTCATAGGATACGCACTCAGGCATGTTGCAGCCTTGTGGACCAGCCTGCCGGAGTAATAAGCTCACGCTTAGCAAGCCCTGGAAATGGAGGTGTCCGTTTCGCAGGGCACCACGTCTCGTGACATGTCAGATTTCAATCCAACGATGTGCAAGTGTGCAACATTTATCCTTTACAAAAAGTTTTTTCCACTTGCAGATTTTAAACAATCATGTGATTAGGACATTAAGGAATGAATTCAATTTATACATTTTATTTTGTATCGTTTTCAAATTTGTACAATTAGAAGCGTACTATCAATTAAATGTAGAAAGTGTTGCCGCATTTCTTGCACTAGTAGTATTCCACCAATTATAGCATAGAAAATAATAATATTTCTTACATACTTAAAACTAAGGAAAAGTGTGCTGTTTGCTTCTTAATTAATATCGAACATTCGTCAAATAAATATGTCTGTAGTTAATTTTGGTACCTTCGATAAATCTAATTGTTTCGTACGTTATTTTTTATGCTTGCAGCGACTAAAACAACCAATAAAAAAAAGTTTACTCATTGAAAGGTACTAATGACGAAATACTAAAATAAAAAATTTCCATGAACCTTTTAGATTTTTTATGCTAGTGTATTTCTAAAAGTAGAACGACGTTATATTCGCCATCTAAAAATGATTGAAAGAAATGATAATTTGATATTACTAGTAACTAAATATATATCTATAAATCCGTATTATTAAATTACAATGTTCGATTGCTAATAATTCTGCTTCTAGTGGTAAAGCATAAACCATGATCTTGTAAAAAATAACGAACCATAAGTTCCAACTCTAATTTAAAATAAAATATTAGATAAGAATCGGTCTTTAATCTAGTGACTAAAATAATGTTCTCTGTGTAAGAAGTTGTAAGTTTGAAATTCAAATAGATTTTTCTTATAAATAGTTAAATACAAGAAGTTCGCTTTTTATCTTTATCTTCAAAATTAGTTGGCTGACAATGTACGATTCTCTATTTCAAAGATGAAGATTATTCGATCTCCAATTTCCTTAAAAAAAAATGAACTATATGATTAAAAAAGATTAATAGTTAAATTATAGTGTAAAAATTCTCTCTGATGGCACGACTATCTTTCATGTGGAGATCGCTATTTTGTCGAAGGATAAATTTGAGATGGACGTTAACAGTGATCGTGGTTCTTAAACAATAAACAGTCTATTACTGCAACCGTTATATATTTTTTTTTCAAAAACTAAACGCTATGCAATTGAAGAAGACTGAATACATATAGCGATAACCGAAATTTTTATTAATATTCAAAATTAATAAATAATTTACAAATCTACACCTTGGTGGTGCGCTAGATTTTGAAATTTGTTCAAACCGGAGATTAAATTTCCTGTTTCATACAAACTTTTCGTAAAAAAAAATTCCCAGTTCTAGACAGTCCGAAACCGGAGATTAAGTTCCCAATTCTAAGAACCGGAAATTAAATCTCCGGTTCTAAGTTTTTTTTTTTAATTAAATAGAATAGCATTTGAACCAAATAGAAGATCAATCCAAATAGAAGAGTTCAAACATAGAAGAATCCAAATAACTCAAAATTGGGAAACAGGTGTTTAATTTTGTTTAATTAAAAGAAAAAACTTAGAACCGGGGATCAATTTTTCAGTTCTTAGAAACGGGAATTTAATTTCCGGTTTCGGACTATCTAGAATTGGAAATTCTTTTTGCGGAAAGTTTGTATGAAACCGGAAATTTATTCTCCGGTTTGGACAGATTTCGAAATTCCTCTGCATGGGCGTAGATTTTGAAATTTAATATTTTTTTTGGATATTAATAAAAATTTCGGTAGCGATAATTGCTAAACAGATCTCTAGCGTCACTATGTGCTAAAGTTGTTTATTATGCTGCGCAGATCACTTACTTATTCACTTTGCCATATTTTTGCAAAAAAATTAAATAAATAGAAAAATGGTCTTTAGACTTGAGTCCCTTAGATATTTAATATTCAATATGTTATGTTTTTACTTAATTAAATTTTGCTCAACGCACGAGGCACGACAGATATTAAAGTTTATCAATTTCCAAACCCTATTTCAATTTTTTTTTGTAGTCGTACGACTATTTTCTATTTCTCTTGCACCTTGCACGACGCGTCTTCATAATTGTCACATTTTTACTCTAGAACCATGCTTCCTCGCTGTTACCTTGACTTCTTCATATATGCGTAAAGTCAAGTTTATAGGAGAAACTTTTAGATCATTCTTTATTTATTATGCTCGACATGGTCAATTTGTATTAAAACATCTTGTAAATTACATAGGTGGTTCCCACTTGTTTATCATTTTATTCCTTAAAATTTGAAAGATATCATTCTGTATCTTAAATTTTTATATCTACCAAATTGATTCTACCATTAACACTGACAAAAAAAATTAGTTGAAGATTCACATCTGCGTATACGTCATAATCTACGATGACACGAGTTAATGTTAGTATCAATTTAATAGACATTCGATGTCATGAATAATTACATTATTTTTCAGATTATTCGTATTCGTATTGTTTGGCAAGACCAATTTGAAAGACATTCGATGTCAAGAATAATTACATTTTTCAATGGTTTTTAAACGCAAGACCAATTTGATAAAAAATCAAAATTGAAGACAAAATGATAAATGAGTGATATTTTATGGATCATTTGTGTAATTTTCTCTAAAACATTTAATAACGAGCTAGAGATCACCTTTATGCATGATAATTCAAGATATACCAATTAACGCAATCGCTTCATCATGGTAAACACAATCAGCTAAAGTTAGGAAGTTACCTCGAATCAATTGCATCCTTCTCATTATCTTTTACTCGTGATTTCTCTCTTTAGGTAGCAGCACAGCGACGACGACGAGTCCTATAGTTACAAACTGGCATAAAAAATAGTTAGTAAAAATTTTCAATATAATTTTTATATTCTAAAAAATAAATAAATTTGATAATTAATACAACTTATACCTATGCTAAATTCAGATTGTGTTGTATATTTTTATCATTTTGTACATTAAGTCATTAACAGTTACAATTGGTACGAATTATAATATATATATATATATATATATATATATATATATATATATCTTGCTTTCTCATAGTTTTTCAATACAAGCTTTATATCATGTACCGCTTGAGAATTGTTACTTTGTTAGTACTCATAATATAATTATAATTTTTATTTCATGCGAGTGAGGCTACGGTACTATGCATAGCGCATATTGATTCGTACTATGAATCATATCTCTATTTTTAAAGTTCAACCAATCAATCTGAATCATTCAATGTGGCCTCTATATGAAAATGCACTTGTAGATCAAATTTTATATTTTTTTACTATTTTTCAGATAGGTAGAACGTTACTTTTTTAAAATTCTAGATCATTCAAAAATAATAATTTTCTATCTATCTAAAAATAATAGAAAATTTAGTTTGCAAGTACATTTTTATACGAAAAATATGTTGAACTTTTCAAACCGACTATTTAGACTTTAAAAATAAAAATATTAATCCGTAGTACAGACATTGTACATTAGATCTCACTCATTTAATTTTATATTAAAAAATGAATCACTAATTTAATATGTATGATTGCTTCTAGGAGGAAATAAATCTGTTGTATTCTTTGATATTTATGCATAGAAAATAACTGTTTTCAAAATTTGTGTATTTCAAAAAATAAAGAAATAGATTTGAATTATAACAGAATTCTGAAACAATCACAGCAGATTTATTTCCCTTATAGGATGATTACTGCACTATAGTTTCCGTTATTACGTTCCGTTGACCGTTGACCACTATTTTCCTCGGGCCGTATCGTATTAATAGTGGATAACAATAGGAAAGGATTAGCAGAGAGAATCGTTGGAATCTGAAAACGAACTTAAAGCGTATTCTTGATTTTTGCGTTCCCATTTGGTGTTGTCATCTACGTGCCAAATAATAAACGGACCAAAAGAAGAAATGGACAGGCGAATTCCTAATATATTTAGGGTACGTTTGGATCTTGCAAGGATTAGTATAAGAATAGTGATTTTTGGGTTAGTAGTTGAAAATAGTGCTAATCCGAGTGGTTTGAGAATAGCGCTAATATTGGACTATTCAGATGTTTAGATTGTATAATTGAAATAGTGAGAGAAGGAATTAATAAAATAATAATTAAACTAATCTAATATTTAAACTAATATTATATTACATTTAATATTTAAACTAATATTATATTACATTTAATATTTAAACTAATATTATATTACATTTAATATTTAAACTAATATTATATTACATTTAAACTAATATTTTTCAATACTAATACAATATTTTATTTAATATTATTATAATATAATATAATATTATATTTATTTAATACTAATCTAATATTTAAACTAATATTATATTACATTTAACATTTAACCTAATATTATATTATATTTAATCTAATATTTTATTTAATACTAATCTAATATTTAAAATAATATTATATTACATTTAATATTTAAATTAATATTATTTTATATTTAATATTTAAACTAATATTATATTATAATCAATCTAATATTTTATTTAATACTAATCTAATTTTTAAAGTAATATTATATTACATTTAATATTTAAACTAATATTATATTACATTCAACACTTAACATTTACACTAATATTATATTACATTCAATTTTTAAATTAATATTATATTATCTTTAACCTCATCCACCTGCATGTCATCGTGTACGGCCTCGCGCGCCCATGAGTCCTCCCCCAGTTGTAATGGATGCTCCACATGGATCCCCGCCTGTGTACGCAACACCCACGGATCGGCCTCCCAAGTAGGAGGATACGTGGCTGGAGGCGGTGTGCCAAATATAGCAGAGGCAAAGCCATCTGCAGTCTGTGCCCCACTCCCACTGGCCTCGCCGTCGTGCTGTTTGGGCTCCATATACTGCGGTATGTGGGAGCTAGCTGGCTCCCATCCGCCCTCATCTCCAGTGAGGTCATCCAATGAGAAAGCGGCAACTTCATCCTGTATGTAAACAATGTTAAATTAGAGACATAGAAGTAACGAGTAAATTAATTAAATAATGAACTTTTGCTACCTCGGTCTGATGCACTGGAACTCCATGCTCGTTGTAGTACGCGTTCCACGCGTTGTTGTTCAACACCCATTGGTGGATCGCCCACCCCGAGTCATCATCTGCAGAAATGAAGATAAATTAATAAGAATGATCTTTTAAAGAGACGCTTAATAATGATCATTTGTATGACATATTATTACCTGTAGGAGGTGGCGGCATCTCCTCAGCGTAGATAGGAGCTCTAGGCTGCTCCGGATCTGGTGGTGGGGCCTTTATCTCGCACCAATTGATGTCATCCCCAGCATTGTGCAACATACCAACCAGGCACCCGTCCCACCCAGAGTCCTCCACGATCGGTGCACTGTGTTGGAGCATTTGACATCCTATCGCTCTCCAACTTTTTCTCGCCATGCACACCAAGTTGTGTGCCACTCCTCTAATAGCGGTCAAAATATGCACACCGCACGAGCACGAGCATGTCAGTTTCATTTATTATTATTAGAAGATGAATAAATAACGTCAATTTTTTAAGCATGTCAGTTTCATTTAAACATACCGCACGAGCATGGATCGGGCCGAAAGGCAAGTAAGTCCTAGATCCGTCACCCGTGAGTCTCCGTTGAAGAGCATCACCATAGTCCCCCTGTAGATAAACCGTCGGCATGCCCCATCTCTGGTACCAGACTAAGTATCGCAATCTCCAAGGCCCGACCGGCATAGGGGCATCTGGAGCTGGAGGCGGGGTCCATAAGTGAAACTGGGGTGATGCAGCACGCTGGTAATGCTCCCAGAAACGCGTGCTCCAGTCGACTTTGGGCTTGTTGTGTTTAGTGCTGCAATATAAATTAATTAGTAACGTGTATGGCTGAACAAGTAATAAAATAGACAAACAATAAGGCAGTGGGTAGTTACCTGTGCAGCTGGGTGGTCTGCTGCTCGCCCAACTCTGGAAAATCAGGGACATAGGCATCCAAGCCAAACTGACGGGACACTCGATGAGGATAGTGATACTCAACTATCCAGAAGCATACGCACGGCCCCCGATAAAACGAGAGATATCTCTGCTCTAATGTCAGCGGGCACAGAAGGCCCCGATCGTAGAACAGACGATAGGGGTACCAGGTGATGCTCGCCTCGTGAAGCATCTGGAGCTGACCCCGGACATACGAAATCCCCACGGTCCTCCCCCTGCCCGTGTCCTCGTATGTGTGGGGAGTACCTCATATGGCACCGTACCCCGGACGTCTCTCGGGGTCATCTCCCATCCATAACCCCGCCTGAGATGGAGGAACAGGCCGACACACCGGTATATGTGACCAGGACCACTGCTGGAGTAGAAGAAGCGGTCCGGCAATCTGCTTGTTCGTCGCCTAAATTTTGGACATGCGGTGCACTTATGGTAAATATGGAACCCTAATATTTGTAATAAAAAAATTAAAATATTTGTACAAACTTACCAGAAAAGCATGACACAAGCCCCGGTATAAGTGGGCGAGCACGGCTCCACCCCAATTCCACTTCGACAGCCGCTAAATGTCCCTCAGCAGAGAGAGGAACATAATCGGGACTGCGTCACCGCTGGAATCGACAAACATGACGCTGCCACATAAATTCATGACAAACGCCCTCACGTACCTGCAATATAAATTAGAGACATAAATAACTACATTTTTTGTTGAATCCATAACATATTTTAATTTGCAACTGTTTGTGATTATCTCAGAACGGCCCGCTCGTCACGTGTATCGAGGGTGATCCTACGCCGGTGGAAGTAACTGCGGAGCGCCGCAAGACTAATGCAGTATTTGGAATACCGGCACTCCTCCTCCTCCTCTCCTTCTTCTTCTTCTTCTTCTTCTTTTGCAAGTCCGTCGGAGCGGCCCCCAGCAGCTCTGGTATCATCCCCGTTAGGTCCGGATGGTCTGAGACACCACCGATGGGGTCGCCATCTATCCGTAAACCCCATAAGGCGCTGACGTCACCTAGTGTGACTGTCATCTCCCCAACCGGAAGGTGAAATGTATGCGTCTCCGGTCGCCATCTCTCCACCAGACCGCAAACGAGAGCCTGATCAATATCACAGTGAGGCATGGTGGCCAACTAATACAACCCGAGACGCATGATGCACTGCTCCATCAATGGGTAACGGACGTATGGTATCTCGGGGGTGCAATGCCTCACTGTCAACATCGTCGTGTCCTGCATTTTACAATGATTTCAATATAAACGTCTAATTATATGTAATATTAAATAATGCTATTTAAATTAGGAATACAAATCTAACGTACCTCCATAGATGCAAGTGAGACACGGTGCCTGACATGTGGGGTCCACCGAAGAGGACTAAATGTTTCAGGATGGTGAGGGGGATAATCTCCAAAGGGAGCATCTGCACCGGACGTCTCTGCACCGGACGTCTCTGCACCGGATGCCTCTGCACCGGATGCCGCTGCACCGGATGCCTCTGCATCATGTGAACTCTCCCCCGTCTCCAGAGGGGCATCCCATGCACGTCCCCGTCTAGTTCTGACCATACTACATTTCAATAAAGAGAATATTCTATCTTATAAATCCTGATTTATAAACCCTAACTTATAAACTCTAATTTAACAATTCAACATAATTTAAACAATTCAACCCAAAACCCTAATTTAACAATTCAACCCTAAACCCTAATTTAACAATTCAACCATAATCTAACAATTCAACCCTAAACCCTAATTTAACAATTCAACCCTAATTTAACAATTCAACATAATTTAAACAATTCAACCCTAAACCCTAATTTAACATTTCAACCCTAATCTAACAATTCAACCCTAAACCCTAATTTAACCCCTAAACCCTAAATTAACAATTCAACCCTAAACCTTAATTTAACAATTCAACCCTAATTTAACAATTCAACCCTAATTTAACAATTCAACATAATTTAAACAATTCAACCCTAAACCCTAATTTAACATTTCAACCCTAATCTAACAATTCAACCCTAAACCCTAATTTAACCCCTAAACCCAAAATTAACAATTCAACCATAAACCTTAATTTAAGACAATTCAACCCTAATTTAACAATTCAACCTAATTTAAACAATTCAACCCTAAATCCTAATTTAAACAATTCAATCGTAAACCCTAATTTAACAATTCAACTCTAATTTAACAATTAAATCACGACGGGAAAATCAACAACCTGCACACGATAATTAACAATTCAACTCTAATTTATCAACTTCAGTTTTGTTAACCCTAAACCCCTAAACTACAAACTCTAATTTTGGAAACCCTAATTTTGAACAATTCAATCGTGTCGGGAAAATCAACAACCCGCACAAGATAATTAACAATTCAATTCTACCAATCGTTCCAATGCCAATACAAGATACAAAATATAAATTAAAAAAATTATTAAGAAACTTACTCAAAAATAATCGGATTGTCGCCGAGATGGCCGAAAATTAGGGTTCGGGTGAGAGAGAGAGAGAGAGAGAGAGAGAGAGAGAGAGAGAGGGAGAGGGAGAGGAAGAGAGAGAGAGAGGGCAGATTTGAAGAGAGAGAGAGAGGAAGAGAGGGAGAGAGAGAGAGGAAGAGAGAGAGGAGGAGAGGGAGAGAGAGAGAGAGAGAGAGAGAGAGAGAGAGGAAGAGAGGGAGAGAAAGACTTCAAGAGAGAGAGAGAGAGAGAGAGGAAGAGAGGGAGAGAAAGACTTCAAGAGAGAGGGACTGGCTGGGGGTGGTGGTTTCGGGCGGCGGAGACGCGGGGCGGGGGGGAGGCAGAGAAGAAAGAGAGAGAAGAGCGGTTCTGTGGGGGGGGCAGACCGCTTATATCAAAAAAATAATAGTGGACCGCCCAGCAGCTGGGCGGTCAGGTTTGAAGAGTGGACCACCCGACTGCTGGGCGGTCAGGTGGGGAAAGTGGACCGCCCAGCTGACGGGCGGTTGGGGTAGAAATAAAAATAAATTTAGGGTGGGGGCAGATTTGATAATTTTTTTTTTTGGGTATTAATAAAAATATCGGGAAGATCAACCTCTCACTTTTTTGACACCGTCATCGGGAATTTTTTTATCCGTAAAAATTACTAAATTCAAACGTACGGAAAGAAAAAAAAAGGGTTTTGTTTCAAATAAATATAGAAAGATTGGGTTCATTGAGTCCAATCTAAATATTATGGATCGGACTCAATGATTCAGATTCAAGTTTTTTTTTTTTAGTTTGGATCATGACTGTTCGATTAGAGGAGAATTAAGCCCTGATCCACAGATGATCTCAGAAAAGCATAATATTTGGATCTGAATCATTGAGTCTGATCCATAATATTGGATCAAACTCAATAAATAGATCTTTCTATATTTATTGAAAATGAGATACTCATTTTATTTCCGTACATCTGAATTTTATAGTTTCTATAGATAAAAAATTTCCCCGTCCCCGCTCTCTTTTTGAAATTTTGGCACAACTGTCGAATTTATTATTTTACTAAATAAACATAAAATTAATGAAATTGAAATTAACGCTTAAAAAATATTTCCATTCCTAAATTATAAAATTTAAATTATTTATTACATCAATAATTTAGTGATTTTTCACATTAATTTTAGAATATCTTCATCCCTGAAATTTTAATCAGCAGACATACGTTAAAAAGAATCAATTATTAGAATTAACTAAGATAGTATTTTTTTACAATTACAGAGATGAAAATACCCGTACTGCTTGCAAAATAATTGCAAAAACTGATGTGATGTTTTTGTTACTAATTTAATAAAATTGCTAAATTAACAAGTGATTTACAATACCTTAATTAAATTATGGGTGCCACATCAGTTCACCTTAATCTTTCTCTGTTTTTTTTAACTTTGGAAGAGGCTGTCAAGTGCCAGTTCACCCCGACATTTTTATTAATATCCAAAGTTAATTACAAATTAATTAATATACCCATTATTTCCGAGTTTTTCCAAAAATGTCCAAAACGAACATAAAATGGCCGGTTTCCTCTCCCCAGAAAGCGGCCATTTTCCTCTTCTTCTTTTTTTTTAGAGACACTATGAAGAGCAAAATAACGAAATCTAACACTGAAAATTTGAATTTTTTGTTTAAATTATTTGTTAGATTACTTCTTTTGATTTATAATTAGCATATTTATACTAAAATACACTAGATTACTTGAAATTATGTTGAATTACATTATATTACAATAAATTATGTTGAATTACACTAAATTACGCTAAATTACAATAGAGTGAGGCTACGGTGCTATGCATAGCACGGATTGGGTCCGTGCTACGGCTCAAAATTTGACTTTTCAAAATCCTAACGGTCGATCTGAACCGTTCAACATGATTATAAAATGAATATGTACTTGCAAACCAAATTTTACATTTTTTCGATTTTTTTTACTATTTTTTTAGATAGGCTGTTTTTGGATGGTCCAGAATGTTCAGATCAAGTGATTTTCAAAAAATAGTAAAAAAATTTGAAAAAATGTAAAATTTGGTTTGCAAGTAGATATTCATTTTATAATCATGTTGAACGGTTCGGATCGACCGTTAGAATTTTGAAAAGTCAAATTTTGAGCCGTAGCACGGACCCAATTGGTGCTATGCATAGCACCGTAGCCTCACTCATTACAATAACTTCGCTAATTGATAAAAATGCGGTAAATTACGCTAAACTACGCAAAATTACGCTAAAGTAGACCGAATTTGTGTCATCTTTCATGAATCATAAAAAATAGTAAAAAAATTCCGAAAATAGTAAAAATTGGTATTCGACAAGTTCATTTTGTAACTATTTACTGAGCTACTTAGATTGAATAATAGAAATGAAAATCTTAATCGGCAACTTCAACTCAAGTTTTGAGGCTCTTCCATTTGTTTTTTGGCAATTCTGAATTTTAAAAAATGACATAGTCATCACTAACGCATGCGTATTTTCGCAAGCTTTCTGAAAAGTAGTCATTTGCTGAAATCGGACACTCGAGCGCCGTTTTATGGCCGTTTGAAGTTTCGTCGTCGTTTTTCGCCTTTTCATTGAAGATATCATTCCTATTCATTTGTAATTTAGTATAATTTAGCGTATTTTAGCGTAATGTAATGTAATTTAGCGTAATTTAACGTAATATAGTGTAATTCAACATAACTTCAAGTAATCTAGCGTATTTTAGTATAAATATGCTAATTATACATCAAAAGAAGTAATTTAACAAAAAATTTAAACAAAAAATTCAATTTTTCAGTGTTAGATTTCATTATCTTGCTCTTCATAGTCTCTTAAAAAAAAATTTCTAATTATAAATCACTATGAAGATAAAAGAGAAACAAAAATTAATTTCTAATTATACACTGAAGACACAGTAATTTACCGTAATTTAGCATAATTTAACATAATTTAGCGTAATTTAATGTAATATAATGTAATTCAACATAATTTCAAGTAATCTAGTGTATTTTAGTTTAAATATGCTAAGGAGGGATGCTTCTGTGCATACAAGGATCTATTTGTAAAATGAGCATATTTTCATTTTCAAAGTTCAAACAGTCGATCCGACCGTTCAACATTTTCTCCATATTACAATGTACTTGGAGGTCAAATTTTACATTTTTTTGAATTTTTTTACTATTTATTAAGATGGGTACAAAATTCAATGGTCTGAATTTGACTAGTTTTGTAAAATACTTAATAAATAGTAAAAAAAATCAAAAAAATGTAAAATTTGGCCTCCAAGTACATTGTAATATGGAGAAAATGTTGAACGGTCGGATCGACTGTTTGACCTTTGAAAATGAAAATATGCTCATTTTACAAATAGGTCCTTGTATGCACAGAAGCATTTGCCATGTCGGCAGTGCACCTTAACCTCTCTCTTTTTTATAAACTTGGTAGCGGAGCGGTTACCAAGTGAACTCATTTTTTTTTCTTTTTAGCCTCTGCCAAGGATTTGTATTAATATAAAAAAAAAAAAACAAAGTTAACCCTCTCCTTTTTTTAGCATACTACAAATAATAGTACGGCAAGTACTTGATTTTAAGGATGGTTTTTGGAAATTAGTTTTAGCACGTATTTAAATAATAAAAAAAGACCCCCGGTGCATTGGAAATGGTACAGCACCGGAGAGGTTAAAAGTCCCCATTAGTCAGATACTACAGAAGTAAATGAAATATGTCCAACAAAAGCTTGATACCACATTAGTCATACCACCAAAGCTTTATACACAAAAAAAAGAAGCAAGAAAGCATACATCTTTTTTTTCTATAACGTACGCAGAGGAAGCAAAAAAATGTAACAAAAGGTGACAACTCGTGTTATACAAAACTGCTTCCCCAAGACGACGTAGGTAGCTAAGGTGGGAGTCAACTGCCTCTTATCATAGTACCAGAGACATATCTAGTAACTCCACACTACTTTACATGACAACAGCAGAGAAGAAGCACCTTTTCCCAATGGATTTGAGAGCAGGGTCATACCAGCCGTTTCTCTCATCAAAACATTCCACCTAAAAATAAAGGTAATTGAATGGTATCTTCAAACATTGAAATGAATTCTGTCAATCCTATACTAATCAGGAGTTATATGCAAGAATGTATCACTAACAAGATTAGTTGAATTGTTTGAGAAAATAATTGGTTTTCAGGGTTAGATGCAGGAATTTAAATTGAAATTTCAGTATATGAGAACTCCTAGCACTTAACATGCATCCAGAAATGCCCCCATGAAGGAATAAAAAAGCTCCTTTTTTTAGCAGAAAAGATCCATTTGAGTATTAAATGAAAGAAGATGAAAATGCATTCATGAATTAAAAATAAAAAAACAAAAGGGTTCATTGACAACAAAATTTATTTGAAACCTGTGATAAGCAACATCAAATTTGAAAACTAAAACAAATAAATGTATTTTTAATCATATAGGCCATGTATCAAAGTGGGCGCACCTTGAGAAAACTGAACCGCTAATTTTTCAAATTGATGACCAATTGGTAATCAAATTGCACCTGATCGGATACACATCCTTACTAAAATATTTAAAAGTCTTTATAACATGTATAAAATTTTACTTTTCTTTATATTTTCATAAGCATTGGCCCAATTGTCACTAACATCATATGAGTTAGTTGTTAATATAGCCAAAAAGATGTGTTGTAGTTGCACCTGGTGTTAACTAATAAAGCTAACACCATTAAAGAACAACCTTCTGAGAATGCAATAAATCACCATCTTAAAATAAATACAAGGCATTCTGGTGTGACAATTTTTGGTGCCACAAGCAGCTACAGCCTCTTTTCACATGAATATTCAAAATCCAAAGCCCAATGACATATCCGAATCTTTGATCTCGATCTTCTTCACAAACAATGCATGCATATAAAGATTTGTCGACTTTCATGTTCTTTGAGTACAAGATCAAAAGGCTGAAATGTGAACACACAAGATTTATCGGTTGCAATTAACTTGACCACTACATCTTTTGGTCTCCATGATCTTTGTACCAAATGAAACAATAAATTTGTAAGTTTTTATATGCACACATCACATGTGAAGAAGATCAAGGTGAACTTTAGACCTCACCATTTGAATTTCAGATTTCGAAATAGTATTGCAGAATGTATAGCTATGGCAACTCATGGCACAGGAACCCTCAAGATAAATGCACACACATCGCCTTGAATTTATGAATTCCAAAAGTTGTTATAGAAATATTATTTTTCAAAGAGTACCCACAATTTCAGAAACTTCATCTCCATTGGAGAGACCACCAATCATATAGATTGTGTCATTGATCACGGCAGAACCGGCATAACCTCTAGGGTTTTGCATGGGAGTGCCTGGGACCCACGATGGGAGACGTGGATCAAATATCTCCACACTTGACACCATATACGCTCCATCAAAACCTCCTACTGCATATCTGATAGGAATTTAGAGAGAGAGAGATGTTTAATAAAAATTTCTTGGCAGCCGCTGCCAAGCTTTCAGAGAGAGAATGTTGGTCTTCACAAAGAAAAGGAGGCCAATCCAAATCACCTACTGTAGATTTTTTTATAAGGGTGGTCTTTATTCGGTTAATTCTAAAACTAAATTTATTCTGTTATTCATTGTTTTATTCCATGTACGTGCTTCTTTTGAGGTTGCTTCCTAAAAAGTGCATCACAAAAATTAAAGCACAAATAATATACTAATTACTAAATAAGGAATATATATGAAGTATGTCATACACTTTTTCATTGATTATACCCAAAGAGAGGCAACCCCTTCTTTCAGTCATGCTAGGAAGCCAGGCCCAATAACCTTCCCTGGGATCATACCTCTCAGATGACCTGTCAAAGGAAAACAAATAATTCACAAATTGCTTCAAGAGTTCACACAGCAATAATTATGAGGGGTTTTTTCCCTTCCTTTTTTTTTTTTTTTTTTTTTTTGGGGGGGGGGGGGGGGAGGGGTTGGGTTACCTCAGATAATGTTTCCCGTCATATCCACCGACAGTGTAGATGGCCCCGTTAAATTCTATTGCTGCTGGAGCAAACCTCTGTCAAAAATATTGTTAGATATTATAATTAAACAATAGAGCTTAATACACAATCTGGAAATATCATTCATGCCTTCAACAGTGACCAGCACTGCTGCTAGAACCTGACCATTATCAACGTTGCCGAGGCAGTAGCTTATGATCATCCCCAAAAGCCGATGCATTTTTGAAATACACACACCCCAAAAGGCAATGCATTCTTTGAGATACACACACATCAAGGACAAACAAAACAGAGCACATCCAAATTACCACAAAAGTACCACCAGGCAGTTCTGCCTACTGAGCCAACCAATCTAATTTAAACTAAAACCTGGCTCTACTGTTTAATTAAAGGGTTCATATTCATGTTCCTAGACATGCCCATAACCCCAGTCGGATCATACCCAATAAATATTTCACAAAGAAGAGAAACCAAAAGCCCTAACACCCTTCAGCATGTCCCTGCATATATTCTTATGTTCTTTATTTTGGCCTTATTCTTTATCTTTGAAAATTAACTTGTATGGACCTTTTCATTCATGGAATCGCTGTAAACCCATTTTCCTACAGATGGATCCAGCATCTCCACGCAAGAGAAGCAGTTCTCTCCATCCCCGCCCCCAATGGCTAAAATCTTCCTGCCAAGTGCTATACCCGCAAGGCTTCCCTTTGAGCAGTTCAGAGGTGGGCACTGGATCCACTCGTCCGAGCTCCTATTGTAGCATTCAACTTCACCCGAAAGAAAAAAGGAGAAGAAGCACTACTTAGCTTCTCAATACCATCAACTTATGCTTTTAAGGAAGAGAAGTACAAGTTGTGTTTTAGTAGCCTATGAATCTAAAAGTTGTTGTCCAAATATTTTGTAGTTAGATCTGACATAATTGTTCAGCCATTATTGTATTTGCTATCATCATTATCATTGATTCTTTTGTATTATCAGTCTTATATTGTAGAAAATATTTTAAATCTCCTTTCTCTTTTGTCAAGTCATACAATATGACATAGATTAATCTATGATCACCACCCCCTTTTGTGAGTGTATCGGTATGAAAAGGAGCTCGATGGAGCCACTTCTGTTAGTCATGAGCTAACAACAATATCATTCACAACCGAAACATTATCTAATATCTAACTCAAAATAGTTCACAAAACTTGTATACCGATATCAGACCACGAGTTGCCATCACCACCACCAATGACAAAAATGTGTTCTCCAACTGTAGCCACTGAGGTGTACGCTCTAGCGCCTGACATTCTTTTCAGAGGAATCAGCCGGTCCTTTGATGGCACAAAGGCATCTAAAGAGGACAGCCAATCTACATTGTCGTATCCCCCAACCAAATATATGAGCTTTTCAGACTGGGCCGTGTACCGAGCTGAAATGCCGAGCCTCTGCTCCAGCTCCTCAAGCCGGCTCTCCGACTGAAATATTTTTCTTTCTGATTGGTTCACTATGCTGCTGAGCCATTTAACTTCTTTCTCAGATTCAATCTGGAAACAACATTATCATTTGGTATTAAATCAGGAGTACATTAATTAGGGTATATATCAGCTCTTCTTAAAACAGGTTGCATTTGAACATTATACAACAAGAACAGAGACATATTGGTCAACTTGACTGGTGCCAGTTTGTATATTAGCTGAAGGTTATCCAAAATTACATAACAAGGTAAAAGAATGAACCTGCTTCTTCTGCAGTTCTGTGATTTGAACTAGCAGTTCCTTCAAAAGTTCCAACTGCTTAGCATACAAAAATAAAAATAAAAATCCCAAAATAAAAATGTATAAAAAAGGATTGCGTATGTTTCATTAGAAATTTAGAATGAATTGGAAAAAAAGTAAAATAAAATAGCGCATACCTCGTGATTTACATTGGATTGGGGCAATTGGAGATGACTAATGCCCAAGGGTTCTCCAGGGACTTGCACTTTTGGCTCAGCATCCAGTGCATGTTCATTTCCAAGATTTTCACTTGCACATGCTATCTGTTCCTCTCTTTCTAAAGCCAAAATCCTCAGCCTATTCAACACAGTTTGTTCATCAAATCCACTCCCAGAGGCACCACAAAACCGGGTCGGCTCAAAACCCAGGTCATTGTTATCATACACTGCATCAAGTCCAGATTCGGCATCATTGTTGTAATTCCCTTCCCATTCCCCATGATTGCCCCATGTATCTTGTACCTCCCAGTTATCTCTCACCTCTATGTCACTAGGTCCTGCCTTGCTAGGACTCCCATTATCTTGTGCAGGTGCTGATGCAGGGTTGGATGGGTTTAGATGAGTGAGAAGGGTATTTTTGTATGAGATGTTGGGTTGGGCATTTCTGAGGGTGGTAGGTGGTTTGTCTACAAAAGGTACACTTAAAGGCACATAACCCGAATAAGCGGGTGTAAAGAGAGAGATCAGTTTCTTTGTTTGGGCACGGTCAAGTTCAAACCAGAAATGAGAAGATCTGAAGTAATTGTCTCCTATTACTTTCTTAAACTGGGGCTCACTCAGTGGTAGGCATGGTGTCTTGGTAAGAATTCGTACCTAGAGAGAGAGGGAGGGGGGAAGGGAGAGGGAGAGATCTCTTAATAGATATTACAAAGTGAAGATCTCATACTTTGGATACGAATCATACAGTACAAGGATTGCAATCTGTGACCTCACTGCAGTTCATAATATAATTTCTAAACCACATAGTACATGTTGCTGATGCATACACCATTCAAAAACTTATATAAAATAATATAAGTACTTCTGTCTAGATTGTCTCAATAATGCTGATGAAATAATGATATGCTAGTTAATAACTAAACATGACTTAATCAGTTAAGACCAATACAGGAACCAATTATCCCACCGTAGAGTAAAAACAAATCAAAAATTGTACTGACCTGAGCCGGGTAAGGGGTTCTGGCAGTGCCGTCATCTGACCATGCATAGGGATCGATGTTCGTATGACCAGGTCCTGCTGCCTCAAAAATGCCATGCATTTGTCTGTCACTATAATTAAATAGAAACAGAGGCAGCCCTGCATCTATATTTCTTATGTATGAATAATGCATTGCAGGTAAACCTGTCAAGGACAACAAGAATGATTATAATGGCTTGGTTATAATGATGATGATGATGATGATGATGATACAAATATCAACATAAAAATGTGAATGATCTGCCCATAATGTGGTAGGGAGATTATGATGATAGTCAAGAATCATAGCATCTACCATCTGAAGTTTAATTATCTGCTCATTCTTACCTTCAATAGGACTTACATTTCCAAGCTATGACAAAAGTTTCAATTACAACAATAGTGCATTAGTACAGTAGCATCTGTATAATAACATATCCCATTTTATTGCAGTACCTTTGTTTACCCATTTACTGGTACTTACTAGAGAGGTACAGGCCAGGTGGTGGCTGATAGCATAAATGCATCTGGTAAAGGTATAACGCAGCAAAGGCTTAATGCAATAAAAGGAGGAAGACAAGACAACATACCAAACAACTGTTTGGTAAGGCATTCCTCCATGGTACCATTCTTGCAACCAAAAATTACACCCCCTAAGTCAGATTTCTGCAAGTTGCGAAATCCCGGGAATATTGAGTTATTGCCTGGCACTCCTAGAGCCATGCTATTTGGATTGGCCGATGCATAGAATGTCTTGGTCTTTCTGCCTGCACCCATTCTGCACACACAATATATATTAATAAATAGCTTACAGCGATCACATCTTCCTTCCTGCACCCCTTCTGCAAATGACTACGTCCCGACTTCCAATTGCTGGTGCTGTGATTTGGTATTTGTTGTATGTGTAATAAACAAGCAATGGACGTCTCCATTCCTACAAGCAATGGAGTTCTCCATTCCTGCACACACTGGACAAGCTAGTTCATCCTAATAGTTAGATGCGTTATTCAGTTTAGAACACTCCATTGCTTGTTTATCAATATGCCATTAGATTTATTTGTTACAAATTATAGCAGATTACTCCCACGCATTAAGTTAAAACCCTGCCATTCCTTCCCATTTTGAAAATAAGGCATTTTCTTAGCAAAAAAATGGCTGTTTCTCATTATCTCTGTATTAATGTTACAAGAACACCGTGCAATTTTAAAAATGATTTCCTTATGACAAAACAACTCAAAGAAACAACTCCACAACCACAGAAAGGAAATACCACGGTATAATTTCTAAAGAAATCTTCTTGTAACACGAGAGTTTAAAGAAACGCCCCAAGAAAACATGAAAAAGAGATCAAATAATGTTCGCACACGTATCTCTGTGAACTATAAGCCTCTGATTGAAATTTCAAAAAAAAAAAGTTTAATAAGGCGAATGTCTGAGAACGGAGCAAGGGAGGATAGAAAGAGAAATGAGAGAGAGTGATGACATTACTCGAGTTTTGAGACCAATTCTTCTCTTGATGCGAAAGATCGGAGAGAAAGATCGAAGCTAGGGTTTTAGTTGCAGTGGCAAGCGGGTTTTCTCTCTCTTACACACTCTCTCTCTCTCTCTTACCGGAAAAGGAAAAAAAAGTCGAACTGTTGGTACACAACTGCACGTCTGTTCGAATTATAAGACAAAAGAGCGCATAGAGGAGCAGTAGTTTATATAGGTGATAACTTTATTGCCTAAGGGCTTATCATCAAAAAAAAAAAAAAAGGTGATAACTTTATTAGTGATCTTTTGCAAATTAATCCTCAGGAGAGGTTTCTATTTTGTTTTAATCCCTTTTTAATAATTTTATGTTTTTATTATATTTACTTTTATTTTTCAGCTGTTGTGTAATTTGGTGATGATATGGTTGTTTATTTGATTGCTTGCTTCACTAAATTCCGATTTTTTTTACTGTTTTTGAAAAAAAAAAAAAAGGCTTTTGGGAAAATTTCAGAATTACTAGATCGGCATATATAATCTACGCAATCAAAATGTATGAAATCGAGTGAAATCAATATTTGCGCAGACTGATTTGGTTGTACAGATTATATATGCATAACAAATCTGTTGATTGCGCATATATAAAATGGTAATTCTGGAATTTTCTCAAAAAAAATATTATTGAGTTTATTTTTTTCTAAAAGATGGTAAAAAAAAAAATCGGTATTAATTTTTTTTTATTTAGAAGAGGCACTAAATTGTTATAACTCAGACTGAATACTTTAGGTATGAGACATTTGGTACCATCTCTTTGGTAAGAACAACTCTTTAATTTCGTTAAAATCGGTGGTATACTCACTATTTTATTTTGTTAAAAGCGTGCCGTTCCCCAACTGTTTTTAACTGTTTTTACAATGTTACTTGTAACTGAACTCTAACACGATATACAATTATAAAAGGAAAAACAAACTTAAACTGTTACTTATATAATTAGTATATCCAGTGTAGCAGGATAATGAAATAATAACATTATGATACATTATTAGCGAACACAATTGAAATTGAATAAATTATACAGTCTAAAGAGTTTCTACTAGTTTAATTTTTTGTTTTTTAGATCAGATATAACTCGAATACTGCCAGCTAAAAATATCTCTTTTTCACTTTGTTGGCTATATATTTCTTGAATTGTTGGACGCACCATTTATTTGTTTATAAAAGAACGTCCTTATATCCTACTTTTTATTTATCATGAAAAATATAACAATCTTTTTCTGAGATAAAAAAATAGTGATCATTTCAACATTCACACCAAAGATATTATACTTCGTCACTAAAACAAAAGGTTGATTATAAAATATATTTAAACTATCTTTTCTATAAAAAAAAAAATCTTATCTTTTTATGAGGAGGGATCAAATTACAACATTTATAAGTTACAACATCTTACAATAATTCGGTTTTGCAATTTTAAAAGTTCAAACAGTCGATCCAAACCGTTTAATATGATACCTATATTAAAATGTGTTTGGAGATAAAATTTTATATTTTTTTAAATTTTTTTACTATTTATTAAGTATTTTACAAAACTGTTATTTTTAAACAATTTTGGACCAGTGAAAAACAACAGTTTTGTAAAATACTTAATAAATAGTAAAATAGTTAAAATGTAAAATTTTATCTCCAAACACATTTTAATATAGATATCACGTTGAACGGTTTAGATCGACTATTTGGACTTTTAAAATTGTAAAACCGAATTGTTGTAAAATGTTGTAACTTACAAATGGTGAACGATTTACCCGGTGTTAGATATCACATTGTTCGAGGAACCCTATTTGTAAGTGGATCTCTCATTTTTTTTTATTACAGTTATGAATCAGATGGATTCACGTGTGTATAAATGATGACGATGTTCTATCATGGCAATGGTAGATCCTTGACTAGCAATCTAACATTTGGACGAGTGCAATGTTGATGGTTAATTGTACAAATGTGGGTAAGGATTTTTTTATTATCTTAAATTTAACATGTGATAGAAGAATATGATCAACTTGGAGAAAATATAAAAAATGGATGTTTTCTAAAAAAATACGAACATGTATTAAATCGGAATGGTTATGATTTTGACGTCAAAGCTTGCTATATCTGGGATGAAGCGCAACGAAAATATCCAAAGGTGATAGAATTTGATCGGCTACAAAGAATCTATAATTAGTACAAGCATTAATCCATGACGTCCTCCAACAACCAATTTCCACTTTTCCAGAGAGCCATGTAAAAACGTGCAGATGTGAACGTTCAGTGCTATGGATTTTTTTTAAAAACAGTAAATAAAATAATCAAAGTTAAAGAAACGACATGATTGCTTCGTTTGTTATAAAAACAGCAAAAATCGAATCCCGCATTCGGTTAAGCTATTTTTTTCCGCTTCACCGAATGCGCTATTCGGTTAAACCAAATTTTCACAGAACAGATCCCATAAAATATGTAAACTCCGTGTAACACCCCCATTAACCGAATTCCCAATTCGGTTAAGAATTTTTTTTGATTTTTTTATTGTTAACCGAATAGGGGATTCGGTTAACATTATTTTTTTTATTTTTTATTCCACCCTTAACCGAATTGGGAATTCGGTTAAGATTTTTTTTTTATTTTTTATTGTTAACCGAATAGGGGATTCGGTTTACATTTTTTTTATTTTTTATTCACACCGAATAGGGGATTCAGTTAAATAATTTTTTTATTTTTTATTATATGGTATTAACCGAATAGGGGATTCGGTTAATGCATTCAACTAAAAAAAAATATGGGTATTAACCGTGATTTTTATTTTTACCCAAAAAAAAAATATTTTAATATAAATATTTTATTAAATGGTAATTTTTCACCGATAACCCTAGAAGTTTATTCACCGATAACCCTAAAGTTATTTTTATTACAAAGAATTATATTAGAAAAACTTATCAATAATATAAAATTTCATTTATATTATTGATAAGTTTTTATAATATAATTCTTTGTAATAAAAATAACTTTAGGGTTATCGGTGAATAAATTTCTAGGGTTATCGGTGAAAAATTACCATTTAATAAAATAATAAATGAAATTTTATATTATTGATAAGTTTTTATAATATAATTCTTTGTAATAAAAATAACTTTAGGGTTATCGGTGAATAAATTTCTAGGGTTATCGGTGAAAAATTACCATTTAATAAAATAATAAATGAAATTTTATATTATTGATAAGTTTTTATAATATAATTCTTTGTAATAAAAATAACTTTAGGGTTATCGGTGAATAAATTTCTAGGGTTATCGGTGAAAAATTACCATTTAATAAAATAATAAATAAAATTTTATATTATTGATAAGTTTTTATAATATAATTCTTTGTAATAAAAATAACTTTAGGGTTATCGGTGAATAAATTTCTAGGGTTATCGGTGAAAAATTACCATTTAATAAAATAATAAACGAATTTTATATTATTGATAATTTTTTATAATATAATTCTTTGTAATAAAAATAACTTTAGGGTTATCGGTGAATAAATTTCTAGGGTTATCGGTGAAAAATTACCATTTAATAAAATAATAAATGAAATTTTATATTATTGATAAGTTTTTATAATATAATTCTTTGTAATAAAAATAACTTTAGGGTTATCGGTGAAAAATTACTATTTAATAAAATAATAAACGAAATTTTATATTATAATAAATTTTTATAATATAAAAATCACGGCAGCTTAACCGAATCTCCTATTCGGTTAAGCCAAAAAAGCAAAAAAATCACCTTCACCGAATCCCGGATTCGGTTAAGCCAAAAAAGCAAAAAAATCAGCTTCACCGAATCCCCTATTCGGTTAAGCCAAATTATAGGATCTTCTGTGGCAACCCACTGTATCCCCTGTTAAAACCACCAGCTTAACCGAATAGCGTATTCGGTGAAGCGAAAAAATAACTTAACCGAATTCCGGATTCGGTTTTTGTTGTTTTTATAACAAACGAAGCAATCATGTCGTTTCTTTAACTTTGATTATTTTATTTACTGTTTTTCAAAAAAATCCCAGTGCTATCTCCAATTTTAATGAATGATGACTGACAAAAGAAATCTCCACGATGCCTATAAGCATAGTGACATAACTCGTGTATAAGCGTATTATACGTGTATAATTTGTTTTTTTGACATAACCGAACCGAACTCCGTATAAAACACAGAAAAACGTATAATACATTTTATTTGCGAATTACGAATTATTCGCGATAAAAATGCCAAATTTTTTTTTTTTTTTACATTTGTTTTGGGGTTTTTTTTTTTTTGCTTCCTTGTTGTACCAAATCATTCCCGAATTATACCCGAATCACAAATTTTTTACCTCGCCTAACCGAACCTGAACTTTTGATTTGTCACTATGGCTATTAAGTCTATAACATATCTTAAAATCTATCGTAATCATTTTCTAATTTTTACAATATGAAATAGTTCGTTCCTGTGTGTTATACATTCTAAAATCATTGATTTTTTTTTTTTTAATTCAGATCCACGCGTTCTGCATCCATAGAATTTTGTACTGTTGAACCATCAAAGTGAAACATACCGTGAAATGAAAACTTCAGCTAAGGCTGAGTTGTTTTTTCCCATGAAATAAATTTTTTGATTGGAAATTATGAAATATTGACTTAAAAATATGAAAAATATAATTTCACCTGATCGATACTTTTAAATACTAATTTTTCAAGCTAAACTTTTAATATATCTTTTTAATATTGTAAAGGAGTGTGAGGAGATGTTTATTTATAATGTTCATATGCTGTCTTGATCAAGTCAAAACGCATTTTAACAGTCGTTAACGTATGTCTTGATCTTTCAAATGTGTTTTTTTGAATCGCTTAAGACACGGTTGAGTATAAAACTAATACAAATACTATTACATCAAAGCACACTTGTTTATTTAGTTGTTTCTTTTAAAAAAAGAGTTGATAAGTACATTTAGAAATTGACCAAAAAGGCCGAAATTTTTATTAATACCATTCCTAAAAAACCCACAATTTTGATAGAATTTGAAATCTATCAGGGCCCAACGACAATTGGCGGTCCTATTCTCGAGGATCCGCCATTTGTCGTTGCAGCCCTGCAAAAACTAAAGAAACCCAAAAATTTCATCTGTTTATCTCATTCCGTTGATATTTAAAATATTTGTTTAATAATTTTCAAAAATAGAAATAATAATTACTAATTTAAATATGTTAGAAAGAATATCAAATAAAATAGATAAAACATCTTATAATTTAGATGTACTAGAAGGAATTCAAAATATTTTTTAGGTAGGATTTTTTGTAGCTGTAAAGAAAATTAAACTTTTTCTTGGTGTGTTACCGAAAAAAATTAAAAATATTTTGTATCTGAATTATTAATCTCGGTTCAAAAGTCACTCCTAGTAAATAAAAAAATTATTGTAGCCCTTCTAGTTTTGAAAATTAGATGTACTAGAAGGAATTCGAAATATTTTTTAGGTAGGATTTTTTGTAGCTGTAAAGAAAATTAAACTTTTTCTTGGTGTGTTACTGAAAAAAAATAAAAATATTTTGTATCTGAATTATTAATCTCGGTTCAAAAGTCACTCCTAGTAAATAAAAAATTATTGTAGCCCTTCTAGTTTTGAAAATTATTAAACAAATATTTTAAAAATCAACGGAATGAGATGACAATTGGCGGCTCTGATATTTTTCGAATTTTCCAGAATTTGTGGTTTTTTTAGAATGGTATTAATAAAAATTTCAGCCAAAAAAGTGTTTATCAGTATAAATTAATTAGTTGGGACTACTTCAACTTGCGGCGAACTAGATTTAACATATTCATTAACGCTTGATAAGAGTTCCTTAAGGTACTCGCACTGTGATATCTAATTTTCTAAAAAAAATAATGTGTTGAGTCAGATCGTGAGGGTGGATGATGTGCCGCGCGTAACTTTGGTAGAGACTAGAGAGTAGTTGAGTACAGTAGTTTAATTTTAAATTTGGAGCTGTAAACATCTCTATTTTTGTACACCTGGTGGTCACTACATGGATTTCAAAAAAAAGATAGACTCAAGCCAAACCATTAAAATACTCTCCAGTTGAATTTTCTTCAAACCTAACAAAAGAAGCTTTGGAACAAAGCCTCTGTTATGTCACTTCGTAGTACTAGATTGCCCCTAGAAAATTGAGCTGAGTTAGAAAACCATCATTATTCGAGGTTTCAAAAGTTTGAAAATGAAAAGGTGATTACGGCTTGGATGTAATTAACCAAAACAAAAAGCTAAAATTTTGTAAAAATAAATAAAATTTGAAAATAATGCAATTAAGTCAAAAAATTTCATGCAAAAATCGTATCTTCGAAATTTCAATTAAAATTTATTGTGATAATATAAAGTTGAGACTTAAAAAAAAAAACAAGCGATTTTGCATAAGTCAAATTTCACTCTTTATGTATTATGTTATAAATTATTTTGAAAAAAAATTCGATTATAAATCGTAAGTTGTAAATTATAATTTTTTTTTTTTTGATAAAAGGCACATGATGCCCATTTCATTGCCATGAAATTGAATAGTTAACTTACAAGTAAAAATTCAGAAATCAAGTACTAAACTTCATACCGCTCCAATACCGAGCAGAACACAAAAGCATGGCGCTTTACATGGCACCAAAACACAGTAATAGTAAAATAACAACTAAAGACTAAGTCACAATTTATAGGGCTATGGTAAGATAAGGACCCTAATTTGGAGTCTATATAAAACTCATGGTACGGCTTCATGGTGAGTTAGCTTCCTCCACCTGCAGGGGTGGCATGCCTTCTGGAGCTTCAACCGCAGCTTGGTACACCACTAGCTGGTGGTCAGTGGGGTCCCAGACCCGTAGAGGGATGGCATTGAGATCTACCGGCAGCCAAGCTATCGCAGCCTCTTTAAATTTTTTATCCATGTTACCTGTCCAGTATTCAATAACAGAAATTATTAGAAGAATAAGAGTTCGTATCGTTTTGCTTTTCCCATTTGAAAACAGAGGTCGTTCCTGTGCTTCCAGATGGTCCAGCAAACGGCACTAAAGACAATTAAAGACCCTATTTGGTTCACGGATTCAAGCTTACAAGCAAACTGAAAAATATCTTGACGTGAAGACCAAGTATTCAAGTAAAGGTGACTACGAGCTAACCAAAACCATACTCGTTGAGCTTGGGTGCACTTCAGAAATAGATGGTTGGTGGACTTTTTTTTTGTACAGAAATGGCAAGTCACCTGACCCGACCAGCCTCTTTTCCGTACGTTCTGTTTTGTAAATTATAAAATGCCGTATATGTTAGAAATATATTTTGAAAAACACAAAATTTATTTAAATAAATATTTATGTTAATATTAACGTTTGTTTTAACTTTATGAATAATGGAGCTAATTGTGAATTATTTTCTTAATCTAATTCTTACACAGAAACTCATTGTACACTACCACTAAAAATCAAATCATATAAATATAGAAGATAGCAAGCTGTCCTTCCTTTTGATGCAATTTCTAAATCTTGTCATTTACTCATACAATCAATTGAATTAATTGACAATAACTTGCACCAGCTTGCGCAAGCAATGAAATCCATTTCCTTGAGTTTTTGTATGTGCATGTGATTACCATTTATTTAAAAGAAACGGTAATATAATGAATATCAATTTTAATAGTCATGAATGCACAAATTAATTGATATTTATGTTAGAGTGAGCCTATGGTGCTATGCATAGCAAGGATGGGGTCCGTGCTACGGCTCAAAATTTGACTTTTCAAAATCCTAACGGTCGATCCAACCGTTCAATGTGATAACCATATGAATATGTACTTGCAAACTAAATTTTATATTTTTTCGAATTTTTTTACTATTTTTTTAGATAGGTAGAAAAATCAGTGTTTTCTGAAAATTCTGGACCATCAAAATTCTACCTATCTAAAAAAATAGTAAAAAAATTCAAAAAAATATAAAATTTAGTTTGCAAGTACATATTCATATGGTTATCACATTGAACGGTTGGATCGACCGTTAGAATTTTGAAAAGTCAAATTTTGAGCCGTAGCACGGACCTCATCCTTGCTATGCATAGCACCATAGCCTCACTCTTTATGTTATTTGTCTATAAATAACACATGCCATTTGGAGAGCAAGTATCCCAACAATTTCTATTCTCTTGCTCTTTCTCTTAGCTCCATATTTCATAAATTCAATTTCTATTCTCCCACAAACAAATATTTTTCTTTATAAAAACATATTATTCTGCTATCATTGTTGAAAGAAGTTATATCAACCTCTACCACGGTTGCGCCCGTAGGCAGAGGAATACCGGCGTAACTTGGGGCAAGCTTAACCGATTATTTCTGCGCTTAGGATGGGAAGTTGCCTTAGGTCCGTATTTTGCAGCTCCGGGTAATAAAGTTTTAATTATATTCTTGATTATTTTTTTATATAATCATTATTTATTTAGTGATCAAAATTCAGATTTAAATCTAGTTGGTTAGTTCAATTTTTCCAACAGTATATCATCTAGTTATAAGAGTATGTGCTATATTGTTTTATACGTGGTTGCATGAGATGAACTCTATAATAACTTTTGCTATGTACGTGTACATTTGCCAGGTGCCATGTACCAACGGTTTGGTACCGGTATCTTGTTTGAATGGGCTCGTTTTAATAAAATCCGTGGATTTTCTCCACTACTAAAAATAATAGTACATGTACTATACATATAATAATTTATGTGTCGAACGAAATAAATTTCTCATTATTTTTTTTAATAAGAACTGTGGATATCTAATTTATCAATTTTCATTTGATGTTCATAAACAAAGAGTCAATTTCAAAGTCGGGTCTTATGTGATATCTCAAACTTTGAGTTGATTCAAACTCGGGCCAATTTATTTTCGGTACCTATCTAAAACTGAAGGGACCAATATTAATGTGCTTTGAGATTTGTGTATAAAAATTTGAATGGTTCAAATTTTGCACATATCCACTCAAAATTTGAGATATTTCATTGGATGCGATTTCCATTGAGTTTTGAACTCACAACTTCACGCTGAGAGAGTGCTATTTCTTGTGGCTAGATCAAGCACTGATTCTTAAATTTATCATTATTAATTTTTCATGTTTGATAAATAATTTTTTTTTCCAAAAATATCTTCAGGTTCCTACAATTTTTCGACTTCCAGTGGTTTTGGACCAAATATTAGCCTTTCTGTAGTCCTGTGGAGGATCGGAAACCTCAGCAGTAGACTGTCAAGTCAAGTATGTAGTCATGTGATTTTCAAAACCATAATTTCTGGAATTAGTGTCTTATTACTGATTTACAAGGTTGCCACGCAGAGCAAGACTTGCATCCTGGCTATTCAAAACCAGAAACCCGGGAATCATGAATTGTTACATTATGCGTATTTATAAGCGGTAAGTAGTATTCAACAAATATCAGACATGGTTGCACAAATTAAATATCATAGTAACTGAAATATCCACAATACATAAAATATCTCACGATAAAACTTAAAATGCAATATTAAATACTTTGGAGCAATCTATACCCAAAACAAGTAATTTGAAAATCACCTGTATTATACAACCTTGACTGCATCAGTCAAGTTTAAAAAAGAAAAAGAAAACCACCTGTTTTCAATTCACGTCTGACCAAAAATAATTCCAATCCGATTAATTTAATGGCGCTCAGCAAAATCTGTAGTTCTTCCCTCCAAAATCCTTCCGGAAATCCTCAATTCAAATTATGCAATCAATAAATTAAATATACGGATTCTGGAATTTGAACAAAAGGCCTGTCACCGCCACGCATGGTCAGACATGTACGGGATGGCCATCATGGCGCTTGCTCTCTCTCTAACGAATTCACATCCTCTCCATTAGGGATCCGTATCTGGGACTCCCGGGTAGATTGGACAAGATTTCGAAAACTGCCAAAGTCATTTCTGTTATTTGTTTGATTAAAAAATAGAAGGATTATAAAATATGTCAGATTTAAGAAAAATTATAATATTTTTTTTTGTGTTATTGGAGAAAAAAATAATGTTTTGAATTTGAGTTATTGATTCCGGTTCAAAAATCACTTTTAGGTAAATACAGAAAATATTAAAATTCTTCTATTTTTGAAAAAAAAACAAAAAATATTATGATTCCTTTGTCAGAGTTTTGCGAAAAAAATTTAAGTTTTTCAAAAACCGCAAATTAAATTTGCGGTTTTGGAATTCCAAAACAAAATTGCAAATTTTTTTTGTGGTTTTGAAATTCTAAAACCGGAAAATAAATCTGCGGTAATTCGGCCTGAAACCGAAAAATAAATCTACGGTTTGGGCAGTTTTCGAAATGTTGTGCAATAGGGTGTAGATTTTGAAATTTAATATTTTTTTTGGATATTAATAAAAATTTCGGACCTTAGACTCCCAGGTACCTTAGACGATTTCCTTCAATTTGAGATTAAATCTCAGCCGCTTTAGGATTCGGGCTAGAACAGGAGCCAGTATTATTGAGCTTCGAAATTCGTGCCAAGTTAAAAAGAACAGGCTGGATCTATTACTGCACAAGAGAATCTTTTACAAATAGTAGATCCGGACCGTTCCTAAATCCTAAATCCTAGACTCCAAATCCTAACGAATTCACATCCTCTCTAACCACTCGAATTTGAATCTCTTAAGTATCTTGAAATTGGAGTTTAGATCCAATTTTACATCGGAATAAATTAATTTGGATTCTGATGGGACGGTCCGAATTCAAACTCAAACTGTTATTACTTTAGGTGATGCGCACCCGTTGACGATGATCTGTGCCTTCCTCTCTTTACCAAGCTGCTGCCCGTTGGTCGAACTAAATATATCTTGCTTGATTACCAACTATGATTGTCTTGAGGGTATTTCCATAATTCTGGCGGCACTTCTGATGTCATCTACTATTCTACTCAATCTGTATCTATTCTGACACTGGTACCACTGCCTTCCTGTGTACTGGTGCGAATTCAACCCTATTTTGGGTCTGTTTGCAATCCGAACTAAGTGTTGGGCTGTCTTATGAATTCGCGCGATTTATCTTTCGTCAGAGAGACCAACTGGGAAATGTCATCTGATATGGGCCTTTATGTTTGTTGTATTGGGCTTTCAGGTTTCCTTAAGATAAAAGAATCTGAATTGGCCCCATTTGAGAAAGAAAAGTAATTGAATATTGAACTGGGTTGTATTTCGTATGGATTATGGAGGCTGAAAATTTAAAACAGATTACTTAAAAAATAAGAGCGTGCTAAGTAAGCTTTGTAGAAAAAGCCATAAACAAAGAAGATGACTAATTGACTATAGTTGTGCTCAATTTGTAATATTGAGGATTTCCCTGATAACCCGACGCACCATGCGTGTTGATTGTTTGTCATAAGTAGTGCATGGAATCTTCAGGAAAAAAACCTCCGTCGGATGGTGCGTTGCACGCACGTTGCATGGCACCTGACCGGAACATATATGACCTCAACAAATTTAGTAAGAAAACAATATTGCTGAGAAAATTTGATACTTGATTTTGGAAAATAGATTAAAAAGAAAACAATAATTTGCAAAATAAATCTAATATCACATTTTTGCAAACGAAGAAGATAACTATTTATCAAATGAAATACGACACTGATTCTATAATTCTAAGTAAAAGCAGCACAATATTTTGTAAAATAAAATCTGATACTCGCTTTTTGAAAACAAAACAAAGTAAAACGAACAAGAAATAAAATTCAGTGTTTTGCAAGTCGATATAATAACAGATATCAAATTAATATATAAAATACGGAATTATAGTATAATAAGCATATTATTCAGAAGTTTTATTACTCTAATATGCTTAGTATACTATAATTCCGTATTAATAAAAATACGCTTGTTGCAGCAAAATATCAACCAGTGAATCGTCACTCAGAACGCTATTTTTTCCCCTCTAATACGATTTTTAAAATCTTTATCAACAATATCTCAATTATAAAAAAAACTTTAGCTACGGGCTTTGTTTAACAAAAAAAAACTTCAGTAATAATATTTCAAGTTTAAGTTTGACAACTTTATTTCTACTTTTCGAACACATGGGTTCACAAGTCATAGTGAAATCACACGTTCAAACAGATGAAAATAGTAAAAAAAAATCTAAGTAAACAAATAAAACAGTATGAATTTATGCATTCACTACTCTTCGTTTAGACTAGTTGTTTATGTCCTGTGCATTTTTATTCTAATTTTTTTAATATATTGCATTTTAAGCATTTTTTTTCAGCCGTATGAGAACACATGAATTCATTCAACATCATTAAACTCATGCATTCAGAAAAATAAACATAAAATCGTCAAATATTAAAAATAATGATATTGTTGATAAAAAAATTAATAATCGGGATTAGCAAAAGTATATTGTCAAGCTCAGCCGTGTTAAAGTAATTATAATGATACACATAAATAATAGTGCCGACTGCCGTGTTGTGGAATCCAGATCCTCCCAGGTACCTGACTGAGATAAATTAAAAACGCATGGTTCAGATTGAGTTTTTTAACTTGGCACGAATCTCAAAATGGGCCCCTATAGTTTCCATACGCAACGGGTTGAGTTTGATCCGGCTGGGATTAATCTGGGCCGTTTGTTTCTAATTTGCCTCATTCAGGTACCCTGGGGTGATCCGAATTCCGAGTTGGGAAGTATCCTGGCAATAAAATAAAGTGAGAATTAAGCGCACACAAAGTCTCACGGAATCTTCTTCAATATCTGTGCCTTTCGACCAGTTACTTTCATTCCTTTTTCACCAAATAAATCCAATAGCGCTGCGCCACGTTACATTAACGATCGTCGTGGTTATTAAGCGAGCTCTGATTCGCCCTTGCTCCTATTTTTGTCCCATAGACCTGTTCTTCTAGACCATTAACATGCTTGTAGGTCCCACAAAAACTTATAAGAACATGGGACCTACATTTCAGTGAAATGTGTTCTTATTAAATTAAATCGGATAAATCTGCACTTTGTTTTTTGTCAACGACCTCTACCCTCCTCTCTCTTTCTGTTCCTCTCCTCTCCTTCTCTCCAAATAAGTGCAGAGAGGGAAACTCAATAAAGTAATATAAAGAGAAAGAGAGGGAGAGACTAAGCCTGGAATGAGAGCCTAAAGAGCGAGATACTCAGCTTAACAAAACATACAGAGAGAGAGAACGAGAGAGTAATTGAGATCTAGTCCAAGGGACTCATTCGAGATAGAGAGAGTAGAATAGGCTGAAACTTTAGAGCAAAAATCTAAGGAATACAAGATGGGGAATTGCATACTGAGAGCAATTTGTGGAAAGAGCTCAGGTAAAAAGACTGACAGCGGGGCTGATCAGCAGTCAGCAGGAGACAATAGGATTTCAGCCACTGCAGTGGGTGTATCGGCATTGGCTGCCGATCTGCTGCATTATGACATCACAAATCAGGTTAATTAGTAGTTTGTTAATTGACATTTTAATTAAATACATCTACTTTAGTGATGGGAAATTGGGAATTGAGAGCTACTGGTAATTATTGAAAAAACCCTGCACTTTTAGGAAATTGCATTTATAAGTCAATTGATATTTCAATTGGGTAATACATCAATACATCTACTTTGGTGATGGGAAGTAAGAGCTACTGGTAGTTATTGCACAAGACCCTACATTATTTAGGAAATTACAAGAACATCAATGTCCTTCTTCCTAGTTCCTATTATGGTCTAGTCCATCACTCGAAAAAGATACAAAAAGGAAAGACCCTCTTGTCTATATCTGTCCAGTTAAATAAAACAACTATCACAAATTATAAGAATTATTTGCAATATCTATTAAAAGGGGGTTTTACAAACTGTTAATCTGTATTTTAAGACGATGCATTCTTTACTGTTTCGAGAATTTCTTTTGAACCTATACTTTTAATATATTTATATTTTAATAGGTACCCGAAGGGCTTAGTCAGCACGTGACTGCTTCTAAAAAGACTCAAGTTAATTGGTACATGTTTCTTTCTTAATAACTGAAGTACCAGAACATTTTTTTTTGATTTGAAATTTGAGAACTGTCTAGTAATGAAATTTCAAAATGAAAAGGTACACAAAGTTACTGGAGGCTTGGAGAGAATCCAAACCTCCACCAAAAACATCAGAAGAGGCTAGTAAGCTCATAGTTGATGCTCTCAAGAGGCATCAAAAGGCTCATGTGGAGGTAAATTGTGATAACATTTTCAAACATTCGTAAATAGCTTTTTATTTGTCTTTGTCTTTTTCATTTTGAAAAAAAATTAAAATTTTACAAGACTTGAAGTTCTATGCCTCTGTTTACCACAATCATCCTGCATTGTATGTTTCTCCTTGGGTGTTGTAACTGCTGGCTCAGGCAAGCAATTATCCAGTAGGCCCATATAATACACTACACTGTAATGAGTTTGAGGGGTCTCCATTTCTTCAATTACCTTTCCGTTTAAGATCTTGTGTGAAAGTTTTTTGAGTTGAAAGCATAACAATTAAATTGAAATGAAATTAAATTTGAATTATCTTTGTGTTTTTTTTTCCTGGAGCAGGGTTTACTAAATTACTATGGGCTTCCTCTTGCGCATCAAACTGGCTCAGAGTGCGCAACACATCCTCATACTGCCTCAACTTTAAAGCTGAAACCTGATGGAGTCAAGTATGAACTGAACACTCTTCCCGTGAGTCTCTCTCTCTCTAACTCTTTCCTTCTCTTTTTTATTTTATTCTTTGTTCTTATCTTTGGGCCTCATAGCAAAGACTGAAAAATTTGGAAATTTGGTACATTCTTGTACTTTTCAATCTAAATAGAAACTGAACACTTTGGACTCAATATATGGTCCGTGTAGGTCAAACTGTGGAATTGGAAAAATGGTACAAAAAGGCAAAGTGGATTGTTGGCAAAAATAATAACATAGACAACCCCTTGAAACTTTATGGAGTAAATAGTTAAAAGGTATAATCGAACCCATGGACCATAAAAATAACTACATAAGCAACCGAATTGTCCAAACATGGCAATTTTGGTTTACAGTACCAGAGAAAATACAAGCAATAAATCTCAAAGCTACTTCTAGAGGGTTCCTCACTCCAACATTTTAACTACACAAACCGTTATTAGTTTCTGAATTACCAATCTAGGTTGTGCTTGCGTTTGACTGCACAGCTACATAAAGTGTATGTCACCATGAAATTAACCTGGAAAGATCACATACTCCCCCTAAAAGAATATCATCTGTACCTCATCATCCTCTTTACTCCAAATATGGACAAATTGCATCTTTTTCCCCACATTTCCTATCTCTGAACATGCATAACAGATTAACAGGGGAGGAGGATGGGGGATTAGCTGATAGGATATTATTATAAAGTTAGAAATGGATTAATCACAATATATCAATATTCCTAATGAAATCCAGCTGTGTTTATAGGTGGATATAAAATGTATACCAGATGGTGACACGATAACTGTCTATGTCGATGCAACGACACCCCATGAGTCATGCAAGGTGCCCCCAGAAATTAAGCGTGCATCCAAAGAGTATACAAAAGCATGCACAGCTAAAAATTTTCAGAGAGTAAATAATCTTCGAAAGACCATAACTGATGCAGGATATAGGTACATAAAACTAAGCCCCCCCCCCCCCCCCCCCACCTCTCTCTCTCTCTGCTTATTCTTATTCTTGAATCTTCTGCAGGATGGTAGCTTCTCAAAATGGCATCGAAATTCTTGCGAAGAAGTATCGTATAAGATTTAGGTACATATCCTCTTCTTCTTTTTTCAAAGAAAAATTCATGTAGTTGTATTGTAAAATTTAAGAAACTTTGATAAATTCTTGATAAGCTAATAGGGGCATAGATGCACCAGAGAGTGCAATGCCTTATGGGAAAGAGGCGAAGGAAGAGTTGGTGAAGCTCGTTAAAGACAAGATATGTAAAATTTATGTGTTTGGAGATGACAGATATGGTCGTTGTGTCGGGGACGTTTATTGCGGCAAGGTCTTCATACAAGTAAGAAACAGAGATCATATCCATGTCATATAATTATTTTCCCCCTACTGGCGCTTCTTTTAGCCTAAAAGAAAATGAAAACATTTCATATTCACGCTTATTATATTGACTTAATGTATATTTTATAAATAAATTGCTTGATAACTTAGGAACATATGCTAAAGAAAGGATTAGCATGGCACTACACAGCCTATGACCAAAGGCCAGAGCTTGAGATGGTATGTATATAATGTTTAAAATTTTAAAAAACATTTCTGACCAGAGGTTTTGATCAAAAGTTGCTAAATTATATGAAATTTTAGTGGGAGAAAGAGGCACGAATGGCACGAGTCGGCTTGTGGGCACAAAAAGATCCTGAGAAGCCATGGGAATGGAGAAAGGAGCGGCGCAATAAAACATAGAATCCGGTACAGCTCCATTGGATTTTTTATTAATAAACATTACCGAGATCAGTAATGACATAGATAAACAGTTCTGTGTGCAGTGTGATATAGAAAAAAAAACATTATTTGCATTTATCAATTCTTGTTTGTATTCATGTAACTGAACTGGCATAATCTGCTGTGTAACGCTAATTACTGGTGCTTGTTGAGTGTGCTGATTTATTTGACAGGCTGTTGTATTTTCTCGATAACTATTTTAATTCGTTCAGAATCTGTTTTAATTGGATGATAAAAATGTATGATGCAAAGGAGTAATGCCTGTATTAAGCATGAGTTATTCTCTGACTTAAAGACTGAAGACTTATAGAACTGCAGGAAGCATTCTCAAACTCATCGCAAAAACATGTCAAAGGTTTACTCGAATTTCGTTTGATATGAGAAAAACGATAATTTTGATTTCCCTTTATTGGGCCGAATAAATGCATAAAACCAATAGAAGATAGATTAAACAAAATAAAAATAAAAAAAGGCAGTCGAATCATGAGTTTTTGCACAATGGATTTTTTTTTTCATTTTCTCTTTTAACTTGCTCTCCGTACCACGAAATTGGCTCGTTGCTGGAACTTGATTGGTACACATTAACAGATATGCTTGCATTCTACTGGAGAACGAACCTGATTGCTACACGCAAACAGATATGCTGATGTTCAACTCGAGAATGACCTCTGAATGAGGATAGCTGTATTGCCACGATTGTTCTATTTAGGGGTGCAAACGAATTGGATACGGATCGGATAGTGCTAAAATCATATCCGTATCCGAATTTTTTTTCGGATACGGATACGGATCGGATATTAATTGGATACGGATACGGATCGGATATTAATCGGATACGGATACGGATCGGATATTAATCGAATACGGATACGGATCGGATATTTTTTGAATACGGATACGGATCGAATATTTTTCGAATACGAATACGGATACGGATATAATTCGGATTCTTAATTCAAAATATATATGTTATGCCATTACAAAATATATATAGCCATAACTAAAATTCACCAATTTACCGACCACTTATAATTAACTAAAATTCACCAACATAACTATAATTCTAATTAAAATATACCAACACAAAAGATATTCTCTCTAAACATATATAATTCTAAAATAAAAAGAGATAGTTTAATGATATTTTGTTAACACATCAATCGCTATTATCATCTCCATCTTCTTCTCTTGTTTCCTCCATAAAATCAAAAATTGATGTTGCACAACCTGAAATTAAAATAATAATTGAAATTAATATATGATTTTCAAAAGAATCGAATCAAAATTATATGATTTAAGAAATTGAATTAAGAAAAGATGGTTTGAATGCCGAGAGATATAAAATTATTAATCTATTCGTGGAAGTTTTTTTGCTCCGCCATAATGAAAGAAGAAGTCGAACCGTTGTGTAGAAATGGAATTGAGAGAAGTCGAAAGGTCTAATTTCAGAAAACCTTTTACTGGGTTACACGGATATCCGTTAAATTAAAAGTTACGAATACGGATAATATCTGTATCCGTATCCGCTTTCAAAAATTGAAAATGTTATTTTTATCACAGAGATGAAGATTCTGAGGAGAGAAAAATATTGTGTAAATTTTCATTACTTACTTTCTGTTACAACCAGTCCCTATTTATCATAAAGGCTCAAATATAGACGTTTGTACTATTTTGCTATTTTTTGGTAACGTGTACGTTTTATTTCTTTCTATTTTTGGTATTTAATCTACACACTTAGATCTTGATCTAACAGTCGATGATGATTATTCTGAGATCAATCTTCAACACTCCCCCTCAAGCTAGGCATGTAAATGTTGAATAAGCATAGCTTGCTTGCAATGTTCTCAAATGGTTTCGGATCTAGTCCCTTAGTGAAGATATCGGCTAATTGATCCTCACTTCGAACAAAGGGTGTCTCAATTTCTTTCGCTTGCACCTTTTCTCTAATGAAATGGCAATCGACTTCTATATGTTTAGTTCGCTCATGAAATACGGGATTCGATGCAATGTGTCGTGCCGAGTTGTTATCACAATACATCTTCATGGGTTGATCATATACGATACCCATGTCTTTGAGTAGTTGCTTGAGCCAAACTAATTCACTCGCGGTTGATGCCATGGCTCGATACTCCGCTTCCGGGCTTGATCTTGCCACAATATTTTGTTTCTTGCTTTTCCATGTGAATATATTTCCGCATACAAACGTGCAAAATCCGGTAGTGGATTTTCTATCGAAACTCCCGGTCCAGTCTGCATCAGAATAACCACATATGTTGTTAGAGTTGTTTCTCATCCAAATACCTTTACTGAGGTTTCTTTTTAAATACCTTAAGATTCTATTCACGACTTCTAAGTGAGGAGTTCTAGGTGAATGCATAAATTTGCTTATTTGGCTTACGGAAAAAGAAATATCCGGACGGGTTACCGTTAGGTATATTAATTTTCCGACAAGTCTTTGAAATTAGTTTATATCTTCTAATGGTTCACCATCCTCAATATTTAATTTACACTTGTTGTCTATTGGTGTTGAGATCGGTTTACAACCTCTTTTACCGGTCTCTTTTAACAAGTCAATTGTGTATTTCCTTTGTGAAATAAAAATGCCCTTTTTTGAGTCAATTGTGTATTCCTACAAAATATTTTAGATATCCTAAATCTTTAATGTCAAATTTTTCTTTTAATTGCATTTTGAATTTTTTAATTTCTTCTAAATTATTTCCGGTGATTATGATATCATCTACATATACCAAGATTAGGGTGGTGTTTTTTTCATTATGGTTTGTAAATAATGATTGGTTGGCACTACTAATTTTAAAACCACAAGAAATTAAATAAGAGCTAAGTTTGCCATACCATGCCCGTGGAGATTGCTTCAATCCGTAAATTGATTTATTTAGCCTACAAACCAAGTTAGAATCGGTTTCCAATTTATAACCGGGTGGTAATGTCATATACACCTCTTCAAGTGTTCCTTGAAGGAAGACATTTTTGACATCCATTTGGTAGATGTTGTTGAGTATTTTAGATATAGAGATTTTGTACTCTTTTTGCCTTTAAATTTATAAAACCTTCGTACTCAATGAATAGGTTAGTTGCAAGCGCACAACCTATCGATTTTGTACTCCAAGAGAACTACTCTCTCTTGGAGAGATCCATAACAAAGATTGGCAAAAACAATAAGAAATAAGATAAAGAAATGATTACACCCTTTCTTAGATCTAAAACCTCGATCTTGCCGACTCCTTGCTTGAATCTTCTCCTTCCTCTTCCTTGAAAAGCTTCGAGAATTTCTGCAGGATCTCTCTCTCTCAATATGTGGAAAATGGATATAATAATGGATGATGAGAGAGATGAAATTCTTCTCCTTTTATAGCCAAAGGCCTTGCCCAATTGAGAGGATAGAAGTGGAGTTAGTGGGTGCACTCCTCAGACTGCCATGGCTATTTTTGGCCTTCTAAAACGTGTTCCTTGGAAGCCAAGAATAGAAAACCTCTGGAAAATGCGAATTTCTGGCTGTCTGCGAGTCCAGTGCGTCCGCACTGGAGATGAGTGCGTGTGGTCTGGGTCACACTGGTTCTAAATCTCCTTTGGTTCCAATTTTCCTTTTCTGGATTTTCTGCAAAATTTCCTGAGTGCGTCCGCACTGGATCTTAGTGCGTCCGCACTGACATTTAATTTTCTGTTTTCCAAGGAATATGAAGATTTCAAAAATCGGTCAAGTACTGAGTGCGTCCGCACTGGATGTGAGTGCGTCTGCACTGGCCTTGAACTTCTGTTTTTCTGAAAATTCTGGAAGTTGCAAAAATCGGCTAAGTAGTGAATGCGTCCGCACTGAAGTTGAGTGTGTCCGCATTACGCTCGGACTTTTCATCTGTGAGGTCTGCGACGCTGGAAAATTGGCTAAGTACCCAGTGCGTCCGCACTGGCTGGGAGTGCGTCCGCACTGGGCGGTTTTTCTTCATTTTGCACTGTTTCCTGCATTGAAACATCGAGCGAACGCAGTAACTTGATTCTTGGTGTATTATATTCGCTTTATATCCAAAAATACAAGATATTTGGTGTTATTTTATGATAAAAACTAGATCGATGGTGTATATAAAATACACCTATCAATGTCCCAACCATTGTTAACGACAATAGAAAATAAAATTCTAACGGTATTCATTTTGGCGACCGGTGCAAAAGTCTCATTATAATCAATACCATAGGTTTGAGTGAATCATTTTGCTACTAGTCTTGCTTTATGCCTTTCTATTGTACCATCGCTTTTATACTTGATTTTATATACCCATTTACAACCAACGGGTTTTTTGTTTTTTTGGTAATGAAATATTTTTCCAAGTTTTATTTTTTTCTAAGGCATCTAGTTCTTCATTCATGGCTTTACACCAAATTGGGTTTTCAATGGCTTCTTGGTAACTCTTAGGTTCTAATTTATTTTCAACACAAGTGAGAAATGCATGATATTCGGGTGAAATTTTATCATATGAGATGAATTGCTCTATTGGATATTGTACCGTATAAGTTACATAATCTCTAAGTCTAGTGGATGGTTGTGGTACTCTAAGTGACCTTCTAACCACTTGGTCATCTTCCATTTCAATCTCATTTCCATTTAAATTATTGTTGATTTCATGAATTTCTTCATGAATATTTGTTTCAACTTCATGATTTTGAGTTGATTCAAGGTATTGGTCACCTATGTAAGGAACTACCATATTAAATTGGTCATTTGTACATGTTTGGTCAATTTTTTCTTTCTCTTTGAAATAGGGTTCACCCTCCCAAAATACGACATTCCTAGAAATGAACAATTTTTTATTAATTGGATTATAGCATTTATAACCCTTTTTGTAATGTGAATATCCTAAAAAAATAGTTTTTTGAGATACAAAGTAAAGTTTATCCTTTCTTTTAATATGCACAAAACTTGTGCATCCAAATACTTTTATATGATCATATGTAATTTTTTCTTTATAAAGGATTTCTAAAGGACTTTTGTTTTTTAAAACTACACTTGACAATCTATTAATTAGATGTGTGACACAAAGTATGGCATCCGACCAATAAATTTTTGGAACGTTATTTTGAAATAATAATGAACGGGTCATTTCCAATAAGTGTCTATTTTTTTCTTTCCGATACTTCGTTTTGTTCGGGAGTATTTATGCAAGTTGTTTGATGTATAATTCTTTTTTCTTTAAATAATGTTGAGAAATTTTTGTTTATAAATTCCGTTTCATTATCCGATCTAAAAATTTTAAGTTTAGCATTAAATTGATTTTCTATAAGACATAGAAATTTCTTAAAACAATTAAACACTTCATCATTGGATTGAAGTATAACCAAGTGATTCTAGAAAAATTATCAATAAATATAACAAAATATTTGAATTCATTATACGAAATAATTGGGGCCGGTCCCCATACATCGGAGTGGATCAAATCAAACATAGCTTCGCTTTTGCTAGTTGAAAGAGAAAAATGAAGCTTTGTTTGTTTTGACAACTTACATGTTTCACAATTAATACAATTAGAATTTTTAAATTCTAGAATACTATTCAAAAATTTGTCGGATGGATGCCCAAGTCTCTTATGCCATAAATCAAAATCAACTGATTTAGCAGAAGCACAAAGTAATTGTTTTGATTGCAAAATATAGTGTCCATTTTCAAGAATTCCTTCACCAATTTTCTCGCCGGTTTCCCGGTCCTGAAATACGACATTTTCACAAGAGAAAATTGCATTACAATTTAATTCTTGTGTTAACTTATTTATAAAAATTAGGTTTATGGGAAATGTGTCTAAATATAGCACATTTTTAATTTGTCTATTATATAGATTAATTTCCCCTACCCCATTTATAAAAGCTTTCGTACCATTTGCAACAATAACAAATTGATTATTAGTGGTCTTATTTAAATTTGCTAAAAGTTGTTTATTTCCAAACATATGATTTGTGGCACCACTATCTAGAATAATTTGACTAAATAAACTAGAATTATTTGAGTTAGAGGCAATACCACATATTGGAGCATTTTTTTCAAGCAACATACTTAGCTACTGGAGTGAAATAGTGACTTGATCCTCTAACCCGCCAGACCCTTGCTCTGACCCGCGAGCGCCTCTGTGGTTGTAGGAGTCGGATCCAGCAGAGAAGCCAGTCGGACCCGAAAAGGAATAGCCAGGCGGACCCGTAGCGGAGAACCCAGTCGGACCTGCGACAGACAAATGGGGTTTAGGCAGACCCGTTGGGTATAGATTGGGCGGACCCGTTAAGGGAATAGCTCTCGTTCTCTCCTGGTTCGGACCTGAAACAGAAAAACCCCTCTTTTCTCCTTCTCTTTCCCACTTGCGCCGTTCCTCTTCTCTGTCGCCGCCTTTCCCTTCCCCTCTCTCCGCCGTTCAAAATTTTTTCAGTTTGAGATATGGGTAGAGAAACCAGCACCGGTCTTGGGTGTGGCCCTCTTTCTTGCAGTGTGTACATGTCTTAGTCAAATTTGGACGGTTTTGAAATCTAGGGTCTTGGGAGAGGTTCGGATTTTTTACTGCAAAGGCATGGGTCTCGTGTCCCTCGCCTTGGCTGGCTTGAGGACCACCCATGGCCAGCCTGCGGCTTTCTTCTTGTTGAATCATTTGAGTGATTGAGGCATAAGAGGGTACAACAGTTGTGAGCAAGAGTTGTGACCTTACGGCTTCATAACTGGGGTTTAACCCCGAAAGGTAATCGAAAATATCATCTTCTTCAATTCTTTTTTGAATTATTTGCGGATCAGTTGTTGGCGGTCGGTAGCACTGAAGTTTGTCTTTTTTCTTTTTTAGGGCGCCGATATATTCGGTGTTGCTCATTGTATTTTTTGGATTTCTTGTTTTAAGTGGTAGACATGTGAGAAGTTGTTTTGTTGGTCGAAATGCGCTTGAACTGCATTCCACAGCTCCTTGGCTATTTCGGTTGTCATAAACAACTCTGCGACAGCTGGTTCCATTGATCCCAAAAGCCAAGTCATGACTCAATCATTCTTGGATTGCCACTGTCTCATTGCTTTTGTTTCTAAGTCGGTTGCCTCTGTTGGCTTTGCTGGTTCGGGTTTTTTTTATCTCCCCTGTGATGAATTCTAGCAAATTCTCTGCTGCTAAGAGCTCGTTTTGCTGATCGTGACCATGACAGATAATTTCTGTCATTGAGTAGAACATTGGTGATTTTAGAAGAGTTAGTAGCTTCTATTGGTAGTTGCCCTTCTAATGACATCATGTTGATGCTTGTTGTTGTTTGTGTTTTTCTGATTTTTTTGCTAGTACCAACTAGCTTTGCTAGTTTGGTTGGCACTTGTGCGGAATTTTTGAATCTATGGCTCTGATACCATGTTATTTTTATCACAAAGATGAGATTCTGAGGAGAGAAAAATATTGTGTAAATTTTCATTACTTACTTTCTGTTACAACCAGTCCCTATTTATCATAAAGGCTCAAATATAGCCGTTTGTACTATTTTGTTATTTTTTGGTAACGACAGTACACGTTACCGTTTTATTTCTTTCTATTTTTGGTATTTAATCTACACACTTAGATCTTGATCTAACAGTCGATGATGATTATTCTGAGATCAATCTTCAACAGAAATCATATCCATATCCGTATCCGCATAAGTAATATCCGTATCCGCATCCGTATCCGTAAAAATCAGATATGGATCCGAACGGATAATATCCGATCCGTTTGCACCCCTAGTTCTATTTAATCAGATCCGTTCTTATCCCTACCTAGGTTTGATTCGGACCAAAAGAGGTCGATTTCACATATATTTTTGGGTCGGGTTTGTGATGGAAGGAACCGGGAGTGCGTATCCTCTGAGATATCTCAACTTTTGCGTGACCGACCTGTCCGGTGCCTATTCGGGGATAGCGAAGAGGGCTAGCATTATTTGTGCTTTGAGATTCGTACAGAACGTATTTCAACGGTTGATATTTTCCAAAAAAACACGCAAAAGTTGAGATATCTCAGAGAATGCGAATTCAGGAGGCGGAGCCACAGCCCACAGGCCATAGGCCATAGTCCGTAGACAGTCCTGACAGTAGTAATATTTCTCAAACCCGTTAAGGCATCGTTCCGCCTCTGAGCTCATCTTGTTTCTTATCTCTTTCATTGGCTTCTCAACCATAATTCTTTGCTTCTCTCAGGCACAGCAGCACAGGGGCGGAGGTACTGTTAAGTACAAAAATATTAGGTATATCATGCTGTTCTAATTGAATCTTAATTTGACAGTTTTATAAGTAATATTTTTGTAAACTATATAATTTTTTCTTCGAGTGTCATTTAAAAAAAAAAAACATATTCAAGTATCAAGAAATTCTTAAGTCTTTGCAAAATGACAAATAAATCTAACTCATTAAAATCAAGATCTTATATGATCGTTTTATATTATCTTTATCAATTCTGGTTGATCGATTAGAGGATAAACATTTCTTATTCAAACTAAAGCTAAATTAGAGTTAGTGTTTCTTAACTTTGCTTCGAAAAGATAAAATTTATTAATAAAACAACTTTTTAGTAATAGAATTTAGAAAAATTTGGACACAAATAAATATCATTTTTGAAATGCTGAAATCTAGGGGTGGCAAAAAAGCTCGTAGCTCGTGGCTCGATCGTGACTCGCACCTGACTCGCTCCCTAACAGCTCGTTCGTTACTGGACCGAGCTGTTAACGAGCCAGCTCGCCACTAGCTCGGTCCAGAATTAACGAGTTCAAGCTAGGGCCTAGCTTGCTCGTCAGCTCGCGAGCTAGCTCGGCTAGCATCAATTTGTGAATTTGTATGATTTTGTGTGTATTTTATACTATCTAGCTCGATCCAGCTCGGTTCAGCTCGATCCAAAAAGTTTGTAGAATTTATTTTCTTCTTAAAACAAAATCCAACCAAACCCAGAGAGCCAGCTCGGGCTGGCTCGTCACGATTTTAAGCTGGACTTTTAGCTTGGGTGCCAAAGGACCAGCTCGCTCGGTAAGAGCTCGGTCCAGAATTAACGAACTGAGCTAGGGCCTAGCTCGGCCCGAGCCAGCTCGTTGACAGCCCTACTGAAATCATATAAGATAATAAATAATACTATTAGCTGCATAATAATTTAGTAGAGGAACACAAAATAATTGTTATGCTAAATTGCATCTTAGACATATCAAATACATTTCTTCTAAATGAGTAGATAAAAAAATAATGTTAGAACCATCCGATCAAAATAAAGAGGAAAGAGAAATAAAATCGAATGGATACAGGCATAGTTGATGTAGCATAGCTATTTTTTTATAAAAAGTTTTAACACTCTTTATTGAGTATCAATTAGAAATCTCTTCAAGTCATTAGCAAAATCTAAATTTTGTAGTAATCATTACGATGATTTTTTTTATAAACCGTTGCAACGAGTGGAACTAAATTCAGATCGTTCTTTACTCATTGTACGCCTCAGTTGGAGACGGATCCCACGTTTTTGCGGTACCGCACTTCGTAAATATCTCTTCTAAATTCAGATCGTTCTTTACTCATTGTACGCCTCAGTTGGAGACGGATCCCATGTTTTTGCGGTACCGCATTTCGTAAATATCTCTTCCGATATCACGTTTTTGCGGTACCCGACTGGATCTGACCTCAATCTCTCTTCCGATATCACATCCACCTATGAAAATTCGGTAAAAGATCAATCTGGAGAATCAGTCAGAAACAAATTAGAAGGAAGAATCGGCGTAACTAGGACGGTGAGTCGGAGGAATCAAGCAGCAGTGATTCACCCCCGCCCCCAGTCAAAGCCTTTTAGTGCCAAAAAGCGCCACCAGTCGCCCAATAATCGGATCGCGAGCTGTCAATAGATTTTTCAAACCGTGATCAGTGGACTATTTCTATGGTAGAAGGTCCTAATTTTAAGTAAGGTGATTTTCCAAACCATGGCGTTGTACTGTATACTATAACTGTTACCTGTAACCAGGAGCGGATCCATAAAGACCCTAAGCCCAGTACAATTCTACACATGTGTCTACCTCTGATCCAGTCTGGTGCCTACCCCTGGCCCAGAAATAATACAGCCCAGTCAAGATAAGTATTTTAAAGTTTGGCCCAGTCTATTCAGCACGCTCCTGGCTCCTGCCTCTGCATCCACTGAAACGCAAAAAAGAAACTTCGCTGGAGACAAACTCCGCCTCAGAGAGAAAGAATTCGCCAGGTCTCTCAGTCGCCCGATCTTGCTTAGAATCGCGCCAGAGATCGTGAGTTCGTGATAGAGAGGAGACTGCAGTCCCAGAGTCAGACAGAATCAGAATTCAGAGGAGATCGTGCCAGCCTTAGGTTTGATGCTTGAATTGAATTTCTGGATGAATTGACTATCTTGCGTAATCCATTTATGATAGTATTCTAAGTCACGACCTTAGACTCACGCCCTCATATAAGGGTGTTCTCAATTTCACCTTTCTTTTACAGCCCTCATATAAGGGTGTTATTCACGATATCAGGCTGATGCCCTTTAGAAATCATGTCATGTAGAAAATCCATTGCCCTTTTGTGATGAGCTCGTTGACAGATAGGAGAACTAAGTGGGCTGATTGGTCATTTGAGTTTTTTTTTATTCAAAGTCCGTAGGAATAATTTCATTCATAAATCAAAATTTCACTACAAGAAAGGTAACAGGGCAACAGTATACCAGTTCCTTGTCTGCCACTGTTTTACTGCAACAGAAAAGAAATTAAACTGGAAAATTAAAAACAGCTTAGAAATAACCCCTATTTTTGTTTAGCCTAAGGTGATTTAAAATTGGATTGGATTGATTAAAGCATCTACTCAGTGGTGAAGAAGCGCCCATCCTGCGATCTTCCATTTCTATCTCTTGCAGAAAGGAATTAGTTAGCGTACCCGATTAGTTAATGGGTTTGAACCCGATTAGTGCCCTATCCTGACAGAAATCCTGGATCCGCCCCTGCCTGTAACGATGTTAAAGCTACTACATTGACAGATTTCTGCATTATTGTTCCTGTTACGGTCCACTTAGCAATAGTTTTGAGTACTGATAACTACACTAAAAGCATTAACATTAATGGATGATAAAAATCGCTTATTTGCAAGTATGGAAGATAGGATTCAATTATGCCTTGGAAGTTACTGTTACAATTAGATAAGAAAAGAAGGAACAAGTTAAAATAGAATAGGGAAGGCCTGGGTCTCTGCTGGTCATCCCCTCGCTTTGATCAGATAATTGCTCCCAAGTCAGACCTCAAGCACATTTGTTTCAGTTGAACTTATTTCAATTTTTTCTAATATTCTGAAAACAACTGCTGTGGACAAATGGAGTTCTGGTTATGGTTTTTTTTAATCAAGTTGCTTTTTAGACAAGAAAACCAGTAGCCGGAGGCAAGTCCATGCTGGTAACAGAGAGTGTGTACTGGTATAGGTTGATTTGAACTGAAAGTGCCAGTTAACAGAAAAATACAAGGCTTTTCTTGAGAATATCAACATCGTGCAGTTCAGTGATAAGAATTAATGTAAACAGGGTTGGAGTTTAATGCTGTCTAGTACAAGATGAAAAATGGAAGGGCTTCTATTGATACACACAACTATGTGCGAATTGAATCGAGTACCCCCAATAAAGTGATAGACGTGCATGATGTCTTTGTCAAGAGGAGCAATGTCAGGGTTTTCCTCTCTTATATTGGTCGACTTTTTCTTCTTGCAAATATTTTATTGTTGCTATTTGAGAAGGTAATAATCATTTCTTGTGTCCCATGTAAGGTAATAATCAGTTCTAATTAGTAGGAGGAGACTTAAATCTTGATAGAAGGAATTTTCTCCTTAAATTAACCAAACTAACCACAAACACAACATACCTCCCCTCCATGCAAAAAGGACAGCCTATTGAAATGGGGTTACTACTAAATATCTGGTATCAATCAGGCTCAGGTTATTTGGCCATGATTTGCTTTCTAAAAATTTTAAAATATCAATATAAGTTAATTACGATTGTGTTGTTGATCACACACTGATTATGTCAAACGTTGATGCCAGTTATATTAATTACAAATTTATATTTTGAAGTTTCAGGATAAGTTGACCATTGGTTCTTTTTGGAGATTATTTTTTGGTGTTGTTTTTGCTAAGCTTTCGCAATATAAGCCCATCAAGAAAGGTAAAGAGGTTTTTGTATCAAGGTTCATATGGAAAACCATCAGGAATGTGTTTTCCACTATACTTCAAAAGAAGTGTGATTGCAATAACAACTATAACGAACAAACGATAATACATGCCAGCGAGAAGAGCTTCCTCTTTACCATTTACAGGTGCTCCTTAGAGTGTTAAACGATAATTAATTTTCTAGAATGTAAAACTGATTTTTGTTTTCTCTTCTATGCCCTCCAAAAATATTCTATAGCTTTATGGCCTCCAAAAATTAAGTTAACATACGGTGATCATAGAAAGACACACACAAATGCAAAAATACAATATTTTGAGACTGCAAATGCAATTCACATTTGTAAATTCGATCTGAAAGAATTAAATCGTAAGTTGTGATTCAATTGATTATTGTTTTTTTCTATTTTGCCCCTGTATTTATTCTTGTTTTCTATTTCATAGAGTCAGTTGTGATTATGCCATCATTTGGGGTCCAACTGGAAACTCATTTTTGGAGGTAATATATTGATTTTCTGTATTTTCTTTGCTGTAGTTGTTAATGGTTTGGATGCATGTTTCTGGTCCGAACTACATCAGGTCTGGTGTAGTTATCAATACATAAAGGCTAGTGCCAAGCTAGCCTGTACTGATTGCTTAGACTTTTTTTTTATTGCTTTCTGTGTTTGTTATTATCAAAGTAAGCCTATAATCTGTCAAATTTTTTTGGCCAATATTGATACCCAAATGTTATGTAAATTTATTGAAAATTAAAAATAAGCAAGTAAAACCCTTAAAGAGTTTATCATACTGTGGAAGCTGTTACTATGCTTTTCTTTTACAAATATTTAAATTTGTTTAGTGGGAGAAGTGATCGCAAATTTATACCAGTGGGAAATATTCTAAAGCCAGTATTGAATGAATGCGTAACTCCAGTCACATGCTATTGGAGCCTTGCATTGATATTACATGATGAAGATGAACTCACGTTGGTTTTTCAGGTAATATATTGGTGAAGCTTTTTATTTCATTTTGTTATTAGTCTATTGAATTGTATTTAATTTCCCCTGTTTGCTATTTTGTAAAGAACTTTTGTCTTGGTGATTTTGAATGACTTAGGATTTAGAGTTTCTTTCAGTGCTGCCAAATGGTACAGCACACTGTCTTTGGAGGCACTTTATGTGGAAATTTTTTTGCGGCCAAGAGAATTCACTCAATGTAATAGGGAAAAAGAAAACTAGAAATAGTAGATTTCTCCAGTATACTACTGGTAAAGTAATGATATGGGATAGTGTGTACTGGGTGTTTCTGCAGTCTTGTTTCAACATACGCCTTGAATCAAGTATTTCTTTAGGCTACATCCTTTATCTTTTCTTAAAAAATATTAAAAGTCCGTGTAGTAGAATATTATTCTAAATATCTTAATATAATTTTTGGATTTGCAGAAATTGCAGCCACCCATCAAAATATTGGTACCTGTGTGGAGGGCACTGTGCAAAGCAACAAATTTGGAAGACCTTTCGCATTCTTTGAATAGTTCTACAAAATCACATTAAATTAGTAGAGCAGAGCAGATATGTTACTTGTTGCCTATTTTGTAAAACCTGCTGCAATTTATATTAATTTTCTCAAAAAAATTCTTAGGGTTTTGTTGAAACAAGTTAATAAATAATCTCCCAAGAAGCTGGAATTGGGACAATTAATTAGTATGGGGCTGTGTAAAGCCACAAATTTGGAAGGCCTTTCACATTCTTTAAATAGAGATTCAACCAAATCACATTAAAATAATAGGACGAAATAGATTAAAAGAATGTGTTGCTTTTTTTTTTTCAAACCTGTTGCAGTTTATACTATAGTTTTTTCAAAAGAGATTGAGTTAGGTTTTTGTTGGAACCAGTAATAAAATATCTCATTGGAAGCTGCAATTGGGACCTTTAATTAGTAGGGCACATATTTGAAGACCTTTCGCATTCTTTGAATAGCAGCTCTACCAAATCAGAAGTAGAATGATGTAGATCAATAGTTTGCTGCCTATTTTTATAAAATCTTGTTGCAGTTTGTACTTTTAATTTTCTCAAAAGATTGTGTTAGTTTCTGTTGGAACCAGTTAATAAATTATCTCCTAACAAGCTGGAATTGGATAATTAATTTTGGGTTTCAATTTCAGTTCCAACAAGTTAAAGCTAGTAAAGTTTTTCGTTAACCAAGTATACTTCAACTAAACAAATTAAGGGTCGTAAGTTATAAGCTATAATTAATCCAAAGTCAACATACCATTATTTGACAGTTTGACTAGATGATGACTATTAATAATAAAAAAGTTGTAATTATCAACAAAAAGCCTAGATAAATGATGCATAAACTACAGATATCAATATCATGTTTGCCTAGATCCACAAGGAATAAAAGCATAGTAGATCGACAAAGAATAAAAGCCTAGATATCTCTTGCAGGCATCTTTATTTATGTTATTTTTAACAGAAAAGGAGTTAACATGCAAACATTACATGGCCCTTTCGGTCCCTTTTATGGTTTCTATTTAGTCAAATATTTTTTTTTCTTTTTTTATGATCCTTTCAAGTTTCAAGTATGATTATATAGGACAAGCCGAGTTCATTGCGAACTGTACGGACATGCAAATAGTTGAGGTGTTTACTGACAAGTGGACCCATAATTTTAAAATTCCCAAGGTAATTTTGCCGCATTAAATTCGAATTTGTTTTTAATAACGCATTGATGGATTGGCTTGTTAATAGTTGCTACAGGTATTATGTGCTAGTGCATGTAGTTGACTGTCATTTGCTATGCCAGGTCAGGACTTTTGCTGTTGTTTCACAAGTTTTATTGTTAATTTTTTTGTGTTCCATAACGCCATTGATTGTTGAGAGGTAATCATAGATCATAGTACCTATCAAGTTGGTTAATTAATGAAGAAGAGGTGAGCAAAAGAACTGCTAGCATTATCACACGGGTAGTTCAAGTGTCCTAAGTACTGTTGTCTAGCTCAAAATTAATTCTTTGTGCATTATTTAATCATGTGAAAAGAGACGGACCCACAAAATATAGGTTCAGCAATCAGCTTCTTTGTTGTCTCATTTAGGAACTGTATGTAATTATTGGCCCATGGAATTACTTTTGTATTAGCATGAACTTGCTCTTTCACTTTCACTGATTTAATAGTACTATATGACTTTGGGTCGGATTTGCTTTATCGACCTAACATTAGTGCCGTGTGTCTATTATATACTGTTATGGCTCGTCAGGCAAATCAAGCAATAGTGTTATTTAAACTATAAGAGTAAAATAGTTGATGATTAGTGTTATCCGGATATGAGTTAGAATTGCGTTATTTTTATACTGTTTGAAAGAGTGAAAGTGTTGTTTGATCGAATGTTAGTTGGAATAACAAAATGGGAGAGTTCTTTTTGTGGGAGGTCGCAGGTTTAAAATTTGTATAATTTTTTTTTTGTGAATATTAAATAGTTGGGTGTCTTGACTTTCAATTTTTACTTAAAAAACAAAATGGGGTATTTATAATGATGATGATGATTGATGGCTTGTCATTAGCAGAGTAGATGTTAGAGCAAAATGGGGGATTTATAATAGGTGCTTTAGAGCGAAACTGAGCGGGCTCTGTTATTAGATTTATTAGATTAACACTTAAATGTGTTGAAAAGGAGAGACAGCACATTTGATTAGGAGAAAAATTCTAAAATTTTTGGTTACTTAAAGATTGAGAGTTTGATTCTGCATAGGTTAAAAAAACAATTAAATGTGTTGAACCAAACCAATTCATATACTTAACAAGGCTCTTGGGAGTTGACAATTTTGTGTATAATATATATATATATATATATATATATATATATAGAGCTTGGCTACTATGCTTATATAAGCAAAAGTCCACATATGCTTATAACTCATTTTTGCGTTTCCAATGTTCAAATGGTCGATCCGACCGTTCATCTTGTTCTCCATATTAATATGTGCTTGGAGACTAAATTTTACATTTTTCTGAATTTTTTTACTATTTATTAAGCCACTTTGAAAATTGCTGATCTGGGTGAACAGTAAAAACAGTGTTTCCAAAATTATGGACATAAGGACCAACAGTTGATGCCAACTGTTCAACATAATCTCCATATGAAATTGTTTTAGGAGACCAAATATTACATTTTTTTGAGAATTTTTTTATTATTTTTCAGAATTTATAAAAAAAAAATAATGGTCTGAAATTTTCAAAAAATATAAAATTTGATCTCTAACCACATTTCAATATAAAAATCACGTTGAACGTTTTGAATTAACTTTTTAGACTTCAGATACAAAATAATGAGTACGAAATAAAGTATATCATTTAATACACGAAGCACAATAAGCCCAGTTAGATATGTTGTGGCTTCTTTTGATTAAAGGACAAGAGGGGAAGTGGTCAACGGCTGAAATCGTAGGACACGCAGCGGTAATAAGAAAAAGTTACCGAGGAAAACATCTCGAAAACAGATGAAGATCTCCAATCAACATGATAGAATTAAGGAACAAGGCGAAATGAAAAGGAGATAAAACCAGAATAGCAAGGTGGTCAACGCAACCTTGAGCGCTCCTCCCTCGATTCAGATATTATGCCGCGCTGGACAGGAATCGCACGATGCAGATGGTTTCGAAATTCGTGCGTTTTCTTAGAGATTTGCGAAAAGCTCCTATAAACCATCAATGGCCCGTAATCAAGACGCGCAAATTCCTCCACGTGCCTTCATAGCAAAGAACTGAATGTGAAACTCACGTCCGTCTTTTCTGTCGGGCATCCGAGAGAATTTAGACTAAAAATTTAGGCTTAAACAAATCGGAACGCAGTGCGGTTAATTTGCTATTGAATTCATATCCATCCAGGTACCTGATCTGATCTGATAGACTTAAATATTGCATATGCAGATTTAAGTCCACAAAAATTGGGGTCGATGTTTTCTATTATTTTTTCCCAAATCAGTCACTTTTCTGACCGTCATTTTTATTAATATTCATAGTTAAATAGAAATTAATAAATATACTCAGCTTCTCAGGATTTCGATAAAAATATTCGTACCGGCCATTAAATGGCTGGTTTTGAATTTTTTTGCCTACCAGCCATTTATGGCCGGTACCCTCAATTTTTTTTTATTTTTTTAGAGACACTATGAAGAGCAATACTGAAATCTAACACTAATAATTCAATTTGAAATCTAACACTAATAATTCAATTTTTTTGTTTAAATTATTTGTTAGATTACTTCTTTTGATGTATAATTAGCATATTTATACTAAAATACGCTAAATTACTTGAAATTATGTTAAATTACGCTGAATTACACTAAATTATATTAAATTACGCTAAAATACGCTAAATTATGCTAAATTACATTTGAATAAGGACGATATCTTCACTAAGAAGGCGAAAAACGACGACGAAACTTCAAACGGCCATAAAATGGCGCTCGAGTGTCCGATTTCAGCAAATGACCATTTTTCGGAAAGCTTGCAAAAATACGCATGCGCTAGTGACCACTATGCCTTTTTCAAAATTTAGAATTGCCAAAAAACAAAGGGAAGAGCCTCAAAACTTGAGTTGAAGTTTCCGATTAAGATTTTCATTTATATTATTCAATCTAAGTAGCTCAGTAAATTAGTTACATAATGAACTTGTAGAATACCAATTTTACTATTTTTGGAAACTTTTTACTATTTTTTAAGATTCATGAAAGATGACACAAAATCGGTCTAATTTAGCGTAATTTTGAGTAGTTTAGCGTAATTTACCGTATTTCAGCGTAATTAGCGAAGTTATTGTAATTTAGCGTAATTTAATGTAATTTAGTGTAATTCAGCGTAATTTAACATAACTTCAAATAATTTTGAGTATGTTAGTATAAATATGCTAATTATACATCAAAAGAAGTAATCTAACAAAAAATTTAGACAAAAAATTCGAATTTTCAGTGTTAGATTTCAGTATCTCGCTTTTCATAGTGTCTCTAAAAATAAAAAATTAAGGGTACCGACCATTAAATGGCGGGTAGGCAAACAAATTCACAACCGGTCATTTAATGACCGGTACGGATATTTTTATCGAAACCCAGAGGAGCTGGATATATTTATTAATGTCTATTTAATTATGGATATTAATAAAAATGTCGGCTTTTCTGAAGTACTTTGTGTTAAGTTTCTCCCGTCATAATTATTTCTTTTCATAACTGTTACATTGATTTTGATGTTTCGTAATTAAGGTATATACTAGCAAAGCAAACGCGAAGAGAGCAAATTTGGACGTGACAGCTTAAACTTACGCGCTCATCCCAATAATTCTATGTTGAAATGAATCAGAGGTAATTTCATAATTGAAACGTTCAATGCAAATTAAAAAAAAAGTCATGTTTAAATGGTCAAAGAAATAAATAATATAAAAATAATATTATTTAAATTAGGTTGTAAAAGAAGTATAAAAGTACTAATTTGAGTAATATGAAAACATATTCATAACAATATAAATATTATTTAGATTGTATAATTTAAAAAGCAGTGTTAGTTCGTAATTCTTATAAAATATTCAATTGGAATAGTGCTTAATCTAATACAAAGCTATTTTAGAAAGAAGCTACTCAACAAGCAAATCTATTTTTTGATTAAAAAAAAAACAGATTAGCACTTAAAGTAAAAAATATAAAAATGTCAAACAAAAGACTTTGTCAAATATTTCGTCATAGATCTAAAATTTTGGTTGGACTTTTAAATTTCAACATGAGGATCAAATTCAAATTGAATACACAGCTAATAAGGCTTTGAAGTTCGGCCGAAAATCAAAATCGAACTGCTCAAAACTTTCTTTATAATTATTTTAGATCGTAAGATGGAGGTCTAGCTTTTCAATTTTTATTTAATATCCGTAAATAATTCTCATTTGAATTTTGAACTTATGATTCAAGGTGTTGTTCTTTATCACTAGACTAAAGATTGATTATTTACTTTACAAATTTATTAGTTGAATTCTTGAAATGCGAAGTTTATTATTTCTCTTTTTTTTTCAAAAAGGAAAGAAGAACGATTTCCATCGATAGACCTATTCTTGTCAATTGTCACTATAGATTAGGGGTGTCAATGGGTACGGTACGGGTCGGGTGGAGGTATTTTCATACTCATACCCATTAAAATTGACTTTACCCATACCCTACCCATACCCATTAAAAATTGACCTTAACCTATCCTACTCTTACCTGTTAATATTATCGGGTAACGATAGCGGATGAATAACAGATAATATTAATATAATAATTAGTTTTATTATATTTTACAAATTAAATATAAAAAACTCATTCATTTCACATATATGTAATTACATTTCTAATAAAAAATAAAAATAAATGTGCAATCAATTCCAACTAAATTGTTTTTATAAAGAAGAAAATTCAAAAACACGAAAACATATTTAGGTGGGTTGGAAATTGAATTGAATATATATTTAGATTTGAGTGAGGCTATGGTGCTATGCATAGCACGGATGGCTAGTGTGCTACGGTTCAATATGGTACTTTTTAAAATCCTAACGGTCGATTCAACCGTTCAATGTGATAACCATATGAATACGTACTTGCAAACTAAATTTTATATTTTTTCGAATTTTTTTACTATTTTTTTAGATAGGTAGAAAAATCAGTGTTTTCTGAAAATTCTGGACCATCAAAATTCTACCTATCTTAAAAAATAGTAAAAAAATTCGAAAAAATATAAAATTTAGTTTGCAAGTACATATTCATATGGTTATCACATTGAACGGTTGGATCGACCGTTAGGATTTTAAAAAGTACCATATTGAGCCGTAGCACACCAGCCATCTGTGCTATGCATAGCACCATAGCCTCACTCTTTAGATTTTATAATTACCCTATAAGGTAATGGGTACGAAATAGTCATTACCCATATCCTTACCCATTTAGTTAACGAAAAAAAAAATTCTTATTCATATCCATACCTAATAAGCTAACGAAAAAAAAACTTACCCATACCCGCTTTATCGAATACGATACGGGTTGGATAAACAGCTAAAAAGGTACCATTGACACCCCTACTATAGACGATATGATGAATTTGTATCACTTAATTAAGGTACCTCATCATTTTGAATTTGAATTTGAATCTGACTTTTTCTATTGAAATCGGATCTCCTGTCCACATAGGGGCAGGAATTTCCTGCCCCATGTGTCGCTGATAGATGGGACCTGACATGTTTAGACATTTAAATATTAAAATATAATTTTGCCTCAGACCTACGTGTTAGTAGGAAATTCCTACCCTCATGTGGCAGCAGATTCGGTCTCTTTTTTATTATATATCAGCAAATTTTGAAGGACCTCCGTGCATTATAAGCTTGAGTTGTATTGATTCTTATTATGATTCTGATTGGATGGTCCAGATTCTAACTTAAATGATGAGATAATTAATGCAGAAGATCCGGACTATCAACTGACACTTATTTCTCCTTCCTTCTAACAAATAAATGCTTTAACCGAGACTTGAAAAATTACTCCATAAATAATCTGAACCACGTGGAAGAGTCGACATCATTTACATCGATCAGACTTTCTTTTCCCCAATATGATGTTTCTTAATCAAATATAACATGTTTAGTTTTATTACTAATTAATTAATTAATTAAAACTGGAAAATTTTATTAGTACTAAGATAAAGCACGAGATGGACTGATTTTTTATCTATTATTTGAATATTCAAAATAAATATTAAGGAAAATTAGATGATTATTTTAAAATTAGGAGGAATGAAAAATATTTTAAGAGCGAGTCAGTTGTTGTATCTATTACTTGAAAATTCAAAATAATATTAAGGACAATATATGATTATTTAAAAATGAGGAGGAATGAAAAATATTTTATGTGCGAGTCAGTTGTTGTGTCAAGTACTAGGATACATATATATGTGCAAAAAAAATTGCTCCAATTAGAATGCAATTTTTTTTTGCTTTACACTGGAACACATACTTTTTTTTTTTGACCTAAAATATCAAAGGGATCGGGTCATGGGTAGAAAATTATTTCTTCTTTAGTAATTTTTTGCTCTTTCTATTGCTTTTGAGTGAATAGAAAAAATGATTATGAAGAAAAAAAACCTTAAAAGGAAAAAGAAGCTAGAAAAAATATATGCAGAAAGTATGAGATAGAGTTATTTCTCCACAGATAACTTTAATCACAACATCAAAATCATGGTCCTCGTTTTTCCTTGTTGCGCCTCCACGGTGCCTCGAAGAGTGAGACGGTTTCACCTATATTTTTTATTTATTTTAAAGGAATAACTGAATTGTTATTCTGATTTCAACAGTTCATCTTTGTTGAGATTCATGTATGAAATTTTTTTTTCATTGAAATTCGCATATAGAAAAATTTGAATAGTTAAAATCAGAATAACATATTTCTGTTATTTCATTGGAATAACAGCAGATTTATTTTCATATTTTTTTAGTGTAGAGTGACATGCGATTTTTTATGTGTGCAAATCAATATGCCATTATTTTCATCCATTTTAGATAATTAATTTGCAGCGCACAAATTTGTCTTGTGTGTAGCTCTCTCCGTCATCCTTTTGTTCTGTCAGCGCAATGCCACCGCATTATTTTTCTAAATATTTTAATTCTGAATTTTAATTATTAAGTAAAATGTTGGAAATACAGACCTAATGTAAATAAATAATAGGGGTGAAAGATATATTTTTTTGTTTTCTTCCAATAATTTTATATTGGATAAATTTTGCTGAAGGTCACTAAATTTTGTTCTTTGTCACAAATTGGTTACTCAACTTTGATTTGTCCCTCCATAGTCATTGAACTTTTAATTTGTCTCAATCAAGTCACCCTATAACTATTCCATCCAAAATATTAACGAAATATTCTCATTCCGTCCAAAATATAACGGAATATGCTCATTCCATCAAAAAATTTAACGGAATATGCTCATTCCGTCCAAATACAAACGGAAAAGTTATATTCCGTTAATATTTTGGATGGAAAAATTATAGGGTGACTTGATTGGGACAAATTAAAAATTCAGTGGCTATGGAGGGACAAGTCAAAGTTGAGTGGCCAATTCATGACAAAGAACAAAGTTTAGTGACCTCCAGCAAAATTTACCCTTTTATATAAGAGGTATTACAACTTCAAAGAAAAATGATGTAACATGAGGTATGTAAAGGGAACGAAAGTGACAGTAAAAGAGGGCCTGGATATTTTTTTTTTTTTAATTTTAGATGTAAGGATAAATGTTTTCAACATTTTAATAGAAATGACAAAATATAAAATTTTCCAATAGTCCAAGATGATGGAATATGACTGGTAATTACATTTACCATTTTATTATCTCTTCCATTACAAATACATTCCTTTACGTAGTAATTACTATATATGTATGTATTAATATCAATGTCAATCAATCGTATTAAATACCAGATAAGTTCACAAATTACTTGCTAAGTACTGAATTTGTTCTTATATGATGCTATCTATTCAATGTCAAATTGTCTTATCACTACATGCCTCTAGATTTGACATGATCTACATACCTAATAAGTTCCGTACACATGCATGTGGATCTCTGCTAAAAAGTTGTGATATAATTTTAGATATCTGGATAGTCACTTGAGAGTAGGTCCGATGCCCCTAATTCGATGGGTTTAATCACCATCGATTTTCTTTAAGATTCGTGCAGAATGCTTTAAAATTCGTGCATATCTGTTTCAATTTTTGTGCGCACAAATCTTAAATTAGATCGGACGGTTATCATACTCGTTGAACCTAAAAGTAGGTCCGATGGGCATGGGACTACTCCGTTCTCCTGGATAGTTGAAACGTTCTTCAATCCGGAACCTGGCTTTAGAAATAATGTAGCAAACAATTAATTTAATCAAAAGGAACATGAGTTCACATCTTACGGTCTAACGTACCTTATTTGACTAATGCACTAGGCCCGTCCCTAATAAAAAAACATAATAGGTTATAGCTGCTCCTGTTTTCTTCTAAGCAGGCACGTTGTATTTTTTAACTAGTATTTGTATGCATATTGATATCAACCGGCGAAATCGAGAGAAATTAATATGTTAATTAGTCTACATGTATAATATTAATTAATAATATGGATTATATATTGTGCATGCAACTATGCAAACTTTGCTCTGCCAATTAATTAAGCGTGTGCTGACATCGGTATTACTTGTACCTGATATTTTTTACTTCCTAAAATAGTTTTCAGTATCCTGTAAGTGTAACTTCATTAGATGGTGAAATAATGCATATATAATAAGGGGATTTCACCTGAGTTTAGAATAAAAAACTAAAGCGGCAATAGTTAAATTCTTCTCTACACCGATGACATGTACATCAAATTAATTTAACACCTTGTAAATTAGCATATATAGAAGTTCAGGTAGACATTTTTTCCTTACTATATCTTACTGATTATGTAATAGCACCCTGCACATATGTTTAATTTTGAAAATATACAATATTCTTCTGCATATATTATATTATACATAATCAGGAAATTTTAAGAAAGTGTTTGGCTCTAGGCAATGATACATAAAAGCTGGGTTAACTGTTTAATTAATTGTTAGTTAAATGATATAATATATATTGTTTAATACTGGCACGGCACTTTTTTTTGACAAACAGCGTACCTAGTGCCCGAACTAATACGCCTATATTTATTAACTGACGCTTTCATCTCTAACTCGGTAATTATGTGCTTGGTAGAAAAGTCAATTCTAGAAAAAAAAAAAAATGACCTAGTCTTCCCATATAGTATTAGCCAAGATTAATTATATATGAAGTCATAAAATAGGTGACCAAAGCAATGTGGAAAGTGGAAGCTCCTTCCAACCAAAACAAAGAAAAAAAGGTAAAAGAGGGGGTTTCATTTTTCCAATTAGTAAACGATATGATTATGAGCGATTAATATATAATCAACCTAAAATACAGCAAAATACTCAACCACTCATGATGACTAATTCAAACATACAATACTACGTACCCCGAATAATCTCTCAAGTCTCGTCACACACAAATCACAAATGATACAGCAATAACAAGCACAGTAACTAAATAATTAAGAAAACCCTTATAATTAAGAACATGTATACCTTTGTTAAATTATTATGAAAACACATATGATCACTGCTACCACCGTGCACCTAGACAGAGCATCAAAGTATGTGATCTTTCCTCCTCCTCTTCCCCCTTCTTATAAGAGAAAAAATGTGTATTAGGACTAGAGAGCCCGGCAGTGGCAGCATGCCATTGCCTGGCTTCCTGGCCTACGGCCGGTGAAGATGGCTCAGAAGAGGAACATGACGAGGAGGAAGACCTGTACGACAAGTTGGTTCGCCTTAGAGTGAGCTTCGGTAGTATGATGTGTAGAAGGTTGCGGGACTTAGTTTTCTTCTTGATGGATTCCGAGTAGTACGACGGTGGCGGTGTAAGAGGTGGAAAGGCATATTGGTTATTTGAGCAAGGAGTTGTGGTGGTGGGGTGCTTTGGGGTGCCTGGTTGGGATTCCCAAAGAAAAGGAACTGAACCTGTGGCCTTGCCATAGTAAACCCTAGAGGAAGGATTTGAGAGCTCTCTGGTGAGAAGTTTGGAGGGTATCTGGTTTTCCATCAGAGGTTTATTGTTTGCGGAGGTCATTCTGTGTTGTTTCTGTTGTGTGTAGCGAGAGAGCGAAAGAGGATTATCTTCTGCGGGTAGGCTAGACAAAATATTATTAGAGGTTGTTAATATATATATGTACGTTGAGGTCATAGAGGGGGAAAGGGAGGGGTCTTTGGATTTATTTAATGAAATTTGCTATTGATTAAGACGAAAGATGAGGTGCGAAGTACATCTAGCTCCCCATTCTTAGATCATTTATTCCTTCATTAATAATGGATAATTATAACTTGGGTTTGAGTTTTATTTAAATTTTTATGTAATTATGTCTAAAATTTAAACTCGATATACATTATTAGTAAACGAATATTAATATTTTATATTAAATGAACATATATGAAGATCAAAATTGTATTTTCTTATATAATTAAAGTTGCTCTATTTAATCTATTAGGAAAATTATTGTTTTGCCCTTTTAAAATTAACAAATATTGATTCTAGATACCCACTAATATTATTCTTAATAATAACGAACTTTTAAATCAAATACTAACGAGATGAGACTCAGGTTTTGGTTTAGTGACAAAGGCCATATCCTTCGTGTGAGAAGTCACATATTTGAAACCCGAATGGAGAAATTATTTGTGGATATTAATAGTTGAACTCAAACTTTACTAAAAAAAATACTAATAAGATAAATCCGTGTGATTTAATTTACATATCACTTTCTCTGCTTCATTAATTTTAGTATTCGATCCTCTAATTCTTTTGAAGGAGGATCAAAAGCATGAAAATAAACATAAAGAAACGAGAGTGGCTAAGATCAAAGTGGTATGACCAAGGCCTTTGGTGCTACCAATTAGTTTTTGCGATTTTAAAGTTCAAATAGTCGATCCAAACCGTTAGATGTTCAATCTATATTAAAATCTGCTTGGAGACCAAATTTTACATTTTTTTGAATTTTTTTACTATTTTTTAAGCCACTTTGAAAATTGCTGATCACATGGTCCAGAATTTGGTTGCACTGTTTTTACTGTTCATCCGGATCTGCAATTTTCAAAGTGGCTTAAAAAATAGTAAAAAAAATTCCAAAAAATGTAAAATTTGGTCTCCAAGCAGATTTTAATATAGATTGAACATCTAACGGTTTGGATCGACTATTTGAACTTTAAAATTGCAAAAACTAATTGGTAGTACCAAAGCCTTGGTCATACCACTTTGACCTTAGCCACTCTCTAAAGAAACTTCATCAATGAAATTTTACGAACTTCTTGACATCTATACATAACAAAAGTAGAAGATTATATAAATTATATTTATCAGATCTATCATGTTATTTGAAATAACATAAATTACATTCAATAATTTTTGTAACCTTTTGTATAAAAGTTAAAATATGACAGAACTAAAAAAGATGACATCATTTTTAACCGAAGTTGTAATTCATTATGAGTTAGGAAAAAAAAACAAGGACGGTGATAACAAATAATTAAAAGGACGTCGTAGTATTTTAGCCACTTGGATCAATTTTAATTGCAAAATCGTACAATTGTCAGGCTGCAGCTAATTAATAATAGATAGCAAGATCCTGCTCCTTGCGATTTAATGCGCCTTGTTCTCTCTTTATTTGCCTGTAAATTTTGTTGTAATAAGATAGAAAATATTGACACTAAAGCATGCGTTATATTACTTTTGTTCTCTCGGATGAAACACATAATTATTTATTGGAAAATATAGTCTCTAATGCAAATTTTCGACTCAAATAATTATCCTTTTCTTTATTTGAAACCCTAATAGTGGCTATAGGTTAGAGTACACATGAAATCGTAAATTACATCATTACAACACTACTTCAATGCATTCAACAGTATTGAAACCACAATTTAGCCTCCTCCATTGGTCATTGCCCATTCAGCTGCTTGCCTTGGATCCCTGAAATAATTATCCTTTTGAAATACTAAAATCATGTACAACAACTAGCACGAAAATTTATGCAAACAAACGCAAAAGAATTACACTACTTTAAGAGTTACTTTGCACCTTGGATACATCATACATAATTAAACCTTCCCACTTAGAATAAATACGAAAAAAATAAAAATATTCAATTAAATAAGAATAAGGATGATGAAGCATAGCTAACAATAGAGCAATGCAATGGATTGATGAAGCTTGTTTTCTAATCTCACAGCCTCTGCCTCCAAAAGAGGAAAAGTGACCCCTGAAAGGATGATCCAAGCACTGAACATGTTTGAAGATGGAAAAGACGATTCAAAAAAATATCGAATAGAAAAAAAAATTAATAACCAACATTTAATATAGTGGAGAAAGGTATGAGAAGTCATAGGTTCGAAAACCGAATGTAAAATTATTTATGAATATTTAAATGTGAGAAGGTTGCCTCTCATCTTTATCTTAAAAATTAATTTGGTGGCAATGTACAAATCTCTGTATCATACATGAAAGCTTGATATCCAACTTTTCTTAAAAAAAAGAATTATTTTACTCTTGTGTTTGAATTGAAAATGATGCATACAAGAGCGAAATGAGAGATTAAACAAAGAAGCAGCAGCCGGACGGAAGTTTGATTGAGAAAAAGGAGGGGGGGGGGGGGGGTAAACAACTGAAAAACAGATAAAAAATATTGAAGAATGGAGGGAAAATTACAAAAATTAGCAAGTGTTGAGAGAGAAAAATTAAATCTAAAAGTAGAAAAGATCTATTGAAATTTAATGCGTTTGATCTCAAACATAAAATTTTAGAAAACGTATTTTTTTTTGTTTTTTACTGAAAGAAAACGTATTGACCCGAAATTTTTTTTGTTACCATGAGAAAAAAATCAAATTAAATCGTTACCACTCTGGTTTGGCCCGTATCAATTCTACCACCCTCGCTAACCCAGTTCGCGCACCAAATAGACTGGTGCGCGCACTGGGTTGGCACACCAACCTCTTCTGCCTATTAAGGCACCAACTCAGTATACTGTGCTCATTTCATTCGACCCAAGGCAGCAGGCAGCAAAGAACATTCTCGCAAAGACCAAAGAGTAAGTTTTTTTCACTCTAGTCCTTTATATTTTTTTAATTATTTAATTACTTTTTTAATTTTTTGTAAATTTGCGAAATGTTGGGTTTGTTCTGTAATTCAGGTAACTATGATTGGAATTGCTTGTTATTTTGGTGGTGAAGTACAACAAGGGCCCAATGGTGCTTATTACAGTACCCAACCCCAGAAAATGTTCAATATCGGCCCGGATTTAGATTTCAGAGGTATAACTAGGGAAGTGTACCAGGAACTTGGTATTGACGCGAATTATTACGAACTGGTAATTTCTGCCAGAATTAATATTGGCCAAGGCAACCAAACATGGTTCCAACAACTCCCTGTACTAGACGATAGCAGTTGGGGGTTGTATACCCAAATGACATTGAATTTGACAACACCTTTCAAGTTCCTAGAGTTATATGTGGTTGCCAACCCCAGACAAAACCCTAGACAGAACCTTAGACAGAACCGTTCACAGAACCCTAGTCGGAGCATGGATCAGTCAGTGACGGGTCCTACTCGGGCCCTAAATTTAGCGGGTACTAGTCGGTCCCCATCCACGGGGGCTGGTACTAGTCGTTCCCCATCTACAAGGGCTGGTCCTAGTCGGTCCCCATCCACGGGGGCTGGTCGTAGTCGGTCCCCATCCACGGGGGCTGGTTCTAGTCGGGGCTGATCTTGGGTTCCATCCTCCAGCTCTAGCCGGAACCGATTTGAAACTCCAGAACCACGTTATTATACTGACAATACAGACAAGGATCCTGAAGAACGGGAGGCAGAGAAAAATTGGGATGCTAGTGACGACGGTGCGCAGACAGTAGATCACAGTGATGAGGAAGACACCCGTCCCGTGCTGGGTATGCGAAAGTGGCCGATATCGGGTCGTGGAGAGAGACACCCGTTTTCAGCTTTTCATGACACTTCGGGGTTTGAAGAGGCTGACCACATTTTTTTTGCGGGTTCAGAGGTTCGTTTTTTAACTTCTATGAATTTTTTATTTTTTTGAAAATATAATAATTTAAATTTTTTGAATTTTCAATTAGGTTGGAGAAAGAACAATGATTTCTGAGGGGATGACGTACAACGACAAGGATCAAATGAAAGAAAAAATCTACCACTGGCACATAGTGAAAAATACCGAGATCATACAGACACACAGCGACAGAACAAGGTTGAGGTTTAAGTGCCAGAGCAACAATTGCAAGTGGAAGTTGGTTGCGAGGGCCACAGGCTTTGGTAATACTTGGGCCATCACGAAGAATGAGGTACCGCACACATGCCACGCAGATGCATCCAGGTCAGATCATGCGCAGTTGACGTCCTCTATGGTCGCCAACTGCATAAACTTTCTTTGGAAAAAAATGCTGATATTACTATCAGAGCTATCAGGGACCTGGTTGCTGAAAGGTTTGAGGGCATCGTCCCAAAATACAACAAATTGTGGCGTGGTAGAGAGTTAGCGATTGCCCGGGCATTTGGTAGTTGGGAGGGGTCTTACGGGCTTATTGTCCCTTTGTTGGAGGCAATAAAAAGGGCAAATCCGGGAACTGTGTATGATGTTGTTTCGAAGCCTTCAGAAAAGGAACATTACCGGTATTTCATGAGGTTGGCATGGGCATGGGGACCGTGTATAGAAGCAGTAGGTCACCTCAGACCCGTCATTAGTATCGATGCTTGTTTCTTATCAGGTAGATACAAGGGCAAGTTGTTGATTGTCACCGGATATGATGCGGAGAACCAGTTAATCCCACTAGCATTTGGATTGGTAGAGAGTGAAGAGTTTGAGAATTGGGGGTGGTTTATGAAGTGGGTGCGGGATAATGTAATTGGTCCGAATAGGTTCATGTGTGTGGTCTCTGACCGGCACAAGGGCATAAAAAAGGTGTTCATTCAAGATGATTTGGGTTGGTCAGAGGAGAACAGGCAGTGTGTCCACAGGTTCTGTTCTCAACACGTGTTTGAGAATTTTGGAAAACACACTCAGGATAAGGTTGCTTCTAAATTATTCAAGATGATGGTTAAAAAGAAGAAGCGAAGAAGATTACAAGATGGTCTTGATGCAATCGGAAGGCGAAATCCTGATTGGCTGACATACTTGGATACATGTGGCAAGTATAATGAAAATGACGAGGAAGAACCAGCTAAGCCATGGAAGGTTTATCAAGCTATGGACGACGGGAGTCGTTGGGAAATAATGACCAGCAATGGTTCTGAATCGCTGAACAATGTCTTCAAAACTTCTCGCAGGTTTGTTATTCACAATTCCCATAGTTTACTATTAATGAAATATTTTAGGTTATCTTTATTTTAACTGTAAATTGCAATTCTCGTAGGTTACCGGTTGCTGCAATTATTGAGGAGACGTTTTATAAGTGTGTCACATGGTTCGTTGAAAGAAGAGAGAAGGCCGTGCAATGCCAACAAGAGGGTCAACTTTTCTCCACTCGTACGCACTTGAAGCTGAACAAGCACATCCGGAAGACTAACAAAATGAGCGCGGTTCCATTTAATAGATCCGGGGAATTCATGGTGACATCACATGGCGAGAAAATCCCATTTGACATAGAGGCAGGCAAATGGGTGTACACGTCCCGAGACTGTAGGTACCAGGTCGTTGTGCAGAACGACCATGAGGTGCAATGCTCTTGCCAAAAGCCTCAGCTCACCGGAATACCATGTGTTCATGTGATGGCAGTGTGTCAAATAAGGTACGAATGTGTGTTAAAATTTCATAATAATCTTGGATGATGAAACTGACAAATGTGTGAAAAATATAGGAACTACGATCCAAATGTCTTCGTCAATTACTACTACAACATCCAAACGCTTATCGACACATGGAGTGGAGAATTCCACGTGTATGACAATCAAGGTGATTGGCCGCCGCACGAAGGGGATATCTTAACGCCAGAGCACCGGTTAGTGAAGTTGGGTCGGAGAAGACACAACAGGATCCCAATGTGGATGGACATACTGGAAGGAAGGAGAAGGGGTCACGAGACCAACAGAGCTACTCTCGAAAGGAATGCGAGAAGAAGAAGGGATGCTAGGAACCGTACCCAATAATGTCATGGTTAGGGCTTTCTGTTTATGTATTAAGGTTAGGGTTTTCGGTTATGTATTATGTATTATGTATTATGGTACAAACTTTCGGTTTTGTATTAAGGTTAAGGCTTTCGGTAATGTTTTATGTATTGTGTGTTATGTTTTAATATACTATCGTTGTGTGTTATGTTTTATCTATGGTGTGTTCTTATGTTTTAATGTATTATGTATTGCGGGATATGAGATATAAAATACGCAACATAAGAAGTAATATGAAAATAATATCTAAATACGCAACATAAAACTAATCGAAATAACGATCTAAAATACGCAACATAAAAATAATACTGAGTTGGTGCCTTAATAGGCAGAAGAGGTTGGTGCGCCAACCCAGTCAGCGCACCACCTGGTGCGCCAACCCAGTGCGCGCACCAGCCTATTTGGTGCGCGAACTGGGTTAGCGAGGGTGGCAGAATTGATACGGGCCAAACCAGAGTGGTAACGATTTAATTTGATTTTTTTCTTATGGTAACAAAAAAAATTTCGGCGTATTGACATAAGGAAAAGAAGAGGCAAAAAATCCAATTTCCAACATTTTGCCAATAGAACAACAATTTTAAACAACCGAGCCGGTGTTTGTTTGGTATAGGGGTGAGTAAATCGCTCACAACTCGTAACTCGCTCATAACTCGCTCGCTAAATGCTCATTAACAACTCGCTCATTAGCAACTCGCTATAACTCGCTTATTAACAACTCGCTCATTAACTTAATGAGCCGAGCATGAGCATACCCCAACTCGCTCATACTCGCTCATTAGCTCATTAAGAAATTAGTTACACAAATCCTGCCACATCTAATTCCTAGAATAGTATTTGGTTCTGTAGCTAAATTTTTTGAAACTATTTAGGCGGCAACAAAATTTTCACCGACTAAAAACTTAGGAGGCAAAACTACAAAATTGCAAAACTAAAGTCACAGAGAGTCAGATTATGTATTGTTAATTTGCTTATGGACAATTTTATGTTAAATTATGCATTGTTTAATTTGCTTATGGATAATTTTTTGTTAAACTTGTTTATGGAAAATTTGTTAAATTCTATAAATGAAAATTAGTTTTTGAATGATATATTTTAAACAACTCGGTAACTCGCTCGACAACTCGCTCATTAACAACATGCTCATTAACAACTCGCTCTAACTCGCTCATTAACAACTCGCTCATTAAGCTAATGAGCCGAGCATGAGCATACCCCAACTCGCTCATGCTCGCTCATTAATCACCCCTACTTTGGTAGTTGGTAGATAACAATAAATGATGCATAATTTGACGTTTGAACACAAGTCCCCTCACTTGACAAAATAGATGATGGCTAGACATGTTGATAGCGAGAGGTAGCTTTGTATCATGATCTGAAGGCTATCTCTTGGACTTTTTTGCTGTTTTCAATCTGCGGGATTTATTATTGAAGAATAACCTTCTTTCAAGAAAAACAAAGAAAATGAATTAAATTAAAATGGAATCCTCTCCGCACGGCGCATATATATGAAGTATGTTTGTTGTACGGACAGACTTTTAAGGAATCCAACTTCAAAAAAAAAATCAAAATATATAATTATCGGTATGGGGGTAAAACCGTAGAAGAATACAGTTCAGACCGTTAATTAAAAAAAATAAGAATGGAAAAGGGAAAATAATAGAAAAGGTAAATAATCCTAAATTTATATAATAGTTGAACATATTGCTCACATTTAATTCTCAACTTGCACACTTGCAGAGACGAACGTTGACATAGAATATGGGATAGACACAAATTTATATTATATTGTGCATGACATGGTTTATAAATTTTAATTCCTATCCAAAAAATTGTCTCCAATAACATAAATTAAGAGGCCCAAATCTTAAAGAAATAAATGTTGCTAAGAAAACTTAATTAATTGATAGAGATGTCTTAAGAAATGAAATAAAAGAACACTAAAAAAAGTTTTTTTAATCCATGCTAAAAATCGGTGTTTATAAAAATTAAGCTGCTAAAATGATTGAAGAACACTTAAGATAGGAATTCTACACTTCTACTAATATATTAACATTAATATTTTAAACAATGTGTTAACAATTCAAATTACATCTCTTTATTTCGAACAGTCGATCCAAGAAATCAATGTGATCTACATAGATAAATCTTATTAAAAATAACTATTTTTAATTTTTACTTCCTTATGTTTTAAAGATGGCTCTTTTAATATGCAAACAATTATTTTTATTATTTTTTAAAACCCTAAAATTTGTAAAAAGAAAAAAAAACAGAGATTAACTTGAAAATTTTGAATTGACTATTTAAGATATGAAAAGATGTGATCTCAACTATTAGCATTTTGGTCGAAAAGATAACGCTAATACATCAACAAAATTTCAATGAATTAAGGAGAAAATTGTCGAAAAATAATTAATCATACAACACAAACTCAATTACACCCGAGATTGATTTAAAGTACGAGCTTGCTTTCAGGAGAACTGGAACGAAGATGTTGGGGTATTGCAATAAAATAGAAGTTGACTAATTGAGTTAAAAGGGAAAAGATCGAACTTTGTTGGATTTAGGATTTGACATTTTTTTTTTTTAGGGAAAAGAAACTGGACCAGACTCTGAGTTTTATATATTGGCCGACTTTTATCTTGAATGAAAACTCAATCAGCGTTAAGCCGCAGTTAGTCTAAAGTAATTTAATTAGTATTAATCATAAGACTTATCACAATATGTCGATATGTCCGAGTGGTTAAGGAGACAGACTTGAAATCTGTTGGGCTTCGCCCGCGCAGGTTCGAACCCTGCTGTCGACGTTTTAATTATTTTCCCATTTTCTATTACCCTTGAATTTACCGTTTCGGAATTATTTACATGAAATTTAAATGATTAAATGCATTTAGATCTGTGGATGCTACAGATAACAATTCAATTTGGACCATAAATGACACTTTACAATTTTTTCCCATTCATATTAGTATATTACCGTGATGCACATATCATGTGCTAACACTGGTGCCATGTTATCTCGTTCATGCTCTGAGGTTTCCCAAGGTAAAACTCTCTCTCAAAAATATTCCTAACCTCTGCATTTCTTAATGCAGTGCTTAGAGGTGCTACTTTTACCCAATTACTCGGATACGAACCGGAACCGACCCGGATCCGATTAATTTGGATAGGATATGGTTTAAAAAATATAACCAGTTAAATTATGGGTACAGTTACAAAATTAATAATTTAATATCTGACCTGGATCCGAACCGGAACCGATACTGTAATGGATAGGATATGGGTTTGATTTAGTTGTCCGACCCATAACCGAACCTGACCCGGTATCCGTATAAATGCCTGAAAATGATAATACCATTTCTTTATAATCATTTAATATAAACACATATATTAATAACTATGAAAAGACAATCATTTGTAGTATTTTTTAATTTATTGAATGAAATTTATTGTTCTTTTCGCACAGATTATTGAAATCAAATGTCATGTTCACATTTTGCCAATAAATTTCCGAAAGCTAATTAATTCCTTTCTTGATCTCTTTATCTACCATGTATCTACATTTCTGCACGGATTATTGAAATTTATTGCTCTTTTCGCTGATTGAAACAAATTGATATTAATATTCTATTCCTGAATTTTTTAAACCATATAATGAAATCATCGTCTCCAATATTTTACTTTCTAAAACTATCTCACCTTTGATATTTTGGAGCATATTAATTTATATTATAATGATATATTATGTGAGATGTTTAAGAAATTATAATTATATTTAAACATAAAGTGTTTCTCAAATGCTTGTGAGTTGCGACATGTACCCGCTTCGGATCCGGACCCGCCCCGGATCCGAACCGGACCTGTAATCCATAAACAAGTTATGGGTATATATCTATCCGGAACTGAAAGACTAGACCCAAAATATCTACGGATAAATAGGTATCCGGATCCGGATCCTACCCGATTTGAAACAAATAAGTATATGAATCAAAATTCGGACCCGAACACTTTTAAATTACGGATTCAAATATAATACTATCCGGACCCTACCTGACCCGATAGCACCTCTAGCAGTGCTATGAGCTATGTCGCAATATGCGCCAGAATTAAATAGTGCTCTCACATTTCTCCAGAACACCAGTATTTGCGCTTCAGTGTGCAAAGCTAATGTTCCAGGAGCAAAATTATATTTTCAACAGCTAATTCTTATAATCATTAATGCAGCACCCTAGATTCCCTCAAAAGTTTTTATACTTCATGCACGTGGTGCCTCTTGTACTTCCAAGTAATGCCTGAGACAGTGAGACCCAAAACATTTCGTGTAGGCTTATATTTCTGAAATATACCCATCTTTCTTTGTGAAATCAAATTTGGGATCCATTTGCATCCTTGTTGGAATTCGGCCTTAGGTCATTCATGGCAACTCTTTCATTTTCAAGTATTTTTTTTTTTTGTAAGCTTGGCAGAGGCTACAAAGTCGTGAGTAGAGTTTAACTCTCGATCTTTAGGTAACCACAGTCCTAGGACCTTTTAACTCTTTCAAGTATTCATGCTGTATTTATTCTTCCAAGAATAATCCATATTGGATCATGACATGCTGCTCTAAATCCTCTTTACTAAGTATTGAACTGTGAAGAAAAAAGAAATGAATCCTGCAGGGTGTTGGAACAATTACATTCAGGTTCAGTTACTTGCAGTGAACCAAAATTCCACCCAAAAGATAAAATATATTTACAGTTATCTCGTGCACAGCTCAACGAGGTAGCTAAATGTGTTGCTAAATCATTTTATTAACACAAACATATTATGCACAATGATATCAAGGTAAAAATGCAACACAACTCAGTGCTACACTAACTTTATGTACACATCATGAGAAGAAAAAGAAAATTAAGAAGAAAAAACTAATTATATAGTGTCCATTGTGAGCTTCCTCTTAGGAGGCGACTTATCTATAATTTTCTTTTGTAAATCCATGAATTTTGTTCCCCTAGATGCAAATAATCTTCTAAGATTTATCACAGATAATTCACTATATTTAGCCACAGCTAAGTCGGCTTGTACCAATTCGTACCTGTCACATAAGAAACACAATACAATTACATATGTTTTTTTTTCCTTCAAATTCAGCCTAGAATACCATGTTAAACAATACAAACCTATCAGTCCTCCGTGCCCACAAAATCCTCTCAATACCACTTCTGAAATCATTTTCAAATTAGACCCAAATTACCCCACCTTTCTGTTTGTTTATCTGTAAGGTATAAGGAACCGAAAGTAGTTGGATATTTTTGGAATAAATAAGACTTTGTTCGAGGGCAAAGACCTTTTTTTAAATAATCCCAGTAAGGCATAAACTACTTAAAAATAACAGTCCGAATGTGCAAATAATTTTAGAAATAATTGGATATATATACGTACGCACGATGAGCTCCAATTAATGCCACAGCCATCATGGTGCAATTATGTGCGGCTGTAATTCCTCTAAGGTCATCTTCAAATACAACACATTTTGACGGCTTTCTATCCAACTGCACCAAAAAAATTAAACATTGCAATCCTTTTTAAGAAGGTTTTTTTTTCACTTGTGGTTTTACCAAAGTGGAGAACCTTTTTTTTTTTTTGTGACTGTTAATTCACATGGACTCGTGTTGCGTGTGCTTTATGGGGCTTTTAAACTGTTCAGCACCCTGATTGCAAAAAGGCTCCTACTTGTACCATTAAGAGATTTGAGGGGTACTGACACACAGACGGTATAATTTATTTTGTACAAGAAATAAAAAAAATAAAAAAACGCACCTTGACAGCAGCTGAGAGGAATCTATGAGCTATAGATTCCATCCCATCTTCCTGAGTTACAATTGCCTTCACAAACAAAAAGATACTTAGTAAAAAAGAAAAATGTAATTCATAGAAAAAAAAAATGAAATTACAAGCCACAACTGAAACTAGAAGTTGGTAATCCATTGATACAAATTTCAAGAGAATTGTTGTGATCTGGAGTCTCACCTCTGTATCATCTGGCAAACTACCCATATCTGACAGTACTTACTAGGTCAATATCATCTTTTGTGTTTTCTTGCTTTATTCTTGAAGTGCTTGTGGCTTAACTAAGTTTTACAGATACTGGTAACAAAAATGGCACATGTGCAAAAATATGACATGCGAGTGTATATTTGCTAACAAAAGTACCCCAAAATATTTCTTCAGACCCATTCTTTGTAAAGCTTCTACCATGTATCTCCTGTCTAGACAGGATACAACCGCACATGGTATGCGAGCTGTATACACAGCATCAAGCCACTCTTTTAATCCCTTCACTGGTACATCAACCTATAAAAACAACATTAAGCAAAATAAAAGAAAGCAGATAAATCAGCATTACATATTTGTAATCAAAATAAGATAGAATACAAGAAGGAAAAAAGTATTAACCTTTCGAAGGTTTTCATAGTAAAAATCGTAGAGTCGTGACTTTAACCTTTCAATTTCGGTTTCTTCCTTTGCCCAAAATAAAACCTGAGAAACCCCCCCAAAAGAGAAAAGATCATTCATTTATACTGAAATAATAACAACTTGCTGGTTTGGCAAATGAACAATGCAACACAAGAACAGACTATTACATCAAAAAAGAAAAAGAAAAAAAATTGCAAAACAAGAGGGAACTTGATTCATTTTCTTGGGTATGCTTTCGAGAAGAATTACACTTCGATTACAAAACAATTTAAAGTTTACCTTTGCAAGAACATGATCAGCTGACAACCTAAGCATATTCCTTTGCAAGTGCTCACTGTTTGGCATTTCTTTCCCTGGCCATGAAATTCATTCATCACTAAAATAAAGCCCTCCGATGAAAATTGCAGATTACAGGAAACTACTTCTGTTTGGACTAAAACTCAAGGGGTTCAAATAATAATTAAGGATCCATATACCAAATTGCAGCAGTGTCTTGCTAAGTACCAGTATCGGCAATCATACCGTAAAAAATAAATTGTCAGTACATTGTTCTGAAAGAGTACCTTCCTCAGAAGCAAGCTGCCTCCAAGCTGCTAGCTTTACAGAATGTGTATCCACCTAGAAAGAGATACGACAAAAAAAATTAAATGACTGGAAACATATTGGAAAATAAATTAAAAAGAATGATCATGTACCAGGGATCATCTTGTATGCAAAACAAAAAAAGGAACTTCTTTGAGTGCCATTTATACAAGGCTAGAACGAGCACATTAACTTTTGGAGTAAAAGTAACAAAACTTACAACTACATTATCCCATGAAAAAATGAGACCAAATGCTTCATCAGGCTTCATGGCATGTCTTATTTTCTGAAGGAAGCATTGTTGCAATTTGTTGTTCAGATAATCCTGTGAAGGAAAACACAAATTTCCACATTAGTAAAAGCACCTCTCAAAAGTATCTCCATTAATTTTTTTTGTTAAAACTCTACTGGTCACCCCAAAACTGCAGAAGCCCACATTTATTGTCAAAACGAAAATCAGAAAGCAAAGCCATCTTAAAAACACTCCACTGAATCTGGTCTTCATAGACCACAGGTAATTGAAAAGAGCAAGCCGTCAAAAAAATAAAGGCATTTCTTCAGATGGATGACACTTTTAAAAAACTTTGGAGGTGAATTTAATGCTTTTAGACTTCACAAGGTACACAAAGTTAGGTCATAAGTGTAATGCTTTACTTACCACATCAACCTTTAACGGGCCATCCGTGCGAAAGGTCTCAAACCCTTCTCCATATTCAGCGCCAATTGCCTATTAACAACCATAGAAAACATAACCTACTAGCATGAAAAAATTAGGCAGCCTTGCAATATAGCAACTCAATATTCTAATTACTCCAAGAAGCCAACTCAAACTAGATACCCTTTTTCTTTCCCTTTCCATAAAAACACTTGGCTCAATTTTTAATCAAACAATTTTATGCCTAAAATAATGTCCAAGCATCTAAAACCTTACTTTTTGTCAATGAAATGTTGTCAATACCATAGGATTGGTACAGAAATCAAGTTAGCAATAACTAGACTAAATAAACATAAGCAGAAACATCCACTTAGTCACCTCTTGGCTGAATATATTATTAGGCAAGGAAGAAAAACCATCAGCTCCGTTTTCTCTCTCTTGACCTCCTGATAAAGCATTTCTCACCACCAATTTCCTCCTTCGCACACTTATACTCTTCCATCTCTAAAACAAAAAGGTTTATTAAAAAAATCATAGCAAGGAGCCAAGGACAATCTCAAAATGCCACAAATACAAAGTCGTTAATGACAGCGTCTAGTTTCAATAATTTTTCCTCTCCTTGAACTTACTTAAATCGAAAACCACCGAATTAAAAGAATTATCTGAGCTTGTAATTTGAGAAATACTGCTATACATTATCGTAAAATAGTAAACGGCATAGCTATTGATCACTCCACCAAAAGAACGATCATTTTATCCTTGCGTATCGTATTTCTTCGATTCCCTACGAAGCAAACCCGAGAAATTTGCAAAAAGAAATTACCGATAAACACGGGTGAGAGGAGAGGCGCGTGGCCGGAAGAGGAGGCCGAGCCGGTACGAAGGGAGGGGAGAAGGAGGACGTACTTCTCATGCTCAAACTAGGGTTCATGGCTGGATTTTAGAGGAAGGAGCGAGAGAAACTGAAGAAAATGGGTACCGTGAGTCCGTGAGAAAAGTTTCTTTTCCGGTAAAAAACTGTGGTCGGAAAGCTCTATTCTAGGCAATTCTTTCATACCAACCCTTGTGATAATATAAAATGCTTATAGTGCCCTTGAAATTATAGTGACTTAAAGAGTGGAATTGGTCAACTGGAGTTACTGGCTTACTGGAGGAGGCAGTACCGTCTGTTCTCTGCTGTCAAGTACTTGAGGAAGTTTTTTTGCGAAGCGGGTCCCTACAAAATCTGAAAATTCTTATTCGTTCCGTCGAGCCAGGAATATCCGAGTCCATATCCCCCGACATTTTTATTAATATGCAAAGTTTAATACAAATTATTAATTATACCCAGAATCGGACCAATTATCGAAATATACCCAAGCCGGCCATTTTCTGGCCGGCTATGTTCCCTCCCTAAAAATGGCAGGCTATGTTCCCTCCCTAAGCCGGCCAGAAAATGGCCGGCTATGTACCTTTTTTTTTTTTTTAAAACCGCATTATTTTTGTTTTATGTGATTTCTATTAGAGTCAAATATTTCATTTCTGAATTTCGTACAAAATAATAAAGTACATACAAAATGCAGATAGAATCCACACAATTTTTACAACATGCATACAAATCACCTATTATTGCTACGTCTAAATTTTAATCCCCGAAGTAAACCACTTGCGAAAGATGCCGTACGAGATGGTCTACCAGATGGCTCTGGTTGCTCACTAGATGGGCCGACCTGGGCTCCAGATGGCGCTGCTTGGCTTGTAGATGGGCCGGCCTGGGCTCCAGATGGCCCTGCTTGGCTTGTAGATGCTCTTGTTGTGCGTCTAGTAGTGGACCTCCTCGGTTGGACAGATGGCTCCCCTTGCACCCCCAACCGCCTCTCCTCCTATGGCAACCGCCTCTCCCATTGCTTCGGCATACATAGCAGTTGCATCTAAACGGCTCGTAGCTGTGCTACGCCGTGACCCTCCGGACCCACTTCCCGACGCCATTACTCGCTCATTTTCCGCGGCATTTGCATGTGTTACTTGGTAAGTTGGTATAAATTGAAAAGAAAAATAATTTTGGATGAATGTTACATACCTCTTCGTTGCCTAACAGAAGTGGAACGGCGAGGCTGATGCCCCATTCGTCTACCTTCCATTTCATCCATCGTCATTACACGACAGGTGTGTTTTCGCCTCCCCTTCCTAATCCAACCACTACTCGGAAGGATTCTGTCTCCAGGATTATGAGGCCAGTCTCCCATATTGCCAATTGGATTGAACACATGGTTCCAAGTACTCACAAGATAGGGTGTTTTATACCAGTCTGCAACAAAGTCGTCCTCTTGCCAGTTTCGGTCACGGCAAACAGCCAAGACATGAGCGCACGGAATAGAAGTTAATTGGATACCTCTGCAAGTGCATTCCATTTGTCTGTCGAGACCGCGCGTCACAATGTACATGAACTCCCTGTGAGATGTCATCTGGAATCATTAATGAATGAGATGCATCTTTGTTGTAATACGCCCCTTGTGCACTATTAAGCATCTTTCCACCATAGTGTAATGAAATAAAGGCCATGGTAAACAAACTACATTTTAGAAAATGGTAAACAATTGTCAGGTTACTAAATGGTAAACAATTGTCAGGTATAGGGTATAGGGTTATAGGGTTATAGGGTATAGGGTATAGGGTTATAGGGTATAGGGTATAGGGTATAGGGTATAGGGTTTAGGGTTATAGGGTTATAGGGTTTAGGGTTATAGGGTTATAGGGTTTAGGGTTTAGGGTTTAGGGTATAGGGTTATAGGGTTTAGGGTTATAGGGTTATAGGGTTTAGGGTTATAGGGTTTAGGGTTTAGGGTTATAGGGTTTAGGGTTTTAGGGTTTAGGGTATAGGGTATAGGGTTTAGGGTTATAGGGGTTAGGGTTATAGGGTTTAGGGTTTAGGGTTATAGGGTTTAGGGTTTAGGGTTATAGGGTTTAGGGTTATAGGGTTTAGGGTTTAGGGCTTTAGGATTTAGGGTTTAGGGTTTAGGGTTTAGGGTTATAGGGTTATAGGGTATATGATTATAGGGTTTAGTGTTTAGGGTTATAGGGTTATAGGGTTTAGGGTTTAGGGTTATAGGGTTTAGGGTTATAGGGTTTAGGGTTTTAGGGTTTAGGGGTTAGGGGTTTAGGGTTTAGGGTTTAGGGTTATAGGGTTATAGGGTTTAGGGTTTTAGGGTTATAGGGTTATAGGGTTATAGGGTTTAGGGTTTAGGGTTTAGGGTTTAGGGTTATAGGGTTATAGGGTATATGATTATAGGGTTTAGGGTTTAGGGTTATAGGGTTTAGGGTTATAGGGTTTAGGGTTATAGGGTTTAGGGTTATAGGGTTTAGGTTTAGGGTTATAGGGTTTAGGGTTTAGGGTTTAGGATTATAGGGTTATAGGGTTTAGGGTTTAGGGTTTAGGATTATAGGGTTTAGGGTTTATTATTAAAATTTTTAATAATATAATTAATTATTCTATAAAATAAAACATAATAATAAAAAAAAAATTACCTCAACAGTGAATTCGCAAGCTGTCTCGGGCTGTGTGCCCTTCAGCTGAAGGGAGGGTGCTCTTTTATAGAGTTAATGCGGTTTTAAAAAAAAAAAAAAAAGGTACATAGCCGGCCATTTTCTGGCCAGCTTAGGGAGGGAACATAGCCGGCCAGAAAATGACCGGCTTGGGTATATTTCGATAATTGGTCTGATTCTGGATATAATTAATAATTTGTATTAAACTTTGGATATTAATAAAAATGTCGGCCATATCCCATAAGACGGGCCAATTCGGTCTGGAATGCACGAAAATCCTCTGATATTCGTACTGATCCTGACTGACGGTTCAGATCTAAACAGAAATAAATGAATTCGGAATATTCTGCACCCGACGAAAAATGTTAACTTATCGTGAGTTCACGTTGATTTATAGACTGAGATTGACTTATGTTTATTGATTCAACATAAGTTATATATTGCTTCCTCAATTATTTTAATATTACATATTGCTTCGTATGCATCCCATATTTATGTGATTTTGCATACCACACCTTTTGGGCAACTTGTATTTTTTATTTTTAAATAAGGACTAAGTCGGGCCTTTTCATTTTAGATATTCATAAAACAATTAAAAATCGAGTTTCCAACATGTAACTTCGTAGTTTATACAAATATTTTATAACTTATAAACACCGGATAATTTAATTTCAGCTTGTATTCTAAATTTTATTGTTTTAGTTTGCAAAAGATGTCGTAGTTGAAACTTTCAGCCGCTGGGAGCAATATGATGGAGAAGTTGTTTTCTGTGTGATCTGTTGAATGAAAAATACTTCCCAAAAAAAAGTTATCAATGAATAAAGGATGTTTTGACCTTTTTGATGCAATGTTTCATGTAAAAAGTTAATATTTGTAATTGACAATTTTTCTCCTAAGCTTAGGTTAACTAAAATCTAGCAAGATGATGATGTATTGGAGTTCACTCAAACATCGATGAAATAAGTAAACAAACAGCAAAAGATAAACCAAACATCATCTCTAGATATTGCTAAAGGCTAAAGTCCAATTTCATTAAAAAAAATTTAACTTACAACCTTATCAAGTCTGTCTTAATAAAAGTAAACTAAAACAATCCTGACAATAATGACCATCAACTCTATCTCAGTCGGTAAGTCCAAAAGAAAGTAATAAAGACTAACTATTTCAGTCACACAAGTAAGCCACACACAGGGGCTGAGGATAAGTACAGTAAACACAAAATTTGGTCGAATAGCCATAGATTTCTCAAAAGTTAGCAGCAACATTATAGGGGACAATCTGATTCCCTGGATCTTCTTCATAGATCTAATTTTCCTCTGTCAGCTCATCATCAGGGTGCCAACTAACAAGTAGAATAGCCTCCATATCTACTAGTAGCCAGAGAGCTGTGGAAGCTTTCACTTTCTGTTTCACTTGTCCTGCCCAATAATGCACAAGGGAAATGATTAGCAAAATGATTTGTCTAGGTGATTTTTTCTAACCTATGTTAAAATACAATTCATTTCTATGTTTCCAGATAGTCCAACAAACAGCGAAAGAATTTTCTATTCCGACCGGGGAGAAAAGGCCATTCTAGAAAGCGATTCTGAAATTGCAGAGGCTTGGTCCAATCAAGCTGCTGAGTATTGGAAACAAGCTATAGCGCTTACTCCAAGCAATTATATTGAAGCACATAATTGGTTGAAGATTACAAAACGTTTCGAACTTAAATAAGAAACGATTACTCTATATTTTTATTTTGAATTCACTGTAAACAAGTAGTAAAGCCATTCTCTGTGCAGCTGGTAGCTGTATAGCAAAATGAAGTATATCTGACAGTGTGGTCCAGTGTGGGCTAACATTTTGACAAGATCCCATGAAAAACTAATTTGTCTAACAAAAACACATGTAACAAATAAGTGATTTATGAACTCAGGCTGATTACATAATTAGTAAGTATCACAACCCTGCCAACCTCTTTTAAACAGATTATCAGTTGTAGTATTATGTACTTATGAGCGAGCCACATAAAAATTATGATTTTGATAGGAATAGAAACTTTATGTACTTATGAGCGAGCCACATAAAAATTATGATTTTGATAGGAATAGAAACTTTCCATCATAACATGGTATTTCTAAGTTTGAAACCTCTAAAATTGAGAAATATATATAAGAATCTTACTGTAAATCTTCCTTGTGAATCCCATCTCCAACTGAATTTGTCCTCTAAATAAGTAAAAGATAAGTGACTCATAATATCTAATATCTCTAATCATTCAAAATATTAAAGTCCATATAATGACCTACGAAAGGTAAGGTTATTCTCTTATGAATTAACTACCTGTTGCAAAGATATATTAGGATTGGAACAAATCTCAAACAGATAAGGATACTTAGTGGCCATTGAGCAATGTTAGTACCAGATATGAGTCCAAAATAAAACATTAGTATTTCTACCTGCTTCATACTCTACACTAGATGTACCTAATTGGTTTAATCTCGACATCATTTTAAACTTTCAACCAAAGTTCATTTCAATAGACGACTTGAATTTGGACGCAAACTGTTTTGTGTATACTACGTAGAGGTCCAGTTTCCTTGTGACTGCACCTGAATAGCTTTTTTGTTGCTTACCTTTTTATTTTACTTCTCTTGTAAACATTTTTTTGTGCTCTACAACTCCTTTGTACCATTAGTTCCATGCATGTTAGTAAACCGTATATAGTGCCACTTATTTACGGGCTGTTGTCCTCGCTGTCTATCCTTCTGTAAATTTACCATCCCAAAATTCCATATACTCTATAGCAGCGATCAAATACAAAAAATTTATTCAACAGGTGATAAGACGAAGGCACTCAATTTGAAAGAAATCCCAGTTACAACTTGCATATAAACTAACGCAAAGTGTTGACATAAAATAACATTAATCAAAGTCCTGTTATGCACATGATGACAACATTAAAAGCTTTCTTGTTCAAACCCATTATCAAATTTTATGACCTTTCTTTTCTAAGTCTTTCTATCTCCTTCACCATTTGCCAATGCTCCACAGAAAGGATTTTTTCTCCAAAGCTTGAGGCCATTAATTGGGCCATTGTCAGCCATCTAAAACATCCACAAAAAACTCTTATTAAAAAGGGGATAAATTTAACAGGATATTAATTATGGAATATAAACACAAATGAAGGACAAACCTGCTAAGATCAGCACAACCAAGGCTCCTGTCTTTACGCATTGCATCTACCATTTCATTTTGTAACATCTACAATACCAAAGTAAAAGAGTCAACTATTATACAAATTAAACACTATGAAGGCCATGGGTTGCTGAAAACAATTAAACAAGGTTGGTCAACACAAAACATACACTGATGTACAGTACCTGTCAGGTCAAGCACAGCATGTACAAACATGTACCCACTTCTATGGTATATGTACTGGTCTGGCCACTATTTAATCCTTTTGTTTATGCTTTTTCATTCTATTCTTTTTAATTTATCTTGCCATTATAAGTGCTGAATTACAAGCTTCAGAAAACTGAGGAAAATTAAACTAATAGGTATTTAATTTAAACATATTCACAAAGCAGAGCATTGATGGAAACAACTGTACTAAAATGTGACTTTACCTCACAAATACTGGTATCAGTCAAGTGGGGTAGAGACCTGACAGTTGCCAAGTACCACCTCCATGCATGAAGCTGCTCCTCACTTGCAGTAACTGGAGTTACGGCTGAAGGACACGCTGGAACTACTAGATCAGCTGGTAATATGTTAGACTTGGCCTCTGATATAATCAGACACTGTACTTCTGCTGCCATCTCCAATTTATAAAATTGGAAGTCATATTCTACCTGCAATAAGGAGAAATTGTGGACTTGTAGAATTCAACTTGTGGAAATACAGTATGGTTCTCAATTGAGAGGATTAGAACCTTTTCAGATTCATTGCAGCATAGAGTATGAACTCAAAAAGGGTGTTCACATTTTGTAGGAGAGAAGGGGATAAAAGGAAAGTTTACCGTCTGATGTTCCATTAAATGCTTGAGCAATAGCACGTTATCTACTCCTTTAGAGTTTAGCGTGCCGGATTGCATGAAAGTCTCATCAAATGTTAGGTGGGTCCCAATTGCCAACTGTAGGACTCCTATCACCAACCTGATGAACCTTTTTGTTAACTGAAATGTAATGTCCCTTACTAAATGTATTTCAATAATTAATACATCAAATTGGATTGTATTTGCAGTGTTGATCCACTTTGGTTCAAACAACGTCCATGACAACATGCATGCAAGAATGGCCAGATCAACATGCGTTGCTGATATGGATATGCTTCTAGCACTACTGGCTATGGCTTATTCAAAACACTAGTGGTGCACTTAGTACCCATAAGATGATTGTTTGCATGACTGAAACAATCAGTAACTGACATGACGAGAACATACCTCCACAGACCATGGTACATTTCCTACCAAAATCTGGTGCACAAAAAGGCAGCTAAATATATAAAGGTAAAAGGATGTATACCTTCCAGTCTGATTGTCTTTCTTGGGTTGAAGCGTAGCCGTGTTGAGGTACTCTATTGTAAGAGGGATTGTATGTGAGTAGGGCACAAGGGTCTTTATCACGTTGTGTAGTTGGGACCCAAAAATAGAGGCAGTTTCTTGTGTAAACCCAGTGAGATTTAACGATAATCGACCTACTGATGCCACATCAGATTTGGTACGTAACTGCACAAACTCAAAGAGTACCACAGAGTGATGATCAGCACACAGAATGGAGAAATATTGATACGAGAATTGCAATGCCATTTATAAGTTTTTCCAGTGGTCAGTTCCTAAACTGTTCATACAAAACCAGTTGGTAAAGACAAGGATTTGAATAACACTGAACACTAATTTGACTGCCTAAAAGGTAAGAGAGGAGCAGCGTCAAAAGTCATTCTGCTATTGTCAAAATAAAGGCCAAAAGAATAGCAACACAGCTCATTTAAATTACAAAAGGTAGGTCTGAAGGGTACATAAGTAAATTGACAATTTCTGCCAAATTTGCTTGTTTTACATTGTTTAGAGGGAAGGTAACTAATCCATTCAATGATAAGGAATAAACAATTGAAAAAATAAAAAGATTGAGGAAGGTGTACCTTGGAAAGGAGATGCAAGAGAAGGCATTGTGCCGCCAAAACATCATTTCCCAATGTACAACTTAGATAAGAAACCAACGAATCTCTAATTCCTCTCATTATGTTCGGTAAAGGCTGCAATAACCCCACAAAAAATTGATGAAGTTTCTTTCATGTTTCTTCAAGATATTACATAGCAGCAGGATGTAAAGGTTAATATTCAAGAGGCAAATCTGTACAACTAATCCCTAATTAACCAATGACCATTCAAATTATCCTCAATCACACAATTAAGCTTCAATTATCCACATTTTTTTCTGACTTGCACCAAACTTGCTTGAATTATGCAGTATACAGCACCAACAAGGGAAAAACAGCAGCACAAAAAAAGAAACTTGTGGTTAACCATCATGTAACTTCTTCACACCAGTTCCACAAACTAAAAGGAGATATTCTGGTATGGTGGCAGATGCTACTTCATAACTTACAATACCTGACTGAATGGTTCCCAACTCCTGTTCAATTATTTTGCTCACTATAATTAAAAGGAAGAGTGAAGAAAAGTTTTACCTCAATTGCAGGAGAATTTGGGATAAGATCCGGCGTAGACAGCTTTCGGGATACCAAACAATGAATACGTGGCACCTGAACATAGAAATATTTTTGAAGCTTGAACATAACTTTTATTTTATTTTATTTTCTTACACTTTGAATTAACCATCATACAATTACACAAACAAGGTCACCAACAAAAGCGAAGGCTTCAAGTTGGTATGACCCCATCAACATTCGCTAAGTTAAATGGACAGGCGCTTCTTTTTTTAAATGTAGAGCTTGAAGATACAAGGGTACGACTAAATGACTTTGAGGGCCATAAATTGTAGGGTTATGATTTCTGGACAACCATCAACATTCACTAAAATTGAACTCAAAATTGATAGTCCGACATATAATTTGATAACCCATATATAAAAGGCATGACAGATTTGATTTACATTCAATCCACAACTCTGATTTTCAAAAAGGTATGTATCTGATGCTTTTGATAGATTATAAAATTATACTTGGTTATATAAAGGAAAATTTTGACAAGAAAGGTGCTCAGGTGTCCAACATGTCCAGGTAAGTTTCCAGTTTTAATATATGTTTTTACCCGATTAGTCGAGTTTGAGAAACATTCGAGATTGTCGAGTGATCCTGTCCATAAAAAAAGGCAAATAGAATATAGCTACATACCTTGCTAGGTGGTAGATGAGTTGTTACATCATCCATAAAGTCGAACATCATCATATCATCATCAACATCCTCCTTGTTGTTACTTGCAATAAGCTCAGGCTCAAAAGTGTAAATTCCTATGAACTCTACCACTTCGTTTAATTTCAACTGGCTTTCAGGCATGTCATAGACCTATAAAGAAAAGAAGCCAAGGTTTGATAATCCTTTTGCCATATTACCCCAGCAAAGAGTAATTTAGAAAACATTATTTAGTAATAACCCCATCAAAGAGCAATGCAGAAAGCATGCTCTATACTAATAATGAAGTAATTCAAAAGTAACCTCTACCTTTACAAGACACGAGAAGGAACTGGTAGGAAAGCTAGACCCATCGTTTATCTCTGCTATTCTATGACGACTAGCTGATCCAAAATCTTTCTGCATGTTAAAAAAAAGGCTGAATTATACTCTGTATGTGCCAGTCTTGTACCAGAACCAACCTTTTGTTATACTCTAGTCTATAAATTTGCAGGAAGCAGGAGTTGACAACAAATAATCAAAAAAGAAAAGAACATCTGGCACCTTGGTTGCTCCTGCAATAACAGGAAATGATATGGTTTAAATTGGGGATTTTTTCTTAATTACCTGTTTCTTATTTGATAAAAAGGAGCCTTCATCAGTGCAATCAGAGTCCTACAGAGAGATTTTGATTTCTCATGAGATCAAATTAAAATAAAGTTAAGACAGCATACAGATTATGTGGATCAATTGTGGGTTAAACATTTTCTACAGGGCCCGAGTGTAGAGCATGTTTTAAAAGGTTTTTCTCATTGCATGAGACTTAATAGATGCTGACATCATTGTCCATACCAGTAAAATACCATATTGGATGTAAAACTGCTTAGAATTACCCAAACCCAACCTGTCAGAACCCCAAAAGTAAACTGGGACAATACCGAAAATTAGTTTTACTAACTAAAAGAAAATGGAGATTACACAAATTCTATTGGGATCGTCATCCCTCCTTCGTTTCTCTCCATGATGACATGTCATCTCATTTGATATACTTCTTTTAAGTGGATAAGGAGTTGACTCAATTGCCCATGAATTCTGACCTGGAACCTGTTATATACCAATGTACATATTAAAAAGTGCATGCCCAAAAGGGTTAACTGAAATCCAGGCTTATACCAGTGCAAATTAATCCAAACATATACTAAAGCTTTGCCTCAAAAATTCCAAGGAAGAAAGTAGACAATCTTGAATATCAAAATGAACTTAAAAAAAAACAGTTGAATCGTAAGCAACAAAAAAAAAAGGATGTGAAATATCAAAAAATTATTACTACCAATTCCACAACTAGTGCCTGTCATGGCCGTACAGCTCGGTGCAAATTATGTACTCAAAATATTTTAAGAATGCAGTGGAAAACCTTCTCATTCTTGCAGTACTACAAACAAAAAATTTTTGAAGTATACATACAGGGATGCAGAGGAAGAGGTGGCGTTCCCAAAGTGTTGTTTCAGAGACTGGTGGCGCAGAAAATGGCGAGAAATCCATGAATTTATTTGTTCTCCATGTACCGCCATCCTATACACCAAAGAAATAAAGTAAAACAAACTTTGAGAATTTATAATATAAAGACTATGGTTAATGTTATGGTGGTGCCCCAGAACCCCTCATAGATATCGCCCTCTCTTCCAGAGGTGATTTTGAGAATCGTTTGCTTCTCCCTCAATCCCTCCAAAAATGTAAAAGTATGAACTTCCCAGAACTTTGTTCAAAATATTAAATTTACTATATAAAGGCGGTGCTACCTTGAAGGCTCCAATGTAGAATTCATTTCCAAGCATATCTTGTACCATTCCTCTAAAACGAACAAGTGTGTTTGGTTGCATCCATTTCTGACTTGATGCGTCTAGAATTGGCACCTGAAAATAATTTAACAAGACAAATTTACAGAAAAGCCTCAGTTGCTTGGGTTATTGCAAAATCAATTGTCCGCTGCTGAAAGCTCAGAACACAAGCACAAGTAAATGACCTCTTGAGAGCAGAAAAAAAAATGAGATGTCATGTTGATTGCTCATTCTTGTTTGTAATTAGGTTGTGCCTTCAGAATGGTTATCATTAGGTTTATGCGTGTCTAAACTTTGAATGTTGTCTGTTTATTTTGAGGAAAACTTGAAAAAAAAAAAAAGTTAATTCGGTAGATAAATTTGTTATGTGCGTACGCAACATTGCACTCTGAGGACTCGGCTTGCTCAGTTCTACCCCTAAATAACAGGATATTTCAACAAATACCTCATTCTGCAAGGTTTGCCTGCAACGGAACAAGTTCTGTGGCATTCAAAGAAAGGAACGACAGGAAAATATATGCACATAATGTCTGAGCAAAGTTTACCGCCGGGGGCATATATACCAATATGGCAAATGCTTCTGTGCATACCAAATATTTTGGACCGTTCATTTATTTATGATCAAATGGTTCTGATATTTCTTACTATTAAATAATCTCTGTTAAAATTAACGGAATATTTTGTCGGAAGGATAATATAGTCATTTTTAACAGCGAAACGTCCAATTCTGTTTCCTGCTTCTTCGCCTCCTCCCTTCCTCGCTTTGTCTGTCGTCTCTCCTTTCTCTTCTCTGCCAGGCGCAAGGGCCACAATCCCTCACTTCATTCCTCTTAACCTCCGTGGCCCCCTCGAACTCTCCCATGTATCTATTAAACCGAAAATTCTCTTCCTCACTCCTCCGTCAGCCACTAACCTCTCCACCTCCTCCGCCAGACACAATTCTGTCCTGCCATGTTAAATCAAAATGCAGAACTTACATTAAAGCCAAGAACAAGTGCAGATGGAAGTAAAGTCTTTGAACCATGTTAAATCAAGTCTTTGCAATTCCAGTGTCTTTATTCGAAAAGATATTAGAACCATTTCAGAATGATAATATGTTTAATAATAAGGGAAAGCAACTTTTTACCTATCCAAGGAACTACTTTTTGATGGTTAATGGTAATAAACATAACCAAATTATTAAAGATTAAAGGAACTACAGAGATGTAGACATCTAAAATATCAAGCAAAGTTCAGACCTGTAAGTTAACTTATATAATAAAACAAAACCATGTGAAATAAACTCAGGAACATAAATCTCTAGCTTATTACGGAAAGGATATAACAGTACCAAAATACTGTACTGACAATTTTTTGTTCTCAGTCTAATTAAGTTTACTTTGACCAAAATTGTTGTTCCAGTAAAAACCATACGTAATTCGAAGTTTTTTGCAAAATTTGGCACCTAACAGAATAAAAATTTCATGTTTGATATCCCCTTGCGTAGTTTCCAATTCCACCAATTTGACAAAAGAGTGATCTTACCAATATTATTTTCAAATAAATTTCAGAGAACTATTGAGGTCACTGGACTGTTTGCTATTGAGTAAGAATTATAAAGAAATGCAATTCAAATGACATAATTCCTTTTAACTGCGGGCACCAGGTAGTCCCAAAGTATAATAGAAATCCAGTTTAGTACGTGATTCCTCTTTTGAAAAATTTGAAATTCGCAAGCTTAACTACCCACTAAACTGAAGTAGCAGGGAGCAACCCTTTTAAAATAAGTGCTTAATGCACGCAATTCAGTCAGTGATATTCAATTGTCTCTTTGGCAAAGTGATCATCCCAAATTCCAAATTAACTATCCAAAACATTGTCAGAGAGAAAGAGAGTAACTTATAGTAGGTACCTTTCAGAGACGCTGTGGCGCTGGGCGACGGAGGATAGCGCTTGGTCGTGCTGGAGAGGGCGAGGTCGTGATGAAGAGCGCGGGGTCGTGGAGGAGAGGGTGGGACGGTGATTTCTAGGGCTTTGGCGACGGAGAGAATCGCTGGAGAGAGAGAGCGGAGGCGATTGTCTCTTTTTTTGTTTCTCTTTCTTCGCTAAGGGTCGAGTCTGGGGGTAGACCAAAATGGAGGCTTCGCGATTTAGGGTTCAGTCAGAGGAGAGGGGGGTCGGGGGAGTGCTGGTCAGGTAAGCTTCTACGAGCATGAGCAAGGCTTCTACGAGAGGAGAGGCGATGAGCAAGGCGATTTAGTTCTCTCTTTTCGCTGGGGAGAGGAGAGGGGTGAACGAGGAATGAGCAGGGAAAATGAGCAACTTTTCGTTGGGTGGAGAGCTGGACGCCTGGACACCTCCAGCATAGACGAGCGTTTCAGTTTGGTCATTTTTACCCTTTACAGAATCAACGGTGGTAATTGATCCCGCCTAAAATTTTGTAAAAACTTGGTATGCACAGAGCATCACTCTACCAATATATTATTTCACTTTACAGGGTTAAGTTCGCAAAATGATATACCAAATTTCAACGCTACCTGTGCGAGGCCGCCTTGATCGAAGAGGAACTGGTTGAGAAGATCCACAATTCCCCAATCTTTACCCCTGTAAACAGCCGTCGGATCAGTATCGGACGGCTGAGATGACGCCACGGCCGACTCGAAGGTCTGTCGCACTGCTCCTAGAGGATTCATCAGCAGATCATACTGTGGCCCACCCATCACTCCCTCTCTCTATCTCTTTCTAGAAAAGAGGGTTTTAGGAGATGCGCCGTGTACCCGATTACCTCTTTGTCTATCTCTCCAGAATTGATGTGTTCTTACGTGAGGAGCAGAAAGGTTTTAAGAGGTATACGGGGATTTCCCGCCACCCGAGTTGGTCTCGTTCCCGCCAAAACGATCTCTCTTGGACTGTTCCCGCCAAATTATGCCTTGCTCTGACCTGGATTTTTGGATTTTTTTTATAAATCATAAATAGAAAAAAAAATTAACTGGTTTTAGGTTTTACAAAAATCATAAGTACTGAGATGGAAATTCAGCCAAGACTATTTTTTTTTTGTGTGCCGAAATGTTATATCGGTCCCATGATGTTTTTAATTTTTTAAAATAACCGTGTAACCGTTTAGTGTAATAACTTTTTTTTACTGTGCTGAGATGAGGACTCAGGTCACCCTTTTTTATGACCGTGCTGAGATGGGTACTCGGTCCAACCTTTTTTTTTCACAATTTCCCTCTCTGTGCCAAGTTGCCAATTCGGCACAGAGTTTTTTTTTAAATTTCAGCCATTTCAGTTCGAAGATTGAGTGGAATTGCTGAAATTATGCTTTCTTTTTCCTTATGCCGAATTGAGTACTCGGCCCAACAAATTTTTAATGATTTTCCCCTCTGTGCCGAATTCCTAATTCTGCACAGAGGATTTTATTCTTTTTTTTTTGGTTAAAAATAAATTTCTAATTGATTATTATTTCGGAACAAAGAAAAAGCTAGTGGGTCGAAATATTATTTTGGCACAAGAAAAAAATGGGACGAAATGGACCGGACGAAATAGGACCAGAATGGCGGAATAGTATATCACTCGGCACAAAAGAGTAATTTTGATCCGTGACATTTTTCCTAACAACTTGTAAAATTCATGAGGCCGAGATCCTAATTCGGCAAAAAAAAAAATAGTCTGAGCCGAGATAAGAATTCCGTACTTATGGTTTTTGTAAAAAACGAAACCATAAAATTGGTTTGTTAATTTTCTTTTTTCTATTTATGGTTTATAAAAAAATCATGTATTTTTAGATGAATAATTAGTTATTAAGGTTTTTTAAATCGTTGACGAGATATAGTAACACGCAATTTTCTTTTAAAGTTAGACGGCAACAAATTTATTTTTCGTAGAAAGCGTTTAATAATAAATAAATGTCAAGACTTAATAAGAGGAACTCTTATTTTAAAAATGACAAGAGTAGTATATCTCTTTTTTTTTAAATAACAAGACTTGATGTTTCTCTACAGTTTTATTAAAAGAATCAAATTTTTTATTTTTGTAGAAATTTCAGAATTAATTTTTGAATATGGTAAAAGACAGTAAGGTTATAAAAACTAACATTCAACTAACTCATAACTTAGTTTAAATAAAATCCACACAAATTGCAAATAAAATAGTTCTCAAAACTACATCTAAATAAACAAGTTCACAACCTGCATACAAATATCAATTTAAATCATCTATTACTATGCCTAAACGGTATTCCGAGAAACCGACCAGTTCCAGAAGATGGCCTACCAGATTACTATGCTTGGCTTCCATATGCCCTTGTACGTCTACCAGTTGACCTCCTTGGTTGGCTACTAGATGGCTCTCCTTGCACCCCAACCGCCTCTCATCCCATGGCAACTGTTTCTCCCATTACTTCTGCAAACATACCAGATGCATCTAAACAACTTATAGCTGTGCTACGCCGTGACCCTGACCCAGTTGCCTCTACGATAACTCGCAAATTTTCTGTTGCATTTATGGCCTCTGCATTGCATTTGTTACTTAGTAAGCTAGTTAAAATTAGAATGAAATATAATTTTTGATGAATGTTACATGCATATTCTATTCCTGTCGGTAGTCGAACGACGAGCCTGATGCCCCCTTCGCCTACCTTGCATTTCGTCCATCGTCATTATATGACTGGTGTGTTTTCTCCTCCCAACCCTAATCCAAGCCTTGCTAAGAAGAATTCTAGGAGACTGGCAAACTGGCCATTCGCCCATATTGCCATAAGGAACAAACACCCCACTACAAGTACTTTCAAGATAGTTCACAGTATACCAATCTGCAACAAATTGGTTCTCGCTTTAGTTTTTTGCACGACAAACCGCTAAGACATGAGCACACGGAATATATGTTAATTGGATACCTCTGCATGTACATTACATTGTTGTCGGGCCCACATGTCACAATATACTGGAACTCCCTATGAATAATGTCCATACTTCCATTGGAGCCGCGGGTGACTGGAACATACTTATTTAGGGATGAAACTTGGTACTGACCATCGCTGTGTGTATAAGGGACCAAATGCATTTATGCAGTTTTGAGCCACCATTTTATGAGCTTGAGCTCCACCCGTTCGGAAAATAACTGATTTGCATCTTTTAAATCCATGGCTCGCTTCCGCAGCTCAACAAATCATATGTTGCACTTTGATAAGCCAAAATTATATCTATTGAAACCTAGGGTTTGTTATGTGAATTAAGCCAAGTTTTGGTTAGATTAGGTTTGATTAGGTTAGAAATGTCCGAAAGTTCAAGTTACTGCCCTAGTTATGTTTGTTTTACAGGTAATCAAGTGTTTGGAGCTTAACGGAGCAAAACGGGTGATTTGTAGCAAGTCAGCACGAAGATTGGAGAATCTGTCAATGTTGTTGCGGCCCGAAGTGAAGTTCATTGCGGCCCGAAACGAAACAAGTCAGAGCCTCATCATTCTTGCACATCCATTGCGGCCCGCAATGAACTCATTGCGGTCCGCAATGACTTCTACAGTTTTCTACACGCCAAATCATAACTGCCTCCACTCATTGCGGCCCGCAAGAGACTTATTGCGGCCCGCAATATGTCGGTTCAGCGCCCGAATTTGCTATTTTTAGTGTTTTATTTTGAGATTTTGTGAGGGGTATAAATAGGAAACTTGTAAAACAGGCAATGGACGTTTTTTAGAGAGAGAATTTCTGGTTTTAACAAGGAGAAGAAGGAAGAGAGAAGAAGGGAGAAGAAGAACATCATCGATCAACCGGTTTTATTATTTTCTTTCCTTTGGAACTCTTTTAACTCTTTTAATTTCATTTGTGCTTTAGCCATGACTGGCTAAAGGCTTTTCTAGGGTTAATTAGGGCTGTACTTGAAACTTTTGTTATGATTTAGTTGGTTTATTCTATATGTTCTTGTTCTTTGTTATGATCTATTCTTTATTTTAATTGATTGTGAAGACTTAATCGAAATCGTATGAAATCTTAGGATTTGGTATTTGCAATTGAGAAATTGAATATTAAGTCCTGACCATAAAGAATAGGATATTTGATAGGCTAAGTACCGAGAGGTGACGCTTGTCTTATACGGGCTTTGCCTAATAGTTTAGACAAATTGTGCCAAGTACCGAGAGGTGAAAGACGGTTTTCTAGATTAATTGGGACAGTAAGAACTTAATGACTTTAGATTAGCATAGCCAAGTACCGAGAGGTGACGTTTATTCTAATTTGAAGATGGTATTAATATAGAAATATCACTTTGTACCTACAATCTCCAACTGTGCCTTCATAATTAAAAGAACAAATTTAATGAACCAATTAGCCATAACACTAGTGGATAGGAACCCTAAGAAACCCTAATTTCTCATATTTGTTAAAAATCAGATTTTGCTTTAAAATTTAGTTTAATCAAAACCAAACCAACCTTTTGAACAAACAAAAACATTTTTATTCTCTTTTACTAAATTAAATTGTTAGGTTAGAAAAGATATTCCAACTTGTCCCTGTGGAGACGATCCCTAAGTACTACTTGACAAGGTTGTACACTTGCAACCAAATTGAGTATAAATTAGGATTTATTACTTGTATTGCAAAATCCACATCAAGTTTTTGGCGCCGTTGCCGGGGACAACGGTGAATATTATTTCAGACCTAAGTAATTTAGTTAGTAATTGTTTTTAATTTTCTTTTGCTTTCTTTCTCTCTCATTTTTCAGGTTGAAATCTGGCCGAAGAACCTCCAACCCCGGAAGCCACAGATTTGGTTGAGTGGTTCTCTAGGAAAGGATCAACTCATCTTTTCTACGAGAGACGGAACAAACACCCAACAAGGGGACCTTTCTTGAGTGTTAATCCTCGCCGGTTAGACATGTCGGCAGGAAATGAAAATGTTCGCTTGGAAAACCTTCAAAGAGAACGGGATCAGATGGCCAATGAACTTCAACTCTTGCGAGCAGCCGCCCTTGATAGACATAACATTGAAGCAGCTGATGCCAATCGTCCCCTGAGAGACTTTACAGCACCTAGGGCTGAGGAAATCCACCTTGGTTATACGGCACCTACTATCAATGTTGAAGAATACCAAATTCCGCCAGCATGGGTTAGCATGGTGCAGCGTAATCTGTTCCATGGTCTTCCTCACGAAGACGCAACACAGCATTTAGCCAATTTTGAAGAAATCTGCAGCACAATTAAGGTACAAACTGTTTCTCCAGAAAATCTTAAAGTTATGGCCTTCACTTTTTCTCTTGCAGATAAGGCTAAAAGTTGGATAAGAGGCCAACGACCCGAGAACATGAATACTTGGCCTAAGGTGGCAAATGCTTTTCTCAACAAATTTTTCCCGCCATCCAAAACAAACTCCTTGCGCCATCAAATTCACAATTTCCGACAGAAAGGAGAGGAAACCATGAGCGAGGCGTGGGAGAGGTTTCAAGAACTGCAAAGGTGTTGTCCCCACCATGGTATCGAAGGGTGGAATTTATTGCAAATCTTCTACAACAGCCTTCTGCCACAGGACAAGGGTATGTTAGACGCAGCTGCTGGAGGTAGTCTCATGAATAAAGGAGCTATTGATGGATACAAGTTGGTTGATGACATGGCTCTCAACCAAAGCCAATGGCACAACCCTAGGGAGACACCGATCATCCTGCAGCGGGGAATGAAGGAGGTGAATTCGAATCCAAATTTGGCTGCAGAAATTGCCGCTTTGAATCGCAAAATTGATCAAATGAGCGTAAATTCGGTAAGCAATTCCTCTCCTCTTCCTTGTTCAATTTGTGGTGGTACCGATCATCTAGCAATTAATTGTGGTGTAAGTAATGAGGTTAGTTTTGAGGAAGTGAATGCAATTAACCAAGGCAATTTCAAACCAAATAACAATCCTTATTCCAATACTTACAACCCCGGTTGGAGAAATCACCCAAACTTTTCGTGGAGACAAAATGACCAACCAACCCAAGGAAACCAAAATAACCAAGGTAACTCAAATTTTAATAGACCAAATCAAGGTTATGGTAACCAAGGGTATGGTTCTAATGCACAACCTAAGTCCAATCTCGAATTGATGATGGAGACTTTCATGACAAGTCAAAACCAAAAGTTCGATGAATTGACCAAAAAGGTAGACATGTTGGCAACTCAAAACAAATTACTTGAAAACCAAGTTGCACAACAAGCTACACAATTCTCTCGCCAACCGGGCACCCTTCCGCCAAAACCCGAGAACAATCCCAAGGATGTCAAGGCGGTTAGGCACATGCTTCGCAGCGGTACGCAATATGAGGATCCACCTATACCAAATGGTGATTATGTACAACCGCAAGGTGAAGAGACACGAGAAAATGATGAGCTCATCTCCACACATGAGGATTCCGCCTCAAAGGAAACTACACCAATCGCACCAAGCGACCACGCGGAACAAGCAAAGCCATCTCAAGGTGAGATGCCAAAGGTAAGTGCAAAGGTACCTCCTTACATCCCTCCTCACAAATACGCACCTTTTCCTGGTAGAATTAAGAATGAGAAAACCGACAAACAATTTGGCAAATTCCTAGAACTGTTGAAACAATTGCATGTGAACCTACCATTGACCGAGGTAATGACCCAAATGCCGGTTTACACCAAATTTTTCAAGGACATTCTTTCAAATAGGCGTAAACTTGAAGAAGTACAAATGGTATCCTTAGACACCAACGGTAGTGCCATGGTAATGAATGAGTTGCCCAAAAAGTTGGATGATCCGGGTAAATTTTCCATACCATGTTCAATAGGAAATGTCCAATTTAAACGTGCACTATGTGATCTAGGGGCAAGCGTAAGCCTTATGCCAAAGTCGGTGTGGGATAGGCTAGGTGTTGGAGAACTTAAGCCAACTAGAATATCTCTTCAATTGGCAGACCAATCGGTTAAGTTACCTTTAGGAGTGGTAGAGGACTTGCCAATTCAAATTGGAAAGTTCTTTGTCCCAATAGATTTTGTTGTGGTTGACATGGATGAGGACCCTCATACACCACTCTTGTTAGGTAGACCATTTCTCAATACAGCAAAAGCGGTAATTTATGTCCATGATGGAATTATAACAATGAATATTGGTGAAGAAAAATTGACATTCGATATCAAAAGATCTATGAGATATCCATCTAACGATCAAAGTGTTTTTAGTGTTGAGATTCTTGACAGGTTGATAGTTGAAGAGCTCATGAACAACTTTGAGAAGGGTTCCTTTGAGTATTGGATGGATCAGGAGTGCGAAAAAGTCAACACAACGAATTCTGTTGATGTATTTGCGGCCCGAAACGATAGTTATTGCGGTCCGCAGGATTTTGAGACAGAGAAGGATGAAAATCGCACAACCATTGCGGCCCGCAATGAAATATATTGCGGCCCGCAACATAATCAGACAGAGAGCCTGACTCAAACAAAGTTCATTGCGGCCCGCAGTGAATCTATTGCGGCCCGCAATGATCCCTTCCAGAATGACAAAGAACCTATTCCAAGCCCGATTTTTCAAATTTCAACCGCTGAGATCCTTCCTAACTTTGCCGAAACCTCAAAGGATGCACCCGAAGTTGAACTAAAGCCATTGCCTTCGACCTTACGATACGAATACCTTGGTCCAAACCAAACATATCCCGTTATTGTCAATGCATCTCTAAACCAAGACCAAACCTCACAACTTCTGCAAATATTGAGGATGCACCGAAAAGCCATTGGATACACATTAGATGATCTCAAAGGAATCAACCCTTCTATTTGCATGCACCGGATCTTGATGGAAGAAGGACACAAACCAACCATTGAAGGCCAACGGAGATTGAACCCGAACTTAAGCGAAGTAGTGCTCAAAGAGATACACAAGCTACTTGACGCGGGCATCATCTACTCTATCTCCGATAGCAAATGGGTGAGCCCAATCCATGTGGTGCCAAAGAAGGGAGGAACAACAGTGATAGAAGGGAAGAATGGCGAGCCAATTGCAACACGACTCGTGACGGGATGGCGCATGTGCATCGACTATCGAAAGCTCAATTCCGGCACGCGCAAGGATCATTTTCCTCTCCCGTTCATAGACCAATTGCTTGAACGGCTAGCTAAGCACTCTTTCTTTTGTTACTTAGATGGTTATAGTGGTTTCTTTCAAATACCAATACATCCTGATGACCAAGAAAATACCACTTTTACTTGTCCATATGATACCTTTGCATATCGTAGGATGCCCTTTGGGTTATGTAATGCACCGGCCACTTTTCAAAGGGCAATGATGGGTATATTTTCAGACCTGATTGAGAAATCCATGGAAGTCTTTATGGATGACTTTTCAGTTTATGGTACAACCTTTAATGATTGTTTGACCAACCTGTCCAAAGTCTTGCAACGATGCGAAGAGGTTAGCCTTGTTTTGAATTGGGAAAAGTGTCATTTTATGGTTCAAGAGGGTGTTGTTTTAGGCCATGTTGTTTCTGAAAAAGGTTTAGAGGTTGATCGTGCCAAAGTAGAGGTGATTGAAAAGTTACCTCCACCAATTAATGTGAAGGGTGTTAGAAGCATTTTAGGGCATGCCGGTTTTTATCGAAGGTTCATTAAAGATTTTTCTAAAATTGCCAAACCTTTGACCAATTTGTTGCTTAAGGATGCCCCTTTTGATTTTAATGAGGATTGTCTAGATGCTTTTAATAGGTTGAAAGAAGCTTTGATTTCAGCGCCTATCTTGCAACCTCCGAATTGGAATGAGCCATTTGAGATAATGTGCGATGCAAGTGATTATGCCGTTGGAGCGGTATTGGGGCAACGAATCGACAAGAAGCCGTATGCAATCTACTATGCAAGCAAAGTGCTAGATGAGGCCCAAGTCAACTACACCACAACTGAAAAGGAGTTACTTGCGGTGGTCTTCGCCATCAACAAGTTTCGCCCTTATTTGGTGGGTTCTAAGGTCATTGTCTACACGGATCATGCGGCAGTCCGTTACCTCCTTACCAAGAAAGATGCAAAACCGCGCCTCATCCGATGGATCCTCTTGCTCCAAGAGTTTGACCTTGAGATAAGGGACAAAAAGGGCACCGAAAACCTAGTAGCCGATCACCTTTCACGCATTGTGACTGAACCTTCAAGCAAAGACTTGCCAATTGATGACTCTTTTGCCGATGAGCAGCTCTACCAAGTGAGTAAGGTCGAATACCCGTGGTTCGCTGATATTGCTAATTTTCTTGCATGCGGAGCTCTACCATCCAACCTCACATACCAATCCCGAAAGAAATTCTATGCGGATGCCAAGCATTATTTTTGGGATGATCCATATCTTTTCAAGCTTGGTGTTGATGGGATTCACAGACGTTGTATTCCACAAGATGAGGTGCAATCGATTCTTTACCATTGTCATTCATCACCTTACGGAGGACATGCTTCAACCAACAAGACTGCTGCCAAAGTCCTACAAGCCGGTTTCTTTTGGCCAACCCTTTTTAAGGATACAAGGATGTTTGTTATCTCTTGCGACAAGTGTCAAAGGATGGGAAGCATAACGAAGAGACATGAGATGCCTCAACAAAGCATTCTAGAAGTTGAATTATTCGATGTATGGGGTATTGATTTCATGGGACCCTTTCCGAGCTCATGCAACAACAAGTACATCCTTGTAGCAGTGGATTATGTCTCCAAGTGGGTAGAAGCGATACCGAGCCCCGAAGCCGACTCAAAAACCGTCAAGCGCCTTTTCCAAAAAGTGATTTTTCCAAGGTTCGGTGTTCCAAGAGTGGTAATTAGCGATGGAGGTTCTCACTTCATAAACCGATCATTTGCAAGTCTAATGGAGAAGTATGGTGTACATCACAAAGTCGCAACTCCGTACCATCCGCAAACAAGTGGTCAAGTTGAAGTCTCAAACCGTGAGATCAAGCACATTCTCCAAACCGCCGTAGGCTTGACCCGAAAAGACTGGAGTTTGAGACTAGATGACGCACTATGGGCATACCGCACGGCCTACAAAACACCAATTGGCATGACTCCTTTCAAGCTTGTCTATGGCAAGCCATGTCATTTGCCGGTCGAATTGGAGCATAAGGCGTTTTGGGCGATCAAGTCTATTAACTTTGACATGATTCAAGCTGGCAAAAAGCGCATCCTAGACTTGCACGAACTTGAGGAGATCCGTCTGAACGCATATGAGAATGCCAAAATTTATAAGGAGAAAACGAAGAAATGGCATGACAAGCATATAATTCGAAGGGAGTTTAAAATTGGTGATTATGTTTTACTGTTCAATTCACGTTTTAAGCTCTTTGCAGGTAAACTCAAGTCCAAGTGGAGTGGCCCGTTTCAGGTGAAACGTGTGTTTGAACATGGGGCGATAGAAATTTGGAGCGAGCGAACTGGAGCGTTTAAAGTAAATGGGCAGCGACTAAAGATGTACAATTACGGAGAACCGGTTGAAGGGAAGACAAGCATCTCCCTTACCGATGCACAAACGAACTAGAAAAGGAGAATGGTCAAGCTCGAGACGCTAAACGAGCGCTTCTTGGGAGGCAACCCAAGCAATTTACCTTTCTGCACATTTAAATTTCGTACTTTAAAATTAATTCGCATTTAGATAGGTTAATTTAGGTGTTTCAGAAAATTTCGATCTTTTATTTACGGCCCGCAATCATTCTTTTTCGGTCCGCAGCAAAGTACAAAAAAAAAAAAAAAAAAAAAACCAAAAAAAAATTTAGGCAAGTAAAATTTTGATTTTATTGCGGTCCGTAACACACCTTATTATGGTCCGCAATGGACACAGATTTTCACGGTATTAACTTAATCTAATTTTTAATTTTTACAGGTTTATTGCGGCCTGCAACCTATTCATTGCGGTCCGCAATAGGAGAGGAAAGTAATTTTAGATAAATGCAGGGGCCTCTCTGCAAAATCTCTTTCTCTCTCCCTGCGCCTTCTCCATCTCATTTTTTCCTCTCTGCCGAAACCGCAAAATCTCTCTCCCTTCACCCGCAACCACAGCCCTTCACCCGCAGCCCTTCACCCGCAAGTCTATCTCTCCCTCTCTCTCTCCACCCAAAGCAAGAGAAAAGAAACCCTAAATCCACTCACAGACCTCACCGACCCCGCAACCATCTCCTCCGAAACCCTAAACCCCCATTCCGGCCCGCAGCAAACCATCCCTTCTCCTTTCGCCTCTCCTCCTTCTCCTGTTGCCATTGCGGCCCGCGACAAACCCAATTGCGGCCCGCAGCAACCCATCCAGAAAGCTTGTCAGCCTCCTGATTTCATTCCGGCCCGCAATCAAACTCATTGCGGCCCGCAATACAATTCGCAGACTGCCTGATGCTGATTTTTCGTATTTTTTGGAGCTTCGATCCAGGGTTTGAACTTCTCGGCCGCACTACTCAGCTTCTTCACTTCACACTGGTTTGATTGCACACATTTGGTTGTACCTCTAAACTTTTTTATATTTCAATTGATCAATCGAGGTATACTGAATTGTGAATTGTGCTTGAATTGAATCAATTTGTGATCGAGTATTGTAATTGGTTAAATTGAACTATACTATACTAACATGCCACCAAAGACAAGGGGAAAGGGTAAGGCAACTGCCAGTGATGATTTGTTACCCCCCAAACGTTCCAAACAGTATAGGAAAAGGGCTAGTAATACCAGTGATTCTCATGACACGGAGATGTCAGACCAGCCTGAGTGGACCACTTTACCTGAAGATCAGTGGCCTGAAAACAATAGCCCTGACTTTGGTCTTAGGTTTACAATTGAGTCAGACCGAGACATCTTCAATTTTCTTAAGTCCAAGAGGGTAGTGCAGCCCAAATATATCCATGTACCTACCCTGGAGTCATTAGGTATTTTAAATGAGGTCCAGTCTCTTATGTCTTCCCTTGGTATTTGGGATTACTGCACCATACCAATTCCAGCTTATCGTACTTTAACTTATGAATTTTTGTCTACTCTTGACATGGAAACTGAGAATCTGGCAACATACTACATGGACGGTACGAAGTACTCCATCACCATGCATGAGGTCAACAGAATCATGGGGTTCCCTAATAGACCTGAGGCAGTGGAGAGTCCGGAATGGGATGAGAACACGAACTTCTATGACTTCTCTTGCCAGCTGATTGGTGGACCTAGGAAGACCTACAAGGCCAGTCAAATCAGCCACCCCGTGTTCCGATACATCCAGCGCGCTCTTGCCTTCACCATCTTTGCGCGCGGTGAGACGGTGGGTACTATGGGCGAGAGCGAGCTCTTCTTCATATATGTTATGCTCAATGCCGAAACAAGACCCGAGGCACTTCCAAATGTCGGCGCCTTCATGTTTGAGCACATTCTGGGCGTGCGAGACAACTCTACTCCGGGTGGCATGATATCAGTTGGTGGATTTGTGACCCGGCTGGCACAATTCCATCGTGTGATTCCTGTAGAAGGTCCGGTCTACCGAGTTCTTGCCACGCGTCTCCAAAAGCAGAGTGAATTCATTGATATGGCATATCAGGCGGCCGGTATGTTTTCTCGACTTGGCGACTCTCACTTCTTCCTTTCCCGTGGTGGTCAGCAGGTTCCTCTACCCCTGCCCGTTCCTATCGACAAGGCAAATCCTTCCACTTGGATTCTTCCCCTTAATGTGGCCCACCACTACAGCCGCAGTACCAGCATCAGCCAGGTGCCGAGCCTCCCGCACAACCACATGTTGATCCATTTGGGATGCCTCCGCCAGAGCAGCATCATGCCCCACCTCCTCCTTATTGGGGTCCCGGCCAGCCGACCCCGCAGCAGATGTACGAACTGATGCAAACAATGAACACCAACATCACCAATTTGGCCACTCACAGTGATGAACAGTACACACAGCTGCGCTCTTATGTGGACGAGCGGTTCACCTCTGTTGACCAACAGATTGCCGACCTCCGCACCTATATACATGACCAGTATGGCGAGCATCAGACCTACATGACAGGCCAGTTCAACACTTCTCATTCTGACCTGACTCAGCTCAACACGCAGATGGGACGTCTGCACGTCCAGTACAATGATCTGTCAGGCGATGTTGATGAGATGGCAGATCAGCAGCATGGCACTTACCATCGGACCGACCGCATATACACGCACATGTCGCGCTCTGGATTTGTTTCAGCTGATCCGATACCGAGGCGCAGACGACCTAGGCGTCCCCCATCTCAGGAGACTGGTACACCATTGTTGTTTCAAGCAATTCTCTTTTAGTTTATTTGACTAATTTGCAAAACATACAATGATTGAATTTTACGATTTTCTATATTTTAGAAAGAATGCAGGTTCAAGACGATAGGAATTGCAATATACAAAGTGCTTGAACTGAAGAATCATCAAGTTATTTATCAAGAATTTAAACTGTAAAATTATAGTTGGTAAAGTAGCTTTGATGTTGATTCACAGGGACAAAACGTTGGAACGGTTAACAAAACGTTCAGACGTTTTACCTCTTGTAAAAGATCTAGAAATTGATCGATTAAAAGCTGAAAAATGCTCTAAAACGTTGCAGACGTTTGTCAAAACGTCTGGACGTTTTAATTCTCTTCTCAGACTTCAAATTAGGCTGAAAAATACTCTAAAACGTTTTGGACGTTTTAATTCATTTTTCAGACTTCAAAATAGCATTTTTAGTCGATAAATTTCCAGACAAAAACGTCTTGCAACGTTTTATAATCGTTGGCAACGTTTTAGGAATTCTCACAGAAATTTGAATTTTTGAACTAAATTAAAGTAAAACGTTTTCTACGTTTTACAAAACGTTGGGACGTTTTATGGCAGAAAACTCATTTCAAAGCTGCCACTATAAATAGAACCTTAGGGTTCTCCTCAAAATAATACAGCCGACCCTAATCATTTCAAAAGCTAATTTTCTGTGAGCTCAAGTTCCTCCATTGTTGTGAGAACAAAAACTTCAATATCCCTCAAACAACCTCAAATTCACTTCACTAATCTCGAGTTAGATTAGGTTAGAGTGAGCCTTTGAGTGTTCATCTTGAGATTTCGAACTTAGAGACTTCGTTCTCTACTCTAGTTGGCCGTGTGACTTCCCATTGGTTGTAAGGGCTCACCGGTTCACAAGTTGTAACCTTTCTCTTTTGGGTAATAGAAAGGCGCACCGAGAAGCGGTTGTGACGCCCCGGAGACGTAGGCATTTTAAGCCGAACTCCGTTATCACTCCTTGTGTCAAATCTCTCTAAACTCATCTACTTTATTTTATTTGCAATTATTTCTTTATTTTCGAAATTAGTGGTGCCTAAGGGACAACAAAGTGGTATCAGAGCGCGTTACTCAAATTAAGACTCACTTAATTTGAGTTTTATCGATCTATAAAAATGGCACCAAATAGAATTGTGAATGAACCCCCAATTTTTGGCCTTACAACTGAAAATTTTAGTTATTGGAAAAGAAATATGATTAACTACCTAAAATTTCATGAAGTTTGGGATATTGTAGAAAAAGGGTTTGTACCAAAATTTGATGACAAAAATGAATTGACCATTGAATCCAAACTTGGAAAGAAAGATAACATTTATGCAATAAATTATATAATTGGTAGTGTTAGTGAATCTGTTGGAATGTTAATTGATGATATGAGTAGTGCCCACGAAATGTGGGAGGATCTAATAAATCGTTATGAAGAAAATACTCAGATTAAACGGATTGAGACAAAGATGGATGATCAAGATCTCAACCTTGCGTTGATGGCAAATGGTAATGAGAGTCCGATGATGGTGGATGTTAAGAACAACAACATAGATTTGGATGATATAAGTAAAGCCTCAACAATTCCTTCTAAAGAGGTAACACTAGAACTTGAGAATAATAATTATGAGTCCGAAATTGAAATGACAGATGAAGAAGGAGGTGAAGAATGTGATTGTATAATTGATACAAGCACTTTATTGGATAAGGGTCAAATACATAATGAGGAAATTAGATTAACAACCATTCTTGATGAATCCAATAAGATATCACGTAGAAAAGATGATATCATTCAAGAGTTAAGATCCAAAGTTCTTGAGTTTGAGTCCAAAGTTGTGGAGTTACAAAAATCAAATGGGACCAACATATGTCAATCACATGTAGGTGAAATAGAAATTTTAAAGGTGAAAGTACAAAACTTGAAAACCGAAAATTTGGCTCTAAGATCTCAAATTGAATCCACTAATCCTATTAGTTTAAATCTTGATGAAGTGGATAGAATGTTTGAGAAACGACGATATCCAAATGATAAGTCGGGTTTTGGATATAAGAATGATCATTCACTTGATGCCGAAAGCTCAAAATCTCAAGAGAAAAAGAAATACAATAAAAATTTAAAAGATAAACATAACCAAAATAGAGTTAGGTATGACTTCAATTGCAAAAACTTCATGGATAAATATGACATTCAATACAATGGTAGACGCACATTAATTTCACAAGGGAAACAATTTCAAAACTCAAATGCCAAGAATTATGGTTCTAGAAAACAAAATCACGCGTTTATGTATAGGAACAATAATATTAAATACAAGGATAAAATTGCACATAGTAATTTGAAAAATACATTCACACCACAAGGGTCAAACAAAATCTACTTTAAGGGACCCGATGGATGGTTTTATGAATTAAAGGATAAAAATGATTCACAAAATGGAAGTCAAAGAAATAGTACATTAAGAATTGCTTCCCGATATAACAATAAATTTGACTCACACAAAAACAAAAATTCTTCATCCAAGTTTTCAAATAAATTTTCAAATACTTCTCGGAATCGAACTCAAAAGCAAAATAGTCATTTCCAAACTCGTTTTGAAATGGGTCCGGCATTAAGTGCTAAGCCGAATGTTACATTTTGCAATTATTGTTGTAAGCTTGGTCACTCCTCATTAGAATGTAGGTTTAGGAAAGGAAACAACAATGCAAATGTTGTTTGGATTCCTAAAACTAAACTAATGTAATATTGTGCTTAAAATCTCCCTAAATCACCCAAATTGCTAAAGTCAATAATGGGGGAGATTAAACAAAGGGTATGGTATGGTGGATTTATTTTTTATTTTCTTTCTAACTAAAAACAAATTCACAAGGGGTAATGAAAAGATAGGTTTGGTTCTGAGATCACATGACGTCTAAAATTACAAACCCTAAAACAGAAAATACATAAAAGATACATCAAAAACCCTAAAAACTCTAAAATTATAAAGAAAGGTCCAAAAGTCCATGAAGGAAGACTCAAATCGCGAATCTGAGCCCGTAAAATGGGCAAAACGAATCATAGATTCGTTTCGGATCCGGTTTTGGGCTGTGGAGTTCCTGTCAAAATTTCAGCCCGATCCGACGGACGGATCAAAAGTTACGCTCCTTTTTGTGAAGCATGCGTAGGACCATATTGCATCAAAACAAAAGGTTTGGTATGGTAGAATTATTTTTCTTTCACAAGGAGTAAAATAATATTATTTTTAGTTCAACTAATGCGGCACTTGTCGAGGAATTTTCTTCTCTTATGAGTAGTGAATTTGAGATGAGCATGATGGGTGAATTGAACTTCTTCTTGGGGCTACAAATCAAGCAACTTTCGGATGGCACCTTTGTGAGTCAAACCAAGTATGCCAAGGAGCTGGTAAAGAAGTTTGGAATGACTGAGAGCAAGACAAGCCCAACACCAATGGCTGCAAATGCAAATCTTGACTCAGATCCAAGCGGCACACCCGTGGACATCACCCAATACCGAGCTATAATAGGTAGCCTACTTTATTTAACTGCTAGTAGACCCGATATTATGTTTGCGGTATGTCTATGTGCTAGGTTTCAATCTAATACCAAAGAAGTGCATTTGAAAGCCGTTAAACGAATTGTTAAATATATCAAAGGCACTTTGAATTTGGGATTGTGGTATGGCAAACAATCGGAATTAGATTTAATAGGATATACCGATGCCGATTTTGCCGGAGACAGAATGGATAGAAAGAGTACAAGTGGTACGTGTCAATTCCTTGGCGGATCACTTGTCTCATGGTCAAGTCGCAAACAAATCTCGGTTGCGCTTTCCACCGCGGAAGCCGAGTATGTTGCGGCCGGTAGTTGTTGCACACAAATTTTATGGATGATTCAAACTTTAACTGATTATGAAATTCGCTTCCGCAACGTACCAATTATGTGTGACAATACCAGTGCCATAATGATATCCAAAAATCCAGTTCTTCATTCTAGAACTAAGCACATAGAAATAAGGCATCATTTTATTAGGGATCATGTTGAGAAAGGTGAGGTCCAACTCATTCATATTGATACCAAAAATCAAATTGCCGATATTTTTACCAAGCCCTTAAATACTCAACAACACAACGAATTGCGATTTAAATTAGGCATGCTTGAATTTAAGGAGTAAGAATTTTTAATTGGAAGCATAGCAATCAATTAGCTCATTTTAAGACAAAAACGCCAGAGAAAAACGTCTCAAAACGTTTCTGAAACGTCAGAACGTTTATGAACATTTGCCCAGATAATATCTCAATGACCTAAAATGTCCCAGACGTTTTACAAAACGTCTGGACGATTTGCTCATTCCAAAACTCCGAAAAATTCATCTAAGAAAATGACCTAAACGTCCCAAACGTTTTACCAAACGTCTGGACGATTCAGTGTTCTTTTATCTTCAAAAATTCTTTAAATTCCTTGCATGACAAATAATTTTGAACCGTCTGAACGTTTAGCCAAACGTCTGAACGTTTGTCTGCTGAATTTTTAACTTCTCAGAAATCTATCAAAACGGCTGGCACGGTTGGTCAAACGTCGTGACGATTCATATTCGATATTAATCTTCAAAATTTCAAAATATATATATGACAAAAAGTACAAAACGTCCTAGACGATTTGTAAAACGTGGAGATGATTTAGTGTTAAGTCAAAATTCAAAAACGAAATTTTCGTCTCCAAAAGTCCAGACTAAAACGTTGTGAGACGTTTTATAAACGTCTCAGACGTTTTCGGCGCAGCATCCCAAATACACCTGTGAACCGACGCATTTTTTTTCTATCTCCCTTAGCCGCCTCTCTCTCTTCTTCAAATCTTCTCTCTTTCTCTTCTTCTCTCCGCCACCCTTGCCCTTCAACCTCCATTACAACCACCATACACCACCAAATCACTTATTTTAAAGTGCTTTCTCCTCTCCTCTTAACCCTCCTTCCATTTCTCCACTTAAAATCAAGGTTTTCTCCCTCCTTCTCTCTCTCCACCAAAACCCTAACTCTCGCCACCTTTTCAAATCCGGCAATCCGACCGCTCAATCGACGATCCGTCTTCACCATTGTGCTTGTAGAGTCGCTCTCTTCACGGATTCGTGCTTCATTCTTCAATCGGTAACTTTAAAATTCTCTCTCAAACCAATGGCTCCAAAACTTGCCAAAATGAATGCACTTAGAAAGAAAAGGGCCCGAACCGAAGCGGGTCAATCAAGTAGAACTGAAATTGCCCCGGATACCAACCCTTTTCGATCTAACACTTACCTATTCCGGAATCAAATTGCTCACACCAATTTCACGGGCCAATTTACAAATCGGAAGTTATCCAATTGCTACTATTTTAACAAAGCCTCGGTTACCTTTCGATATCCCGAGGATGACAAAATCATCGGGTATATCAACCATTGGCCATGGGAATCCTTGCTCACTTGTGATGAACCCTATAGCGAACTAATCACCAAAGTTTTCTACTCCAACTTAACATTCACCGAAGACCCCTTTCTAGTAAAATCCTATGTATGCGGGCAAGAAATTGTCCTATCTTTGGAGAATGTAGCCAATTGGCTTGGTTTGTCAAATGAGGGTGAAGAAACATATCTCCTTCGGAATTGGCCCGATCAAGATTTAGAATCCGCCGATCACTACAAAACCTGGTTTGATCGCCGTAACCATGGCGGTGGACCCCTCTATGCATCACATCTTTCATCCCTATATCGCTTGCTTTTTCTCCTAGTCAACAACATTCTCGTACCCAAAGCAACAATCAAATCAAACATAGAGTGGGGTCCAATGTACTACATGCGACATCTCATTTCCATGGATGAAAAACGGTTCAACATTCCCTACATAATTCTCCGCCACATGATTGTTTGCTTCACTAGCTCCATTTCCACTTTACCTTTCGCTCATGTGATTCATCGCCTAATTCGTCAAAGTGGAATAACCGTCCCAAGTCATCTCATTGCTAACGCACCACTTCATTTAGTTGATGTTTTACCCAAACATGGTTGGATCAAAGGTCATTCGGACTCGGGCTTACCAATGCTTAGACCCGATGGACGGCCTATCAATGATTGGATCAATGCTCCCAATGCCCAACCGAACCAATATTGGGATCCGTATGAAGAAGAATCACCGGTACACAATGAACCACCACCGGTACCACCAATGGCTCAAGGTGAGATACCTCAAGGAGCGGAAAATCAATTGGCTTGGATTATTCAACACATGCAACAATACCAATTAACCAATACCAATGAATTTACCGCGATTAAGAATGATCTTAAAGTCTTGAAGGAAGATTCGCGCAAAATCCGAAACCGAGGTCTCAAAAACGCCAAAGCCATTCATGATGTCGATATCACTACCTCCGAACTTGCTCGGCGCTTTGTGCAACAATACGGTGCTTCTAGTGGTGCGACCTCTAGTGCTCCTTATATTCCGTCCGAAGATGATGACGAGGATGATGTTGAAGATGGTGGAGATGACGAAGATGACCCCTCATTCTAAACTTCTCTAGTTTTTAAATTAAAATTCACTAAATGGTTGCTATGTTATGCTATCCCTTAAACTTGTTTTATTTTGCTCCTTATCTTGCATGAATTGATTCTCTTTTTCTCAAGAATATTTATGATATTATTATGACTCTTTGATTTATGGTATTGATATGAATGTTTGCATAATGGTTGCATGATTATTTATAAATTTACTATCTTACATGCCAATCCTATTTATGATGCTATGCATAACTTTCAAATTTTATTAGTCATATATTATCAAATTGAGGGGGAGTGCATATTTTGAGGGGGAGCACTATTGATTGTGCTATTTAATGACTTTTGGTCTCCCTTTCGTCGATTTCCAAAAGGGGGAGAAAATGCAAGACATGCAAAAACCGATTAATTGGGAGATTAATTTTAATCGATTAATTGGGAGATTAATTTTTTTATTTGGGAAAAATCAATTTATGCACTTACTTGCGTTGTATGTTTTGCAAATCGTCAAAAGGGGGAGATTGTTGTTTCAAGCAATTCTCTTTTAGTTTATTTGACTAATTTGCAAAACATACAATGATTGAATTTTACGATTTTCTATATTTTAGAAAGAATGCAGGTTCAAGACGATAGGAATTGCAATATACAAAGTGCTTGAACTGAAGAATCATCAAGTTATTTATCAAGAATTTAAACTGTAAAATTATAGTTGGTAAAGTAGCTTTGATGTTGATTCACAGGGACAAAACGTTGGAACGGTTAACAAAACGTTCAGACGTTTTACCTCTTGTAAAAGATCTAGAAATTGATCGATTAAAAGCTGAAAAATGCTCTAAAACGTTGCAGACGTTTGTCAAAACGTCTGGACGTTTTAATTCTCTTCTCAGACTTCAAATTAGGCTGAAAAATACTCTAAAACGTTTTGGACGTTTGTCAAAACGTCTGGACGTTTTAATTCATTTTTCAGACTTCAAAATAGCATTTTAGTCGATAAATTTCCAGACAAAAACGTCTTGCAACGTTTTATAATCGTTGGCAACGTTTTAGGAATTCTCACAGAAATTTGAATTTTTGAACTAAATTAAAGTAAAACGTTTTCTACGTTTTACAAAACGTTGGGACGTTTTATGGCAGAAAACTCATTTCAAAGCTGCCACTATAAATAGAACCTTAGGGTTCTCCTCAAAATAATACAGCCGACCCTAATCATTTCAAAAGCTAATTTTCTGTGAGCTCAAGTTCCTCCATTGTTGTGAGAACAAAAACTTCAATATCCCTCAAACAACCTCAAATTCACTTCACTAATCTCGAGTTAGATTAGGTTAGAGTGAGCCTTTGAGTGTTCATCTTGAGATTTCGAACTTAGAGACTTCGTTCTCTACTCTAGTTGGCCGTGTGACTTCCCATTGGTTGTAAGGGCTCACCGGTTCACAAGTTGTAACCTTTCTCTTTTGGGTAATAGAAAGGCGCACCGAGAAGCGGTTGCGACGCCCCGGAGACGTAGGCATTTTAAGCCGAACTCCGTTATCACTCCTTGTGTCAAATCTCTCTAAACTCATCTACTTTATTTTATTTGCAATTATTTCTTTATTTTCGAAATTAGTGGTGCCTAAGGGACAACAACCATCTCGAGAGACTACTGCACCTCCGCAGCAGGATTGATCACCATTGTGAGTTTCCTCATCTCCTCTTTTCCCTTTCTTTGGTTTGTTTGTTGCACCGAGTTGGTGCCAATGGATAGGCTTGGGGGGGTAAATTGTAGGAATTGTATCTTGTATCTTATTTGCTTTTTATTTAGGATAAAAATGGTAAGTTTTGTGCACTTTAGGGGAAAACAATGCAATTTGAGGGCTTATTTTAAAAATTTCTGTTTGGTGATTTCGGTGATATAACCTCATGGCACAAGAAGAGGTATGTAATTGGTGAGTTATGATGCCTTTTGATACCTTAGTACCTGTGGTCTTCAATTAAAATCTCATTTTACATGTTGAAAATCAAGTCTCATACGCGCAAGGCCAAGAGTTTCCGAAAGGCTTGGTGCCTGTAGGAGACTTTGCGCGAGACTCAGAAATTCTTTCCTAATCGAACTTAATTGAACAAAGGTGTAGGCTGAAAAAGTGAGCTATGTTGGATTGAAGTCCATAGGACAGATATATCCGCATAATAAAAAAAAATATATAAAAAATAAAAAATAAAAAATAAAAGAAACAAAAACAAAATAAAAATGAGTGAAAAAAATGAGCGAGCCAAAAACAGACGGATGCACAAGTAAAAAAAGTCAAAGCATCAGGCACAGTCTACACCATTAACTAAATTTTTCTTTTTCAAAGGATTTTCTGGAATTGGTTATCACTTGTAGAATTGGGAGAATAATCCAAGATTCACGAACTCTGAGGTGTCATGTAGGTATAAATTTGCTTAGTTAAAACCGAAACTTGTGTTTGTGAGGTGAAGAAGATCATTGAAAGAAATCCGAATAATTGTTCTACCACACTCATGCTTTGAATTAAGTTGTTTAAACCCTAATTTGCCTTGACTGACCAATTTTTAAATTTTAGCACTTGTTATTAGGATAGTTTAGATAACTTGGTTTAAAAGACGTAGCCAGCCCGGGAATTTTTGTGAGGGTTTAGACTTGCTTGGGACAAGCAAGGACTAGCCTTGGGGGAATTTGATAAGCCAAAATTATATCTATTGAAACCTAGGGTTTGTTATGTGAATTAAGCCAAGTTTTGGTTAGATTAGGTTTGATTAGGTTAGAAATGTCCGAAAGTTCAAGTTACTGCCCTAGTTATGTTTGTTTTACAGGTAATCAAGTGTTTGGAGCTTAACGGAGCAAAACGGGTGATTTGTAGCAAGTCAGCACGAAGATTGGAGAATCTGTCAATGTTGTTGCGGCCCGAAGTGAAGTTCATTGCGGCCCGAAACGAAACAAGTCAGAGCCTCATCATTCTTGCACATCCATTGCGGCCCGCAATGAACTCATTGCGGTCCGCAATGACTTCTACAGTTTTCTACACGCCAAATCATAACTGCCTCCACTCATTGCGGCCCGCAAGAGACTTATTGCGGCCCGCAATATGTCGGTTCAGCGCCCGAATTTGCTATTTTTAGTGTTTTATTTTGAGATTTTGTGAGGGGTATAAATAGGAAACTTGTAAAACAGGCAATGGACGTTTTTTAGAGAGAGAATTTCTGGTTTTAACAAGGAGAAGAAGGAAGAGAGAAGAAGGGAGAAGAAGAACATCATCGATCAACCGGTTTTATTATTTTCTTTCCTTTGGAACTCTTTTAACTCTTTTAATTTCATTTGTGCTTTAGCCATGACTGGCTAAAGGCTTTTCTAGGGTTAATTAGGGCTGTACTTGAAACTTTTGTTATGATTTAGTTGGTTTATTCTATATGTTCTTGTTCTTTGTTATGATCTATTCTTTATTTTAATTGATTGTGAAGACTTAATCGAAATCGTATGAAATCTTAGGATTTGGTATTTGCAATTGAGAAATTGAATATTAAGTCCTGACCATAAAGAATAGGGTATTTGATAGGCTAAGTACCGAGAGGTGACGCTTGTCTTATACGGGCTTTGCCTAATAGTTTAGACAAATTGTGCCAAGTACCGAGAGGTGAAAGACGGTTTTCTAGATTAATTGGGACAGTAAGAACTTAATGACTTTAGATTAGCATAGCCAAGTACCGAGAGGTGACGTTTATTCTAATTTGAAGATGGTATTAATATAGAAATATCACTTTGTACCTACAATCTCCAACTGTGCCTTCATAATTAAAAGAACAAATTTAATGAACCAATTAGCCATAACACTAGTGGATAGGAACCCTAAGAAACCCTAATTTCTCATATTTGTTAAAAATCAGATTTTGCTTTAAAATTTAGTTTAATCAAAACCAAACCAACCTTTTGAACAAACAAAAACCTTTTTATTCTCTTTTACTAAATTAAATTGTTAGGTTAGAAAAGATATTCCAACTTGTCCCTGTGGAGACGATCCCTAAGTACTACTTGACAAGGTTGTACACTTGCAACCAAATTGAGTATAAATTAGGATTTATTACTTGTATTGCAAAATCCACATCACACTTATAGAACGTATCCTCTACAATGGCAGCCACGGGCATTCTCCGGCTCATCTGAAAGACATTGTTTTGTGACTCAGAGCTGTTTGTTGTCGTGATACCAAATCAGTATCCTCCATCACAGGTTTGGAAAATCTTCTCATAATTGGACGGGCTTCATCACATCATTGGGACGTACTCTTCCCATCTTCTTTAAAAATGCATTACACTGTGGATTTAGCTACACAGGAACAAAGAGGTGTTACTTTACTTGCCTCATCTACTTATAAAATAATTAAATGAAATTTTATAAATTAGACATACCACAGCAAACTCTTCGAACGTCTCTTTCAACCTTCTTGGCTTCTTCTTCCTCGCTCCTTGTTTGAACCTCCATCCGAACCACTTGTCCTTTCCATAATTCTGTACCAGGTTGTCAGCAATATTGTGCATACAAAACCTACGCAAAAAAGTTCTGGAGACCATCCGTATTCTGCTGTCAGTGCAGATTTGATCTCCTTGTGCTGGTCCGATATAACACAGACAAATCTATCAGCTCCAAGCACTTCATTCCTCAACCACTGCAAGAAAAAACTCCAATTATCACCATCCTCATTTTGCACAATTGCAAATGCTATAGGCACCTTTGTACTCAATCCGTCTCCCATAATAACCAATATTTGTTTCTTTAAAAGCAAATATATCATTGAAGTCTGCGAAGGTGTGCGTATCAATCCGACCACTAAGTGACATATTCCCATATTCTCTGTGAATGGGCATTGGACCATCTTTATCACAACCTTCCAGGTGATCAGAGTCCCAATTTCCTCCCTCAAATTCATCTCCAGTTTGCAGATCTTCCTCCGGAATTTCGTTAATATTTTCAAAATCTGACCCAGTTTTGTCGTCTACTGGTGCTGGTCTGGGGTGAGGTGCTGGTGCATGTAATGATAAAGGCGCCACATGCACGGGTCTAGATTGGGGTCTTGTATGAGGTGGTGGTTGGGGTGCTGGTGGGGTGAAGTGACTGTATGTTTCTGGGTTAGGTACGGATAAATGAGTCACGAGACTGTATAGTTGTGGCTCAGGTACGAATAAAGGAGCCACGAAACTGTATAGTTCTGGTTGTGATGTATAATTTGGCGCAACCGAATTTTTTCCAAAACTTCCAACCCCTGACTCTAGTGTAGATTTCTATGATAAAATTTCCAGTGGCCTTTAACCACCTGTACAAGCCTCTCCATGCAGCATCATTTAATATCGGACTTCTGGTAAAGGTTGAGGGTGTTCCAGCGTTCACTCGGGTTGCCAATTCTAAGTTCCACCTTTATGGGTTATAAACAGTACATTCGTAAATCATAGACTTCAAGTCCTACATTGAGGTATCATCATCAACCATGAATTAATTAATTGCCTCTTTGGAGTAATAAACCCCATATATATTAGTCAAAAACTTCCCACCACAGTGTAATGAAATCATCATTGATATGCCCAACAAACTACATTTTGGTAAATGGTAAATAATTGTCAGGTTACTAATTTAAATGTATAGGTAGCTGAAAAAAAAAAATTAAAAATTAAAATTAAAATAAATAAAAAATCTGAAAATTGCCTCCTCTTTCTCTCTTTCTCTTCTGTGATTTTGAGTGAGTTGTGAGACGGAGGAGAGAGAAAAGGGGTATTTATAGGGTCTGAAATAGAAAAAAAAATTCAACCGGTCATTTTTGGCCGGTTCTAATTTTATTCCCAGCAGGCCAAAAAATGGTCGGTTCTAATTTTAATCCCGACCGGCCATTTTTTTACCGGTTTGGGTATTTTTAAAAATACCCAGCTAAGCTGGGTATAATTAATGATTTGTATTTAATTTTGGATATTAATAAAAATATCGGTTGGGAGCCAGGTCCATGCACGGCTGCATTGCCGAAAATTTTATTAATATCCAAAAATAATATTAAATTTTAAAATCTACACCCTACCCTATGCAGAGAAATTTTGAAATCTGTCCAAACCGCAAAATTATTCTGCGGTAATTCAGCCTAAAACCACAAAAAAAATTGTGGTTTTGGTTATGAAATTCCAAAACCGCAAATTTTTATTGCGGTTCTAAATTTTTTTTAACAGAAATGTTTATAATTTATTTTTTTTGTATTGAAATATTAGAAATATTTTATATATTTATTTGAAAATAGATGGAATACTATATAATTTGATTTATTAGAAAGACTGTGACAAATAACCCGAATCAATATTTTTCAGGTCGAATTTTTTGCGGTTGTAAGAAAAATTAAAATATTTCTTTATGTGTTATTGGAAAAAAATAAAAATGTTTTGAATCTGAGTTATTAATCCTGGTTCAAAAGTCACTTCTAAGTAAATACAGAAAATATTTACAATCTTCTATTTTCGAAAAAATAAGAAAATTTGTCAAGAATTTATTTTTTTCAAAGAATATTTTGTCAGAACCGTGTCAGAGAATCTTTTAGTTTTTTCAAAAATAGAAGAATCACACTATTTTCTGTATTTATCTAGAAGTGACTTTTGAATCAGAATCAATAACTTAGATTCAAAACATTTTTATTTTTTTTCCAATAACACAAAAAAAAAATTAATTTTTCTTACAGCCGCAAAAAATCCGGCTTGAAAAATGTTAATCCGGGTTATTTGTCGCAGTCTTTCTAATAAATCAATATTATTCCATCTATTTTCAAAGAAATATATAAAATATTTCTAATATTTCAATATAAAAAACAAATAAATTATAAACATTTATGTTTAAAAAAAACCTAGAACCGCAAATTTTTTTTGCGGTTTTAGACTGAATTACCGCAAAAAATTTTTGCGGTTTGGACAGATTTTGAAATTCCTCTGCATAGGATAGAGTGTAGATTTTGAAATTTAATATTTTTTTTATATTAATAAAAATTTCGGGCTGCATTTCGCTGGATGGTGGAGTGGGATACAATATTTTCAGTAGAACCAAAATTAATTTCAAGTCTACTTGAGTTATAGAGAGTGTTATAGAGAGTTCGCTTTAAAATTTACGTCAGATTAAAATAAACGATTCAAATCTCTTTCGATGTTTTGGGGAGTGTTATATTAAGTGCTAAAATCACAATATTGAGAACTGAGAGAAAAATATATTCTTTACATCGATTTTATCCCTGTTTAAAGTTCTTATTTATCCGTTAAGTTTTACTCACAATCAATGCATTACTTGTAAATCAGGAATTTAAGGACGAATATAAACTTACATTGTTTTTTTATCAAACATTTGCTGTAGGCTTAAATTGAAACTTACATTGATTTTTTTATCAAAATATTTTGAAATTTTGTACTTATTTATTTTGCTAACGATATAAGATTTATGATGTAGTAAGATTATTTATATTATTTTTACTTGTTCATATATTTCAAAATGAATCTTAATTGGTCAACTGTCAGTGATAAAATAGAGAATCAAAATTTGAAATAATATAGTAAGTTCGATTTTTTTTTATTTGAATAACAATCTCAAACTTATGTATTAAAAAAGGCATTTTAAATGGTTAGATAATGATGTCTCAATATTAGACCTATAAATCCGACCAATTTCTGTACCAAAATCTGTGTTTCAAACCATCAGATCGTGTCTTTTACATTGAAAATACATTGAATATCTATAGAATGTGGTACTGCTGTGTTTTTATTTCTACTTTGCAGAAAACAGCAAAATCAGGGAAGAATATGAAGTTCTGGAACCATCCACGCGGGTCGCGTCACATCCGAAGCGGGCCGCATCAAACCTTGACGCGACCACAAACGCGACCTCCATTCTTACACGCGAGGAGCACAGACACGTGGACCGCGTCCACTGCACGCGGGTCGCGTGAGTCTATTCCGGAAAGAAAACAGAAAAGGAAACAGAGGCTCAATGAAGGAAAGGTCGGCCAGAAAGGCTATATTACGGGATCCCTTGCCACAGAAGGGTATTCTATTCATTATTTTACATTCCAGAGAGCGAGAGACAGATTCTAGGGTTTAGGCTTGACGACTAGCTTGGAGACGAAGTTGAGAAGCGAAAGACGAAAGTTCTTCACGGATCTTCTTTGTATTTCAGATTTTGTCATGACTATTTCGTCTATCATTTGTGTTATTTGTTCTTTGACTATGTGTGAGTAGTTTTCTTTGTTTCTAGGGTTACGATGTAGTTTGCTACTTTGTCTTGTATGCATGTTGTTTGAATCTGTGTTGAATGTTAGTGTTTAATTGTTTGAGTAGTATTTTAATTGCTTTGTTGAAGTTGATTGAATGATTCTTGTTTGTCTACTGTTAGATGTCTATAGCATCTTTCTTGTAATTTGGCCCTGATGTTGCTCTCAACCAAACTTAGTATTTGAGGTAGGTTTACGAGCCGCGAGGCGAGACCAAAAAGTAACTGAGAGGTGAACTTTTACACTTATCGAGAGGTAGTGGCTACCTTTAGTAAACCAGACAATTAACTTAGATTAAAAACCTAAGAAGGTGAAATTGCATTTCCGATACCAGGTTTATTAAGCCAACAAACGAGAGTTGAGGTTTAGGAACATTAGGTTCGGTCAATGAATCCTTACACTAAAGAACAACGCAAAAACAGACAACTGCTACATTCACTTGAGGTCCACGCGGACCGCGTATGAGAGTACGCGGGTCGCGTGCTCCATGCGGGTCGCGTATGAAAGTACGCGGGTCGTGTGGGTACCGAGAGGCAAGGTTGATAATGAAATCAAAAACCCTGGAAACGCTTTTCTCTATTTGATAAAAACCAAAATTTACTTTCTGTCAATTTAATTATTTCTGTCATTGATTGAATTTAGGAAATTAAACAAACAAACCAACCTTTTCCAACTTCTAGTACCTAATTGATTTAAGTAGAGTTCCAGATTTGATTTTGAACCGTCCTGTGGATCGATACCTGACTAGACTATACGACAGGATTGTGCACTTGCAATCTTAGTCGGAAGTTAAATCAAGGTTAAAAGCTACAGCTTGCTGTAGTGAAACTTTGTGATACACTTTTGTGCGAACAGATAATATTTTACATGAGATTCAAATAATTCAATGCATTTTAGAATGTTTGGTTTGCATGATCATTTGGTCGGTGCATAGAATTATTACTTATTTGGTGTTAATATGTTACTCTTGGAATGAAATTTGTATGTAGTTTCACAGTCATTATTGTTAGTGTTATGATCTAGAAGCCAACCATTTATGGATGTATTCTATGTTTTGTTCATGAAATGAAAGAATCATTTTGTTCCTTGAGTATTTAATTACATTATGGATTTTTCGAGTTGAGGACTTGAAATGTAGAACTCTATAATAATAATATAACGAATACTCTAAATGTCCCTAATCTTGGTAATTAAGAACGAACACTATTTACCGGTACGAGATTAGTATGTAGATTAAATGATGATCATGTTCTACGGATCATATGGTAAGGAGCTACCAATTTAATCACATAAATACCTGATGGAGATCAGGGGATTGGACATGACCCAAGAATGAAACATAACATGGATTGTGTTAGTGTCATTAATGTTTTTTTTGTGTCTTGAATTCTTTGGTATGAGATGATTATTTTTCCTACATGAGATACATGTATCTGTAGGTGTTATCCAACGCTGACCGTAACTGGCAGCTATACAGATAATATCTCTGTGTGTCTTGTGCGGAGGAAAAGATATTTATCAAGAATACCAGTGTCCCTCATATTTCATATGTGAGTGATGATATCTTCGGGCCCCTTGATGGAGTAATAAAGTATGCATGCAATTATGATCAATGAGTTTGATCATTATTTACTGAATTACTTGGAATCAAGAAAAGAATAAATTTGCAAGGATGACACTCTCCTGCCTTGGATTTATTCCCGATATCACGTGACACGTGAATTACACAAGCAATTAAATATTGCTTTAGGATCGTGATGTTGATTGGTTCATATCATCTTTATCTGTTGAGTAATTATAATGCATATTGCTAGGTGCCGCTTATAATTTATAGAATTAAAAGAAGTTTTGATTCTATTGTCAACACGATATAGATCCTACGAGGTCACACCCAAGAGAGAAAAACGAAACAAATAAAAGTGTCATGGAGATGACTAACTTGATCTTAGAATAAATTTATTACATGTTGGACATGGTATACAAATTTATTTCTCAACAAAATTGAGCAAATACAATTAACCGTAACAATTGTCGGGTGGGCCAAAAGTTGGCAAAAATGAAAATGACATAAATAGAAATTGGCCCAAGCCCAATTTAACATTAAATGGAGAAGTCCATTTGATGAAATGGTTTGGAATAAAGTGGGATAAAAGTGCATCTAATGGAGAGCTCCATTGGATGGCAAAAGTAAAAGTTACTTTTGTCATGTTTAAATCTAGCCATCCATTGTGGTTGAGATGATTAAAATATACCCTAACTTCACACTATAAATACCCCACATTTTTCCAAACTCTAGCCACCATTCTAATCTCTCTCTTCTTCCTTCTCTTGTAAGAAAAATTGGAAAAACGTTTTTGTAAGAAGAGGTGAAAAAGAGAAGAGTTTATGTAATTTTGTCTCCACCATTTTTGCTCATGTGTTGAGCACAACTTCTACACTAAAATTAATAGTTGATTGAAGAGGTAGAAGCTAAGGTTAAGTTAGATTCTTGGTTGATTACCTCTAGCAAGGGAAAAACAAGAGTTTCGTTTAATCTCGGGTGGATACTCGTAGAGGCTTCGTGCGTTCGAAGCGGGTGCCATTTCGAGGCCGACTTGGAGAAGTGAAGGCTCGACAAGGAGGCAACAACCCTACATCTCAAGTCCCTACTTCTTGGTTTAGAGACCAAGATTTGAGGTATAAAGATTAAACAAGTTAAAATGTTAAATACGGTTCATCGTTAGTCAAATAAGTAGATCTATGTTGGTTTCTTTGAGTTAAATTTTTGAAATTTGCTCTTGCATGAAACTACTATTTTCTTCATTTATGTGATAATAGCTTATTTTATTATTTAATTTTTATTTTAAAGCGATGATACCATACATTTCTTTTGTAAAATAACAGTCTATATAGTAATTGAAGTAAGTTGACATTTAATAATGAAAAATGTGAAAAGTTTAAATACCTCTTTTTTTTTCTCTGTCATGCATCCACTTTGTAATTTTATAATAACAAAAATTTAAAACTTATATGTCAAAATAAAACTCTTAGATGTGTTCTATATTATTTTTATCATCTTTTGATTTTATCTCTACATCCACATAATAAATTATCATCGTTTGATTTTATCTCTATATGAATCAATAAATTGAAAAAACAATGTCAGTAAATTATTCACAATAGTTTATTTTTACAAGCGCTTGATATCAATTAAGACAAAGTAGGAATTTCGTAATCTTTTATACGTGCATAGAATAAATGATATCGATGATATTTATTGGTTTTATTTTGTAATTTGAATTTTTAATTTGAAGTTATTTAAGTTTTAAAATAAAGGAATAATGGAAATATCAAAAGTGGATGTCTTTGAATCCTACCCGTGAAAAATAATCTTTCCTAATAATATATTGATAATCATAAGCGTGAAAGGTAAAAAAAAATAATATTAATTACTGTCATAAAGTGTTCAGCCAGTTATTTTTGTTCACTTAATGCTTCCCTTTTTCTTTAAGATTCATGATTTCTTGATTAGATTGAAAAACGTTAACAAAAGAACTGTAAGGACAAAGCCGGTATATGTGAGAAAAAAGTTCTCTGCTCTCAATGTTATAATTTGGGCGTTTAAAATAGCAGCCCTAATACACTTTACACTGGATATGAATTCTAGATCGTGCGGCTCACGAGTCTCGCTTGAGCCTCACAAGCACCAATCTCGTCAGTGACGCTGTCGCTGCTACTCCATGTGCAAGTATTGCCAAGTGCCAACAGCTGTACCAAACTCATTCGCACTAAATCGGTGGGCACCGTCTAGAATCGCTAAAGGCAATGTCCCGAAAACAAATGCACTGTAACATACGGTAATTATACATTCCGTGATGCGTTTACAAGTCAAATTTTTAAATATTTGAACTAAGTTAGTATAAAATTAAGCGGTAAAAAAAATTATTTATAAATTTATTTTAATGAGTTTATTTTTTATTATTTTTTGACCGCTTAACTTTATACTAAATTAGTTTAAAAATTTAAATATTTGACATGTGAACACATCACTCATAAAGAAGATCGGTTTAAATGTGTCGTTTGAAGTCAATCCGATAAGTTTTTGAGTTAAGCTCAAAAAGGAGCTTGGTGAGCTTAATAACACCTTAGTTCTACTCTACATTCAGCGCATTTTCGCAAAAGGGAACAAAATTATTAGAGTAGAACTAGGGTGTTCTTAAGCTCACCAAGTCCCTTTGTGAGCTTAACTCAAAAACACATTGAATTGGTTTCAAACGATGCATCTAAACTGTTGAAACCGATCTACTTCACGAGTGATGCATTTACATGTCAAATTTATAAATTTTCAAATTAATTAGTATAAAGCCAAGCGGTAAAAAAAAGATGGTTTATAAGTTTATTTTAATGTGTTCATTTTTTATCATTTTTTGACCGCTTGACTTTATATTAATTTAGTTCGAAAATTTAAAAACTTGACATGTAAACTCATCACTCATAAAGTAGATTGATTTCAACGGTTTGGATGCGTCGCTTGAAACCAATTCGATGGGTTTTTTAGTTAAGCTCACAAAGAGGCTTGGTGAGCTTAAGAACACCCTAGTTCTACTCAAATTATTATATACTAAATCAAAAGACCATGTTTGATATCTAATGAAGCGGAAATTTTTTATCTATAGAAATTATTAAATACAGACGAACAAAAATAGAAAAAGTGTCTCATTTCTAATAAATATAGAAATATTGAGTTTATTGAGTATGATTCAAATATTATGGATCGGACTCAACGATTCATATCAAAATATTATGCTTTTCTGAAATCATATGTGGACCAGAGCTTGATTATCCTTTAATCGGACGGTCTAGATTCAAATTCAAAGAAAAAAATAAAACTTGAATTTGAATCATTGAGCCCGATCCATAATATTTGAATCGGACTCAATGAAAATGATCTTTCTATTTTTATTGAAAACGAGGTACTTTTTTTATCTCTCTACATTTGAATTTAATAATTTGTAAACATAAAAAGATTCATTGTATCTCTCTACATTTGAATTTAATAATTTGTAAACATAAAAGATTCATTGTATCTCTCTACATTTGAATTTAATAATTTGTAAACATAAAAAGATTCTCAATGAAGCGACCTAGTACAAAGCATTCAGTTACAGTGCGACGCACGCAACGGACTCTAAATTGGACGACAACTGATGTAAACGGTCAGCAGTTCTCAATGAGCAAATTTTTTGTACAGCGAGTACGATTGACTTCTACTCAAGAAAGGAATTTTGCCATTAAAGCAAACTTTGGTAAAGCTTCGCCGTACTCTCCCAAATGGCCCCTGTTCCGATATTTTTATTAAGGGGGAATAATATCCAAAAAAAAAAAACAAATTATTAAATCTGCCCCTACTCCAAACTTATTTTTAAATCTACCCTAACCGCCCGCCTGCTGGGCGGTCCACTAGTGTTTTTTTTTTTAGGAGACAATATGAATATCAAGATGCTGAATTCTTAACGCTAAAAATTAGGATTTTTTTTTAAATATTAGTTAGATTACTTCTTTTAAAAGCATATTGTTCGCGCAGAAGCGCAACGCAAGTTTCGGTACGCTTGAGGGCGTACCTTTTAAAACCGCGTTTACACTTCACGAGTAAGGGTTGCAAGTGCACAACCCCTATCGAGTAGTATAATCGGGTATCGATCCACAGGGACGGGCAATTACTAGGTTAGAATCTACCAAACTCAATTAAAAACTAGAAGTGAGAAGGTTTTGGTTTGGTATTTAAGTTCCTAAAAAGGTCAATTCAAGCAATTCAAACAATGTAATAAAATGCTAGAAGAAATGTAAATTGTGTTTTGATTATGGATAAAAGACGTTTCCAGGGTTTCAGATTTCATCTGTGATCTGCCTCTAGTGGTACGGCCCGTACCAAGTTGGTACGGCTAGGCCGTACTCCACTTGGTAAGGCAAGGCCGCACCACTCTGGTAAGACCCGTACTGGCTTGCCATAACAGAGCTTACCAGTTCGAGTTGATGCATTCCTTGCTGGTACCTTGTGCTAAACTCTTTAGAAAGGTTCAATTGACCATACCTAAGGTTCCTAAGCCTCAACCGTCGTGTGTTGGATCAAGATTTAGGTTGGAATGCAATTGATTGCCTTTTAGGGATTTCTACACCTCAATTCTCATGTGTTGGTACAGATCTACCCTAGCTGGTTGATTGGAGACCTAAGGCACCCTCTAATCTGTCGATTAGAGGAGAATTCAACCTCTCGGCTTCAATTCGAACAAGTCTACCCTAAACAATTGATTTGGTTGAGAGATTGAGATGATCACATGACCTTGATAGGTTTGATCTAGACCTAGAGGTTCATCATACACAATCACAGCAATCAAAGCAAGAGATGGCAAAGAAAATCACAATCAATCAATCAAAAGAGTTCATACAAGATACAAGTCAAAGAAAGTCAAAGCAAATCAAGAATCCATCTCTAAACCCTAGAAACTGAAATAACTACTCACAGCACATGATCTGATCTAAAAATACAATAAAAGGGATAGAGAAAGCCATGGATCGAAGGGATCGAGAGGAGGAAGCTTGATCCGTCGAGTTTCGCCTCTTTCCTCTTCCTTCCTTCTTGCTCCTAGCTCCTTAGCTCTCTTTCTCTCTCTTACTGTGCTCTCAATTAGATCTGGAATGGAATCCCTGTCGAAATTGGAGAGTTCCCCGCTTTAAATAGCCTCTGCCAAAATTTGAATCTGTCAGGCCGCCTTTAGGTACGGCCCGTACCAAATTGGTACGGCCTGGCCGTACCAGGCGTGATGAGCTGAAAAATGGCTAAGTCCGGTAAGACCCGTACCAAACTTGGTAAGGGCCGTACCAGATCATCCCAAATCGTCGTTTCTTCGTGTGTTTTGCTCCAAGCGTGCAGAAAACAAACAAACACTCAGCAGTACCAAATTCTAAAGATATATCGATGAAATGCACATGATTCTGGTGAATTAGGGCACGAATCTGGTACTAAAACAGGCCTAAAATAGACTAAATATGCGAGGTATCACATATTTATACTAAAATACGCTAAATTACTTGGAATTATGTTAAATTACGTTGAATTACACTAAATTACGCTAAATAACAATAACTTCGCTAATTATGCTAAAATACGGTAAATTACGCTAAACTACGCAAAATTACGCTAAAGTAGACCGATTATGTGCCATCTTTCATGAATCATAAAAAATAGTAAAAAAATTCCAAAAATAGTAAAAATTGGTATTCTACAATTTCATTATATAACTAATTTACTGAACTACTTGGATTGAATAATAGAAATGAAAATCTTAATCGGAAACTTCAACTCAAGTTTTGAGGGTCTTCCCTTTGTTTTTTGGTAATTCTGAATTTTGGAATCCGGCATAGCAAGCACGGACGTATGCGCATTTTTGCAAGCTTTCCGAAAAGTGGTCCTTTGCTAAAATCGGACACTCGAGCGCCGTTTTATGACCGTTTGAAGTTTCGTCGTCATTTTTTTGTCTTTTAGTGAAGATATTGTCTCTATTCATATGTAATTTATTGTAATTTACCGTATTTTAGCGTAATGTAATGTAATTTAATGTAATTTAACTTAATATAGTGTAACTCAACATAATTTAACATAATTCCAAGTAATTTAGCGTATTTTAGTATAAATATGCTTAAAAGAAGTAATCTAACTAATATTTAAAAAAAAATTCGAATTTTTAGCATTAAGAATTCAGCATCTTGATATTCATATTGTCTCTAAAAAAAAAAAAAATTCACTAGCGGACCGCCCAGCTGTTGGGCGGTCAGCTATGCATAGTGGACCGCCCAGTGGCCGGACGATTGGGGTAGATTTAAAAATAAGTTTGGAATGGGGGCAGATTTGATAATTTGTTTTTTTTGAGTATTAATAAAAATATCGAGCCCTTATTAGATACTTTTTATTTATTACTTTTCTCACCCAATTCACATTTTTATTTACGGGGGAATTTCAAGTATACTCCTCAAAAATTTTAAAACTACGTATTGCCCTCTTTAAACTTCAAAACAAATTTACATATTTTATTGTCTTTTATATTTAAACTTATTTTAAATTTATAAAATATCTATTTTACCTTTTATTCATAAAAAATGTAGCTTGTTTAAGAAAAATGACGGTCTTATATTTGATAAGTTTTTTAGGACAATTATAAAGAATAAAAAATACAATGGATATCCGACAATGTTCTAAATAGCTAGCTATAGCTGCGCTATAGCTTTTTCGGACCATAAAAGCTAAGCTATGAGATAAAAGTGCGCTAATTCAGCTACGACCGCTATAGCTGTAATAGCTTACCGCTATTACCGCTATGCTACATGAACTTTTTTTTTGCAATTTACATGAGCTTTTATTCTTATTTCTGATGCTACATGGTTTGCTATGATAAGTATGCTAAACCGAACTATGTGCTTCTGTTCCTATTTGTGATTTAGTCTCTCATTCTATATCGGAAAATATTCAAATATTAATTCTTCCTTTTGATTGCTCTTCGTCTAGTATTCACTTGTAAAATTATTGCTGTTCATTTAAATTGAAAGCTGATTTTGATTATTATAATATATAAAATGTTCAAATAGGTATACTTCTTCACTTGTAAAGTTAATTGCTCTTCATCTATTATAATATGTAATACTATGAACTATGAACTATTAAATAATGTTACCTTATAGATCATTTTTTCTTCTTCTTATTTGCATAATTGAAAAAAGTACAAACTTAGATTAGTTGTCATTTGAATGTTACCCCACTCCAATATTGATCATGTTGATAATTAGTAGAAATATAGAATACAAATTTTGAAAAGAAAAAAAAAACGCTATGTACGATAGCTTCCGCTATAGCTACGCTATTCGCAATAGCTTTTTTTTTGTCTCCCCGCTATGCCGCTATAATCGCACTTGATATCCGGTTTAAGAGGACAAAATGGATATTTTACAAAGAGTGAAGGGTATAATGAGTATCTTATAAGATTGATATTTTTCTTAAACAAACTATAATTTTTTATACTTTTAATAAATGATAAATAGATATTTTATAAATTTAAAATGAGTTTTAATATAAAAGACAATAAAATGAGTAAATTTGTGAGTTTTGAAATTTTTACGGAGAAATATGTAATTTCAATGTTTAGATTAAACAATGCGTAATTTTAAAGTTTTTTAAAAATATATGTGAAATTCCCCCTTTATTTATTTGAGAGTTTGTCCATAAACATCAGCAATCTTTCTCTGTAGATGCCAGATGGGCCATATTACAATCCTCAGCGTAAAAGATTTTAGGGGGTGATATGTAAATATCCACAAATATGTAACTAGCTTCAAGAGCACCAGCCACTCTGAAATTTTTATTGTTACCATGGCAAAAAATCGGAATTAAATCGTTACCACCCCGCTCAACCTTTATTCAATACTACCACCCCCACTAACCCAGTTCGCGCACCAAACTGGCTGGTGCGCGGACTGGGTTGGCGCACAAGCTTGGTGCGCGGACTGGGTTGGCGCACAAGCTTGGTGCGCGGACTGGGTTGGCGCACAAGCTTGGTGCGCGGACTGGGTTGGCGCACAAGCTTGGTGCGCCAACTGGGTTAGCGGGCCTGTGGGCTGAATGGATTTTTGGGGTTTAGGGTTAAGGTTTAGGTTTAGGGTTTAGGGCTGACTGGATTTTGGTGTTTATTTTTATTTTTGCAACGGGTGTCTGAAAATTCTATTTTATTTTTAACGATGTTCATCAGACGCAAGGCAGCAGGCAGCAGGCAGGTAAATAACGTAAAAACTAATATGTTAAATTGATTGCGGAAGAACTAAACAACAGAAAAACAAAACAACATAAGAACTAATATCAAAATAATATCGAGATAACATCCAAATAACAAGAACTAATACCGAAATAATATCCAAAAACATAAACTACAACAAGTAACTCTATCCTATCTGCTCGAGGGTGTCCACGGCTTCTTCCCTCTCTTAATTCTCTTACCCCGCCCCTCCTCCTGACGCTCCCTCTCCTCCAGAGATGTGTACTGTCATGATGGCTGTGGTGGGGTCTCCTCATGTATCTCCCCAAAAAGTGACTCCTCGTGTGGTCCCTCATCTGCACCAGATCCGAAAATAACCTCACGCTCTGTAGAGTACACGGGTAAGCGGAAGACATCCTGCTGGACAGCTGCTGCACTGGACTGTGGGAGTGGCGTCTGCTGTGTGTAAAACGGAGGAGAGTCTACATCCTGCGTGTAAGCCCCGTACTGAGAGCCCAGGTGAAACGTAAAAATCTGAGGTAGGGTCCTGCTCGTCGTACGGATCTCCGCGGGGTATATCTCCCTGAAACAAATAGATAATTAGGTTTCATAACGAAGATGATTATAAAAATAATTACAAAAATATACGTACCGCTGCAAGCCCAACAGCCTCAAATGCGGCCTCAGCAGTCGCTGCCTCGTGTAGGTATGAGAAATCCGGCTCTGGCGTGCTCATAGGCTCCGCAGAATTGGCACTGTCCATGTCTTTCAAATCTTCATAGCGGGGAAGATCTGAAAGCCTGAGAACCCTCTCGAGCTGATCCTGGTACCCGGCGACGACGACAGGCGGTGCAGCGGAACACAACCACTTCTTCCCGATAGCCTTCCAACCTCTTGTGACGGCGTATCTTGCACTCCTAAGCACTTGTTTGATGTTCATGAGTACCTGCGAATTAAAATAAAAAAAAATTAGTTCGAATTGCAAATGAATTTTCATAATTAGTTCTTAAACCCAAAAAATTAAAGACTTACAATCTGTGCAGCCGGGCCAGCGCAGGGAATGAAGCCATACTCGTCACTAACCGTGTCGCGTCGTACATGGAGCCGCTTCGTGTTCATATCTGTGATCTGACCATGCAAGTACACCGTGAAGGCACAGTACTCCTGATACCAACTGCGATAGGTCTGATCGTATGTATCGAAAGCATACGACTGGAGCTCGTCAGGGATCCTGTCGTCCATCGCCTCAAGCTGAGTCACATAATCGGCGTGCACGGTCCGCCAATTCTTACCGCTGGTAGTGGCCAGTTCTTTGTGAAGCTCGTACCACTTGTCCTTGGAGATGGGATCCGGGACGGGAAAGGGCTGACGCATACCGAACTGACGCATCACCCGTCCAGGATAGTAATGCTCGACAAGCTGGTAGAACACAAGTGGTACCTGCAAGTACATAAAAATAAATAATCCTACGTACGTAATAAATAAAAGTGATGCAAAACGGGAATACAATAATAATGCAAGGGTTACCTGAGCAAACCAGAACTGACGCTGCCGGAGGCATATGTGAGACAGGTCATACAGGAAGGAGTGAGGGACAGCAGCATCGTCCTCACCCTCGACACGCTCGTCGTACGGCCGCCAGCAGACGTGTCTGTCAGGAGTCATCTGCTCGAACTGACTCCGGAAGAAATCAACACCCATAGGTTTGCCGTGCGGGGTCTGGATGTACGTCTTCCTCGAGCACCACTTCTGCGCGTAAGCCGGACATGTAATCCCGTTGGGCTGCCCCCAAGCTGGAGCCTAACCTCTCACTCGTGGCTGTGGACGGCCGAACGGGAACCTCGTCCACGACCAATGCATCAGGAGACCAGCTGGACCGTAGAAATTGTGCTTGTTTGTCTATTTAGGTACAAGTGACAGTTAAAATTCTGTTTTTTTTGTGTAACCATTTAATTATTCATATTTAATTTCAAATAAAATTATACCTGGCATGCGGTGCACAAACCCCGATATAGACATGCCAATACCGCTGCACCCCAGTTCATCTGTTTCGGCTGGGCCAAGTCCCTCAGCCACTCAAGCAAACATCCAGGGACAATGGCCCCCGATGAATCTGGGAACATCCAGCAAGCAAACATCTCCATGATGTAAGCCCGGGTCCACCGATCTACCGTCTCAACATCAGCATCTGCGTCCAGGGCTCCACTGTAAATTCGAACCAATTTAGTGAAAATTGCGAAAAATAGACATCAAATAATTAATTTTATAAAATAAATGTTACCTGAACCGCTCCCGCAACTGTGATAAACTGATGTCATTCTTCGAGTAGACGTACCCCTTCTTGGTCGACCTCCGCTTCATCAACCCGTCTCTCAGCAGGTCGGTGACGAGCTGCGTGAAGTCTCCGTACTCCACACCCGTCACTGCCTCTCCGATAATGGGCAAACCCCAGAGACAACTCATGTCCTGGAGAGACACCGTAATCTCTTCGACGGGCAAGTGGAAGGTGTGGGTCTCCGGTCGCCACCTCTCGACCAATGCAGATATAGGAGCGACATCTGCATTTAAGTCACTGAGCTGTGACACATGCCACAGACCCAGCCTCTGCAACGCGGGTGTAAATCGAGGGTCGTAGAGGATATTCATCTGGTTGTTCCTCGTCGACGTCAGAGTATGAGTCTGCATTTAATTTCAAAATAAACACAAATACAATTTATTATTTTATTCAAATGAAAATGTATATTATTTGCAAGTGGTATAGAGATGTAAACTTACATATGAATTTCTAATCTTGTGCTCCTTGTACGGGAACCAGCAAACGGGACTGATATACTCTGTCGTCAAATGCGGAAAGACGGTCCGAGCTAACACTACATCCAACCCCATATCATCATCTGCGTGACTGGTGTGCTTGGTGCCGCTGGATGACGCCATACTACAATTTGGTGCATTTCTAGTCAAATTTGGTCTTAAGTACCTCAAATAGGGTACTTTAATAATTTACTAAATTAATTTGGCATAAAATACAACATAATATAGCTAAAAACAATTCTACTATGTTGGACACCATTCTAATTATTTAATACAATTCTACTCTGTTTGGACATCATTCTAAATATTTAATACAATTTTCTACTATGTTGGACACCATTCTAATTATTTAATACAATTCTACTCTGTTTGGACATCATTCTAAATATTTAATACAATTTGAATCTATGTTGGACACCATTCTAATTATTTAATACAATTCTACTCTGTTTGGAAATCATTCTAAATATTTAATACAATTTGAATCTATGTTGGACACCATTCTAATTATTTAATACAATTCTACTCTGTTTGGACACCATTCTAAATATTTAATACAATTTTACTCTGTTTGAATCTATTTTGGACACCATTCTAATTATTTATTACAATTCTACTCTATTTGGACACCATTCTAATAATTTATTACAATTCTACTCTATTTGGACACCATTCTAATTATTTATTACAATTATACTCTATTTGGACCTATTTTGGACACCTATACCAACTACCTAATCTACAAATAACTTAAAAAAAAAAGTAAAAAAAAAAAATTTATCTTTTACTGTGCTCGGTGCGCGGAGTGCCGTTTGCGCAACAGAATGGGCATCACGCGGCACTTATACGGTGAAAAGAGAGCTCCGCTAACCCAGTTGGCGCACCAAGCTTGTGCGCCAACCCAGTCCGCGCACCAGCCAGTTTGGTGCGCGAACTGAGTTAGCGGGAGTGGTAGTATTAAATAAAGGTTGAGCGGGATGGTAACGATTTAATTCCGATTTTTTTGCCGTGGTAACAATAAAAATTTCGGCCAGCCACTCAGCCACTCAGACATTATTACATTGTCGGTCGAAGGGGTTCGATTTTTCATTTATTCGTAACATTTATACAAACGGATGCACAAACGCTGAAACGCCCAAGAGACCGTTGTTTTTTCCACTTTATTTTATTTTCTTCCTCTCTCTCACTTTTTTTTAACCTCTTTTTTTTCCTATCACTGGTCAGGTCAGATCTAGAGTACAACATCATTAAATCCCGAAATACGCAAATCCCAAAACCCGCTATGTTCATAAAAAATACATCCTTCCCAAGGATTGCAACGGATTGAAGCTAACACGAATACCCAATCCGTTGTTTCTGATCTAGATTTGTCGCCATTAGCCTGTTCGTAACGGATTGAGCTCGATTTGGAGGTGACTTGCGCGAGCGATGGGGGAGGGAGAAAGGTTTCAATTGGGCACGGTTGGTGCTCTGAGTTTATCCGTGGTTTCGTCCGTTTCAATTGTGATCTGTAACAAGGCGTTGATCAGCTCGCTCGGATTCACCTTTGGTAAGTGTTAGATCTGATATTTCCCTCGTTTCTATTTTCTTTTCCTCTGTTTATTCCCATGTGTATTGCTGGGTGGATGCGGAGCGCGTATGGGGTATGGTTCGCTGCCTCTGAACTGTGAGTCAGTGTTTAGAGATGAGAGAGAGCTGTGCAATTGAGGTGCTTCTCTGTTATCCATCCATGACCAGTGATAGGAAGATGTAAGATCTGGCGGTGTGTGCTTTGTGTAGCTAAGTTAGCACCTGATCGGACCCACACTTTTCTAATACCGCTACTGGATTAGACCAATGACCGTGTTGATTCAAATTTTGGAAAAGATTCTATAAATTGAGGAAATAACCAAATCAAATGCTTACCGTTACTGGTACAACAGTGGCCATGGATAGTACCTGTAAATACTGTGATTATTGATTGCTATATTGCAGAACCGGCCATCGGTGGCAGGTACATAATGGGGCAAAATAGAAGGAGCAGAATATAGATTGGGTACTTGCCATATTGTATTTGTACTTATTTAGTATACTAATACGATGTTGACTTGGTCCATTATGAAACGGATGCCAGCAATGATTCAGATCTTACCAATATAAGAATGTACATGATCTGGTCATTGAAATGTATATTGTGCCAAAATTTTGGCACTGATTAGAAGCCCTTTAACAAAATAACATAGCAAACCAATCGGAGAGGATAATCGAAAGTTCACTTGACATATCACAAACCAAATTGCTTGAGTTTTGTGTGAAACTATCCCTGGCTATTCATTTCCTTCGTACTTGTTATCTTTCCACGTTTCTTTTTTAAGGAAAACAAAAATAACTCTTTTTCGAGAAATCGATGGTAACAAAAAGAAGCAACAATTATGGTAGGTATTCGAAAGAATAAGGGTGTGATGGTTAGTATCTAATTAACTTGAAAAACTGCTCTTTGCCATTTTAAATGCCCTTTGTTAATATAAACTCCCGTTGTTTCATTGTTTGGGGTAATTTATATTTGTTTATAGTAGTTCACGAGACAAGCACAGAGGTTACAGATGTATTAGGTTTTATCTGGTCCAAATGCAGATATGGACATCCTTATCTATTATTAGGCGGATCTATTTTCACCCTACGCACATAACTGGTACTGTGAAAGAGTTTGTTTATGCAACTTTTGACCAGTGCCCATTATCACTATGATTAACATTTTCTTGCTGAAGAGAACTGAAAATTGGAGACATGTGTATCCTTAACACACTGAAACGACTTCCATTATTCGTATCAAACTGATAGTGATTCATACTTAATAAACCTTCCAAATAGAAAAAATGCATGGAGAAGTGGAAGCGAATGGGTATCAAATGGATGGATGCTCAAAATATGCGAATCAAGTATCCTCGGATACAACAACTCCAAATCAAGAAAAAATGATCTAATCCAGTTGACCAATCAGGAGATCAGAGATATAAACCATTAACCCAATATTTGTACAAAATCTTGCATTTGTACACATTTAGCTTTTCTTTTACCTAATTTATGCATATGGATGTCACAGCTACTACATTGACCAGCTGGCATCTACTGGTGACATTTTGCTCATTACATGTGGCACTATGGTTGAAATTGTTCGAGCATAAACCATTTGATGCTAGAACAGTTATGGGGTTTGGGATACTCAATGGCATCTCTATTGGGCTTTTGAACCTTAGTCTTGGCTTCAACTCAGTTGGCTTCTATCAGGTAAACTGTTGAAAAATTTGATAATGTACTTTTTCCCGAACTTTAAAATTAAGGGCAAATTAAGCCTCAATTATTAAAAAAAGCTACCCAATCCGAAGATAAAGTGAGATATGTTGATATCTAGTACTATAATTACCTGGAGATATGTTGATAACTAGTACTTGAGATATGTTCATAAATTCACGCTCCTTCCTGACTAAATCATTCTAAATTGTGCGCATTTCTTTTTCAGATGACAAAGTTGGCAATTATTCCATGTACTGTACTTTTGGAGACCCTTTTCTTCCTAAAGAAATTTAGGTTAGCCCTTATAACTTCTTATTTGGTCTCAGAAATAGGTCTTACTGAGATAGTTCCATAATCATCTTTTTTTTTTTTTTTACAAAATTTGACTAAAATATATAAATGCACTGTTTGAACCATGGTCAGAATAAATAAACTGATATATAAAAGCATTTTTTATTTTTTTGATTTATTGCAGTAGGAGCATCCAGCTGTCACTCTCAGTTCTTCTTTTGGGTGTCGGGATTGCAACAGTTACAGATCTCCAGCTAAATGCTCTTGGATCAATTTTGTCTGTCCTTGCCATTCTGACTACTTGTGTTGCTCAGATTGTATCCTTAAATTATTTTTTTGTACTCATATCCCACCTTACTGAAACCTTTTAAATCCAGACATCAGTCTTGATCTTGGTTTACTATACTGGTTTTGTAGTATGCATGTCGATTGCACCCAATGTTATTAGTTTTTATTTGGTTTGATTTTTGTTCCTTTTTGAGTTTTTTTGTTTGCCATACAAGTATTGTTATGTATAACCTTTTCTGGTTCAGGATGCGCTGAGATTGAATTCCTTGGTCTTAATCTATACCAAGTTATCAACACAAGTGCACAAAATATGAATTTTGTTCCGACATCAATTTTGGGAGAAATTCATCAGTATAAGATCCAGAGATCTGAAGGATCTGTATCTACTGGTTTTTTCACATTAAAAGTAGGACCTGCTATTACAGATCTGAAGGATCTGTATCTAAAATGAATGGAACGGGTCCACACCGGGTCCAAATTAGATACAAGTGGTGTGGGAACTGTGTTCATTTTGGATCAGAAGGATCAAATCATAATAGTAGGTCCTGCGTTGAAGGCAAAAAGCAGCACACGAGACTCTACTCTTCTATAAAAAAGAAATTATGTCCGTTCTATTTGCAAAGCCTTGACCATATATAACAGATGACAAACACTATTCAGAAAAAGTTCAAGGTGTCATCGACTCAGCTGCTGTACCAGTCCTGCCCATACCAAGCCCTAACCCTATTTGTTACGGGTCCATTTCTTGATGGTTTCTTGACAAACCGCAATGTTTTTGCTTTTGACTACACTCCTCAAGTCTTGGTAAGATATCAATTGTATTTTTCTGCTCTTGCTAACTTCAAAAAGTTTGGTATTTTATTTTTCTGGTCAAATTATCCTGAATTTATACAACATTACGGTACCTCCCCCCTTCGCCCCTCTCTTCCACTTGCTACTTGTGGCCTTGGATCATGAGTAGGTTCATCAATATTTTTGTGCATCATTCAACAACTCATTAATGAAACTAATTCAAGGCAATTAAAAGAAAGTAGAATAGAGAGAAAAAATGAGAATTGAAAACTGATAAAAGATACAACCAAACCAATTAGAAAGCCACAAAAAGTTTAGCATTACAAAGCAAAATGGTCATAACCGGCAACATTTAGGTTATTGTAAGTTGTAACTTTGAACAAGATACTGAACTGCTTGATTTACTCTTTTCATGTTCTAATTAACTTTTTCATTTTTATTATGCAGTTTTTTATTGCGCTTTCGTGCTTAATATCAGTCTCAGTGAACTTTAGCACATTTCTAGTGATAGGAAAGACATCTCCAGTCACATACCAGGTTTTGGGTCACCTCAAGACATGCCTTGTTTTGACATTTGGATACGTTTTGCTACATGACCCATTTAGTTGGAGAAATATTCTGGGGATTTTTGTTGCTATGATAGGGATGGTCTCTTACTCGTACTATTGCACACTTCAAATTCAACAAAAACCTAGTGAAGCATCTTCCCAGATGTCTCAGGTATATGGAAGCATTTTCATTCATACAGCCATAAAATACAAAAATCATGGATCCTCCTCAGGTCCCTGGAACATTGAACATAGCTAGGTATTGAAGTAGTCTCAAAAGATGCCTAAACTACCAACTCCTATTTCTTTTTGCATAAATGAGGATATTGATAGTTTGACTGAAAGAAAAAGAAAATGGAGGCTAGACTTGGTATTTTCTTTTTTTCAGGTAGCCATATGGTGCTTTTTTAACATGTTTTTTTTATCTTTGGGGGCACACTAGTATGTAATTATGGAAAAGCAACCAGTGATTGCAGTAGGTACCTTGTTGGTCATGCACAGTATCAGTATGGTTCTGGCATAGATATACTGTTCGTTTTGGTTTTGAGTACTTGGATTTTACTTGAGGTCTAATGGAGGCTTTTAGTCAATTGTTCTTACTGTTGCACCTTTCTATATATTTCAGGTTAAGGAAAATGAATCAGATCCTTTACTGTCCTTGGAAGGTGGAGGTGCCATGATGTCTGATGGGGCAGCCCCAAAAGCGCCCCCAAGAAATTCGAGCAAGTATATGCAATGATGTTTTATGTAATTAGGAAACACTGTATTGTTTTTTCAGAGAGAATTATACTATATTATTACATATCCTAGAGTTCATGCAATTGAATATCCTTATTACTGTTGTTGTTAAATCCAAAGTTTTGTTGTATTTTTTTTCTAATCGGGGATGTACAAGATATTAGCAAAGGATCTCATTCTTTATTGTATCGAATGTAACTGCTACATGATCTTTTCTTTCTTGCATTCATGAACGACACTCGGAATGAAAATGTAGACGTATCATTTTAAATGTCTGGCATATCACTTCGCAAATCATAGCACTGTTTTGGTGATACTTCACATTTTTTAATCACCGTCTTCTATAATGGACAATGTTACAACTTGAAAAGGCTCCTGTGAGTCTATAATACTATGCATAACACGGATTGGTCCGTACTACAGATCAATATTTTCATTTTCAAAATTTCAACGGTCGATCCGAACCGTTCAACATGATTTTCATATGAGAATATACTTGTGGGCTAAATTTTCAATTTTTTAGAATTTTTTTATTATTTTTTTAGATAGGTAGAAAATCACTGTTTTTGGATGGTCCAGAATTTTCAGATCAAGCGATTTTCTATCTATCTTAAAATATAGTAAAAAAAGTTCGAAAAAATATAAAATTTAGTCTGCAAGTACATATTCATGTGGAGATCACGTTGAACGGTTCCGATCGACCATTAGAATTTTCAAAATGAAAATATGGCTCCGTAGTACGAACTGATCCGTGATATGCATAGTACCGTAAACTCACTCATGGTTGATCTACTATTAGCAAGTACGTGTCATTAGTCAAGCATGTATTGATATTAATGTGTTGAAACTGCAGTTACACGGTCGACTAAAGAGTTCCTAGAGCAGTCCAACCGAGGTCCAATATTGAACACGCCAATAAAAATTGAACTATCCAAAAAATATTGTGATCCCAAAGGACCCAAATCTCCTCAGCATTCTCAGTGCAGTCCTTTTCTCATGGCAGGAGTGTATATCAGACATCCGAGCACAGCAAGAGAGATGCGCTAACTTTCTGCTCTACTCTTGATTCGGGTGCCACCACCTCCACAGACCCAGAGCAGCATGGTAATCATTGGCGGGGGAGGCTGCCGGCAACCTCCCCACCCGCCTCCTCTCTTCTTTTGAACAAAAAGATACAGATGGGCCGGATCCGGCGGGGAATTGCCAATGTGATGTTGTGATGTCAATGTTTCTGTAGATGAGAGATTAAAAGAGATGATGGAGTGGTTTATGCAAATGACCACAGGCAGTTGGAGAGATTTTCGGAAAAACCACGGCTTGGCTATAACTCTGACGCTTTTTAGATAGTATTTAAGTAGTTAGGTTTGTTGATTCTATTTGTTATTGTTGTCTGAAGTATTTATGTGTTGATTGATGTTGTTATTTGAAGTGTTTGTTGTGTTGATTGATATTTCCATGTTGTCAAGTGTTGATGTATAATGGTTGCACTTTTTATTTAATACAATTAAACGTGACACTCGCTGCTACTAAAGTTCTAAAAAAAGAGAGAAAATATTTCACTTGCCAGGCTTCCAAAATAAAGAGAGACAGAAAACACTTAGCAGCACTGCTAATATTTTCAAAGAGAGAGGGAAAGAGAGCAGTGCCTTTGTCCTTATAGAGAGAGAGTAATTGTTCTGAATATAAAATGATGGATGTAATTTTGCATTTATTTAATAAAAATTATACTTGACAACTAATGCCAAGGTTTCAGAAAAAAAGATAAAGAGTAATTGTTCATCCTCTGCCAACATTTTCAAAAGAGGAGAGAGTATCTTCATTCTTGGTAGCCACTACCAAGTTTTTCAAAACAAAAATATAGTACCTTTCTTATGAACACTCTGCTGCTGAGTATTATTAGCACACTTAAATTGGGACATATATCCAACTACTTAAATCTCATCAAAATTTTGATTCTTCCTTTTTGGTGTTTAAATTTTGATTTTTGATCCTCACAGCATTTGAAATAGCAAAACTTACACATAAAGTAACTACATGTCTCTAGTTTTTGGTGTACATCAAAGGAATAAGCTATTTGGATTTGACTAATTTCTCTCTATCCACTGAACATTTTTCCAAATTAAAAAATAAAAAAGGATCATTCAACCTTGGCAACTCCTCCCTCAGGACTAGTGTCCACTATAGTGTCTATAACGAACCTACAAAGGTTTATAAAAAATATTCAAATTTGCCTTCTGCATTAATACAGTTTTCAAAGTTTCTAGAGTGACCCTGTAAAACCTCAAAGTATCGAGCATAAATTGCACGTATGAAACATTCTTTGCACAATTTAAACACAGTACCTAAACTAGCCTTTCCTGACTTTTTTTGTTTCTTCAATTATGTGAGTGGTGGTTGGTCAATTTTTAAAAAATAGGAAATAGTATATAATAATTTTGAGGTTTTGCACAGTGCACAAGGAATTCCTATTTAAATTAAAATTGAAAAGCAAACAAAAAGAACAGTAAAAAGACATACTTCTCAAGCTTATCTTTGGATGATTGTAGGACATATATCGCAAGAATAAAGGACAAAATAAGCCCTGCAAAAGAACCATTCCAAATTCAGATACATGTTTGATTAAAGAAAAAGAACATGAACTTTCAATTTAAAATAACTACAAGCAAAATAAAGCAAGTTTCAAGATGTAAATAAAAGGTATGCACTATTTGTTCCGAACTATTTAATTTCTTGATTAATTTTAGGTTTTTCTTAATTTGTTTACATTTTGTCTTTTTCATGTTACACGCTGTCCGATACCGCTGGCAATGCTAGCAGTAGTAAAACGTCTCTACATTGCCAGCGGTATTGTACCTGACCCCAATGTAAAAAGTCCGGATCCCCTGATGTAACTCAAAGCAAATCAGACAGCCAGGATGCAAACTCAAAATTTGAGGTACCTTAGGTAATATGAATTACATGCACACATAAACAGATAAACCCTTAACCCAGAAACCTAAAGCCGAAATTGATGTACATCCTTATCGGGCTTCAATAGAGAATGGAGTGTGTATCCTCTGAGATATCTCAACTTTTGCGTGACCGATAAGAATGGGCCAGTATTATTTGCGCTTTGAGATTTGTGCTGAACTTATTTGAATGGTTGAGATTTTCCAAATAAACACTCAAAATTTGAGATATCTCAGAGGATGCGAATACGATCTTTTAATTTTTATTATTTACTTTTATGGGTGTTTTAGCCTTTTTTTTTGTTTCAGAACTTTGCTGAGACAAAATCATACCAGATCCAAAAAGCACGTAGAATCCACCAGCAACATCTATTTCTGATGTCTCCTCCCTATTTAAAAAAGATATTATTCACATCGTACTCGTATTTTTAAAAACCGAACCGAAGCAGATGGCATTACTATACCAACTGGCACGTACTTACCAGGACATAAGCAGCCTTGTAACAAGATGGTGTCATCAAAGCCATATCTAAATAGAATAAAGCACTATATTTGTTACAAACCCCCGCTAATTATAATTCCCAAGCAAACAGTTCCCCCAAAAAAGGACACAATTCTGTACCAGATCTCACAGGTATAGCACCAGGACTTAAGAATGTTACCTTTGGAGATATCAAACTTACCAAGTGTATCTGACAATGATAAATTTAGGCCATTGCTGAGGGTTCCAAAAATTCTTTTTTATGTCTTGATGCACCTGTATATCTTCTCCCAAAAAAAAAAGAAAGAAAAATTACATAAAAAAAAGGGTTAACAAAACAAAAAAGATGCGCAAGTAAAGGCAAATGAACCGTACAATGGTGAGGCATGTCTATTACTTTAGCAGTGACTCCATGTATATCATTTCCAGAGTATTTCTATAATTTGAAATCATAAAAAGATGCATTAGGAATAGTAATAGAGAAACAAAAAAAATATCAGATGTTCTTCCATCTGAACCGAAAAGTTGACCCCTTGGCCCTTGAGTGTATGTATTCCGCATAACATTCCATGAGTATCTAATAAAATTTGAAACAAAATACATTAAACTAGAACACGAAGAATAGACAAGATTCTTCCATCTGAACCAAAAAGTTTGATTCTTTTGAGAGTATATATTGTACATAGATTTCCCAGGGAATCTACAAGATTCGAAACCAAATACATTGAACGATCAAAGGGTCAAATTTGGCAGTACTGTTCTGGACCAAGCATAATCTAGTATCTACCTGGTACTGGGACAATCACAGTGGCATCATATAAAAAAAATCTTACCAAATGAAAGTCAATCATGGGTACTTCTGGGCTCTTGCGGTTTATTACATAAAGCCAGGGCACATACACTTTTTCATGCCCGATTTGAAATGATCTGCATTTTTTATCTTATATTAAGACTATATACAATAACAAGGATTGTTGTTCTTTTTTATAAAATTTATTTCATTAGCAAGTCATAAACCAAGCATATTAACGGAAAATATTCAATGCACCCTTTGAACAGCATATTCCCAAGGATATCCTACAAAATGAGAAATTCCAGTATGCCCTACAAAAAAGGTCAATTATCTCCTCATATGAAACATTTAAAAAATGACACAAACTACCCCTAAAGCTCACATCTAGAAAATGTATGAGGTAAGAAGCGGATACACTGGGCACATTTTTTCAGAAAATAGAAAAAGGGTAAAATGGGATACTACTTTGTTTTCAGAGAATAATTCTGTGTTTCCAGGGTACATATGGAAATTTATTATTTTAAAGGTACAAAAAAATGACCAAACAAAAGGAAATTGGGAGCTTACAGCTTGTAAGGATCAGCACCAGTGAAACCAACTGGTTTGGGAATTGGCATCAAAACCTATTAAAAATTCAGGTCATAATATAAAGATTGAGGAACATGTAGAAAATAAGCACTTGAGATAAGTATGGGTATTACATAGGGCTTTACAGACTTGCAGAATAATTTAAAAATTGTAATCTAGGGTTAATTATATCACGGGCAACAATCTTTAACAATTTACATGAAATATAATTAAATTAAAAAATTACCTCCTTATTGACTGCAAATACGGGGCAATAGCGGCCCACTACGTCATGCCATACGGTTCGTGACTGTAACCATAAAAAAAAGCATATATAAATTAAACCTGGATAAAGGAAACTACTAAATGTTCTTCAAGTATTGGCGGAATACCACTTACTCCTTTTTATTTCCAACAAATATGTAAAGGCAGGACCACGGTTCCAATATGTTGTGCTTACCAGTGGTATTGCCGGGAATAAGCAAAAGATCATTACAGAAATGCAAATATTTATTCCCATCTGCTTAATTATGTTAGACATAATATGAGAAATAATTGCAGAAGGTTCAAATCTTGTTCACAACTCACAAGACTAAAAAGAGACCTAGACTAACATGGTTTATCTCCCAACCAAAGCACTATGCTTACATGCTTTTATCATCGACATTATATCAGTAAGTGAAAAACTGACTTACTCCCAAGTTAATTAATAAATGACGACTGACGAGAACAAGGCAAATCAGTCCTGTTCCAGCCAAATTCCTCAATTAAACAATACCCAACTACCAAACTGGACATAAATCGCTAGAAACCTAATTCCAGTATTATTCTAGCTTTATGCTCTAATCATTTATTTTGTAACTCACCCCGTGATATTGACCAGATCGGCTCATGGGTACAAGCTCTCCAGGCCTATAAGCGAGCGAGAGTGAAGGGAGAGAACAGATCCATACGAGGAATAAGAAAATAATTGGTTGAGTTGCACGGGAGTGAGAAGCCATGGTTTGGAAAATCTCGCCAAAGAGAACGAGTGAGACGAGAGGAACTGGGGAGAGACCGTCGGAATTTCCTGAAGGGAACTTCCATTCTAGACCCTATATTTGATGGTATTTGAAATGGGATCTAACAACTTTTCTATTTAATAAGAAAAATGTCACATGATAACTTTTCTATTTATTACGATTACTAAATAATTTAACTAGTCAATATAATCAATAATTATCTTTCTCAGATTTTATAACTTCAGCAAAAATTCGGTATTACTGTGGCAAGTTCCTTAAGGTGGTCTGATAAGACCGCCGATTTTTTATTAATAGAAAATAAATAAATAAAATATCGAAATAAGGGTAAAATTTGGTGAATTTCAAAAATATAGGAAGAATGAGATGGTTTATTTTGTACGCCGAACCGAATAAACCATTACGTCCAGCTAATTCCATCTCTAACCACACAAACTTGCTAATTAAAAAAAAGAAAATTTCCTGAACGAAATAGCAGACGGAATTAACCATCCCGTTCTTCCTATATTTTGAAATTTCACCAAATCATACCGCTATTTCGATATTTTATTTATTTATTTTCTATTGATAAAAAAATCAGAATAAACTCGTGATACTCACGTCGCTAATAGAAAAATCACTTTTCTGTCGGTATACCCTCGCATATAGTCACTTTTTACCCTCGCAGATACTGTTCCATTCTTGTAGTATATGCATATAGATTCTAAGAAGTCTTAATTTACGTTTTGGTTTCCATCCAAAATAGATTTTTTTTAACTTCTTGTATGTATATAAATTATAAAGAAATTAATTTTTGATAATATATATTCAATAATTTTATTGTATTATTTAAAATTTAAAATTGTATATTCAATTTATCAAAAAATAAAGGTATAATAGAAATAAGAAAATTAAAATATTTTATCTCTTTTTCAAAATGTAATATACATATCTACAGTTTATTGAACAATTTGTCAACTAAGGCCATGCTGTATTATATCCTGTGTATTAAGCAAAAAAAAAAAACACTGTAGCTGGACGTTATGGATCATAACGTCCAGCTACAGTGTTTTTTATTAATTAGAGATCATTAGCGATCAGATTAACTGAACGTTATTGACCATAACGTCCAGCTACAGTGCCCTGGATGTTATGGACCATCATGTTTTTGCTGAAACTCGAATTCCAGCGAAAATGTTCTTCAATGTCGATATTTTTTTATTTTATTTTCTATTAATAAAAATTTCGGGTAACCAACCTGTCTCCGTGTCATGAAACACTTAGCGGTGTGTTTGGATGGTGTTCGAATAGGAGTGAGGGGTGGTCTAATGTCCAAATATAACCCTTTGATCGGCGTTAAGATTTGTGCAAATCAAACAGTTCAACCGTAAAAAAATTGATATTGATTGAACAGCTCAATCGAACATCAGATCAAATTTGATCCGTTGCCTATCCTACCGCTCATAATCTAGCGTAGAATTAAATCTTAATTCACGCTAAAGATCTCATGTTTGATTGTCTTTTTAATCCATAGAAAGACACTAAGGAGGCTTAATTCAAGAGTAGAGATTTCTTAAGTTTCACACATAAATTAAATTTTGGGTAAAAAGAAGCTAAAAGAGAAATTCTTAATATTTGCTAAAGAATTAATGTCGAAAGGATGAAATTACTAAAAAAGTTAAAAACGATAAAAAAAAAGTTCAAGAAAACTCAACTCCCATAGTAATTCAAACTTGACTGCGATCCAAATATACAAAAGTATTTCCAAACTTGACTGCGATCCAAATATACAAAAGCATTTTCAGACACAGACTGGATTACCTGCTGACCCGCTAATCCATCCCAAGTTTTTTTTATTTGAAATACTTCCAAGTAGCTACGAGTTTTGAGAGAAACTCAAACTCTTTAACTTTTGAGTAATTATAGTCTTAGAACATTTTCTTTTAACCAAACCGTACTATCGCCCATCTCTAATACTTTTGAATAACTATAGTCTTAGAACATTTCCTTTAACCAACCGTGCTATCGCCCATTGCTATGGCCCATCTCTAATCGGATCCATCCGAAGTCATACTGGCGAACTGCGAAGACAGTAATAGATAGAGAAATTGATAAAATATGCAGCGGCCCGTTTTTTAATCTCATTATCCCAACGGACTGGGTGGTTACTTTGAGATGGGACTTGGGAAAGTTGAATTTTGCTGTACGAAATCTTCTGTTCTTTTTTTGCATATTTGAATCGGGTCAATGGGCAGTAAATTTAGTAGAGATAATCTACATCATTTGTAAATCATGTCACAATTAATTATTCCTTAATTTGAATTTTGTTGATCATTTTTTTAATTTGAAAAAAAACGTCGATATACATTTATAACCGAAATTTTTATTAATATTAAAAAATAATATAAAATTAAACATTATGCATTTGGAAAAATTCCAATTCTTCCTAATCCGGAGAATAATTCTCCGGATCCAGACTTATTTTTCGGAGAATTATTCTCCGGATTCAAAGGTTAACTTTCCGGAAAATTATTCTCCGGATTTTGAGTTTTTTTTAATTAAACAAAAAATGTTATGATTTTTTTTTGAAATACCATATAATTTAATTTATTAGAAAGACTATGACAAATAACCAGGATCAACATTTTTCATGACGGATTTTTTGCAGCTGTAAGAAAAAATAAAAATATTTCTTTGTGTGTTATCGAAAAAAATAAAAATATTTTGAATCTGAATTATTGATTCCGGTTCAAAAAAATGTCTAGATAAATACAAAAAATATTATGGTCCTTCTATTTTCGAAAAAAATAAGAATTTTCTCTGACTTTTGTCAGACGAAATGATTTCTTATCAATTTTTTTTTTCAAAATGGATACAATATCTTAGAATTTAAATGTATTAGAAGGACCATAATATTTTCTTTATTTACTCAGAAGTGAATTTTGAATCGAGATAGATCCAAAATATTTTTATTTTTTCCCAATAACACAAAAAGAAATATTTTAATTTTTCTTACAACTGCAAAAAAATCGGTTTGGAAAATGTTGATCCGGGTTATTTGTAGCAGTCTTTCTAATAAATAAAATTATATAGTATTCCATCTATTTTCAAAGAAATATATAAAATATTTCTAATATTTCAATACAAAATAAATAAATAAATCATAATATTTTCTGTTTGATTTAAAAAAAAACTCAAATCTGGAGAATAATTCTCCAGAAAGTGAACCTTTGGATCCGGAGAATTATTCTCTGAATTGGACAGAATCGGAAATAATTCGAAAACAAGTGTAGATTGTTAATTTTGAATTTTTTTTTAATATTAATAAAAATTTCGGCATTTATAACTATAGAACATGTACTGGTACAACATAACAACATCATCAGTTGCAGCTGATGCCGAAACTGGTACTGTATTATTTTTATATATTAGACTATAATTACTAATTAATATACTAATCAATCAAATATATAAAAATAATTCCGGTTTTATAATTTTTGGATACAATTACACTGTTGTCACAACCTTTTGTAACATTTACTTCTCAAATTTTCTATTTCTTTTTTAATATTGATCTCAATCCTTTTCAGCGTTCATGTTAAATTTGCTTCACATAGTTCTATATAAAATAATAAATTTAACAAATCTAAATTTTTGTAACGTCATATATTTTTTTAACATACATCTTATCTAAAATCAAGAAATTTTTCTTTTTTTATATTCAAGAAAAACAGCAGTTTGGCACTTTATTTTATAAGTAGATGGAAAGAAATAAATTGCATTAGTTGTATTAATCTGAAGATTAAAGATCGTGGGACAAATTTTCTTATATACAGAGATACTCAATTGGTCTATTATTTGAAATTACTTCTATGTCCTTCAATAGTTAAGTAATCCCTATTATAAAACAATTAAGCATTATTTGTATTTTTAAGGTTCTTGTTTAGTTGACATTATGATAGGCACTTTTAGTTAATAGTTCTATTATGCTATTTATGATTGTTTTTACATTGTTATGGGCAGGTTGTGTGCCGTGTTTAATATATGAGGAGGGATCGGATGACACCTCTTTTTGGTGACATTCGAAGTTACAACATTCATTTTTTTCATTTTCAAAGTCCAAATCGTCGATCCAAACCGTTCAACATGATCTCCACAATAAAATGTACTTGCAGATCAAATTTTACATTTTTTTGAATTTTTTTACTATTTATTAAGTATTTTACAAAAAAAAGTCATACTTAGACCAATGAATTTTGTACCCATCTTAATAAATAGTAAAAAAATTCAAAAAAAAATAAAATTTGACCTGCAAGTACATTTTATTTAGATAATCATGTTGAATGGTTTGGATCGACAATGTAGGCTTTGAAAATGAAAAAAATGAATGTTGTAACTTCGATGTCACCAAAAAGAGGTGTCATCCGATCCCTCCTCTTAATATATAAGAAATATATGGGTGATCCACCACTAGTCATATATAATTAATAGTTATCAAGGCTAAATATTATGGGGTCCATTTTCTTAGTAAAGAGAGAATTTTACTTGTATCATATTTATCAAACTAAACTGAAAAAGCTCTCAAATATATCCAATCTATTGTTTTTTTTTATCAAAAACTAATTCTAAATGCATACACTATTATTCAACATTTCAACCGTTATATTAAATTAATAAAATCTATTGCTCACACCTCTTTTACCTTTCTATTTTTCCATTCTATTGTAAATCATGCTTTCCAAAGTGTGCCCTCCTATTGTATTCTCTCTCTCATGTAGCTGATCATTTCATCAATGAGATTTTTGACAGACATTTCATCAAACACCTATCTTGCATCTTTAAAATTCACTAAATGCACCACCTTAAAAGTGAGATTCCAACGTTGAATTCAGTAAAGCAAGAAGGTCAGATACAAGTGTACGAATATATTCTTCAATTTCCTTACTCTTATTTAGAGTTGATAGTAAGCGTAAATAAAAAAGAAAAAGAAAAAGAAAAGGAAAAGGTTAGGCAAGATTAATTTTAATAAACTTCATCATGTCTGTCAAATTAAATAGATAATTAGAATTGTTGCGCTGGAAATATCCAGTTGCAGAGAAGATAACTGGATAAGGATCCTAAAAGCAGAAGAAGAAAGAATAGAAAGAAATGATTTATAGAATTTCTTTATTTCATATTTCTATATTACATGAATCTCTGGAGATACATCTATATATAGCCATCGCAGTGGCTGTGATTAGTCTAACTATAGTTCTAACAGAATAGTAAATGTCTAACTATAGTTAATAACAGAAAGTTGTTAAGTCTAACTAACTATCTGTTATGTATTCTCTAATATCCCCCCCTCAAGCGAAGTGGCAGAGCGCACTGTAAGCTTGTGTCGCAGCATATCAAAGCGGGGAAAAGGCAGAGGCTTGGTCATGAGATCAGCGAGCTAATCGGCAGAGCAAAGAAACCGAACGGCAAGCTCTTGAGAGGCGATGCGTTCCCGAACGAAGTGGTAATCAATCTCCACATGCTTCGTTCGTGCGTGGAACATGGGGTTGGAGGCAAGGAATGTCGCCCCAATGTTATCACACCATAGTAGAGAGGGAGATGTGAAAGGAACGTGCAACTCGAGAAGAAGAGAGCGCAACCATAAGAGCTCGGCACAAGTAATGGAAAGACTTCGGTATTCGGCTTCGGTGCTAGAGCGAGAGACGGTGGCTTGCTTCTTAGCACTCCATGAGATAAGATTGCGACCTAAGAATATACAAAAACCCGTAGTGGAACGCCTATCATCAATTGAGCCGGCCCAATCCGCATCACTATAGGCGTGAAGGTATAAAGAAGAGGATGAGGAGAGAAAAAGGCCGTGATGGAGAGTGCCAAGGAGATAGCGAAGAATTCGCTTGACGGCTATCCAATGAGAAAGAGAAGGTCGGTGCATGAATTGCGAGACCTTGTTCACGGCAAAAGAAATATCGGGACGGGTTAATGTGGCATATTGTAGTGCACCGACAATACTTCGGTATAGATGAAGGTCTTCAAAAGCCGGTTTGTCATGAATAGATAAGGCAGAACCAGTGGAGTTAGGTGTGGTTGCTGGTTTGGAATGGTGCATTTTGGACCGAACCAGGAGCTCTTTCAAATATTTCGTTTGAGTAAGATGGAGTCCTGTAGGTGATCGGTTGACCTCAATTCCCAAGAAAAAGTGAAGGTCACCGAGGTCTTTAATAGCAAATTCGGTGGATAGGAGGGAGATGCAATTGTGTAGGTAATCAAGGTTCGAGCCGGTTATGATAATGTCATCGACGTATACAAGAATAATCGTCATATGACCATGAGAAGTAGAAAAGAAAAGCGAAGGGTCATGTTGAGAACCTTGAAAACCGAACTTGAGAAGCACCAATTTGAGCTTTTGAAACCATGCACGGGATGATTGTTTGAGTCCGTAGAGTGCCTTGGAGAGAAGGCAAACATGATCGGGATGTTGTGAATCAATGAAGCCGGGAGGTTGGACCATGTAAACTTGCTCGCTAAGATCACCATGTAAAAATGCGTTTTGAACATCCAATTGTCGAATCGGCCAATTAGAGGTGATGGCAAGAGATAACACAAGGCGGATTGTGGTTGGACGGACAACGGGACTAAAAGTCTCGAAGTAGTCGATCCCTTCGGCTTGATGGAAACCTTTAGCAACCAACCGGGCTTTGTATCGTTCAATCGTCCCGTCGGCCTTGCGCTTGACTTTATAGACCCATTTGCAACCGATGACCTTTTGATTGGATGGAGGCGGAACCAATGTCCAAGTATTATTCTTATGAAGAGCATCGATCTCAAGTTGCATGGCATGTTGCCAATGGGGATCGGATTTGGCTTGAGAAAAGGAATGAGGTTCGGTTTCTAGAGTAACTGTAAAGGCAACATGGTTGGGGAAAGTGCGAGGTTTACGTGTATGATCACGGGTACGAGTAATCATTGGGTGAGTAGAAATGGAAGACACAGGGTCGGGTTGGGCTGGAGGTGTGCCAGAATGGGCCACAGTAGGTGCAATATGGGCTGCCGACGAAGGTGAGAAGGTTTGGACTGCATGTGGTTGAGTGGAGCAAGGAGGTAGGAAGCCCAGAAGTAAATCAGAAGATGAAACCACAGGCCGAGAGGCATCAGGAAGTGACAGAGAGGTAAAGGGAAATACATTCTCAACAAATTGTACATGCTGAGATATGAAATTTTTTTTAGTGGGAATATGTAAGCAACGATATCCCTTTTGGTGAGAAGCATAGCCAAGAAAAACACACGGCAAGGCACGGGGTTGTAGTTTATGGTCATTATAAGGGCGCGTGTATGGGAAACATAAACATCCCAAAACTCGAAGAGAGGTGTAATCGGGTTCTTTGAGAAATAGGGTAGTGAATGGGATGGTAGAGGTATGAGAAGGAAGGCGATTGATGAGATGCACTACACTAGAAAACACCTCATCCCAAAATTCACTTGGAATAGAAGCATGAGTCATGGCGGCAAGGGAGAGCTCGATGATGTGGCGATGCGTGCGTTCGGCAACACCATTTTGCTCGGGAGTGTAAGGGCATGAAGTTTGGTGAACAATTTGCGGAAAGCGGGTGTGAATTGGCTTGAATTCGGTTCCTCCATCCGTGCGCAAGATTTTGATTGTAGTGCCTAAAAGATTTTCAACTAGAGCCTTGAAACATGAAAAGATATGAAGCACTTCACTTTTATGTTTCATGAAATAAACCCAAGTAAAATGGGAAAAATCATCAATAAATGTCACATAATACCGAAAACCATTGAATGAAGTAATAGGTGACGGTCCCCATACATCGGAATGGATAAGCTCCAAAGAGAATTTGTAGAAGAAAGAGAAGAAGAAAAAGGCAATATATGAGATTTAGCCATAAGGCAATTATTACAAGAGGACAATTTATTTGAACTACAAGGCAAATTTTTTGATTTGAGTAAATGCAATGTAGTAGAAGTGGAAGGATGGCCAAGTCTTGCATGCCATTGATCGGCGGAAGTGCGGATCCCAATGAAAGCTTGAGGAGGAGAAGAAAAGTGCTTCAAAGGGATGCGAAACAATCCATTAGTGCATTTTACTTGAAGAGTAGTCCTCATGAGGGGGTCCTTAAAGACACAAAAGCAAGATGTGAATTCAACAATCAAATGAGGATTATCTAGAAGTAATTGAGAAAGACTAATGAGATTGCGTGAAAATGTAGGGACATGTAAGATGTTATGAAGAAAAATAGTGTGAGTAGATGCCTTGAAAGAAGAGAAACCGATGTTAGAAATGGGGAGACCATCACCGTTACCTATTTGAAGAGTATCGGTACCCTCATAAGCATAGAAAGAAGAGAGGTTATTGAGGTCGCTTGTGACATGATTAGTGGCACCCGAGTCCAAAATCCATTCGGAGTTGTCATCTTGAATTTCTGGATTCTCAACGGGTTGAGTGAGATATGCATGAAAGGTGGAAGGAGATGCAGCTGCAGTGTCTCGGTCCTCTGAAAACCGATAATGGCAAATCTTGGCAGTGTGCCCAAATTTCATACATATCTGGCATTGAGGTTTATTCGGCCTTGGCCCAGATTGTTGAGAGGGAGAGGGAGCCCGGTACTGTGTAGGCCCGTTGTGAGGCTGAGAAGGGGGCCTGGTACTATTTTGATAAGAGGGTCTTGGCGTGTAATTTGGATAACGGGTATGAGGTGGAGCGGGTCCGCGAGGCCGGTATCTAGGTTGAGTGTGCTGATAGTTGGATCGGGTGGCAAAAGCGGCAGGTGAATCAAGAGAAGGAAGAGTGGCGACAGGGGTCTGAGCTTGGAGCAAGTGCTCATGAGCAAGTAACAATCCATGCAAATCGGAGAAGGAGAGAGGAGCATGCCTGCTAGCGGTAGTCACTGCTACTACAAATGGGTTAAAATCGGGACCTAATCCGTTGAGCACAGAAGAGACGAGATCATCGTCAGTCAGTGGAGATCCGATAAAAGCGGGCTCGTCTGAGATTTGCCTCATTCTCTGGAGATAATCGGAACATGTGGATGAGCCCTTTGTGGTTGTCTGGAGCTGTCGACGGAGATCTGTCAAGCGGGCACGTGAGGTGGCGGAGAAGATTTGTGTCAGGCTTGACCAAAGCTCGGAGGTGGAAGCACAGGAAACTACCTGAGCTTGAATCGATTCGGTCAGAGAAGATCGCATCCAAGCCAGGATCAATTGATCTTGCCGATCTGAAAATTCTCCATTGTTCGTCTGAGCTCCATCAAGATATATCCCGAAGTTGTAACCTTTGATTACCGGCAGGATTTGCGATTTCCAGGTTAGAAAGTTTGTGTGAGTAAGCTTGGTAGAGATCGGTAGATTGAGAGTAATCACCGATTCAATTTGGGTAGGCTGGTTTTGTGTAAGTGGGATATTGCCATTGTTAGCCATTTAGGCTCTGATACCATAAAAGCAGAAGAAGAAAGAATAGAAAGAAATGATTTATAGAATTTCTTTATTTCATATTTCTATATTACATGAATCTCTGGAGATACATCTATATATAGCCATCGCAGTGGCTGTGATTAGTACAGAATAGTAAATGTCTAACTATAGTTAATAACAGAAAGTTGTTAAGTCTAACTAACTATCTGTTATGTATTCTCTAATAGATCCACACAAGAACCCTTTCGATGGCAGAAAGGCTAAAAATGAGAAACAGGACAGCACAAGAAAACAGAATAAGGAAAATGTCTCTCCACAAGAAAACAATATCGCAACGAGGATCGTGAGAAAATCTACCAACAGCAACAAGAAAAAGAAAGATCTCTCCTGTCACTGACTTGGCCAACCAATAGTGACAAGCCAGTTCTCTTCTTTTAGACGTGGGCACCACCAATTGTTAAAAGACATTCCTGCCCCCGCCCCGCCCCCAACACACACACGCCAAAAAAAAAATTCAAACGTAAAAGCCTTCACATCTTCAAATATAACAAGAGCTGTCTGACAAATCCACTTTCAAGCGGGGGTCTTCTCTTCTCTCTCTTCACAATGCCGAGAGAGAAAACATGTTTCACATGCACCCTCTTCAAACCAAGCAGAGGAGTCTTAGCTCTGATCAAACGGCCATTCGCCTCCCTCTGCTCTTTTAAATTTTGCAGCTTGCGAGAAGTAGTCGAGAAACGCAGCCCGAAACAACGTGAGTATAAATCGGTGCGTGCTGTTTTCTGGCCGTTGGTGTCAATGCATGAAGAAGAGAGTGATAAATTGGGGGATCTGCCCAGCCTTAGTGCCACTGAGAGAAGCCACGAGCCGTTTCCTTCGCCGGCTACGCCTACATTTATCAAAATGGTATGTTGTTTTGCTAAAATTTATAACAACAAATAAAATATTTTGTGAATTGGTCATGATTACATAATTAATGTAGTTCCTCAATATATGCCAATACAATTTCTGATTGCATTGACCACAATGTGCATAACATCAAACTAAAATGACATTTTAATGAGTTTTTACATACTACACAATTAGCTTTATTGTTTTAGTAACTTCGTTGGATTAGTTAGTTTCAGCTTTCCAATGAATCCCAAAGGACAAAGATTTCAACCAAGAATTTTCTATGCCAGATTATTTCCTGTAAGAAAAATAATCACTCTGATTTATACATTCCGTGCGGTGATAGGTGCGTCTAAGGCGTAGCAATAGCGATGACACCGATGTGCAAGACCCAGCTGTAGAGGCGGCATGTAGGAGCTTCGAGGGATACCTAATGGAGATGCTTCTTGAAGAGCACAAAATGAGGGACTTGAAGGATGTTGAAGATCTCATCTATTGCTGGGACAGCCTCAAGAGCCCGGTTTTTGCTGATTTGGTGTGCAGGTTCTATGGTGAGTTGTGCAAGGACTTGTTCTCTGATGAGACCGAGTCCCCCACAGTTGACGAGAAACTACATTAATTGATATTGTTGTTTTCGCCTAGCCTTTTTATTTTCGGTATTTATTAATTCATTGATTGCTAATAGTTTTGCGGTGTGAGCGTGCATGAAATTTAGTTAGCCAATTTGTTTGGAGCAAAAGAATTTGGTATAATTTCTGTCACTGATATTGGCTCTATTTCACTCCAATCGATATTGTTTATAGATCACTCAATAAATTTTGATGGTTATAGAATTTTTTTTTTCTTTTTGCTTGAGAATATATTTCAAATTTTAGTTTTTGATCAGGAGCAGAACACCTCTTGTGCCTCATGTTTTGTTATATTGCTTGTACCCTTTTTTTGTTATAATTATCCGTTGCTCTAAACCTGAGAAAAGAGAATTCTATATGTAAGAAAAAGAAGTTTCAAAAGGCTGCTATCAAATTGTTGTATGGTCTTAATCAACTTCAGTTTATATTCCTCAATTCTGGAGGAATTTGGCATGGCAACTTCATTGCATGCATCAAATTGTGGTATGAGAGAAAATGAATTGTACTGCGGTGTTAAGGTACATGAGACCAATTATCCTTGATAACAGCACTTCAAAGTCTTATTTTTCACAATCAAATTCCGGTGCTTGGAGTTGTTTATTGTAATCCAATCATCAAATTCAGTAGGATGCATATGACATAGTTTTTATTTTTATGCAAAAAATATTTCATATGTCATATGGCGAGAAAAAGAAAAGAAAATATCGGATGAGGATGTCGATCATTTGATGAATCTTCTATTTACTTGTGGTAAAATAATACGCATGTACCACAAACTTCATCTGTAGATTATTTAGGATAAAATAATCACGTCTAATTTATTACAATGTTTTAGTGTTTTATGCAGTGTTTTAGGATAAAATAATCACGTCTCAGTGTTTCATGCAGTGATTTTGTGTCAGAGTTTGTTTCTGACATTCATTCTTAAGCTGGATCTCAAATTTTCAAAAGTTTCAAGGGCCTGATACTTACATACAATACTTTGGGCTTTCATACAATTTTTTTTATGCTTACAGTTATAGAGTTTGGAACTGCGCTATTTGGACTTTCGGAAGATACAAACAAGTGGATCCTGATTCTTCGTAGTTGTGGACTTGTGGTTTGCCATAATTGTATGTTTGGAACTGCGCTATTTGACAGTTTTTTTTAAAACTCACTATTAAATAACAAATATGATTGTATGTTTTTTATGCACTAAAAGGAAAGGTGATAATATTAAGATTTATTTAAAATATCTTTACAAGAATCGTGACACTACTATGGTTTTTATTTTTATTTTTCATTCTTTCTTAATATGATGCTACAAAAAATTTGAAAACTAAATTGACAGTAGAAATCCTACAATTCCTTCAAGGCTGTTAACTCATTTTTGCCATTGTACCGCAAAGAAACCTAACAATGCTACGGTTCTTTTAATTTTCCAACTTTTTTGCGTGATTATAAGAACGAAAACTAGAGAAACTGTAATAATTTTGACGGTTCCTTCCAGTACAAAGAAAAAAAAAATACTGTAATCTTACTCTTTAATTACAAATTAATATTCGAATTTCTAAAAATAAAATACTGCTAATATAGTATCTAATCCAAAGAATATGTACATCTTTTTCTACTATTTTAGCCCGGGAATTTTAGTAACGGAACCGTCCAGTTCCTACTAAATGGAGGGAACTCGATAGCTTCAACTTCATCAAGTATACCGCTTAACCAATTCAAAGCACGCTGCCCAGTCCCTAGTTTCCTTCTCTCCACTTCGCCTCTCGCACTCTTCCCACGATGAATCTCTCAACTAAGCCCCAACCCAAATCTTGGGCTATCAGCGTCCGATGCAGATCCAAGGGCCTTGATTTTCGCATGAACGCAGCCAATATACTCCCCAATTGGGGCAATGGTGGTGAGCGGGTCTCTCTCTTTGTAAGACTAAAGCGGATGTTTTTACTGACTGTTGAATCCGAATTTGGGGACCCGACCCGGAATCTGGATTTGAAGAAGAAGGGCAGGTTAAGGAGATTTTGTGGGTCTCTGGGAAAGTTGTTTGGCCGTTGGAGAAAAGGGAGGAATAGGAAGGTCAATTTGGTAAAAGGGAAGGAATGTGGTAATTCAATGAGAGACCAAAACTGGTGTAAATATCAGGTGTGTCATGTGTGGAATAATTTCTTATATTAGTCTGTTCTTTACTTTTGTGATTTGTTCTATTTAATTCCTGATTGTGATTCATCTATCAGAAACATTTTGTATTTTTCATCATTTGGTCATATCTTAATGTAAGCCTCAATGACTGTCAGAGAGGATCCATTAAGAGAGCAGTTAACAAAATAGCATAAAACCAATTACACAGAATTGGGATCAATGGCTAAAAAAAATTTAATTTGAACTTATGCATGGGCCTGTGACGGTGAGAAACCTAAAATAGAGATGAAAAGTAGTGATGTGATAAGTTGACCATGTATGTCTCTGACCCTGATACAGATAAAATCAAAATAAAAGGAAAAGATAAATATCTTGTACTATTACTGTGTCAGTACTAGATCAAACAAGCACTGGTAAATTTGTACTACTAACTCTTTTAAGTTTATTTTGTGTAGACTTCACTGATACCTATAATGGGAAGCCTCTCCCTCCTCTTTTACTCGTCAACACAGAGAGATCACAAAGGAATACTAATCCATGCTTTTTCTTACATATTCTACCTGGTTTCATTCTTCAAAATTTCAATGAATGCTCAAGTTTCTTCATTTTTTATCCTGATTTTGGTTTGCATAGCTGGATTATATTTCAGCTATTTGAATTATGGGGGCTTCATTTCAAAAGCTGCTTATTTGGGTTCAAATTGGATGTGCTCATTAGCATTCATTTATCTTGTATTCTCTAAGGTAAGTCTTATCTATTGCTGTATCCGTAATAGAACTTCATTTTTTGCACTAAAGCTTATAATCTGAAAATCATGTTTCTTTCTTTTAATATAGTTAATTTCTTCAAGTCTAATTTCAATTGAGAGGAGAAGGATGAAATGGTGCTTATTAATTATCTCTATGGTGGTGCTTCTGTATAAGGTAAAATAATTTATGTTAAACATGTTAAACATGTGTAATGTTTGTATTTTTGACAGGTAAATAAATCTGCATACCATGCATTAATTATAATAAAATTTAGATGCACTTCTGAGATAAATTCTTCTCTAACTAGCGTACATTATAGATTCTTCTTCATTATAATTATTGGATGAATATTCTTCGAATATCCGAGTTATTATAAAAAGAAATATACTTCCAATGTCCATTAATTTGTGAAATACTAATTATTTGAAGATAATAATTCTGATATAATTTGTTCAACTCTTGTGACTTTGTGTTGTACAATGAATCTTCGTATTTGTTCCAGTTAAGAAGGGAAATTCCTTCGTATTTGATAAGGATAGCATTCTACGGCTCTCGTGCTTGGATCTCAGGCTTGCTTCTTACTACACAAGCCTTATTTCAGACTGTAAGCCTAATTTTAGTATTATTAATCTCTTTTAATTAAGATTCTGTCAATAAAAAGTATTTTATAGTTTAACAAAATAGTGATGGTTACTTGTGCATCACATAATTGTATTGTATCTATCTTTTTTTAAGCAATGCTTATTTTGACCTAATATGTGTTTAGTCATTAAGCCATTTTGATATAAAAAATCATCCGTGTTCGTACTTGTTTTTGGTTAATCCAATTGGATATCATATCTTTTGAAAATATAAGCCATATTTGTATGCAAACATATCTGTATACATATTATATCTTGAAAAAAACATATATATAGACACGGTTTGACCACAAACTGATCCATATTTACTCCATATGTATTTCTTACTCTTGATGCAATTGGTACAGTATTGTTGCAGAACCCAACTTTGAGACCATTTTGCACTAATCATTTCAGCTCCCCTTTGTGACAAAAAAACTGTAATGATGTCTTTCTTAGTATGTAATTACTAGCATTATTAAAATTTTACAGATCTTTGAGTCAAAAGGAAATAATCATGCATTTGGAGCACTGTTATCTTCAGCATACTTTTGGGGAAAGGAGATGGCTAATTATTTGGTTCCTTTATTACAGGTGTACATACCAAAAAAAAAATATTTTAGCACGTGAATACGACTATTTTTATGAGATTTAAATATTCTCAAATTGAATTATTGCTTTTTCCGCACCTTGACAGCCACTGTCAATTTTTTTTTTTTAATTATTGCTTTTCCGCATGACACTACTTGCTTATGTGAGGGATCCAGTACTCATGTTTTCTTTCATTACACCACTGGTGTCCGTATTTATAGAATACAGAGGCTAGAACTCCACATTTATCTCTCAAAAAAAAATTACTATAGTTTTCTTTCATTAAATAATTCAAAATCCAGATCTCAAGTGAAACATGTGAGCCATTATTCTTAACATATCTCAAGAGTAGAGCGTTCACTTAAGAAATCATAAATAGAGTTCTTGGTGTGCAAACAGCATTAATTTCTAGGTTCATTGAAATTTGGTTTGCAAACTTTTTTAGGTTCTTGTTAATGTACAAAATGAACTTCCGATTTGACAATTTTGTTTGGATGCACTAGTCTTGAGGTAGAATAAAATCAATGTCACGCATCTCTCGTACAGAATATGAATTTTAAATAAATATAATGAAAAAGGAAATGCGGTTATGATGGGTTATGAAACACATGAGTGCTGAATCCATCCTCTTTTCTGATATGTTTCATCTTAAAAGCTGTTTTACTGGCAAGGGGGATGAGTACAGGGATTAGCTACCTTACAATCTGTTTTACCTCGGCGATGGGTGAGTGATAAAACTAATAATTGTTTATAAAGTTGGCTCCAATTTATAGATCCCTTTCATTTATGTTGTTCATAATCTCTTCAATTTGTATTTTGAAACTAATAAATTTTGCACAATTATAAATAAGGGAAATGTTCTAACTCTCCATGCCATCATACCCGAGTGCGTACCAACTAGTTTAACCGAAAAAACTTTCCAATTTTATCTAACTTTCATTTTCAGCGCTCATATCAAGCTTTTAAAGTTTTATTTATAATCTTTTACAATACTAGTCGCAAGCATTCAAACCTCTATCTGCAAACATTTAAATTTTAAATCTAAGTAGTTTTAACTCCTAACTATTTTTGTTTTTAAGCCAAAAAAGAAAAGATTCCTTTCACCAATTTTTTTCTCTGATCATTCTCGTTCATTATCCGATGACCCGTGATTGCGAATCTAAAAATATGAATGTATTCTACTCGAGTTTCTCTTTCAAATGAGATCCATGAAGAAATACTTTTGAGTTATTTTTAAGTCAATTGTTTTTGTTTGAAGGTAAAACTCATGAATACTTTAAATTCTCAAAATTCTTAAACCTCAGTCTACAACAATTTGAATCTCTGATATTTACCATTTAAACTACTACGTTTAAGCGTTTAAACATTTGATGTCGATCATATAGTATTACGCGTTTAAAATAGTACACTCAAGCATTTAAAACACTCAAGCTTTTAAATATCTATCTAGAACCCTTTAAAGTACTTGTGTCAAACTCTTAAACATATGTCTACAATCGTTTAAAGTAGTTGTTTCAAGTATTGAAAATAGTACATTTAAATAATTTTCATGTTAGGTTTAAAAGGTTTCGACTGAGGCTTAAAGTTTTATAATTTAAAGTGCTTATGGACTTTATTTTAAAAATAAAAATAAAAATAACAATTTGAAAATACTTCAAAAGTATTTCTTCATGGATCTCATTTGAAAGAGAAAATTAAGTAGAAAACGTTCGTATTTTTAGATTCGTAAAATTTATCACGGATCGTCGGAAAAATGGACGAGAATGATCAGAGTAAAAAAAAAGAGTAGGTGAAAGAAATATTTCATTTTTGGCTTGAAGACAAAAGTAGTTAGGAGTTAAAACTACTCAAATTTAGAATTTAAATGCTTGTAGATAGATGTTTAAAAACTTGTGAGTAGTATTATAATAGATTATAAATAAAACTTTAAAAACTTGAATATGAGCGCTTATAAATAAAATTTTAAAAACTTGAATATAAGCGCGGTAAATAGAAGTTAGATATTAAATACTTCAGATGCGCGCTCAGGAATTCGATTGGAGCGCAATTATTATGCTCCTATAAATAAATGTCTTTCATAATTGCAGGTAAGCACATTTATTTATAATCGTGCAAATTTATAGGCATGAAGGAGATGAAAAAAATACCGACATTTTTATTAATATCCAAAGTTTAATACAAATTAATAAATATACCCATAAACCGGCTCAATATCGATATATACCCAAGCCGGCCATTTTCTGGCCGGCTATGTTCCCTCCCTAAGCCGGCCAGAAAATGGCCGGCTATGTTCCTTTTTTTTTTTTTTTTAAACCCCAAAAACTCTATAAAAGAGCACCCCCTCCCCCTTCAGATCTTCACACAACCCGAGGCAGCTCGCTACTGTTGAGGTAATAATTTTATTTTATTTTATTATTATTATTATTTTTTATTTTTTTTATTTTTTATTTTATTATTATTTTATTATTATTATGTTTTATTTTATAGATTAGTTAATTGTTTACTATTTAGTTAATTGTTTACTATTTACTTAATTGTTTACTATTTAGTTAATTGTTTACTATTTACTTAATTGTTTACTATTTAGTTAATTGTTTACCATTTACTTAATTGTTTACCATTTACTTAATTGTTTACCATTTAGTTAATTGTTTACCATTTACTTAATTGCTTACTATTTACTTAATTGCTTAACATTTACTTAATTGCTTACCATTTACTTAATTGCTACTGTTGAGGTAATAATTTTTTTTTAATTTTTTTTATTTTATTATTATTTTATTATTATTATGTTTTATTTTATAGATTAGTTAATTGTTTACTATTTAGTTAATTGTTTACTATTGACTTAATTGTTTACTATTTAGTTAATTGTTTACTATTTACTTAATTGTTTACTATTTACTTAATTGTTTACCATTTACTTAATTGCTTACCATTTACTTAATTGCTTACCATTTACTTAATTGCTTACCATTTACTTAATTGCTTACCATTCTAATATTCTAATATTTACTTAATTGCTTATCATTTACTTAATTGCTTACTATTTACTTAATTGCTTACCATTTACTTAATTGTTTACTATTTAGTTAATTGCTTACTATTTACTTAATTGCTTACTATTTACTTAATTGTTTACTATTTAGTTAATTGTTTACTATTTACTTAATTGCTTACTATTTACTTAATTGTTTACTATTTACTTAATTGTTTACCAGTCAATTGTTTATTATTTAGTTACTTGACAATTATTTACCATTTAGTAACCTGACAATTGTTTACCATTTTCTAAAATGTAGTTTGTTTACCATGGCCTTTATTTCATTACACTATGGTGGGAAGATGCTTAATAGTGCACAAGGGGCGTACTACAACAAAGATGCAGCTCATTCATTGATGATTCCAGATGACATCTCACTTTTGGACCTGAAATCCATAGTTTACACACACACCGGTTACAACCCAGAAAGGTGCGACCTAGAATTGGCAACCCGATATTGCCATCCCTCCAACGGGAAATGGATTGTTGCGAAACTGGTAGATGAGAGTACGTGGAGAGGCATGTTCGGTTATTTGAGGTCCCAAGGGAATTTTCTAATAGAAATATTTGCTAGAAGAGTTCCGATAGAGCCTGGGGTTGGAAGTTCGGGCTCTGGATCAGCGACACCACATTATACCCCACAACCAGAAACTTACAGACGTGACTCCACCTTACCCCTCACCGAACCTTACCCAGAACCCTACAACTACGTCACTCCACCAGCACCTCAACGAAGACACTCAGTTGCATCCCCACCTAGACACAATCGAGGCAGACCAAGACACTCAGTTGCATCCTCACCGGACTGATACGCACCCGTTCTTAGACCTCAATGATGTTTCTGAGTTTAGAGAGGCATATATTGGTTATTATGGGCAACAAATTGAGTACAAAGGTGAGTTGTGTGCTAACCTATATTTTAAAATCAAAGAAGACCTAATGAAGAAGGTCAGAGAGCACCATATAACTAAGAATCAGGAGTTCAGATCTTGGAAAAGTGACAGGGATCGGGTTACTCTATTGTGCAAGGACAAGAATTGCCGTTATGAGCTTAGGGCAAAGCCGACGGGATGTGGAGACGCATGGGTTATAACTAAGCAAGACAGGTCTCACACATGTAGAACTGAGAGTACGAGGGTCGACCACGAATGTCTGACGGCATCACTCATTGCCGATGTCATTGAGAACGCCATTAAAAAGGACCCGTGTATGAGCATCCAGACGGTGGCAGACATTGTTTTGTCTGTGTATGACAATGTGACACCTAAATACAACCGACTGTGGAGGGGCCGTGAGCTGGCAATAGCCCGACAATTTGGGAGTTGGGAGATTTCGTATAGCTTGCTGAGACCACTGTTGCTTGCAATTTGCGCCAACAATCCCGGCTCGACTCACCAATTTCTGACCCGCCCGGTACGGAATAAGGAAACAGGACTAATCATGCCAGGTGTTGCCGAGTTCAGAGCCGTAGCCTGGGCGTTTGGTCCATGCATTGCGGCGTTCCAGTACATGAGACCAGTGATCAGCATCGATGCCTGCTTCTTGTCTGGGCGATACGAGGGGAGGCTTTTGATAGCTTGCGGCTACGATGCCGAGAACCAATTGGTGCCTATTGCATTTGCAATTGTACGTCAGGAGGATACTGAGAATTTGGGTTTTTTCTTGCAGTGGTTGAGAAATGAAGTGCTCGGCCCGTGTAAATTTGTATGTGTCATATCGGACCAGCACAAGGGGATCAAAGCTGCACTGACAGCTGAATACGGATGGCCTCCCGAGCTCTTTGTGCACAGGTATTGTATGCAGCATGTTGCTGACAACTTAGTCACGAACTGTGGAGGAGACAGATGGTACGGATGGAGGTTCAGGGAAGGAGCAAAGAGGAAGAAGCCGAGAAGATTACAAGAGATGTTCCAAGAGTTTGCTCATGTATGTCTAACTTATAACATTTCGTTTAATTATCTTATAAGAATTTTATGAAAATGAAATAACACCCCTTTGTTTTTGTGCAGCTAAATCCGAAGTGCAATGCATATTTAAAGAAGGTGGGCAAAGTACGTCCTAATGATGTGATGGAGCCGTCCAATTATGAGAAGATTTTCCAAACCTGTGACGGAGGATACCGGTTTGGTATCATGACAACAAACGGCTTCGAGTCGCTCAACAATGTCTTCCGAACGAGTCGTAGATTGCCTGTTTGTGCCATAGTGGAGGATACGTTCTACACGTGCAACAGATGGTTTGTTCAGCGGCGTCAGCGAGCAATGGAATTACAAGACAAGGGACAGGTTCTGTCTGACCGGGTTTTGCAGAAGATCAGAAAATGTTGGGAGAAAGCTGGAAAAATGCGGTTGGTGCGTTACACGCAGGGCCAATGTCAGTACCAAGTTTCATCCCCAAATGAGTACGTTCCTTGCACCCGTAGCGACATGGGCAACATGGAACCCACTCACAGGGAGTTCATGTATATTGTGACGCGCGGTCCAGACAGACAAATGGAATGCACTTGCAGAGGTATCCAATTAACTTCTATTCCGTGCGCTCATGTCTTAGCTGTTTGCTGTGACCGAAACGGGCAAGAGGACGACTTTGTTGCAGATTGGTATAAAACACCCTATCTTGTGAGTACTTGGAACCATGTGTTCATTCCAATTGGCAATATGGGAGACTGGCCTCCTAATGTTGGAGACAGAATCCTTCCGAGTAGTGGTTGGATTAGGAAGGGGAGGCGAAAACACACCCGTCGTGTAATGACGATGGATGAAATGGAAGGTAGACGAAAGGGGCATCAGCCTCGCCGTTCCACTTCCGATAGGCAACGAAGAGGTATGTAACATTCATTCAAAATTATTTTTCTTTTCAATTTATACCAACTTACTATGTAACACATGCAAATGCAGAGGCAAGAAACGCAGCAAATGCGGCAGAAAATGAGCGAGTAATGGCGTCGGGAAGTGGGTCCGGAGGGTCACGGCGTAGCACAGCTACGAGCCGTTTAGATGCAGCTGCTATGTATGCCGAAGCAATGGGAGAGGCGGTTGACATAGGAGGAGAGGCGGTTGGGGTGCAAGGGGAGCCATCTGTCCAACCGAGGAGGTCCACTACTAGACGCACAACAAGAGCATCTACAAGCCAAGCAGGGCCATCTGGAGCCCAGGCCGGCCCATCTACAAGCCAAGCAGCGCAATCTCGAGCCCAAGCCGGCCCATCTAGTGAGCAACCACAGCCACCTGCTAGGCCATCTCGTAGGGCATCTTTCGCAAGTGGTTTACTTCGGGGATTAAATTTTAGACGTGGCAATAATAGGTGATTTGTATGCATGTTGTAAAAAATGTGTGGACTCTATTTGAAATTTGTGTGTACTTTATTATTTTGTACGAAACTTAGAAATGAAATATTTGACTCTAATAGAAATCACCTAAAACAAAAACAATGCGGTTAAAAAAAAAAAAAAGGTACATAGCCGGCCATTTTCTGGCCGGCTTAGGGAGGGTACATAGCCAGCCAGAAAATGGCCGGCTTGGGTATATATCGATATTGGGCCGGATTCTGGGTATATTTATTAATTCGTATTAAACTTTGGATATTAATAAAAATGTCGGAAAAAAATAATACTGAACTCTCGAACTATGAAGAAGTACAACACGTTGAAACGGTTTCTTAAATATTATTAATTAGAAGTAGAAAGAAGCATAAATAACAGGTTTCTTAAATATTATTAATTAGAAGTAGAAAGAAGCACAAATAACAATTTTCTTGCAATCCCGCATCGACGTACCGTCTTTTCTAATGCCACGTCACAAGTATCAAAAGGCGGTGATATTTTTGCGGTCACTTTGGTTCTTCAACAAAAGAAAAATAAACAAGTGCGAGCCAAGTAGTAATATTTTTAATTTTAAAATCGATCTGCATTCTGCAATTAATATTTTTTTGTACTTTAAGAACCCGATAATTATTGAAATTGAAGTAGCCGGCAGCAACTTTTTTTTCTCGAATCTTTTAGGAGTGACAATATGTGTATTACAGATCGATCCGTGTTAGTAAAAGATGTTAGTATTAAAAAATATAAAATTTAATTCTTGAATACATTTTCATATAAAAATCATATTCAACAATTTATATTGATTGTTTGAATTTTAAAAATAAATATATAAATTCATAATACAAATCAATATGTAATGTGCATACTACTATATACTCACTCATCTTTTGTAATTATTATTATTACCATCATATCATCAACTTAACAGTTAATATCATAAAACCTAACAAACAATCTTTTTGTTTTTGTTTTTTGAGTCATCAATTAGAGGAAGTTCTATGGAGAACACTTTCGTTGAGTCACGTATGAATTTTATATAATTTTGACAGTGTAATTCATATAAAAGTTCGAATTTTATATGTAATTCACACTAATAGAACAGGACGACGTGGCTCAATAAAATATTTCAGTGGACATATCGAAACGATTTTTTATACAGCAATTTAGCAAAAACATTTCCTATATGATTAAATTAATTATTATAAGTAATAGTTTCCCCAATAAATCAAAATATACGGCCCGAAAGAATCACCTTTTCAGTTTTACTCCTTTTAAACGTCCCTCGCCGCGAATTCGCTTCCTCTGAGATATCTCAACTTTTGCATTTTTTTGGAAACTATCAACCGTTCAAATACGTTCTGCACGAATCTCAAAACACAAATAATACTGGCCCTGCGCTATCCCCGAATAGGCACCGGACACGTCAGTTACGCAAAAGTTGAGATATCTTAGAGAATATGCACTCCTGGGCCACTGGTCCCTCAAAAAAAAAGGAAAAAAAAAAGGGAAAGAACTAAAGTGACCGCAAAAATACACGTCAGTTACCTTGTCCGTTTTATCGAATACAGTATGGATCGGATAAACGGATAAAAAAGTGCCATTGACATCTCGATTTATACTTTCTATAAAAATATTTCAAAACATGAAAAAAAATAATAAATACAATTAATTTGTATTATGAAAATTTAGTAAAATACAAACTTTATTCAGTTTATTGTATCATGTATTATCTTCATATAAATATATATATATATATATATATATATAATTTTATTTTTAAAAATTATCCTGCTAAATAACGGATAAAATAACAAAAAAAATCCTTACCTTATCCGTACGACCGTACCGATAAACTACGAAAATAATATTACCCTTGCCCGTTTTTTTTTTTCGGACACTCGGGTAAACGGGTAAAAGGGTGTCATTGACACCCTTCGAAAGAACGATAGATACTTCCCGCTACCCCCGATACTCATTTCTCTTTCGATCATCAATCACATCGAACATTCCAACTTCGAAAAACCGATTAAAAAAAATCAAATCCGAAGACTCTTCAGCCGCAAACAACTAGAAGGAACGAAGAATCATCGTAACTCGACGGTGACGCCCCCGCTAGCCACCCCTCGCTCTGACTCTGATAGTAGACTTTATCCTTTTCTGAGATTTCAAAGCTGAATTATTGTTCCATAAGGCTCCTATCACTGGTCATTGTCTATTCTCTTCTTATATATAGCTTCAAATTTGTAATTCTTATTTCCTATTCATTTCGTTTTTGCGCTCTCACTGAGATTTTTTTGTTATCTGATCGTTCACTGCACGTATTCTCCATAATTGATTTTCACTGTGGACTCTACTTATTTAGGTGATTTGGTGTCTCTAAAGACTTTTTCATTCTGAAATGAGAAAAGTAAAAAAAAAGAAGTTATTCCTGATTTCAAGATTATTTAGCATATTCCCTTAGTTTCGTTCAGAGTTGTAACAAAATATTTCCTCAATAAGAAGTGTAAAACGGTTGTTATCCACAATTCATTGAAATTAACCTATGCTTGTATTTTAGGAAAAATGTAGAAGAATTGGGTAAGGGATTTATCAAGTTTATGGCTCAGTTGATAATTCCACTGCCATTGTTGCAAGAGTGTTAGCAAACAAAATTGGAAATATAGATATTACAACCTACTTTACAATCAAATTTAACTCATTGTTACAAGGAGAATAGCTATCTTAGTTCCATCTTCTGTCTCGGTGAAGTGTTAAGCTAAACTGTCACTGTGCTAGGAATTTTGAACTATTTCCATTTACAGATCAAAACCAGCTAAAAGGTCTGATTGTTGTTCTTTCTTCTAGGGTTTTTCTTTTCTTTCAGATTCAAAATGTTAAAATGGACTGGTGGTTCAAGGAGGAAGGTTTCTACTGTAAGTCCATCCCCTCTTTTGTGGCATCCATGATCAAAGGTTACTGTAGGAAGCTGATACCAGTATTGAATCTTACCAGCATGGTCCCAATGCCAAAATCTACAGTATAGGGTTTAACTCAGCTTTAGTTAATCAAAAAACAGCAAAAAAAAGAAAACGACATTGAAAAAATATATGTAAAGAAAGAAAGAAAAGAAGTCGAGGTCCAGTCAGGACCCATTTGCACTGTACCCCCAGTAGACATGACTTCATCTTTAATAGTCACCCCAACAAGCAGCCCATATCTTGGTATTTATTTCTATTTTGTATGTTATCTCTCAAATTTCATTTTTTTGCTCTGATGATTCTACTGTGTATTTACTAATATCTTAAATTTGTCTCATTGTTGTACGGGAATCCTCAGTCAAGAAAATCAACACAAAGCAAGTAGGTTTTTTTCCTTCTTTATTGATTTTATGTTTTAGTATTTTATTATTTTTATTTATTTTGTTTGCTTGCTCTTGGAGACTGTTTTCATACAAAAAATTGAAATCATAAAAAGCAAAGCAATACCACCTCTATATTTTTCAGACAAAAGCAATATTTTGAGCAGAAGAGAAGACTGCAACAGACACCTGGCACAGAAAACCAATCAGAGACCAACAAGTGGGGTGACCCGTTAGATGCTAGGTCACTTGACATATTGAGCTTTGTGAATCTGGCCACAGTACATCAGAATAAAGAATCAGTTCATACAGAAAGTAAGCCTTTGTATATTAACTGTTGGTTGGAAACTATATATAACTTAGGATGGTCCTATCTATTTTGCTACATTAACAGTTGGCTGGAAACTATTTATAACTTAGGATGGTCCTCTCTATTTTGCTACATTAACCGTTGGTTCCACTACCGCTTTATTGTGTGCCTCCTTAGTTTTATCCAAATTTGTCCTTTATCTTTTAATCAGTTCTCTTGGATTATCTCAAGTGATGTACTGGTCTTGTCTTGTGCTGCTACATGCTCAAAGGAATTGCAATCCTCGCTAATAAGAAGGTTACCTGTTGGTGGCGTGATATAGAGGGCTGATTCTTACTACTAATGCCTGACTATTTGGGATATGTCCTGTACAATTCCAGCCAACTGAAGCCTCTGTTCAGTTTTTCAATAGTTAATAGTACATTGCCTGCCTGATCTTTCTTGTGTTGTACGTATCAGATAATAGTTCTACACAAGCATTCTACAATCCTTCTAATCTGTCTTCTCCAGCTGCTTATAATAAGTTCAGGTCTGTGCATCCAACCAAGGCGAATGAAGCATGTAAAGGTTAGAATTTCAGTACTGATATCAATCTACCATGTAAGTCCTGACTCTTACAAGTATGTTTGGATGTGGTTCAGTGACAATATTGTCAATGATTTTTATATGTTTTGGCTGTTTGTCCACTTACATTGATAGAAAGAACCTCCTTGGACTGGTACTGGTAAGAAGCAGTTGGTACAGTAGTACCTCAGCGTTTGATTTTAATTGCAGGGATGATCATTAAATGAGAAACTCGGTGAGAATAAGTTATCAGGCAGAGAGTTTCAGTTAGAATATTTACACCAGCAATTCAAGCCCAAAGATGCCCAGTTTTGAGTTTTGTTTTGGTAGCATTCGTTAACACTCACAACTTTCTATATTCTGTTAGGTGATCATAATAGTACTTGTGGTTCTCAAGAAGACAATGGTCATCTCTCAAAGTTGTCCCCTGCAATGGCAGTGAAGAAGATCATTTCTGGACTCTCTAACAACCCAATTGAATCAGGTATTGACTTCATAAAGTTAGGTTGCTATAACCAACAAATGAATAAATAAACAAACAGTAAGAACTTGACGAAAAAGCTGATCAATACCTAGATATATCACATTTGCACATGATATTCTTTTTAATTGGCATTTTCCTAGTTTTTTATGTGCAGCCTTTGTATATGGAACCATAATTGAATATTGTATATTGCAAATTTTTATATGGTTCTTTCCAAATTACATATACTTTTGTTGATGTTTTGTGGGCTACCAGTATCTGGATTTGTTTTTATTTTTGGATTAAAGTTCTTTTTCAAGTAATATTTGTCTGATGAGTGGATGCCGATTTTGCAGGTTCTGTAACACGGACTTCCTCCTTTCATGAGTAAGTCTATTGAGAGCTCTTTTTTTTAATTTCTTTTTGGATATGCAAATGTACTACTTGTGTTTGCATGCATGAAATTACATATTTATATGAAACAAATATTTTAATGAATTAGTTTAGATAACGCTGTACGCTTCATTTTGGACATTCTGCTGCCTCAGCTTCTCTATAAAGTACCTCTAGGTTATTTTTCTGCTATTACCAGTAAACGTGCCAAATTGATAGCATGTAAAAAGGCAAGGGCATAAATGCCAAAGATGGTCGGTTAATTATTTTTAACAGGAAATAACAACATCAGTATATTAATTGATTAATTTTTGTAATACCAAATAAGGCATATATCTCTTGACAGGCCAATTGCAGGGAAGGCACTTAATTTTACGGAAAAAGTGGGTGATTTTGGGAAATTCCCCCCCTCAAGTCCCATGAAATCTAAGAGTTCTGATATGAAACAGAAGGGGAAGAGTAATATGCAAAGTGGTACGTCTTACTACAATAATGCGATCACTCTCTAGTTTCAGTGTTCTGGTACTTGGGGCTGGTACTGGTCCATACTATGCATATTCTTATAAGAAATTATTTTTTTCTCCTTGCATTTCTCATATGGCTACTTGGGGTTTGTTTTAGTTGTATCAGCTACTTGTTTTGCTACTATTGCCTGGTCAATTTTGGTCAATTATTACTGTCATTGTTGATTTTGAAATTAAATCCAAATTGCAGAGGTCTCACTTCTTGACCTCTTAGATGATGAAGATTCAGAAAGAAACTGTATGCAGAAATTATGTCACGAAGCATATGCAGCATTTTCTATTAAAGGTAATGAACCAAAACTTTGTTACACACTTGCATTTGGTGTGTTTTCTGAGCGGTTGTATATCGGCAGATCTTTGCCCCTGCATTTTGGATTTCTTGAAGCAAATTTCTGCTTACAATAGAATTGCACAATCTTTTAGGTCTAGGCAAAGTTGAGGTAGAGACACCTCCGCAATCTCCGGTGCCATATAAAAGGTTTAATACTATGTCTTTCACTTTTGCATTATCTATTTTTCTTGAAGTATCATTCTCTTCTATATCTAGAACAAAATTTTATATTTGTTTCTTTCACTTCATTATTTTTGTGTGGTGATGTGGTGGGGGGGGGGGGGGGGGGGGTTGGGGGGGTGACTAGCAGGATGGGCTTGTGCTAATTGACGCTTACAACTCCAGTTCCTGCAGAGATTGTCCAAACTAATTAGTCCTGCTCAGCACCAAATCCGACTTAAATTTACAAATTTAACTCTTCAGTGTTGACCAATTCTGCAATCCATAATGATGGGTTTTCTAAGTGGCTTTATGTCAAACTCGCAGTGAGCACTTTGAACAGTACTGGGCCCGCAAGTTATAATGTTATAATCCTCTGTTACTGTTTAATGCTTAAAGCACTCTTTTCTATTTATTTTAATGCAGAAGTTGTCCTGAGCCTCCTCCAAGAGCTGCAAGGTGTACCCTGAACAAAGAATTTCAGTCAATTCCTTTTGGAATTGAAATGGTGCCGGTTAGCAAACTCTATTAATTATCCACCTAAAAAACAAAAGGACGCAAGTACGTAATGTGAAGCTAATTTAATTACATTATATAATTGTACACACTGTTTTTAGTATTTAGTTATGACATCTTGTAGAAAATGTCCATTATATTCAATATGCACTGATGATGTTACCAGTCAGTATTACGAGCTGGTACTTCAAGTTGCAACTCTCTTTGTAATTGATATTTTTTGTTGATTTTTTTTACATATTGTTGTTTGAATTTTTCTGGGGGCAATCCGCATGATTTAGGGAATAATTACCCGATCAACGGCATACCCTCACTAGACACAGTGGGATAAAATGATATTGGCCTCACTTGATTTTTGCACAAGGACATATATATATATATATATATATATATATATATATATATATATATATGAGATGCATTTTGAATTTTGACAATGAAAATGTCTCAAGAGCTTTCTGAATTGACTCCCAGTGCCCTCAAAACTTGGTTCTGGCACTGTAACACATAGCAGTAAGCGTTACCTTTCTAATGCCACTTGCTTATTTTTCTTATTCAAGTACCACACAGTATGAAAATTAACATTTTTGTCTTTTCAAAAACTTTTAGGATTCCTTACTGCATGATACAAATTTTAAAAATGATGTCAGACAATCAGAAAGGATGGGAGATTATGGACCAGTTATAGACAAGACAGTATTTGGCAAAGAGATCCAGTTTGAAGACATTTATTCTCCCAATTCATATGATAATTTTGACGACAGTCCTGATTGTGGACAGGATGGTGCATTTGATGAGCACATGTGTGACCAAATCTGGGAAGGTATGTACCAAATCTGTTTGTGCCCAAAACTGGTAGATGTTAGGCAGACTACCAATAGATTAGGCAGGCCATTTCTGAATCAGTGTGGCATTTTTGGCCATCTCATATATAATATTTAGCTTGGAAGTTTTTTAGATTTGTTTCAATGAGCTAACTCTATGCCCTGTGTGTGGTGCGGTTCTGTTAAATCTTTTTTGCAATCTAACTTTTATTTCTTATTTTCCATTGTTTTAATTACCTATAATGACTTTACCAGCTACTTATGAGGAGACAGCTAATGTTGATTTGTCTGGAAAGAGAAAAGATAGATTGTGGGACACTAATTTGTTCAATTCAGAGGACTTCAATAGAACTTCTCCAAATGAAAATGTATCTGATCCAATCCTCACTGGATTTGAAGAATACAATGATTTTCCTACACTGAGGTTTGTTTCCCTTGGAAAATATACACATATTGTACAATATATATACATTTGCAAGTTACAACTGTAAATTAAAGCGCTTTATGTGCTGCCGAGCTTCTTTTGATTGCATCAGTCTAGTTCAGTGGCCAAATGGTCCCTGCAATCTAATCTTTTGATAACTATTTATTTTCCTTCTCTTTGCCTTAACTTTGAACTAAGGTATTCTATCTGTTGATATCATCAGATAGAGTGAAGCATTGATATAACTGAAGTTAACATCTTTAACCCTTTTTTAGGACTGGAACAAACATGAAGAGAAGGTTTGACTTGTACTCAGGTAATTTTTTTTGCTGTTTTTTTTTTCTCCTCCTGTTTCCTTTACTAAAAAAATGAGTGAAAAATCTTCGAATTTCACTGTGAAACTTGGAAAACTTAGTTATTATATGTTTTTCTTTTTTCTTCTTTTAATCTTTTAGCAAGAGCTGGCCCTAGCTGCAGCCCCTTAACAATGGAAGGCAAGTACTTGCCTATAAATTCTCATTGGAAAAGGTAGACACCAAACTTTTCTTAATTCTGTACAAAATGTCTTAAAATATGTTCTTTTATTTTTATAAGTTTGTGATATAGTAACTGTCATAAGCAGGGATACACCTGAATTCAAAAGGAAATCAGATTTTGATGGCCTTTTCTCTCAACCAGTTTGGCCTTCAAAGGATGGAATTGCAGATTTGCTAGATACCACCAGCTTAAGAAGGTAATGTACTAACTTGTAGATACTTGTTCTTGCCATTTGCTAGTTACCAGTATCTTGTTTCATCTGTTTCCATCTGTGCCTTTTTAATTTTTTTCTAATTTTGTTTCAGCGAAGAGTCATACTCCTCAGCCAGAGGTAACTTCGAATTACCTTTCAACTTGCATACATAGAGATATCAAGCAGAACTGAAACACTATCTCAGGCATTTGCAAATTATCCCTGTATAATATACAGAAAGCCTCCAACTCCTGCCTTTGTCTTTAGCTATATCATTTTTCACATTTTATAAAAGGGCTAAAATAAAAGCCCTCACACCTGCAATGCTTATCTTGTTAGAGAACCACAAGAAGGAAGAAATTTTGATCAAACAAACAAAATAGCCACTTGTCAAATATTATGTTACATAATGCCTTTTCTTTTTCCTTTGCTCTATTTCAACGACAGTCAAAGAAGTGAATAACTACAGCTTTCAATCATGTCCGCAAAAGCGCAAGATAAACCACATGGATGACTTCCAAATGAATTCTAATTTGAATCTCAAATCGCCCAAGTTCAACAACGTACCTTCTCTGGCCCATGACAAAAGCACACGTAGAACAAAATCAAGTACCACAGGGTCTAAACTGCAAAGAACCAATCACTCAATGGAGGACATGTTCCTAGATTCTGACATATTTTCTGACTGGATGAAGTATACAAAGTCAAAAGAACCCTCCAAAAGTGTTACAGTTGAACAAAGATCAAGCACGAACTTAGATTTTCATGCAAATGAAGAAGAGAAGCTTGATATTTTCAACAATCCAGAGAGTGAACATCCAAAGGGAATGAAATCCAGCTGTGTAGGAGAGGTTGGGCTGGGTATGAAGGAGATGTGCAGTGAAAACGAAGGACTGAAGTGCGAATCTGAGAAATTTTCAGATGAAGCTGAGAATGGGGGACATCCTGAGGCAGACAAGTGTACTTTCGAGGAGTCTCCTTTAGTTTTTGAGGCATGTGCCAATGGTACACCGTAAGTATTTTAAATTTGGATTTTACTTGCCTGACTGATATAGGGTGTTACTATCTACTAAGAGAACTCTTAAGCCTCAACTGAAGTTTTGTAGCAAATCTCTAATTCTGAACAACAGCAGCTGAGAAATCATAAAAGAGGGAACAAAAAAATCTCAAATGAGTAGCAAATCAATTTGGATATATCGGTATGTGTTTTTATGTTACCAAAAGTTAGAGATGGTTTTGATTGCTTGATATGGAAAATCAGGATTTTTAGAAGATAGTATCAAAAATAGAAATTTAAATGGGAAACAGAATTTGCTTGCTGAGATTATACTTTTTTTATTTCTCTCTTAGAAACACTCCAGCCCAATCTCAACAATTCGAGAGGTGCAATCTAACAGAAGATAGTAGTGAAAAGATCTCGCCATTTCCACCTCTAGCTAAAAACCAAGGTCCAATACTTCATATTATATGTTTAGAAGGAAACAATTTCTAATTTAATTTGATGCAATGAAGAAATATATCCATAATTTCATATATATTTTCAATCCCTAATATTTTTCAAATTTTTATTTTTCTATTTGGGCCTTTTAGAAAATGTGTCTGATATATAATTGACCCATAGTTTTTTTTTGAATGAAATAATTGACCCATAGTTAATATTTTCATTATTTTAGGAAATGAGAAGGGAAAATGTGACGCACAATACCAAGTGATGCTTCAGAGTTATGTTTTTCAACTCCTTTGTGTTCAGAAAGTTCTTCTAGAAGCTTCAGGAAAGGACACAAAGAAGGTACAATAAGAAAAACTCTCCTACTTTATGTACTACCATATTTTTATTTCACCTTTCCTCAGTTAAGTACAAATTAAGTAAATGAGAAAATAACAATAGATGCTATTTATTTCTATATTACGTGTAGTGACTTTGCAGGAAGCAGATGAGACAGGAAATTTTTCTTCAATGTACATACTTCATACTCCATACTCCAGAGAAAACCAAAAGAAAACCAAAAAGAAAAATAAGTAGAAAGAAGACATTTACCCTTTGTTTTAGCAATATTTGAACTGCTGAGGTTGTTAAGTTCTTGTGTTACTTTTTGCTGAAAGGTTCTCCTGTAAATATTCATAAAGTTCATAATTCATAAAGTTCATAATAGATACTCTTATAATTTTTTATTTTCATCACGATTAGAACTTTCCTCTTTTGAAGTTGACTTGCGTAACTCGTGAAAATCTCTTGGAATTACACTTTATTTTGGATTTGTTGGTGCACATTAGCAGTGGAAAATGCATTTTCAGCTTTTACATGGGAATTTCTTGCTATCATTGTCAAATCATTCCAATTGGTATATGTTGCCTGGTTATAACTGATAGAAGTCCTTCAAAGGATGACTTATGCTGCTGCAACAGTTGCATTTGCATGGTTAACCAGAAATCCCTGTCATTACTGGAGATGGTGTGTGCGTACTATAGTGTACCTATTCAGAGAAGTCCAATTTCAGTACTAGGTAATCACGAGTCTGCATCCTCTGCATTATTGCATAAGTTTAGCTCTGGACCGTCTGATAAAAATCCAGGTCAATCCGGCCCACACCTGTAATGCACAGGGCCCTTTAAGATTTGCGCTAGTATGTAATTGGATCTAAACTCAAACGGTGCATTAATGCAGAGAATATGATTCAGTAATCTCAGACTTGTATAGCATGCCTAGTACCTATTCAGTGTGATAGAATGGCCACGAACGATGGTATCGTATTTAAATGTCCTTATACAACATCAGTTGTTAACACCTTCCATAAAGTATGTTAAATATTGTTAACATTCCAAAGGAGTTTTTCATAGAGTTGATCTGCAAGATGGAAACGGAACTCCAAGACTAACATGATGCTTATTGCAAAGAAACATAAAAGGTATATTCTCAACATAAAGGAATTAAATAAACTTGATATTTCGGTTTAGTTAGAGTTGATCCCTTGTCTTGCCGATAAAATGCAAGGATGAATTCCATCCCCGCAAATAAGACACCAAAACAAAGATAATCTAAACACACAAATATCAGACAAAAGCATAAACTATTAGAACAAAGAAAACCGATTAAAATCGACACCAGAGAGACTCTGAATTAGCATGCTTACTACAATCAAGAAAAAAAGGTCATATACTTATATACAAATGTACAAGCATAGGAGCAAATGCATCCTCTTTATACAAACAGCTTACACAAAAGCAGATAATATGCGATACATACATTTTCTTTTTCCAAATATTAAATCCTGATATTCTTTGTCAGTACTTCAAGAAAACAGAAATAAAAAAATGATGTTACTCTTTGTCAGGCTTAAGATACCAAACTAACTCTTCCTTGGACATCTCCCCACCGTTTTCAGGATCAAAGCTGCATTTGCGGAAACTGAAAGGAGAAGGAAAACAGTTTTTTTTTTACCATGAAAATGATGCAATATATACTTGGCTCCCAATGTATGACAAAAAATAATATCAACAGTGCGTATGGCGATCAATTACTTGCATGCCTGGCTATGTGGCAGGAGTTAGAGACACCATAATGAGTAAAAAAAAAAAAAAATTTCTAATTTTGGTTTCTTATTTTACCTTATTCAGTTTCTTCCTTGTCTTAGCATTTAATTTCTGAAAGACTAAAAAATAACCTTACCTCCCATCCATGCCAATTATCATGGCAGTATTATGAGATCCAAATGCAGTGATGTATCGGGTCACTTCTGGTAAATGTAATTGCGCAAACGACCATTCTGAACTGAAGTACTTTGGCAAAACACCTGAAAAAAAAAACATTTTTGAACATACTTGATCTTTACCTCTACATGTGATAGGTTATACAATTACGCAGCAGAGAATTATATTGTCTAAAGCATGCCCCATACTAGAACCTTCACCTGATTGGTTCAGAATACTGATTCATACCTGTCCTGGAGAAAAGTCTTCAACACTTCATATAGGATTAAAAAAATCAAGAAAAAGAAAAGAAAAACATAATTCAATCACAAACCCCAAAAAACTCAAAACCAAACCAAAAGGGAAAGAGTAACTCATACTGGCACAAGGTCAGAACAAATTACTATCTTATTAAAAGAACAAGAAAAAGACCTTGTTGTGAAAATAAAAGAAGGCAATGAAATGCTTACCCCTCATAAAAGAAAGAGAAGAGCTTGAATTATCCCCATCGGTGCTTGGAGACAAAAGAGCATCTACAGAGGAGGTGGAATTCCAACGACCCATTGTCCCCGGACTTGGTGCACCAGATGGTGAGTGCTGATTATCCAAGTCCTCCTTTGATGCCACTCTTACTTTGAGCCGAAACACATGCACAGTGCCCTTTTCGCTTGAACAAGCCAGCCATTGTACATTTGGAGATAATGCTATGCTTTGTATTTCTGCTCGGTCTAGTCCTCTCCTTACCTATAACATTTCAATAACTTCTGTGAATTCAAATTATCTTTTATAAAAGGGGTTTTGTTTCACTTCTACTGCTACTGTTGATCCCACAAGAATATTGTATGGAGTGGCAAAGTTTATCCTGGTTGTCACTTGGGCGAATACTATAATTACATATGATGACACCATTACAGTAGTATTTCAGGAATCCCACACCAGTACCGATGCTAACAAGTAGATTTATCACATTAGATATATATATACTTGGAGTTGGCTACGGTGCTATGCATAGCATAGAGGGCCTCCGTGCTACGGCTCAATATTTGAGTTTTCAAAATCGGTCGATCCGAACCGTTCAACATGATCTCCATATGAATATGTACTTGCAAACCAAATTTTATATTTTTTACAATTTTTTTACTATTTTTTTAGATAGGTAGAAAAACACTTGATCTGAATGGTACAAAATTTTCAGATCAAGTGATTTTCTACCTATCTAAAAAAATAGTAAAAAAATTCTAAAAAATGTAAAATTTGGTTTGCAGGTACATATTCATATGGAGATCATGTTGAACGGTTTGGATCGACCGTTAGGATTTTGAAAACTCAAATATTGAGCCATAGCACGGAGGCCCTCTATGCTATGCATAGCATATTAGCAATTTCCTATATACTTGCTTAATTTATCTTCTGACAAGTGTCTGTTCTTATTTACACAATAACCAACTCATAAAACCAGCTTGCAGTACAAATGGTACTATTACCTGCATAAACCGCAGCTATGAAGTGTACATAGATTTTTTTTTATAAATAGCATATCAAAATTAATAAAATTCATATTAAAAGTAAAACAGAACTATACCTCCTGTAGGCGGGTTCCGTCCAGGGTATTGAAAACTCTAATCAGTGTACCCTTCATACTAGCTGTAGCCAGTAACAAGCCATCCATAGTCAAAGCCATACATGCAACATTTGAATCATGCGCAGCAATAAATTTGGTCACATTAAGGCCAAAATGCTCGACCCGTACGTGACCCATTTGCAAACCAGGACAAGCAAGAACTGAAGTATTGACATTCTGAGACAAGCAACAGAGACCACGAGGATTTGACAGAGTCTCTATTTGGTGTAACAATTTCAGATCAGAAAAATTGTGCACATAGACCTTATGTTCTAGCACAATTACAATTGTATCCTTGCGTAACCTGACAGCTCTGACAAGGGATCTAAATGAGAATTCACCGATGCACCGGCTTTGGTGGTCGTCCCATATCAGTACCTTATTGGGCGGGTATTGTGGGTCAGACCCACCACCCACCAAGGCCAAGATGTTGGTCCGGAATAGCATCTCAACGATCCCAAAACCTCCTGATTTTAGATCCCTTCTAAAAGTTTCTTTAAATGGGTCAGAGTTGTAGATACGGAACCCATTACTAGTGCCAGCTGAAAAACAGCCAAAATCTTGGTTCCAAGAAATGGAGAGGAGGTCGGGTTGACATTCCGGGTCAGTATGGTCATTATCGGGTTGAATACCGGGTTGAGCTGATGGTGGCAGATCCCATGCAATGCGTAAAGGATTGCCTCGAACATTTTGTATGCCTTGTGGTGGAGAGACCTCAGAGCTCATTTGGCTTAGGGTTTAGGAGCAGTGTTAGGTATTATAATTCCTTCCGTTTCCTAGAAAATGAAGCAGTTAATTGCCTTCTTATTGGGAGTTTAAAAATTTTAAACATGAAAAGTAAAGAATCATAACTCAGAGAAAAGCATCACGAACTGAGAAGGATGACAGTAGCGCTGGTAACAAAACATTTGAAAAGAAAACGTCAGAGAAGAACACAATTGAAGGTTCTCTGATTCAAATCAACATATGGTTAAGATTTGTGAACATTTCATTGAAATTGGAGTTGTCTAGGCTACTTGAAAGATAGAGACAATAATAAATGAGCCCATGGAAAGAAAACTACAATCTTCTCTCTTTTTCTGGAGGAAAAGAAACCATAATATTCATCCAGAAAAACAAGAGCATATAAGAAAATTCAAAATTCAAGAACAAATGAAACCTTCATACTAACGAAACTAAAAATGAATACTAAAGTTCAAAGAAGACCCCGAATTCTCTCTCTACAAGCAACTAAATCAAGAAAAAAGTGTTGGATTCGTACAAATTTCTGCTTTGGGGCATGAGAACCTTGCACTAAATCGGTGATAAAGATCACAGCGCTGAACTAAGAAAAGTTAATTAGACATCACGAAAATACCTTGAATTCCCCTTTTCTCGCTCGACTCGATCAAATCGGGTCCTATAAATTGTCCGCCAAATATAAGAGAAGAAAAAGGCAAATATTATTTACAGAAATAGATGAGAAATTTTGTTCCGAAAAAAGAAAATTGTACGCCAAGTTTGGATTGCATTTTTTTTTTTTTGCATTAAGCGGGGATAAGGAGAAGATCAGAACAGTAATGAATTATTAAAAGCGCACGACAATTACCAGGTCTCCGGATCGAGTCCGCGCGCGGTTAAAATACTTATTGTAAGATATCTCCAGTTTTATTGCTCAGGTTAGTTGTATCAAGTAATTTGATTGGTGTGTTCATTCGTTATAGATATTAGTTGTTGGTTTAATTGTAATTTTATCACTGGTGGATGGGAGGTTCAAGTACCTATATATGCTTTTCCACTTCGGCTCGTTTGATCTGACACGAACAAGTTACATCAAACCGACATGTTATTCGAGTTCTTTGGTTATGTGCAACAGTGTTGTAAAATGCGGTTCATGCGGCCGCATATGCGTATGCGGTTGGCAACCGCATGAAAAATAAATATGCGGTCACAATATGCGGTTCCGCATATGCGGCCGCATATTACCGCATACCGCATACCGCATATACCGCATACCGCATACCGCATACCGCATATACCGCATACCGCATATACCGCATATTGACCGCATATACCGCATATTGACCGCATATCACCGCATATTGACCGCATATCACCGCATATTACCGCATACTTGTTTATATATATATCAATTCTCATTTTAAAACCCGCATATATAAGTCCGCATGAAAATCCGCATATGCGGCCGCATACCGTATATGCGGTATGCGGTGGCCTTCCGCATACCGTATAGAAACCGCATTTTACAACCTTGATGTGCAATGTCACCTACGGGTTTTTCCTCAAAAAAAAAAAAAAAAATATGCAATGTGCTCTCATCGGTTTAGAATTCGGATCCAGTGAAGTAATCAATTTTTTGGTTTTAAATCGGGACCGTCCGATTCGAATCCGAGACCATTCATTCCGAAGTGGAGCGCACACATTCTGACGACGGATTCGAATCCTGAGACGATATCGAATGACAGAATCGAATCGGACGGTCCCGATCGAAAACCCAAAAGTTGAGTTACTTTAGGAGATTCGGACACGTCAGTTTAGGGGTCTAACTGTCGGATATGGATCGGATAGGATAGTGGTCAAACCGTATCCTTATTCGTTATAATTTTTTAGATACGGATACAAATACGGATAGTCTCGGATACGGATACGGATCGGATATTAAACGGATATGGATACAGAGCGGATATCGAACGGATACGAATATGAATATGAATATAATTTGAATAATTAAAAATAAATTACTAATGTTTATATGTACATTTTAGTAAACAATAACATTTAAATATAATTTTTTATTCATAAATTAGATTAAACATTTTTTATAATAAATTTGTTGGTTATAAAACATATATCATATATCAAAATATTAGTTATAAATTATGTCATAGTGTTATATTGTTCATCAGAATATATATGTATATGCAGTTTAATAAATCATTGGTATGTATATGTAATTTAATAAATCAATTTAAGAATATAGAGTACATCTATTGTGGTTTAGAGGTGTAAACAGTCGGAAATGAATAGTTACGGATAGTTAAATATCTTATCGTATTTTTATCTGTTATAATTTTTCGAATTCAAATTCGGATTCGAATTGAATAATTTAATTAATTTTCCGGATTCGATTCCGGACAAAATCGGATAATATCCAATCCGTTTACACCCTAGATCGGTTTGTTATAAATCGATTTGCAGACAAAAAGAAAATTTTTATTTATGGAACGAATAACAGGGAAATGAATTCGTCATCTTAGTAGGTTTGAGTTTTAACTAGATACTACGAGAAAAATATCAAGAATGGTGGTTTCGTTTATAGTATTTTTTGTTGAGTATGTAGGGTCTTTTCGGCAAATTATTGGAAAAAGTGAAATTTGAAATAGATTTATTACTTTAGTCGTGTTCGGTTGATAGTGGAAAAGTGAAATAATGAAAGAGTAGAATAGTATTGGTAAACGAGTAAAATTCATCTATTAAAAAATACTAATTTCTCTATTCTACTTTTCCAATGAAATAGAAAATTGTCTTTAGAGGAATAGAGGAGGGACTAAAATGTACAAAACATTAATTTGACTGCAAAAAATTCGAACTCAATTTCACTTCAATTCTCTAATTCCACTCACTTCTTTTCTTATTCAGCGGGAATAAAACATCTTTTTCACTTTATTCTTCTATTCCACTCTTGCCGAACGAGCCCGTAGTGTTCGTATATCTATCAGTGGGTTTATTTTTATTATGTGTTTGATTTTTTTTTTCTTTCATGGAAAAGAATTTGCTTGTTCAAAAGATATCATTTAAGTCTTGCACGGATGATTTTTTGTACGGATTTTGATGTATAAAAAGAATGAATGAATCATGAGGATGGTTCAAATGCCTTTATGTTTTGTCTCAATCATGTCTCTATTTTTATATTTTCTAATAATAATTTTTTTAAAATTTATATGTCAAAATAAAACCAGATGTGATCTATATTGTTTTCTTCACATGCATATAAAAAAATATCACTTTTTTTTTTATTTTGTTTTATATAAATCAATAAGTTGAAATCAATGCACATATTTTATCCATATTAATGTATTTTTGCAACATGTTGATACTGATTAAAACAAAGTCGAAATGTCGAATTTTTTAATATATGCATGGAGAAAATGATATAGATTAAATCTAACGATTTTTTTTAGTAATTGAGTTTTAAATTTAAAGTCGTTAACGTTTAAAAATAGAGGTATGATGGAGACACGAAAAATTAAGGCATTTGAACCCTCCTCATGAATCATATATAAATTAAAATTTATGTAAGATTAACATGTCCTGGTGTATCAAAAATGTATACAAAGTTAATGTTTTACGGTGCATCAAAATTTATGTCTGTGATGTTAAAAATACGTTGTAAAGAGGAATTTTGTACGAGAATCAGCATTTGGTCTAGTGACAACGACAACACTCTCTGTATTTGAAGTCGCAGGTTCGAAATCTAGAAAGAACAATATACGGTGGCTTGACCTCCAATCTTTACTAAAATAAAAAAAGAAATTGTGTACAAATTAAAATTTTTAAATTTGTACATAATTCATTCCAGTGCATTTAAATTTGGGTCTGCAAATTTTTAATTTTCGTAATAACGTGCAGACAAAAGTTATGCAATCACTCTCCGAATAATAATTAACACTCCTCTTTTTATTATTTGGTGATATATAACCGCTATCTTTGTGTTTGTATTCAATGTACATAAACAACTATATATGTTGCTAGGAAATCAGTGATATGGAATTTGGATTAGTATCGATTTTTATTTTGAGTTGGATCTTATAAAAACATCATTCTCTGGAGTGTTTTTGTATCGTTGTCCTAGGATATTGACATGCTAGCTAGCGTTCCTGTCTGATACGAGCGCTGACACCGAAATTTTTATTAATAGAAAATAAAATAAAAAAATATCGATATTGAAGAACGTTTTTGTTGGAATTCGAGATGTAGCAAAAACGTGATGGTTCATAACGTCCAGGGCACTGTAGCTGGACGTTATGGTCGATAACGTTCAGTTAATCTGATCGCTAATGATCTCTAATTAACAAAAAACACTGTAGCTGGACGTTATGGTCCATAAGGTCCAGCTACAGTGTTTTTTTTTTGTTTTTTCTTCAATGTGCAATTTTTTGAAAAAAAAAAACCACTGTAGTTGAACGTTATGGACCATAACGTCCAGCTACAGTGTTTTTTGTTAATTAGAGATCATTAGCAATCAGATTAACTGAAAGTTATGGTTTATAACGTCCAGCTACAATGCTTTGGAAGTTCTGAACCATCACGTTTTTGCTAGATCTCGAATTTCAGCGAAAACGTTATTCAATGTCGATATTTTTTTATTTTATTTTCTATTAATAAAAATTTCGGGCGCTGACATGCTATATTTTATTTACAAGCACAATAATTGTAATAGGCGTCATTTATTTTTTTAAAAACTTGTCGTTTTCAAATTTATCAAAGATTATTGTTTTTGAACCAAAATATTAAATTAATTAATATGAACGTGTTTCGTTGAGGGTCAAATTTTCGTTTATTATCCCCATCTCCATCACCACAGAGATTTAAATTCGTATACCTCTTTCGGAAACCATACTATGCTAACAAAACAAAATAATTCGCATAATTGCTAGTATTTATTTATTTTTTTGCCTCGAGCCATTTATTTTTTATGGGATAAAATAAATATATAAAAGAAGAGTAGGGTTAAAATGCATTATATTAGTTTTGTGCTCCAATCATGCTCCACCTCTTTATCTCTCTTTTCAAAGTTTGAATAGTTAATCCGAACCTCTCAACATGATCTTCACATTTAAAATGTGCTTGGACACCAAATTTTATATATTTTTTATTTTTTGTACTATTTTTTTAGATATGTACAAAATAATGAATTTGGTGTCCAAGCACATTTTAAATGTGAAGATCATGTTGAGCAATTTGGATCGACTGTTTAAATTTGAAAACAGAGAGAATGATGTGGAACATGATTGAAGCATGAAATCAATAGTGCATGTTAACTCTGCTAATAAAAGAAAGGAAAAATAAAATAAATACGAGATAAGATGCTTTATGAAATAAGAACTCTTTCTTACTTCACATTCGTATTTCTTATTTCAAAATTCAAACAACTGATTTAAACCGCTGTGCACAATTTTCATATGAAAATATCTTTAAAAAGCACATTTTTGTATTTTTAGAAATTTTTACTATTTTTTAGATAGAAAATTATTGTTTTTAGGAAATTTTGAACTATCTAAAAACAGAGATTTTCTATCTATCGAAAAATATAATAAAAATATTAAAAAAAAAAACATCCGCAGCTTCTGGGTTCAAAATAAAAACGTAGGCAATACAATGAAACAACATGTTAGCTGGACGCTGGCATTGTAGGGGTGTTAATGACACTCTTTTATTCGTTTATTCGATCCTTATCGTATTTGAAAAGACAGATAAGAGTAAGATTTTTATTTCGTTAACTTATCGGTACAGGTAAGGGTAACCATTTTTTTCATTATCCTACCCGTTATTCTATAAGATAATTTTTAAAAATAAAATTATGTATATAGATATATATTTGTATGAAGATAATACATGAAACAATAAAATTTTGTATTTTACTAAATTTTCATAATACAAATTAGTTGTATTCACTGTTATTTTTTCTTTTTTTGAAAAATATTTTATCGAAAGCACAAATCGAAATGTTAATGACACTTTATTATCCGTTTGCCCAACCCGTACTGTATTCGAAAAACGGGTAGAAGTAAATTTTTTTTTTCATTATCATAACAGGTACGAGTATGAAAATGTCTCCACCCGACCTGTCTTGTACCCGTTGACACCCCAATGGCAGTGTTATGTCATGCATTTAATTTTTGTTTTTTGTTTAATGTCATAAAAATCGGCAAAGGGCAGGCGATGTATCTACCGGTTGAATGATATTTGGTTTTTACCCGCGTAATTTGCGTTGCGTTGAGTCCCCACTGGTAAAACAGAGGCTCCATTTCTCATGACTTCCCAATTTCCACTAACAGTAACAGTAAAAAAAATCATCAAAAGTTAAATTATGGACTTCCACAGTTCACACTTGCACCTCATTGAAGGAATTCACATCCTCTGAGATATCTCAACTTTTGCGTGTTTTTCTGGAAAATCACAACCCTGCATGAATTTCAAAGCACAAATAATACTGCCCCTGCGCTATCCCCAAATAGGCACCGGACACGTCGGTCACGCAAAAGTTGAGATATCTCAGAGGATACGCACTCTCATTGAAGTGAATACGTATCCTCTGCATTAACGCACCGTTTGAGTTAATATATGAACCGTACGATCAGAACTCGGACCAATCCTGTCCACTCCTATAATGTACGTGTACTTTAATATTAGTGCGGATCTCAATAGGACGGTTCAGATCTTAACTCAAAATTTGAGTTAATGCAGAGGATACGAATTGCATTGAAGCTGGTCCATGCAGCCCGTAACTCGGGAAAGTTGAAGTGATCTGACATCTCCATTGCGGTTAAAATGGAGGAATCCGATTATCGGAGTAAAATCAGTCGTAAAATCATGCTTATCTAAGACTGAAATTAAGAACGTGGTTTTTGTCTCCACGGATGTTCCACATAAAAATGCAAATTGTGCGTATTTGATTGTGAAGTAAAATTAGGAAGGATTAAATTGCTTACTTCAATTTGAAATGGATTAAATTATTATGTTTGGAGTAACTGTGAAAAAAAGAAAATTTGCGGTTTACAAAATTTGTACCCAAAAAGTACTAGTAATGTATTTATGGGTCGCATTAATGAATTACTAAAAAGAGTTCAAGTAGGTAATCTATCTGTTAGTTGAGTAACATTTTTGTTTGTTTCCATTTTGGTCCCATTGTTTTAGTCCTAAACAATTTCTCGACTAGCCTCTCTATCAAGAGTTCCACGATACAACCCTTTCTTGCAGTTGCCACGTTGGGTTTTCCTTTTTTTTTTTTTCCTTGAAATTCTCTCAATCCAAGAACCTCTTTTGTTTTAACATTAGATCGACTAACAGTCCCCCCTATTCAGTCCCCTAAACGTCCTCCTAACGGTCAAAGTATAACTGTCAGACATCTATTCAACACACATTAATTCACATACAAAATGAAAATTATTCATACCTAAGATATCAAATATTCATATACAATTCATCAAGTATTCACACCTAAGATATCAAGTATTAATTCACATACAAACTGGGGATCATTACTTTTCGGAGGCAGTAACTGTCAGACTGCATTGGGAACCACAACCAAAAAGTCACGTGGATCACACCAGTGCTACATTCATTGATTAAATTAATTCACATACAAAATGGAAAGTATGAATACCTAAGACATCAAGTATTCATATATAATTCATTAAGTATTCATACCTAAGATATCAAGTAGTTAAAAAAAACTGGACACAATAACTACTCATCTTTTACACGTTTTTCAAGGTGATTTTTTTTTCTCCGTTCAATCTAACCAATTTTTGAGACGATCTATGAGAAATTTTGCAAATCTAAAACCACGAACGTGTTCTACACAATTTTCTCTTTCAAATGAGATCCATGATGACATACTTTTACACGTTTTTCAAAGTATCAAATATTCATATATGGAAAGTATTCATACCTAAGATATCAAATATTCATATATAATTTATCAAGTATTCATACCTAAGATATCAAGTATTTAAAAAAAAAAACTAGACTCATCAAATATTCATATATAGAAAGTATTCATACAAAATAAAAAGTATTCATACCTAAGATATCAAATATCCCTATATAATTCATCAAATATTCATACTTAAAATATCAAGTATTTAAAGAAAAAACTAGACTCATCTTTTACACGTTTTTCAAAATAGTTTAATGATTGACAAAATTAGTTAGAATGAGATGACGTTTAGGGAACTAGAGTGCGGAGGACAACATTTTACTCTTATATTAATACAAGTTCTCTAGTTTACATTATATAACGCCCCGAATACATCTCCAACTTCTATATCTCAACTCACCAACAAGAAATTGTAGATAGATACAATAGTCAAATGCAGGACGATTTACACGCTGCTCATGATATCCCTTTTAAATTTTGTTACAATAAATACATAGTTAAAGCCCGAGCAACCCAAAAAAGAAAAAGAAAAATAGACTATAAAGTGTGTAAGCAAAGTCAATTGATTGTTTTTTTGTCCCCTTCAGACCCGTTCCTTAGAAAAGCTGAAAGAAGAGGCTAGTCGAGCCATCACTATACGACCTGAGATCAGCCGGCTTGACCAGTGCACGGCAGAGAGGGCATGTCCTTTCTCTCTCAAACCTGAATTTTTTGTAAACACAGTTTCATTAGATTATTTTGGAAACTTAATGATAAAAAAAATAAACTATGAACTTCTTCATCAGGATACTAAACTTCTGGCCGATACATATGGGCAAAAATACAGCGCAAATACATTAAATGTACAGCTACATGCTGTCTAATGTACTTAGGCCTAGTTCAGGACTCCCAATATAATAGTAAGCCTATAAAAAGACCAAAAGCTTTTAGAAAGAAGTAAAATCAGTGTGCTGTGCACAGAGTAAATCAGCTAACTGATTATGCAAACTAAACTTTTGCAAACAAAAAAGACGCACAACTCACCATTCAGAGACACAATCTTCACAAAAGATGTGCTTACAACGAAGAAGAATTGGCGTAAGCATCTTCTCCTGACATATAGCACACATATCTCCTGCTGCCGTTACCTATGTTTCATGTTTTTCCCCCGAAATGTTAAAATACATAAATAAAAGCCCTCTAAACAAGTTGAAAAATGCTTCATAAATTTTTTATTAAAAAACAAAAGCAGTGCTGACTCCATGAATACCTGCTCGCTCGTAGCATAAGCTCCATAGTGTATATCTTTACGTGACAATGCTTTCACTGATGTTAGAAATGATTGCACCTGTTGTGTAGCAGAAAACTAAGTATGTTATAAAGAAAATAATTACAACCATGACATGATGACAATGAACATCACGATGATGATGATGATGAGAGGGCAAAGTAAGTACCTTCTCAACAACTGAGGTGAGCTTGAAAGTGAGATATAGCCCTGTTGTCAGAGAAGAAAAAAGGCTCCCATATTCCTTGTTCAGGAAGAAGCAGTACCATACGGGAGTAGGCAACAAGGCACGGTAGAGAAGTAGAAAGTATTCGACCACTGTCAACATCTCACCCTGAAAGAGAAGGAAATTAAAAAGAATAACAATTTCTGCGCACTGGGGTTTATCGACGATTACAAACACATTTTGAAAGCAATATAAATCCCACATCTACCAGTTATATTTTATGATCTGAATTTTACCAAGTTATTAATCTTTAATTTTATAGACAAACAGTGAGTTAGAAATCTCGGAGGCCTTTTGACAGAAAGTAATGATAGCAGACAGAAAATTAACAATAAAATCTAACTTTTATTAAAATACCTGCCTACGGTAGTTACGGCCCTTGCAGTTTTTGTAGTACATAAGCAGCATACACTTCACTATCATAGCAGCTTGTCGTACTAGTGTGTCTGACAAAGGGGGTTGAACATGAAATCAGAAACATAAAAAATATGATACCAAAAGACTAGTTGAGAAGAAGTTATCCAGATAATCTAAATTCAGAGTTAAGTCCCTTTGTATACCTGTTGATCACAATTCAGAAACATTTTTTTTGCAGTTTAATTGCATGGTTTCTCAATGAGAACTGGCCACTTTTTAGCATTGACAGGCTCAGCAAACATTAACTTAAAAGAAACGCCAAAATAATACCCCAAAACTTGCACCATTACATATGGAATTCAACTATGAACCAGTACTGATATTCCTCGGAAACAAGGGCTGGCAAAACAGTTCCTAAGATAATCACATAGAAAGAAGAGAAGAATAAGAGAAGGATTAGTTACCATTAACCAAGATTATGAATATGGCGTGCCAGAAAGGGGGTATTTCTTTAGGAGGAAGCATGACGAGAGGCCTTATAAGGTCATCTTTTCTATACCACCAATACACACCAAATACATGGATCACAAATACCATAATTATTCCAACAAGCACCGATATCTTTCTCTCTCCCTACAGCAAAAGGCAACAAGGACCAATAAAGACCAAAAAAAAAAAAAAAACCCACCATAAATGGAGGATCTGCACACATACAACTTGGATATGGATTGGTATAAAGGATGAAAACATATAAAAGAAAAACAAAAGGAGGATCTGCACATTCAACATGCATATGGATTGGTATAAAGGATGAAAACATAGAAAAGAAAAGAAAAATAAACCACCAATAGATGGAAGGGACAATAAGTTTTTAGTGTTTCCCTATATTTTTAGGATGGTTTAATTGAGTCTCTTGATATATTAATTCTTTTCATTTTGCTTTCATCTTTCAGGTTTGTTTTGAGAAGTTGGGAATAAGGTATAAACCTTCAAAGCAGTTTGCTTCCTCAATACTTCATTTGACTTGAACATAACTGCTGCAATCCAAATAGTGACAAAAAAACCTGCAAATGCAATCAAGGCACTATCACTTCCCGCCCTTCATTTAAGTTTTGTCTCTATTTACAAGAAAAGGAAAAACAAAAAAATATGCAGACGTACCTTGCAAGTGTTGTCTGATAAACACCACCAAGAGTAGAATTGAAAATGGCAGTATCTGTTCGATCCACCTGGCAACCTGCTGTATATCATACCTCTGGTACGTGGACCCCGCATTTGTACTCCCACTCTCCCGATTGGACCCTTCATTTGGGGCTGCATCATTGTCTGCCGCACTGTTGCCACTCTGGTCCAGACCGGACAGAGAGGAGGTAGAGAGAGAAGAAGGAAGTGAAGTATGCCTGTTATTTCTCTCACCTTGCAATAAGCTTTGTCTCTCTAAAGCTACTAGATTTGGCTCAGAAGGAGAGGTATGAATAGTATTGACAGGCTCTAAAACCCTTAAAGTATTCCTTCCTGGTGAATCTCCCGAGCCGATAATTCGTATTGCCACTTCACCATCTCCGCCTTGATGAGACGACTGATGAACTCCTAAAAAATTTTCAAAAGAGCCCACTTGAATAATAATGTTTACTTCTTTCTTTTTTTCAACTTGGAAAGCTGGATGCAAACATATTATTATTACGAAAGGAATTTGCTTATTTTTAATTGTTCTTAGATCGGAAATCAGAATATCCCTGTAATTTTCACTATCCTGATTCCTGAAATATGCAAAAAAAAAAAAAAAAAAAAAACCAAGGTGTAACAGCCTTAAATGGAACGAACATTTCTTCCAGGAGATCTTTCGGATATGAAAATACATTCAAAAAAGTTCCATTTACTTTGTTGGCTAATAAATTAAGCTGCTAATGAAAAGTTTTTCCCCTGTTGTCAGGGTATTTCAATAAGCATAAGAGACTATTACTAATGCAAGTTTTTTCTCCATAAGTTACTTATCATATAGAATCACTAAATTGCTTCCCTTACTAAAGATTAAGTTTAATTTCCCAAAGACTGATTAACCGGCAAGTAGTAACGAGACATCAACTAGATCGACAAATGATTAAAGAAAGAAAACTTATTAATAGACCAACCTGAATTTTCCGGATGGTTCGATCGCGTCTGGAGAATTCCAGAGTATTCTAAAAGAGCCGAGAGAGGCGCCTGGAGAAGATTCGAGGCTGAGAAGCTTACCCCATACCCCCTTGAAGCGCCGCCACTGGAGTCCGGAACGTCGTCGGACGGTGGCGGAGATGCGCTAGAAGGTTGCATCGTCTCTGATCGAGAGAAGGAAAACCCTAACCCTAGTCGAGGGGTTGGTAAGACGAAACAGTATTTCTTGGATTAATCTCTCTGGCTCCTCTTACTAAGCTATAAATTTGTATGAACTGCTAGATAGCGAGATTGTATGGGTTTTTTGCTATTTATTGTTTCTTTTTCTTTTTTTTCTTCTTGCAAGAGTCTCTTTGAGCTTTCAGCTGTTGCTCGAAACGAGAACGATTGGAAGGTAGGAAGAGAAGAAAGAAAGAGACATGGATCTACTGTTTGATATCTAAACAACTCTCTGTGTATCGGCTAAAATTGCCCGACTATTGACCCGCTACAGAGACTAATTAAGTTTGAGAGCTTAGTCAATAAAAAAATAGGTGAGGAACTGGGATATTTGTCGATAAAAAATATGACACCATCTCCATTTCATGGTAAATTAATTAAGATCTTTTTTTATTCATCAAAAAAAAAAATTAAGATCTTTTTTTTGTAATTTGCCCGCGGGCACTGATTAAGCGAATTTTTATCCAGTGCGATATGAAGATAATCAATTAATTAATTAATTGAATAACTGGTCTAACATGCATATCCACACGGTAAATGGATATGCATGTTGCTTTCTAAACCCGGAGATATGAGCCGCGTTATACCGTCTCAATTACTTTTCATTACCGAGTCACGAGAGGCGGTTTTTTAATGGAAAAATTACAAATGCCCCGTACACCGAGTCCAAATATCTGTCTATATTTTAAATTTAAAGAAATACCTTCTTATATTTTTTTCAAGAATATCAATTACTCTCTTTTATCTGATGTTAACTGACACCATATTATCATCTAAGCATGCAGTTCATCACATCATCAAATATATATTTTTCTTCATTACTCAATTATGGCATCATTTTTTTTTAACAATTAACAAAGTACGGGAAATCTTTTTGAAAAAATAAAGGGATAAAATGTCTCTACGTTTTGAAACTCTATAGATTTAATATATATTCTTCAAAAAAAAATGTTGGAGAAAAATTCAGGTGGCATATATATGGGTGAAGAAAAATATGTGTATTTAATGATGGAGCAAAATGCATGCTTAATATATGGCAATTTGGTGCCATATCAGTATATCACATTCAAAATAAGATTAAAGGGGGGTAATTGACACTCTTTAAAAAATGTAAGCAGGTATCTGCTTAATTCAAAATGTGAGGGAGTATTTAAAATGTGTGGAAAATGTAAGGGTTATTTGAACCTTTTTCTTTTTGAATTTTAATAACTCGACTAATCTATGCTTTGTATAAAAGTTGACAATTCAAGTATGCATCTGTCATTACCCACGTAATAAATCAAATTAGAAAATAATTGAGCTGTATTCTGTTAGTTGTCTGTATATAGCAGGTAGTGATGCATGTTAGTGATACTGAGCAATTAGTATGTTAGTAAGTTTTAATTATGGATATATGTTTTCTACCATAAAGGTGCATTTGGTCTTTTAATATCCATGTAATATAATATAGTGGTAATTTTAGTCATTATTATTTTCTTTAAAATGTGAAGTAATTTATTTTATGAAAAGAAATGGGCCAGTAACATATTAAGAGTAGAATTATGATGTATTTAAGATTACTAGATCTCTTGATGAATATATTAGATTGACTATAAACAACAAATTCAAACCGTTTAAACCGATTTACTTCACAAGTGATGCGTTTATATGCAAAATGTATAAATTTTCAAATTAATTTGGCATAAAGTTAAAATGTCAAAAAATAATGAAAAATGAATGCACAAAAATTTACTTATAATTTTTTTACCACTTAAGTTTGTACTAAATTAATCCGAAAATTGATAAATTTTGTATGTAAACACATCACTTTTGAAGTAGATCAGATTCAACAATTCGGATTTCAATAAATTTTTGAAATTAAGCTAGGTTTTGTGAGCTTAAAATACCCTAGTTCTGCTCAATATATTAATATGAGCGAATTATTTAGAAAAAAATAAATTTAGGATTAGTTGTTTAAAAAATTCAGTCGCACATGGACATCTTTTTTCGGATAAGTATCCTCTCCAATATTGTAAAAGATTCCCTTCACTTTACGGTTTGAGATGAACTCCCAGTCGTTTTGAGATTCGGGCTAGCGCAGGGGCAGTATTATTGGGCTTTGAGATTCGTGTCAAGTTAAAAAGAACGGTCCAGATCCAGTAATTGTAAAAGATTTCCTATTACGGTACCGGGGAGGATCTGAATTCTCTTTTTTCCCCCTAAATTAGTCATCTACTATTGTACAATCTACACCAGTGTTCTAAATAGCGCGCTATAGCGGCGCTATAACGTTTTTGGACCCTAAACGCTAAGCTATGACATGAAAATACGCTAATTGCGCTACGGCCGCTATAGCGGTAATAGCGGTCCGCTATAGCGCATAGCGTGTAGCGCACTATTTGCGCGCTATGCATATTGGGCTTTTTTAGACAATTTATATGGGCTTAAATAAAGATCCATAAAATTTATTTTGTATAGAAAAAAAAAATAGAATGAATCATGATGCTTAAGATATTTTGTATAGAAAAAGATCGATAGTTTATGATATTATTATGGATATTTTGAACCATGGACTTTTGTACTAGTTCAATATGAATATTATAATTTCTTAATTAATTTGGTGTTATTTATTGTTCTATGAAACTTTAGATAATGTTAATATATAGTACAAATATATAATATAATTTTTGTAAAAAAAAAACGCTATTTGGAATAGCTTCCGCTATAGCTACGCTATTCGCTATAGCTTTTTTTGTAGCCTTCCCGCTATGACGCTATAAACACTATTTAAAACATTGATCTACACTATTCAATACCTTCACCTAATTTCTCTTAATTATTTCCGTCATCCAATCCACGCCCACACCAAATTTCACCTTCAAATTCCATTAAAAAAAACCTCTAAATCCGCCATAAACTACAGAAAAATATGATGTCCGGTTCAAATAAATATGTCAGCCGTGGTCAATTTTGTCCAACAATTCACTTCCACAACTTGATCGAACTTTTACTTGCTCTACACGTCAATTTTAAGTTTGCCCCAAAACATTCACAAAAGCCCTTCAAAACTTCACAAAATTAACCGAAGGTCGGCCCTTCAAAATAAATTGTGTTAATGTAAAGGGCCAAAATTTATTTCCTTTGGTTAAAAATATCAATGACAAAAATCAACGTTCCATACAACATATAGTGATAAAATGATGAATGATAAGTTCAATTTTTTTCTGGACCGAAACCAAAACAATTAAGTTACTTCGTGACAACAAGGAATAAAATACACAGGTAATTTATATTTTATTGCATAATTTTATCATAACATTTCTAAACGGTTGAATACTAAAATATATAATCTTAAAGACCGATCATTGGAAAGTTTCTTCGATTGGATTGTTTAGGAGAGTTGAAAATTCACCCAAATCTGACCCGTTTTCTAACTTAATTTAATTTATAAAATAAAAAATGGGGTTACACGAGAAGCAAGAAAAAAAATGTAAAACATGTTTTAGAAATAATAAAATAAACGAGTACTGGTATCTGACCAAAATAACAGGCGCCAGATGCATCTATGCGACTACACTCACAGCGGTTGTCTCCTTTCCTCTCTCTCTGTTTTTTTTTTTTTTTTGAAAACCTTAGTAGGAGCTACTAAGTTTATGGTTTCATAAGAAACCAATTACAGCTTTACATCAGTTACTGCTATAACTCAATCTTACATCTCTATAATGGTAGAAAAGTTACAGCCCCTAGTACAGTCTGCCAAAAACTAGCCAATACCCTTTTTTGTGGCTGCCCCTACACAGAATTTTAACCAGAGCGCCCCTTCTTCAATTGCCCTGGTAGCCAACATTCTAGGAGGCATGTTTCTGTTACGGAAGATCTGCTCATTCCTTTGTCGCCAAAGTAACCAGATTGTGCTCATGAAACGCGATGCCCATTCCCCCTTTGTGACAGTTCTGCATTGGAATTTCGAAAATTCCCAAGTTTGGGTGACAGTCTCCGCTCTGTACATTAGTTTGAATCCGAGAATTGCCTGTATTTCTCTCCAGACCCTAGTCGCATAATGGCAGGAGAAGAAGAGGTGATATGCAGTTTCAAGATTGCAGGAGCGGCAGAGAACACATCGTCCTTCGCAGTTCATGTGTCGTCTGAACATTACTTCATGGGTCAGAATTCGGTCATTCAGCAGGAGGTACGCAAATATTCTGACCTTTGTCGGGGCCTTGATCGACCAAATTTCATTGAATCCCCAATAGATGAGGCCTCCCTCAGAGCGAATTTTGTAAAAAGAATTAGCTGAGTAGGTGCCCGTCTTTGTCCATTTCCACTGCAGCTTATCGGGTTCGGATGTGAAGTTTTGGGGGGGAGCTGCCTCTGGCGCCAATTGGGAGACTAAAGGTGCTGCATCAGCGAGCGAAATTCTTTGCAGCGGCGGTCTAGGGAGGCCATCTCGCAACCTCCTTATAGGTTCCTGCCACGCATCATACAAAAAAGAGATTTGTGTACCAGTGCCTATTTGCCAGGTGGTGCTCCACTGGAACAAGCCCGACAGCTTGATGAGTTGCTTCCAAAAAAAGGATTCCGAGATTGCCCAAATCTTCAGTCCATCGGTTTGAGTTCCGATCAACCTTAAGCAACGTACCGTACTAGCCCAAAGATTGTCAGAATCGGTGTATGACTTCCACCACCATCTCAAAATCAGGGAGATGTTCCGGATTTCAAGATTTGGTGCCCCGAGCCCCCCCATTCTCTTCGGGGTACAGACCAGGTCCCAATTGATTAGAGAAATTCCCCTACCTTGACCCTGTTGCTTGCCCCACAAAAATCGTCTTCTAATTAGGTCGATTCTGCTGATAACCCATTTTGGCATCACAAAACAGGTCGTATGATAGATAGGAATAGCAGCCAGAACCGAATTAGTCAACTGCAGGCGGCCCCCTTTAGATATGAGCTTACCTTGCCATCCCTGCAACCTTTTCTCTATTTTTTCGATGAGTGGTAAAAAATCAGCCCTTGTCGGTCTTCTGATAGTAAGAGGCATTCCGAGGTAGTTAATTGGGAGACTTGCTTGTTGACATCCAAAAACCAGCTCAACCAGCTTCCTTTGCTCAATTGTGAGGTTTAGAGGGAGAAAGGCGCTTTTACCATAGTTAATATTCAATCCCGAGACCGAGGCAAAGATCCGTAGGGTTAATTTTAAGGAGATCATGGTGGTCAAGTCGGCAGAGGCTAGTAAAGCAGTGTCATCAGCATATTGGAGCGCGATAACAGGTTCTTGCAATTTATTAGATATTTGGGCCGGCAATGAGCCATTAACCGCTCGGATCATTTGTTGCAAAACATCGACAGCCAAGATGAAGAGTAACGGTGATAACGGATCCCCTTGGCGAAGGCCCCGTTTGTGGGGGAAGAAACCCGTTGCCTCACCATTAACAATCACCCGGGAAGAAGAAGACCCGAGTAAGGTACTGATCCACCTATTCCACCTGGGGGGAAACCCTCTTGCTTGCATCACTCGTAGTAAAAATTCCCAATTAATCGAATCAAAGGCCTTTTTGAAGTCGATTTTTAGGAAAACTGCCGGGCTTTTGGAGTTAGCAACTTGCTGTAGCATCTCTCTAGTTGTGACAAAATTTTCTGAGATTTGCCTACCCCGAATAAAGGCTGTTTGACGCAGCGAGACCAATTTCGGAAGTACCCGGGACAGCCTTGTTGCAAGGATTTTAGAGATGATTTTCGGGATAAGGTTGATGATGCTAATTGGGCGAAAATCTTCCACTCCCTGAATATTTTCCTTCTTGGGTATCATAATGAGGTTGGCTTGGTTATATGGTTGGAAATTGATGGATTCATGCACGAATTGCTGGATAAGGTTGAGGACCTCCTCTTTGATCTCCGACCAATAGAGTTGAGCGAATTCATTTGGCAGACCGTCGGGCCCGGAAGCCTTATTTTTTGCCAGGCTCGTGACTGCCTTCTGGATTTCCTGTATAGTAAAGTCAGAGTCAATACCTGAGATGATTTTGGTTGGATAGAGTCGGGCAGGCTCGAATTCTTGTACCGGGGATTCTGTGCCAAGCATCTCTTTCATATGATCCAAAAATGCCTCCTTTATTGCATCCAAATCTGTTAATGTAGTTCCATGGTGATTAAGTGAGAGAACAGAATTTCTTCGCATCCTTGAAGAGGCAAAACCGTGAAAGAATCGGGTGTTGTTGTCTCCTTCCGCTAACCACCGGCATCGAGCTCTTTGACTCCATTTGGTCTCAGCCAGAGAGGAGAGGAAGTAAGATTTTCCTCTGAGTTGTTGCTTAAGAGAAAATTCTTCTCTTGACAGGGCTCGTTTCTCTTCTATTTGATCAAAGAAGAGGATCGCTTTCTTACAGTTCTGCAACTGCACTTCAAGTTGACTGTGGTTTTGGAGATGCCATTGTCTTAGGTCCTTGTGCATTTTTTCCAGCTTAATTAGGAAATTACATTGGTGGCCCCTGCAACCTTGAACCTGACTGTTCCAAATTTCGCCTATTTTCAGCTTCACCTCCGGAAAACGAAACCAGAATTTTTCAAGTCGAGATGTGCGGCTACTCCTTTGAGGTGTTTTGCATGTGAGAACAAGAGGAACGTGATCAGAAACCACGAACTCCAAGGTCGTGAGCAGTAAGAGCGGGTAATGGGAGGCCCACTGTGAAGATGCAAAAACTTGATCAATTTTAGAGAAGGAAGGGTTCGGTCTTTTACTAGACCAGGTGTAGAGTCTGTTTTTGAGGGGCACATCCAATAAATTCAAATTGCTAATGACGTCATTAAAGGCGCACATTAGGCTAATTCCCCTCATGTCACCATTACGATCCGTTAACCACCTCACCAAATTGAAGTCGCCCACTAGCAACCAAGGGGAGCTCACCAGTTCTGAGAGTGATTTGAGCTCATCCAGAAAAGAGTGTTTATCTTCGGTCTGAGTGGGGCCATAAACATTCGTTACCACAAACCGTTGGCCAGATTTGGTGTGAACCAGAACCGCTGAGATTGAGTGTTTAGTGGCCCATGAAGAGGTAAGAACAAAGCATCTTCGCCAAGAGATCAAAGAACCCCCTGAAGTCCCAATAGCCTGGGAATATACGCACTGCCGCTCAAAGAAGGAATGGAGAGCAGCCGAGACATAGGCAAGGTCTAAAGTGCCCCACTTAGTCTCCTGGAAGCAAACAACATCAACCCGCGCCTCCCTCAGTATTTTCCTAATCACGAGACGCTTTTCTAAAGACCCCAAACCGCGGACATTCCATGAGAGTAGTTTGAACTTTTTTAGATTCATAGGAAACTAGAGGTACCCTTCTCTCTATGTGTACCGCTGCATCAGCACTAATCGGATTCTGAATCCGATAGCTCGTCACCTGAGCTTGGGTCAAAACTGAACTGGAAATCTCCCATATTCTCCGGATCGGTTAGGTTCACCTGTGATTCGTGTAGCCGGTGCTGGGTTTCCTTTTGGAGTCTCCGTTGATTGTTGTCTACCTCCAATTCCTTTGTTACCAAATCGAGATTAGTTCCACAGGCGGCAGCGATAGCCAAGCGGTGTTCTTCATTGACATTAATCTGCAAAAAACCTTCTGGGTCTAGGTTGATATCTGCCACTTTCGCTAGGTATTTTGGATTAATTGAGGAAGGGCCCGCTAGCTTCCTCTTCTGTCTCGGGGGGCCGCTTGGACCAACCTTCTTCGGTTCGGCAATGACCAAGGCTCGACATTGAGAGTGAGTAGTGGAATCCATGTTGGGCCGAAACTGCACCGCATGCCTATTTTTCTTCCTAACCAATAGTCTAGGCCCACCTCCCGGTTGTCCAACTAGCCTGCCTTCAGAATTAAAACGAGCCCATCTGGATGTGCCCCGCATAGAAGGCTTTTGTATCCTTCCCTGTTGAGCTTGGCGCGTACCCCGAAACTGATTCCTGAAAGGTTCCATTGAACAAGTGTCAGTGTCCTGTAGCGCCAGTGACTGAGTATTCCCTGCCGTTGCGTCAGATAATGTTTGAGTAGCATGGTTTGAAATGTCCCGGTTTTTCTGCGGCTGCTGTAAAGAAACTTCCTGTAACAGTATTGGAGACCCGGTAGTTTGACCCGCCACACCATTTGGATTGTGTAGGTTTGCTGTGTTGCCACCCGCCATTGGAGGTGGTGCAGATACGGGCGGAGGTGGTGGTGGCACGTTCACCCCGTGGCTAAGGAGGATATCTCGTAATTCCTGCGGAATACAATCTTCACTTTGGGTGCTGCACAGTTGGCGAAGAACCCTGACAGATAGTTGGACCGTGGGCTCTTTGTCAGGGTAGTTTTCCCCACTGGAGGATAGATCTTCCGGTGGTTCGGTGGAGGGTGGGGAGGTATATTCCTTAGTGGGTGTGGGGAGGTCAGCCGGTGCAAAGAGCGGTTTGGCTAACCAGGTCTTGACGTATACCTCTGCCGGTGTTTCAAGCCCGCCATCAACAAATATGATTTGGCTCGGGATTCTTTCCAGCTCATGGGTTGCAACCGCCGCCGTCCAAACCGCCATATCTTCCTTTAGGTCCTGCTCCACCGCTATATCTTCCTTTAGGTCCTCTCTCTTTTTTTTTGGATAAATAAATAGCGCTTCTTTTTGCTTGTTGAACAAATAGTCGAAACAATGGGACACTCGGGTAATTATTTTATTTTAGAAATTAAAAAATATATAATTTGTCGGAATGAATTGTTTTTTTATGGATGAAATCGAACGTGACCGAAGCAATGCTTAAGTTTCACTGATTTTTATAATTTATTACAACAATGTCTATACAGTGTGGAACAGATAAAAAAAAGCGGAGAGAGTTTGCGAGTTTCACAAAAAATTTAAAATATGATAGGTGAGATTTGAACTCGAGACTCCATACCTCAAAATATAGCTCTAACCACCATACCACAAGCAAACGTTTGATATTTTATAAGAATGACTGAAATATATAATAAAATTAAAAAAATTTAATTATTCAATATACATAATTAAAATTTTCAAATCATTAGTGTGACTCACCTCCTGGCTAACTTTTAGATCCACCTTTGAATGTATAGAAATTATTAGGACCGAAATATTAATTCGGTACCAACATATATCCGAACGGGACTAAATTATTGATTCAATTCCATATCTATGAGATGGAAAGAAAAAAAAATCCATTTCCGATAATTTGTTTTTTTTTTATTTCTAAAAAAATTGACACTAGGGCGCATCTAATGACGCGTGCGAGGTACGTCCTAGCCTTTTATAATGCTTTCGGAGCCTTAATTAGTAGTTTAGTACCGTACGAAACGGAGAAGTATTTTCGTATTAACAAGAAGCGGTGAGTCACGTCTTGAATATATCTTTGTATTTATAAAAAAATGACTATAAAATCTAAATCACGTCGTAATGAAAAATCATCTTTGAACGAGCATGTATTTTACGATTTTTATTTTAAATTAAATCTTACACGATTAATGAATATTGATTATAGAATATCATATGCTCCACAACTCAATTCCTTTTTAGTTTGTTGGGCCGAATACATGTCGTCTCCTCCTCCCATAATGCGACACCCTTATTTCATCCTAAAACATCTACAATAATATTCAAACTTGTCAATTCAACCAAACGTATCAGAAGATAATCCAAATACCTCAAAAACACCTCACCTTAGTTTCCACACTTTATAATTTCAAACCCTTGTAAGACAACACCGACTGCTGTCATGATCCCATCCGGATTGATGCACAAGTTAGTGTCGTCTTACAAGGATTTGATTATGATAGCACAAGTTAGTACTGTCTTATCGATTTGATGTTGCAAAAATTAATTTCGTCCTGAAATTAAATGTGAGCTTGACTCACATTTTTCTTCAAAAAAATTAATTTCGTCCTATCAATTAAATGTGAGTGTACATGATGGATGAATATAGTGCATAGATTGGTGGATAATCATCCATACTATGAGATTTTGCATTAATTGAGTCAACTGAGAGTAATATTATTCTGATCGACCGTTTAGAGATCAGATTAAATAGTTCTAATGTAACATTTAGACATTTTAAAATAGAATGTACAGCTGTTTTTTTTCGAAACCTTAATAGTAGCGGTTAAGTATAATTTTTATTAGTTAAACATAAATTACATCTATCGGTATACATCTAGCACGTCATCAACATCAAACTACATCAATATCAACATTAACATCTAAACTTCAGCATCTAACAACTAAAATAACAAAATAAAACAAACCATCTCTATCAGTAATAGATATCGACTGACCAATGATCAGAGGAAAGGGGGCATCATCTTTTTTTTTCCACTAGGTTTGCGGGTGGGGGAGGCCAGCGCGGCCTCGGCCTCCCCTTACCAATCAAGGGTTTTGTATAGCATGGATGTTGGTGGGAGGGTTGGAGGCGCTAGGAGACGAGAGGGTTGGCGGCTAGAGATATTGTCGTCAACTTTCTCTGAAACTTCCGATGAGGGTGGAAGATGACAAAAAGGTGTTAGGGGACGAGAGAGCTAGCGGCTAGGGCTATCGTCGACGCTCTCTTCTCTTGAAGGGTGTAAAGGATAACAAGGAGGTGCAGAAGTTGTAGTGAGACTGTGAAATGGAGGAGTGACTTAATGGCAGGAGCGGGGAGTAGTTTGCTGCTGGTCTTCGTCCTCCGCTCCCTCCGGGAGGAAGACGGAAGGTGGGTTGCTGGCGGAGGTGGTGAAGCTGAGGCAGAGAGAAAGGGGAACAGACTAGAGAGGGACAGGACGGAGCGGAGGGAAGTTGAATGTGGCGGCGGCTAGAATTTTTGAGCTCTTTTTTTTCTCTTTCTTTTCTTTTTAACAAGTCCAGAATGTACAATTGTTGTGGGTGAAATTCAATACAACACGTTTTATCTTGGACTTCCTTTGGTTTTGAAAATCATTATCTGATACTTTGATTGCAGAATAAAAATCCTCACTCCGTCGTTCTTTACTTCAGTTGTAAGTTGACACTTGATCCGTACAACCGAACTAATTAATTAACGTACCCATGCCAATTGTTTTTATTATTATATATATTCCAATTTCTCAAGAAAATCTTTTTAGTTTATTAATCAAACAAAGGAACTCAAAAGACAATAGTTGTTCAGACATGGGTCTGAACCCTGGATTTATGAAATTTGACAGTCCCAAACATTTGCTGGTTATTAGTCAGAGTACGTAATTCATAAGCAAAGAACAAACTAAAAAAAAAAGCATTTGATTCACCTGTATATCCTGGTTGCTTCAAACTAAAACTATAACAAAGAAAGATCTATGATGAATTGAGGATACGCTGATATAGTGATATCAAATTTGAGTCTCAAATATATAATCGACTATGTCATATCTTTGAATTTAATGAATAGCTAAGGTGATAAGCTGTTGAGATGATTTTCAAAGGTAATAGGTTCACGTCAAGTAGTGGATATAATATGAAAAATAAAATTATAAACCTTCTTCATGATAAAAATATACTATACACATTTAATCATTTTATTATGCAAAATTGACATATGCATTGATTTTTTTGGTAACTGAATAATAATAGACTTATAGTCCAACACCGGCTTATATAATTACGCAGAACTAATACAAATTAGATCCAGTGCCTAACCCATTGTATGCAACAATGGATTAGACCAAATTATTTTGCACTACGTAAAAAATAAATAATGAGAACTAGCTTTTAGTTCAATGGTAATGGTAATGTCCTTCGTGTGGAAGGTAGTACGCTCAAAATTCAGATAAAAAAAATCTTTTGTGGATACTAAAATAGTTGGGTGGATTGACTTTCAATTTTTACTAAAAAAGAAAAGTTCATAAGCAATAGTCCATAAAATTTTCCAAAATAAATAAGATGTTGGCAATTGTTAAAAATATTTGAAATTTCAATAATACTAACTTTTTTTTTTTTTTTTTTGATAATTCCTCCCGCCCCAAGGCACGAGACTTGCACACTTGGAAAAGATGATGTCAGAGCATTAGCCCCAATTATTTCTAATGACATAATACTAACTATGATGAAATAATATTCATTATTTATAATGCTTTGGCAGTAATGTCATAGTTAGCAAAATCATTCTATGCCACGCATTTTCAGTTCCTTAAATCTCTGACGGACGAATGGCTCCAGCATCCTGAATGTTGTCAATATAAAATAGTGATGTACTGGTTGTATAGCACACCGATCATTTATAAATAAGAGAATCAAAATAATTGAAGTTTCATATGATTCAATTAAATAGTACTCGAATGACTCATTTTTTTATAAATTATATTATAAATTTATTTAGTATTTGTATCGTAAAGTTCATACGACTCAATTATCTGACAATTATTCGTTTCTTATCTGTATTTGAATCCGTATTTGTGAATTATCCGCTCCGTATCCATATTTATTTAAGGCAGATTTGATTTTATATTTTAATATCCGTTTTCCGTATTCATATATGTATTCGCTCATTAAATGGCGGATACTAATTTGATATTAGCACTATCCGCTCCGAATTTGCTCCGTTTTCTGCTCTAAAAAGAGATCAAGGAAGCCCAAGTCAATTTTAATTTTTCCTGATCAAAACCAAGAGAAATAGAAGAAAAGAAATAAAAAAAAAGGCCCAAGTCCAACCTCTCCAGCTTCTCTGTTCTAAGCCTCCCCAGTAACTTTTCTCCCTTGCCTCGCTCAAACTGAAAGACTCCGATTGAGTTTTGATTTTCTATTGTAGCTCACTGCCATGGCGAATCCTTCAAGACGAACCATCGATTGCATTCAGAGGCTCTATTCGCACAGAACCCTACTGAATCCGATCAATCCGCGCTCTAATCTCTCTCTAATCTATCAAATACCCCATTATACGACTTCCAATAGCATCTTTTCTCGTATTCTTACTCAAAACTACAGTTCGCTCTCGCATCCCCACAATGGCCTTAATGGGAGCATATTTTCTAGGATTTCCCGATCTGGTTGTTCCATTTCAAGGCGCATTAGCAACCAAAACCTCACAAAGCTTCAATCTCTCGGTTCAGGCATCAAAGGTCTTGGCCCATTTAGGCTTGTCTCAGTTAGAAATTTTAGTTCACTTAAATCCGGCTCCAATTTTGGGAAATCAGCCATAGACAAACCACTGAATGCTGCAAAATCAGTGATTTCACGGTATAGAGAGGCGGTTGGCTTGCAAATTGAGGCCTTTTGGAAGAGAAATTACATGGTTGTGGTAGGTGCTGGTGCAATAGTCTTGTGCATTTTACTGTGGAGATTGATGTTTGGTATAGCTGATATGACTATTGGAATTTCTGAAGGATTGGCTAAGTATGGATTTCTTGCACTCGCTACAGCTATGGTTTCTTTTGCAGTAAGTGAACTTACTAGTTATATTTAACGTATGAATTGCAACTTAACCAGATCATACCTCATCTGATCATCAACTGTACAAATCTAAGTATAAGTGCAATCAGATCTAATCTCCAGTTGTTCAATTAGACCTCATTGTGACCCAAACTAGCATTAATTTACCTTCGACTACAGTTTAGCACAAATAAGCCAATAGAAATTTAAAAAATAAATTGAGAAACAAGGGGTATAACTGCTACCGGTGCTTCTTATTTGTTATTCTAGATTATAATTCGGTAATCATGTCACCCAACATCTAACATTCAAGATCGAATATGATTTGGTGTACCATGTGACCCTGCATTTATATGACTTAACATTGAAAGGGGAAAATTTTGAAAAATATTACACCCTATTTGCAGATATTAGTAATGTTTGGTGTTTATCTTGTATATTTGCAATGAACTTGTGCTAGGGACTGGATTAGAGAAAATAAGATTTGGTGGTTATTCATAAAGCCGAAGCCCTAAAATATGAGGTGCAATATGCAAATTAGCTATATAAACCACCCATTTCTTCCTTTTCACCTTTCTTATTTTTAGATCTTGTATCTACGGTCAAGATTCACTGTAAACCCAGATAAGGTGTATCGAATTGCAATGCGTAAACTGAACACGTCTCCTGCTGTCCTAGAAGTAATGGGTGCACCTCTTACTGGTACAGATGTGAGAGCCTATGTCATGTCAGGTGGTGGGCCTAAGCTGAAGAATTTTAAATTTAGGCTTGGTGGAAAGAGATGTTTTCTGATTTTTCCCATTAGGGGCAGTGAAAAAAGAGGTCTCGTCAGTGTTGAAGTTAAAAAGAAAAAAGGCCAGGTACTTTGTGCTAATTTCAGCTAGTTATTACTGGTTGATATTGCTTAATACCAACTGATACATATAAATTGCTGGTATCTAGTACCGTACAGTATCAAATAGCAAGAGACTCATTCCCCTATTCAGAATGGTCTTTTGCATTACACCCACTAATTAAACATATTTGCAAATAAAGCCAACAATTCTAATATTTGCAACTAACACTAAATTTTTTTGTAATTTCTTTGCTAAACTAACTTATATAGGCCAAACTGAAGTATTAGCCACAACCCCCAAAAGTTTGAATAAGTAGTTTCAAATCTGACAAATGTTGGGTTCATTTGCCATTATGGTACTACTTCGGAAAAGAAGCGGTATACTACGATGCTGCCAGTTTCATTTTAAAACAAGCCAAATGTCTTGTATTACTTGGACAAACCACATTGTATCTTCCAGAGAAAAGTAAACAAATTTGTATATCTCGAACCATGTTGTATTGAATCATCAGCGACAACTTGGTACAAATTCCATGAATACAGAGAAATCTGAGCTAGCTCTATATTGTTTTCTTTATTTTCTGTGCTGTTAGTTATTATCATTGTTTTTTTATTAGTATGATGTGAAGCTACTTGCTGTTGACATTCCAATGGCATCGGGTCATGACCAGAGATTATTTGTAATTGGAGATGAGAAAGAATACAAGGTAGGTGGGGGTTTAATCTCCGAATTGCGGGACCCGATCGTCACTGCCATGACAGCTGAGAAGGAGTTTGATGACTTAGATGAAAAGGAAGAGGAAGAGGATGAGCTAAGAGAGAAGCAGGAGGCCGAAAGAAAGCAGAAAGAGGAAGAAGAGAGAGCATTAGAAGAAGAGATGAGAAGACGTGAAGAGGCAGAGAGAGAAAAACTTATAGAAGAGGAACAAAAGAAGTTAGAGAAGTCTAGTTCTTAGTTGTTTTCCCCCCATTAATGGGGGTCTTCTTCTCTTTGTTGCTAATAACAAAATTGTTTATTTCCCCCCTCTATGAAAAGGATTGATGCATGTTTAGAGTGATTGGTTCCTTTTTTCAGAAGAACAGCCTGAAAGGTTTAATAATTCAAGCAAACTAAGGTTTTCTTTTCATACAAGCTGAAATTTTGCTATCTGCATTCAGTTATTTTCTTGGGTCTGTTTATTTTTGCTTTCATTCCATGTTTGGAAGGTTGGAGGGGTAAATGAGAGATATATGTTCCAAGAAAAGGTAACATTAGATATTGTTAACGGAGCTCGGATAATAAAATATGTTGTACTCATCTATCTCATTATATAGTGTAGGGCTGCACAAAAAGCTCATGACTCGAAATTCAGTTCGGAATCAATTCAGATTTAACTCGCTAATAACTTGACTTGAAACTGACTCAAGTCAAAACTCGTTTCGACTCGAGTTGCTCACGAGTTGAGTCCAAATTGGAGTTTCTGACTCGGAACTGGATTAGCAACTCGAACGCAACTCGGCTCATGAGTTCGCGAGTTGAATCCAAGTTGTCCTCAACTCGGACTCAACTCGGCTCATGAGCAACCCTAATAGTGCCTATTGTTCTATATATTCCCATTAAAATCAAAATGCATTAATATATATAATGCTTATTAGTTACTGCTCGGACTACTATTACTACTAGTTTATTCTTTTTATTATTTATTTATTTATTGTGTTGTCTTTTTTATGGTTAATTGCACAAAATAAGTGTAAATCACTAAATTGAGATGATTTGGGTCTTTCGATCTTGAATATGAATATAGTCGAAGTTGTATAAGAAAATTTAGTCACTCTCCTCCGCCGAACAGATCTAAATTAATTCGTAAACTTTTGAATTAGTCCTTCAACTTCTTTGGAATTAAACAAAATTCCACACGTGCCATTTTCTTTCCAGTGTTGTGTTCGGTTTCTGTACTTATCTAGCACAGCAAAGGGATAGCACGCTAGTAGTATGTGTATCCTTTTAATCTAGGTAAGCTGGAGAGGCTACAAAGTCTAGACCATCAGAAATTCAGATTGTGCTAAAACGTTTGTAAACATGCAAGTAATGTATTTGTCTTTCTGTTTTTTGTTGAGTTCACTGGTGCGAATGCAAGAGAAGAAAGAAGTGTCAGAAGATTAAAGCCCCTTACATCCCTATACCCCACCATTTGCATGGTTGCCATGGTGATGTGGCGATATTTGCTGAAAGTTGCAACGCGCTCGAGCAAAATAAAATTATTTGTTCTGTTAGTTTAAGAAGAGAATCATTTGCTTCTTTTAACATGATTTTGATAGGTCTAACTTCAAATTGAAGTTTAAATGGACAAACCCACAGCTTCTAAGAATGGTAAATGAGAAGCATTCAGTAACATAGATGAAATGCTAATAAACCATCTGGATCTAATGATTAAAAAACTTGTTACATAATCTAATGCGAGCAATTAAGATCAAGTACTGCTAAAATCACTTAATGATAAAGTCAATCTAAAATCACTTAATGATAAAGTCGATCGCTTCACAATTTATTGTCTGTCTTCATCATCAGATAGAAATTGATCATTAGAAAAAATAAAGATGTATATTTATCTCTTATTTACGCCCACGCTAAAGAAGTTAGATCTGATTTTTCCAAAATTTAATCAGTCATCACACACTAATCCCACATGCTGCTTAGTTTCGACCAGCTAGCAGGAAAGAATAAAAATGCTCTAACTCTCTCTAATTACCATACCAAATAAAGTGCATATCTGTTTTCACCATACTAATCTCTCATCCTGTAAAATAATATATTACAAAGATCAAATTTTAATAATTAATATGGCATTAACTAAACTATCCCCTGGTTCTGATTCTGATTTTGGGTATGTTTTTGCAATTAAACGTCTCTTAGTTCTGCTCAAATCTGAACTAAAACTTGATTACAGCAGTCATGTAATAAAACTCTTCTTTTGCTAAAATATTGTACAAGTTCAATTACAATAAGCAATACAGGTCTAACAAAAAAAATAAACACCTAATTACAATAGCGATACAGGTCTAAGCAATACAGCAATCCTTGACAGAAAACTCAACTTCTGCTATGGGAACCGAGTTTCAACAAACTTCAACCAGCAAACTCAAAGATTTTGGATGCAGTAAAAAATTAGAAAGAATCTGCTTCATAATCCAAGGAAAGGAGCATCTGCAACACATAACTCATCTTTGGTCTCTTATCTGGTTCCTCTTTTACACAAATAGTAGCCAGCTCCAGCATTGCCACGGCTTGCGCGCGATCAAAACACCCTTCCAATCGAGCATCCACCAATTGATAGATCCAATACTCATCCCGCTTTAGTTTCTCCCAGATAACCTCAACCAGCCTCCTCACACCAAGTTCCTCCTCTTCTCCATCTATCACCATGTTTGAAACCCGGACACCCGTCACCAGTTCTAGGAGCACAACTCCGAAGCTATAGACATCTACTTTTGCAGTAATTGGAAGATTGTACGCCCATTCAGGAGCGATGTAACCTCTTGTCCCTCGAATACCTGAAACCTTGGTACGAGAACCTCCCCTGTGTAGAAATTTCACCATGCCAAAGTCTGTAATCTTGGGCTTGAGATTTGGGAACGGCTCCGGTGTGCCATTTTTCCCACTCTAGGTCACCCACACCCTACTCATTTTCCTTTTTGATTTTGTTTTTCTTCTCTCTTCGGAAGGTAAGAGAGAGAGAGAGAGAGCTCTTTGCTTGAAAAAAAAAATCATGGATTTGGTTGTTGGATTCTTGCTCCGTCAATACCTCGGTGTATCTAGCACAATTAATGGGTATTTTCCTTTTTCGGTTCTAGTTTTTCTCTTACCGATCTATGGCATGGTAACGTTAAGAATTGAGCAAGCAAGCTATATTTTATTGTGAATTGTGTCAAAATCGTTTGTTTGAAAGTTAGAATTGATGAACTTTCGTTTTTCCTTTTCTGTTCTTTATCATGTTTGAACCGAGTTTGGTACTGATCCCCGAATAGCACTGTATCAGTGCTTTGTTATTCTTGTGAGAACACGGATGTCGTTCTGACCATGGTACCGAACAGTACCAGTGGGTCTTCTCTCTGTTTTGGTTTTTATGGACTGATTCGTAAGAACATAAATAAATAAGGGTATTATATGCTAAATAGTATTGGTTTGGTAGTATTCCCTTGTCAGAGGGTTTAAACTGTAAAATGAACAACTTTTGAAAATCCGGCCGAAAATTGATGAATGGAAATTGATTTAGATCATGGGCCTTTGGGCTTGAATAATAAATTAAGGAATAGAGGGACTTGTGAATATATTGGGCTCTTGAATATTTGACAAGATTAAATAGACAATGAAAATGAATGGGATTTGGACTGGATATGGCCAGTAGGATTTGGATTTAGATTGTTTGAACTTAAATGATTTGGACCGTGACTTATTGGACAAATGTGGACTATTGGACTGAAAATGAATTGAAGTGGATTTGTTGGACTTGATTTTGGAATATTGTATTAAAATAAATATAAGTTAAGGGATTAAGAGTATGATAGAATACTTGATAAATGATGTCATTAATTAAATGGGTACAGTTATTAATTAAATAAGAATTGAGGATGATTATAAATGTGATCTATTATATATATGACTTAATATTATAGAGCACGGTATGACCCTAAAATATAAATAAATGCTAATGAATGTTTTATCAGAAATATTGAACATAGCTTATAGAATAAAGACATAATTGAATTTAAATATTGGAACACGCAAATTGTATTGTTATAAGTATTGATCAGAATATATTTATATTATTCTAATATAGGCATAATTACGAATATGCGAAAAAGACAGATGAGACACAATGTTCAGGACAAACAGACTGATGGTGACCTCACCTATTGCCCTACGATATCAAGTGCGGGGTTATTGGATTAGTCTAAGATTCATTACTAGAAATTAAATCGTAACTCACTGTGCATTTTAAATATTTGATTGACTGCATTGATTGAACTGTTGCATCATATGCATAGCCCAATATAATTGAAACTGAATTACATGTAAGTTTGTTGACTGTCATGTTGATATTGTTTATTGATCGGTTGACTCTTATTACAAATAATTGATTGAGACCACAGTGACTGAATTGATTGAATATTGAATATTGTAATCCTTGAACCTCAATATAGTGGAGAAAAATGATTAATATATCGTAAAGTCTAGCTAACTATTAGACTTTACTCCAGAACACTTATGCGCATATGGTGAATGGCCCCAACGGAACCCAGTACCGGTTGGGTAGGCGATATTAAATAAATGTGAACTGTGATTGTAAGACTAATGAAACTGTGGTAACTGTTTTATCATTGATTTTCTTTCCGATAATGACCGTATTGTAATATTGGTTTCGTATTGTTTCCGTTAACAAGTGTCAGGATAGTTAAAATAGTATAAGCCAGACACAACAGATACATGTTTGTGGAAAGGCAGACGTGGGTTGTTGAATGACGTCGTACGGCAAGTCGGATGGTATCTGTCAGTGTGACCAGACTAGAAATTATAAAGTTAGGAAACCAAACGTTACCAGACTTTATGGTTTAAAAGATTTAGATCCAAACCAGAATAATTTTTAGAGTTCTGATTTATTTATGTGATTTTTGTCGTTTAATTGAATACTGTTATTGAGCATTCACATTCGTCATTATATAATGAACTGTTAGTTTCTCATGCGGAGATTTCATTCTGAATTTGGATTTCCTTCGAATCTAATAATCTAAGTGGCAATCAGCACTGAGAAATAATTTCCCTTGTAGGATTCACAGGTTTGTTAGACGAAGACAAGGAAACGCTTTTGAGTTTATAATGACAGCAGGGCCACCCAAAGGTATGGGATTTGGATTTATTATATCTGATAGGGTGCAGAGAGTATATCTCTAACATTATCCACTGTAAAATGTCAGATAATTATTGTAAATAAATTGGGATGTGAGAAAAATAATGGATGCTATTGGCAATGCATAAAAAGATCCATGCCTTATGTTACGTATATTGAATGGTAAATAGACGATGTAGGTTGTCGCACCTCCGGATCGGGTTTGTGACACAGTCATAAATTTTTTTTTTTTTTTTTATAGAATATGAATAAAATTTCCACTACTTGATAGGGGTGTCAATGACACCCTTTTACTCGTTTATTCAACCCGTATCGTATCCGAAAAGACGAGTAAGGGTAAGAATTTTTTTTCGTTAGCTTATTAGGTGCAGGTAATGATTTTTTTTCGTTATCTTACCTGCTATCTAAAAAGATAATTTTTAAAAATAAAATTATATATATAGATATATATTTGTATGAAAATAATACATGATACAATAAAGTTTTGTATTTTACTAAATTTTGATAATACAAATTAGTTGTATTAAGTATTATTATTTTCTTTTTTTCTTGTTTTGAATTTTTTTTTTTATAGAAAGCATAAATCGAGATGTCAATAGCACTTTTTTATTTGTTTTTCCGATCTGTACTGTATTCGAAAAAATAGGTAAGAGTAAAAAAAAAATTTCGCTATTATAATGGGTACGGGTATGAAAATGCTGCCATCTGACCCGTATCGTACCCGTTGACACCCGTTAGTACTTGACCATATGTGCTCTTTAAGTTGGATGTCGGATCAAATGTGGTTTTTATCACTTGCAAAGCACCAGACCGATTAATTTTCCTTCCACCCAATACCCATGAATTATACAAGTTACTCAGTACTCACTTCACAAATAGTTATAATAATCAGGCTGTAGATTCTGTTTGAGAAAACTTTACATAAATTCGATGCGTTCGATTAAAATCTTGCACGAAACTTAAAAGGAGTGCTTAAATAACCGACATTTTATTAATATCCAAAGTTTAATACAAATTATTATTTATGTCCAGAATCCAGTCCAATATTGAAAAATGCCCAAGCTGGCCAGAAAATGGCCGGCTTACTCCCTCCCTAAGCTGGCCATTTTCTGGCCGGCTTAGTATTTTTTTTTTTTTACTGAAAATAATCTATAAAATGGCACCCCTCCCTTCACCCCAAGACACACCCCGAGGCAGCAGCGCAAATTACTGTTAATGTAATTTTATATATATATTTTTTATTATTATTGTTTATTTTTTAGAATAATTAATTATATTATTAAAAAATTAAATTTAATTAAAAAAACCCAAAACCCAAAACCTAAAACCCAATACCCAAAACCCAAAACCCTAAACCCTAAACCCAAAACCCAAAACCCAAAACCCTATACCTTAAACCCTAAACCCTAAACCCTAAACCCAAAACCCAAAACCCTATACCCTATACCATATACCCTATACCCTAAACCCAAAACCCAAAACCCTATACCGTAAACCGTAAACCGTAAACCCTAAACGCTATACCCTATATCCTAAACCCTAAACCCTATACCCTATACCTTAAACCCAAAAAGAAGTAGTAACCTGTCAATTGTTTACTATTTAGTTACGTGACAATTGTTTACCATTTAGTAACCTGACAATTGTTTACCATTTTCTAAAATGTAGTTTGTTTACCATGACTTTTATTTCATTACACTGTAGTGAGAAGATGCTTACTAATGCACACGGGACTTATTATAACAAAGATGCAGCTCATTCATTAATGATTCCAGATGACATCTCACTTTTGGACCTGAAATCCATAGTTTACACACACACCGGTTACAACCCATAAAGGTGGGACCTAGAATTGGCAACCCGATATTGCCATCCCTCCAGCGGGAAATGGATAGTTGCGAAACTGGTAGATGAGAGTACGTGGAGAGGCATGTTCGGTTATTTGAGGTCCGAAGGGAATTTTTTAATAGAAATATTTGCTAGAAGAATTCCGGTAGAGTCCGGGGTTGGAAGTTCGGGCTCTGGATCAGCGGCACCATATTATACCCCACAACCAGAAACATACAGACGTGAGCTTCATTTAGTCGAACCTGACCCAGAAACCTACAACTACGCCACTCCACCAGCACCTCAACGAAGACATTCAGTTTCATCCCCACCTAGACACCATCGAGGCAGACCAAGACACTCAGTTTCAACCCCACCTTGATCCGTGTAGGGCGCAGAAAGTTGCACAACGGGGTGGAAGGTGTGTGCACATGTATTAAATGCCTCAGGGTTCAATGCTCTCGGTTTTCAAGACATTGAGAGAACATCGAACTTGAAACATTTATTTCTTTCTACAATTCCTTCTGGTTCACCCTCGACAGACCTACTGTTCATAATCAGTCTATCGAGAGAGTTTAATGATTGTGGGGACGTTTAACTCCCAGCAGGCGCAAGCCCCCGCTATTAATTACATCATATGACCCTTCCAAGCCATGCTGAACACCTCGTTCATTCCGGGATTTGGGGCCTATTTTATGTGAATTGAATAAAGGGTCTAAAAGGGGACTCATGTATCGATTCTGGTATTGATTTGGTTTTCTATATATTTGGACATATGTGTGTGTGTGATTTTCATATTAAAATAATGTTTATTATATTTTAGAATAGGGATTTGGATATTTGAGAAATGTATGTACATCACTTGTTCATATTTAATTTATGACATATTCATCTACATTTATTGATCATTTATATTTTGTAAAATCATTTAATTTTGAAGAAAGGGTATTTTGGTCATTTCAGGATTTGGCTGACGCTTGAACATGTTCAATTTTGATTTAGAAAGATGAAGAATTTGATTTGGGTTCATTTGGAGGTGGTTTGAGTCAATTTGGACTTAAGATGAAAAAGTTATGTGATAGGTATTAAACATATCGATTGTAGTATTTAGGTGTCGATTGTAGTATTTAGGCGCACAACCTATCGATTGTTGAGTATTTTAGATATAGGAATTTGGTACTCTTTTTGCCTTTAAAATTTATAAACCTTCGTACTCAAAGAATAGGTTAGTTGCAAGCGCACAACCTATCGATTGTAGTATTTAGGTGTCGATCCGCAGGGAGAGAGGGAAACACTAATTTTTAATAAAGAAATCTACTATTAAAAACAAAACAATAAAAGTAAAGTGGGGGGGTTTTGTTCTAAAATCCTAATGTTGGGTTCAATACCCGAAAGAGAGGAGTTTCAAACAATAAATGTAAATAAAATAAAGAGAAGAAAGATTGGTTTGTTTTCAAGTTTAAGGATATCTAGGGGTATTCGGTCTACAATCCCTTGCTAATTCTATTTATTCGGTTTGTTTAAATTCATGTTTGATTTGATGAGGTTTCTAACCTATGTTAGCCTTTGGAACAAATATTAATACAAATACTTTGCGCTCTATGAATTAATGTGCCTCGAATTCTAGGGCTGTCACTAACCTAGAGGGATATTTAATCTCATGCTACAAAGCATATATCGATATTTGTTCTAAGGTGTCCTAATTTAGGATTTGCCTTCTCCTTTCGGTCCTTCACCAAAATCCTAACTTTAATTTCTATAGTTCCGGATTGGATATCAAAGTACGGTCGCTTCTAACCCAACCCTAAGGTGTGTCTTTATGGTTTCAATTAGTAGTCTCCTCATGACCAATGCCGGAATTTAATAAACTTAAAGCGGAAAGACCCGATCAACGGGATTTCAAAACTACTTCAATTCAATAAACCCTAACCAGGTGAACTCAAAGGAACGAGTACTAATGAAATTCATAAAGAATAAATCACAGAAATTAACAATCAAATTCGATAACACAATCATAATAAAAACAAATATCCGAATAATCTAGAATTAAACAAGTTCATGCATTGACCTAAACCCCTAGAAAGAGAACTACTCTCTCTTGGAGAGATCCATAACAAAGATTGGCAAAAACAATAAGAAATGAGATAAAGAAATGATTACACCCTTTCTTAGATCTAAAACCTCGATCTTGCCAACTCCTTGCTTGAATCTTCTTCTTCTCCTTCCTTGGAAAACCTTCTAGAATTTCTGCAGGATCTCTCTCTCTAAATTTGTGGAAAGATGGATATAATCATGGATATGTACAATAATGGATGATTTCTCATGTGGTCTCCTTAGCCTTATATAACGTTTTCTGAACTTGGAGATCAAGTCGTTTTATTTTCGGCGCCCACTAAGCCTACTAACTTCTATATTTCTAATTCTGTGATTCTGAACTTGGAGACCAAGTTATTCTAATTTTGGCGCCCACTAAGCCCACTAACTTTCCATATTTAGCAGTTTTTCAGGCTAATGCGGCCATTGATGCGGCTGTACATAATTATACATTCCGAATTTGGATATTTTTCCTTCATGAAAGTTGTAGACCTCTTTGTCCTGGTTCCGTCAAGCTTTGAATCACTCAAATCGGAGTTCGTATGACCAAGATATGGCCAAAATACGAACTGTGTGTCGGCTGAGTGCGGGTGGTGCGGCCCGAGTGCGTCCGCACTGCGCTCGGATTTTCTGTGTCAGTGCGTCCGCACTCTGGGTCAGTGCGTCCGCACTGGGCTCGGTTTCTCCTGTTTTGCTCTGAAATTCAAACGGGCATAACTTATGATCCGTAACTCCGTTTTCAGTGTTCTACCACTTTTCGGAAAGCTTGCGAGAAGATCTACAATTTGCTCCATTTCCTGTAATTTAAATAGACTTCGGCAGTAACTTGATTCTTGGATATATTTAATTATATTCTCTATTAAAATACAAGATATTTGGTGTTATTATGTGATAAAAACTAGATCGAATGTGTATATAATTTAGACCTATCAAATACCCCCAAGCTTGAACCTTGCTTGTCCCCAAGCAACATCTAAACTGGGACTACAATTCGATCTCTTTGATACACCTTATATCAAGTTTGTTTTCTCAAGTGAAAAATTTGTATGATCTTGCCAAAAATTAAAACATTCATGCAAACTTCCCAAATTTCAAGTTTAACCCTCGGATAATTATGACTCAACCCACAATTTGATTACTCTAACTCTTATTTCCTTAAAGGTCTAGAAATTACAAACTTCGTCTACCCAAATTTATTAAAAGAAATGCCATCTTAAACGTGAAATTTTCAAATTCCCCCAAGCTTGAATCAAACTTAGGTTTAGAAATGTTGCGGACTACGTGTGTTGATACATGCATATTCTCATTTTTGTTGTTGCTTTTGATTTTCTCATTTTGATTTTTCTTTCATGATTTTAGCACTATTTTTCCCCATCCTTATTTAAGCACCGGTTAGTTACAAGTAGTTAACTGTACCCAACCGTTCTAATTCAAGGGTGCTTTGCATGCTCTTAGTCTAACCCTTCCACTAACACGAATGTCAATTTTATCGGGAGAGTAGTGGAGCAAGAGTGCTAAGGACTCATAACCATAAGTACGTCATGAAGCCGTAACATAGGTCATTGGAGTCACTTTTTATTTTCAAAATTTTCAATTTTATCCAATTTCTCAACATATATGCATATATCATGAATACACACATCCCTAAGTATTCCTTCATACTTATGGATATCCCACTATTTCTAAATTTAAAATTTCCAAATCTAAATAGCTTCTCTAATAAATTTAAATTTCTAATGCCCCAATTTCATACACCTTTATTTCCACAAAGTTTTTCGCCAAATTATGTGGTCATTTCAAATTATTCTAAGGATTTTACCAAAAATTCGCAAAAATTATGCATCAATACTCCTAATTTTGCCAATCACTCAAATTTATCAACAAAATGCATGACAAAAAACTAGGTAAACATCCTAACAAGTCGGACTGGACCCTATTCATGGTTAGGTAAAACCCTAGTTTTTAAACAAACAAAAAATTTAAACATGCCTAAACTAAATGCAAGATACAATTGTGAATTTCAGTTTTTCATTTAACCTCCCCCCAGCTTAAACAAAGCATTGTCCTTAATGTGTCAATTCATACTAGAAGAGGAAATTAAAAAGAGAAATAGAAACTCACAAGATGTTGCTCGGTTTAACGTCGGGAGCTCGACTTGTTGAGGCTCAGTTTAAAGGTGGTGGATCATCGAGGGCAATTGCCTCCTTTTCGATGACCGGTTCATCTTGAATGAAATGTTTGAGCCGCTGTCCATTGACTTTGAATGAACCCATTTTTTCGCTCCAGATTTTGAAGGCACCATGGTCGAAAACTCGTGATACTCGATATGGTCCTTCTTGAAAACTTCTTCCGATGTGTTTGTCGTGCCAATGCCTTGTCTTCTCTGCTTGGTTCAAGGTGGCATTGATTATAACGGGATGTGTCTCATATGAGCCAAGAGATTTGTATTTGAGGGTTGTTGGCAATGGTTTGAGTTCGACCTTCGGTGGCATTGTGCATGTTGAAACGGCAAAAACTGGGCTCTGCAAGGTTTCGTATGGGCTGCCTAGGCTGCACGATTGGTTGTTTTCGTCGTTTTGAGTTGTTTCTTTATCGATTTCTTTCAGAATTTCATTCGGTTGTTCTCCTTCCATCATCCTATCTAAATGATCATTAATTGTAGAGTCTAAAACATCTATCCTGCATATCGAATCATTATTATTAGATGGAAATTGGAGAGATTTAAAAACATTAAATTCAACCTTTTCATCACCTACTCGGAAATAAATCTTTCCATCACGCACATCTATGATTGCACCTGCTGTGGTTAGGAAATCACGTCCCAATAGAAGGGGAGTTTGTGTATCCTCTTCCATCTCCACCACAACAAAATCTACCGGTAAGAAAAATTTACCAATTTTGACAATTGCATCCTCCAAAATTCCTACCGGGTATCTAACGGATCTATCCGCTAATTGGAGCGATATTTTTGTTGGTTTCAATTCTCCTAGACCTAACCTTTCATAAACCGCTTTTGGCATTAAACATACGCTAGCACCTAAATCACACAAACAACTATTGAATTCGGTCTCCCCAATTTTGCATGGAATAGTAAAACTACCGGGGTCCTTAAGTTTGGGAGGTAGTTTGGTCAAGAAAAGTGCACTACATTGCGTATTTAGAGAAATGGTTCCAACCTCTTCAAGTTTCTTTTTGTTTGACAACATTTCTTTGAGAAACTTGACATAGGTTGGCATTTGTGCAATTGCCTCGGTGAAAGGTATGATAATATTCAGTTTTTTCATACCTATCACATAACTTTTTAGGCGCACAACCTATCGATTGTAGTATTTAGGTGTCGATCCGCAGGGAGAGAGGGAAATACCAATTTTTAATAAAGAAAACTACTTCTAAAACAAAACAATAAAAGTAAAGTGGGGGGGTTTGTTCTTAAAATCCTAAAGTTGGGTTCAATACCCGAAAAAGAGGAGTTTCAAACAATAAATGTAAATAAAATAAAGGAAAGAAAGATTGGTTTGTTTTCAAGTTTAAGGAGATCTAGGGGTATTCGGTCTACAATTCCCTGCTAATTCTATTTATTCGGTTTGTTTAAATTCATGTTTGATTTGATGAGGTTTCTAACCTATGTTAGCCTTTGGAACAAATATTAATACAAATACTTTGCGCTTTATGGATTAATGTGCCTCGAATTCTAGGGCTGTCACTAACCTAGAGGGATATTTAATCTCATGCTACAAAGCATATATCGATATTTGTTCTAAGGTGTCCTAATTTAGGATTTGCCTTCTCCTTTCGGTCCTTCACCAAAATCCTAACTTTAATTTCTATAGTTCCGGATTGGATATCAAAGTATGGTCGCTTCTAACCCAACCCTAAGGTGTGTCTTTATGGTTTCAATTAGTAGTCTCCTCATGACCAATGCCGGAATTTAATAAACTTAAAGCGGAAAGACACGATCAACGCGATTTCAAAACTACTTCAATTCAATAAACCCTAACCAGGTGAACTCAAAGGAACGAGTACTAATGAAATTCATAAAGAATAAATCACAGAAATTAACAATCAAATCCGATAACACAATCATAATAAAAACAAATATCCGAATAATCTAGAATTAAACAAGTTCATGCATTGACCTAAACCCCTAGAAAGAGAACTACTCTCTCTTGGAGAGATCCATAACAAAGATTGGCAAAAACAATAAGAAATGAGATAAAGAAATGATTACACCCTTTCTTAGATCTAAAACCTCGATCTTGCCGACTCCTTGCCTGAATCTTCTTCTTCTCCTTCCTTGAAAAGCCTTCTAGAATTTCTGCAGGATCTCTCTCTCTCAATTTGTGGAAAGATGGATATAATAATGGATATGTACAATAATGGATCCTGAGATGAAATTCTTCCTCTTTTATAGCCAAAGGCCTTGCCCAATTTAGAGGATAGAAGTGGAGTTAGTGGGTGCACTCCTCAGACTGCCATGGCTATTTTTGGCCTTCTAAAACGTGTTCCTTGGAAGCCCAGAATAGAAAACCTCTTGAAAATGCGAATTTCTGGCTGTCTGCGAGTCCAGTGCGTCCGCACTGGAGTTGAGTGCGGGTGGTCTGGGTCGCACCGACTCCAGATCCCCTTTGGTTCCAAGTTTCCTTTTCTGGATTTTCTGCAAAATTTCCTGAGTGCGTCCGCACTGGATCTTAGTGCGTCCGCACTGGCATGTTGTTTTTCTGTTTTCCAAAGAATCCGAAGATTTCAAAAATAGTCAAGTACTGAGTGCGTCCGCACTGGCTGTGAGTGCGTCCGCATTGGCCTTGAACTTCTGTTTTCTGGAAAATTCTGAAAGTCGCAAAAATCGGCTAAGTAGTGAATGCGTCCGCACTGAAGGTGAATGCGGCCGCATTACGCTCGGACTTTTCGTCTGTGAGGTCTGCGCTGCTGGAAAATCGGCTAAGTACCCAGTGCGTCCGCACTGGTGGATAATGCGTCCGCATTGGACAGTTTTTCATCATTTTGCACTGTTTCCTGCATTGAAACATCGAGCGAACGCAGTAACTTGATTCTTGGTGTATTATATTCGCTTTATATCCAAAATACAAGATATTTGGTGTTATTTTATGATAAAAACTAGATCGACGGTGTATATAAAATACACCTATCATTATGCTTGAAAAGGACTGAGAAGGGCCTATTTGTAAATATTTATATTTTTGTAAAAGGGCTTATTTGCAAGACATAGAGGGTATAGATTCATGATTTGGGATTTAAATGGGGTTTCATATGAAAATTGGGCCTTTGGGGGCTTGTTCGGAAGAGTTTTATGCTGTCAATGACTGGTCTGTAATTTGTACGGGCTTTTGTGCAAATGTAGAAAAATCAGAGGGACTCTTTTGTAAAGACTTTTCGGTTTCATGATTTTATTTGGTATCTGGGCTTTAAGATTGGTGCGTTGGGCTTCAGAATTTGTGCTTGTTGTTTGATTTAAGTTTTGAGCTTCAGGCTTTGATATTGGTGCTAGCCATTAATTCCAGCTTCACGATTCGCATAGAGGGGCAATAAAAGAAAATTTGTATTTTTAATGCTGGATTTAATTATCTTTGGAAGCTGAACTTTAAAAATTCATAGAAAATCGAAATAAAATTCAAATAATGTAAAATTTATGTCAATTTTGTGTATTTTGAAGTCTTCTATCTGACTGTGATATTCATTTTTTAATTTGGTCTTTGAATCAATTTTTATTGTTCAATTTACCAGCAGGTTCCTTTTATCTTTTTAGTGCTGAATTTTCTGTTTTTAATGCTGAACTTTGAAAATTCATATAAAATTGAAATAAAATCAGAAAAATATGAAATTTGAGTCAATTTTGTGTGTTTTGAAGTCATTTACATGATGGTGAAGTCCATTTTTCAGTTTGGTCCCTGTGTCAGTCCAGAATATTCTGTTTACCAGTGAAGGTCTTTTTGACCATTTTGGGGTACTATTCTTGTACCAGTGGTACATGCTAAACCTTACACTGCTGGTCTATTGTTCCTGGAGGCATTAGGGGCTGGTTTAGAGCATTTACAACTGAAGTCATAAGTTATCCATTATTTTGCATGATTTTTCATAGCTTTTAGGCTATTGTTTGGTGCCAACAAGTAATAAAAGGAAAATAGAGCTCCAAAAATCATCATTTCAATTTAAAATATTAGAAATCTGTCAAGAACTTGGTTTTATGCAGAAAAACCCCTGTTTTTGTCAAAAATCATGTTTTGATGTTTTGAAGGACATATCATTGAGATTTTCTTAGATTTAGAGATGCAAATGCCATGAACAAGTATAACTTGTTGTTTATTTGCATTTTAAACCTTCTATCTCTCACCATTTATATATTTGAGATATTTAACTTCTTTTTAGCATCTTTGCTCAAGAAATCAAATATTTTCTCATATACAAATAGGTCCAAAATGGCAAGTCATTGAAATATCATAGATTTAAAATGTAAATGGCATATTATAGACAATGCTACTGCCTTTTACATTTTAAACCTCAATTTCTCACTATTTACACATTAAATCACTTAATTTCCTTTCTTAACTTGATTATACATGAGCATATTCATGCATATGGAAATTAAGTATCTTTTAATGTGCAAAATGACCCCCTTAATAGGAATTAAAGAAGGAGCTATCCAGCTCAAACTTCAATAACCCTTTCATACACATATTTTCTTTATTCTTTAATCCTATTAATAAAATAACTAAATGAATTAAATAAAGGTGGAGCTATCCATCTCAAACACCCTTATTAGACATCATTTACTTATTTTATACAAGGATTAAAGAATTTAAAAAAAAAAAAAAAAAGAAAAGAGAGAAGGCAGAAGAGGCAGGGAAGGAAAAAACTTAGGTTTTTAATGTTTTTAATTATCATTTTCATAAAAATCATTTAAGAGAAGAAAAATGCAAATAAAGAGATTATAACATATTTCATTATATATATTTTCTTTGTTTTTTAAAAGGAAAAGGATGCAAGAAAGGGAAATAAAAATCTTTTTATTTGATCATCAAGCTACATATTTCATTTTGTTCATCCTATGATGAACTAGAAATCATGCATCTCTCACGTTTTATCATTTTTGAAAGTTTTAAATAAAAAAGGAAATGAAGAGATGAGAACAAGATCAAGGCAGTGAAGAACAAAAAGAGAAAATCATCAAATAAAATCTTTATTTCGATTTCATGAACATATACATCCCTCAGCTCCTAAGAGCTTACATGTTTAGGTATTAATTACCTCTCTAATTTGCTGAAAATTTAAAAAGCTTGAAAGCTTGCTCTAAACTATGAAATTTGGGGCTTCTAGTGTATGAACTTAGCAGCAGGAGGTTTTTGAGTGGAAGGAAGTGTCTTTGTTCTTTTGCATTTGGGGTGCCTTATATAAGGCGATTAGGGTTTCGGCTTGCTACCTCTATACTGCTTTTTCATCATGACCATCAGATGTTCGATCAATGGTCTGTGAGAGCTTGCTTATTATTTAAGCATTCCTTTTGTTGCCTTGTGACCAGTAGGGTACGGCCAGCTCATCGACTCAAAAATTGAGTCAATCTGAGCCACTAGTGGCTTCTAAATTGGAAGGCCCTGATTTTGGTTTGAAAGCCTTGCCATTTGCCATGGATTGAGGTTCACGTTTTGCAGCAAGGGAGAAGGTGCCGACATTAGTGGGCCTGCCTGTCAGCCTCGCCAGTGGCTATTTTAACATTTTATGTCTCAGATTTGAGTACACATGTTTCGCCATAGACCACACATAAGCCCTGTATTGGTCTATAGTACGCCGAGTCCGCATAAAACGAAGGGGTCAGGAGCTCATATGAGAATTCTGATTTTAATCAGGAGACTTGAGTAGAAATGGTGTACATTGCACCGACTCACTGACCATTTGAAGTGTTGCATGACTTTTCCAAGAGCCAGGTCTAGGGACAGCAAAGGGGTCAAAATGGATCGCCGCTGACATTTGAATTTCATTTTTCTATCACAAAGCTTCAGTAGATGCGGTCCACAGTGCACCATTCCACTGACAGCTTGAGGCATTGCATGAATTTTTCATGAACCATGTTTAGGGAAAACGGAAGGATCCATTTGCGCCGAAGATTTGGAGATTTCATTCGGCTGGGTTTGTTTGATTTCGGCCCAATGCCTTTGTTTCATCATTTTTTTATTTGGCACAGCTATGAATATATTAATTCAACCAATTGATTGAACCGATTATTTTAATTCAATCAAAACCGTGTGCATTTTTTTTAACTCTTATGATTTTAGTATATTCAATCCTCTCCATTTCTTCCATTTTTTTATTATACATATATTTTATTTTTTTATTTTTCTAAGTCCTGACTTTTCAGGGTCAAACAAATGCCCCCCCACCTGGGTGAGGTGTGAAGACCTTAGAATTGAACAGCTTAGCCAGGTGCCCCCAGTGTTCTTCTCGAAATTTATGAAATTTTTTCTAAGTCATCTTTCTTGTTTGAATCTTGGGTATTTGAACCCATATTGGGCATTGAGCTCGAAAGCGGGTTTGATCAGCATCTTCGATCATATCTACTTCAAAAGGTACATCATCCTTATCTCATCTTGCTAACACTTGCATGGTTGGGCGAGGGTTGAATATGTGTTTTCCGGGGTTTGCCTGAGTAATTGATCCATTGTTCATATATTAGGGGCCTCAGACAGTGACTATACTCCAAACACATACTCATGGGAAAATATGTTTAAAAGGGGAATCTATCTCTGATCTGATGCGGGGACCATGCGGGCAATTTTGCAAAATTGAGGGTTTAGATAAATGGGCCTTCTGATTGTAGGCATAATCTTAGATTTTGATCCAATTTGGTTCGTATGTTTCTTGTTGGGGTTTTTGAGCTAACCAGGGTTGGTTTTGGCTGTAGCTTAGGGTCTTCTAGGGTCATGTCAAGTTGGAATTTGGTTTCGGTTGTAGTTTAAGGTCTTTTCGGACTGTTGGTGTAGTTTAAGGTCTTTCCGGACTGTTGGTGTAGTTTAAGGTCTTTTCGGACCATTGGTGTAGCCAATTTGCCTGATCATTGTACCTTATGTATCTTTTTTTTTTACTGGAATCAAACTTTCTAAGGTTTCTCCAATCGAGTTCTAAGCGATCGAATAGTCTTATTGGCTTGATTCTTCTCCTTATCCTCCTTTCTCTTTTTACGACGAACTTTTCAAGCCTTCTCCAATCGGGTTCTAAGCGATCAAATAAACTTGCTCAGTTCGGTTTTTTCTCTTGAATCTTTCAAGTCTCCTCCAATCGGGATATTTGTGTTTTCAGTATAAACTGAGGATCGTGGATTGACTTCCTTGTTCGATCCTTGGAGAGTCAGGAATATGGCTCTATGCAACTCTTTTGGGTGCATCTTGGGTCTGAACATGAAGCGCGGTGCCCATTCAGGTTGTCGAGATGTTGGGTGCACGATAGGACTCAGAGCATACGACGCGGTGCCAGCTCCTACCGCCTATGGGTATAGATGTGGATGACCTATCGAGATCAGGGTATGTATGAGGCGATCTATTAAGATCTGGATATAGGTGACCTATTAAGGTCTGGTATGAGGATGAAGCGATCTATTAAGATCTGTGTATAGGTGAAGGTGACCTATCAAGGTCTGGTATGGGGATGAAGTGATCTATTGAGATCTGGGTATGGATGAAGGTGACCTATAAAGGTCTCGTGTGGGGATGAAGCGATCTATTGAGATCTGGGTATGAATGACCTATTGAGGTCTGGGTATGTATGAAGCGATCTATTGAGATCTGGGTATGAATGACCTATTGAGGTCTAGGTATCGGTATGAGGCGACCTATTGAGGTCTATGTATGTATGGGGCAATCTATTGAGATCAGGGTATGAATGACCTATTGAGGTCTAGGTATCGGAATGAGGCGACCTATTGAGGTCTGGGTATGTATAAAGCGATCTATTGAGATCTGGGTATGAATGACCTATTGAGGTCTAGGTATCGGAATGAGGCGACCTATCGAGGTCTGGGTATGTATGAAGCGATTTATTGAGATCTGGGTATGAATGAGGTGATCTATTGAGATCTGGTATATGATGAAGCGATCTATTGAGATCTCAGTATGGATGACCTATCGAGGTCTGGGTATTTGGATGAGGCGACCTATTGAGGTCTGGGCATTGGTATGAGGTGACCTATCGAGGTCTGGTATGTGTATTAGGTCTTGGTGGAGCATTGATTCGTGGGGTTTGTTGTTTATGGGTGTCACCCTGGCTCAATGTTTGTTCAGCGGGGATTGGGTTGGTGAGAACTCTGTTGTAGTCATTGCTTTTGGGTTCTTATTTTGGGCCAAGATAATTGTTTTAGTGCTCACATGGCCTAGGATCAACATCAAATGGATCGGTTTATTCAGTGTTTAACCGAACCGGCAAATTTTGGTTTAATTGGATCGGTTGTTCGGTTTAAATGGTTCAGTTCAGTTTTGGGATCTCCAAATCGGTTTGAACCGAACAAACCGGTTTAATAAAAAATGGATCGGTTTATAATGGATTGGTTTATTTTGTATGGTTTATAATGGATCGGTTTATCAAAAACCGGCTTGTGTGGTTATCAAAAATGTTATCCAAATCGGTTTGAACCGAACCAACTGGTTTTGAAATGTTTATTTGTAACTTGAAATGTTTGTATTCGGTTCAACCGAACAAACCGAAGTTTAAATCGGTTTAATCGGTTCGGTTTTAGATCGGTTTGGAATTTTAATTCAGTCTGTTCGGTGGGGTTTTCAAAATTCAGTTCAAACCGCGGTTCGGCAAAAAAAGTTCGGTTTGACCCGAACTGACCAGTTGAACACCCCTAATTGGATTTATTCCTTCGCATGACGACAAGAACTGCTGGATGAAGAACCACTATTTGGTGGATGAAGAATTTAAGATGCTGCTTAAGAATTTTCGAAAGTTGAAAATTAAAAAAAAAACTCCCGCCTAATCTAATACAATGTCCCCGACATTTTTATTAACATCCAAAGTTAATTACAAATTAATAAATATACTCAGAATCCTTGGGTTTTTCCAAAAATGTCTTACCAGTTATTTTGTAGCTGGTTTCCTCTTCCCCAGAAGCCGGTCACAAGATGACCGGTTTTCTCATTTTTTTTTTAAACACAAACTATTTTCTTCTTGTATATGATCTGTTTTGTGATTATGTAGTGTAATTTTTTTTTATCATTGTATTGTAATATATTATTTTCTTGACTATTTTTCTGGGTACATGTTTCACTCACACCGACTCAATTTATTTTGAGATGCGCTAATTGGTGTGTCTTTAATCTTTAAAGTACTTATTCTGTTGTTTAAAGCAGCACTTATTCAATTTTTTTTAATATTGTCTGTTTATATTTTATGTTGTACTATTATTGTTATTGTTGTAATATTTTCTGTTTAGCATTATCATGATAATTTATTTTATCTGAAAAATATAAAATAGTACCATAAAAGCACAAATACAAAAGAATCGAAATATATGATAATCCAAATATAACAAATATAAATAGTATACCAAATATAAATAGTACAAAACTAGCCACGATACTATTGAAAAGGAGAGGGAGACCATCACTCAGGCGGTACTCCGGCGCTCGCACGGCCAGGCTCTATCTCTCAGGGTCTCTATACCAGCATCGGCATAGCTGCGTATCCGCTCGGCAGTATCCCATATGTACTCACCCCTAGAGATTGTCGAGACTGGCGGGGGTGTACCGAAGATGGATGCAGCGAGCCTAGTCCCAAAGTCAGGCTGAGTATGAGACCCGCTACCACTAGCATCTCTATCATGTAGTATCTCTGTCCCATATAGGAGTACTGGCGGTGCCGACATAAAACCCTCCTCGTATACCTCGATCTCATCGAGACTGCACGAAAGGGACTCGACATCCGTAGTAAAGGGCTCCTGAGGCGGTGGTTGTGGCGGCATCTCGGCCGGACCCTACAATCTATACATAATTTAGTAAATTGATCTGAATGAAGAAATTTGTACAAACCTGACAGCTACTGAAGTATGACATACCTGAGTCTGAACCGGACGTCCATGCTCGTCGTAAAATGCCTCCCATCCAGCATTGGACAATACCCAATGATGGTAGTCCCACTCTGGATGCTCATCGGGGGAAGGTGGCATCTCTTGTAGCATCGTGTCGAGCTCGGTCGGATCTATATCACACCAGTTGATGTTCTCTCCGGCGTCTCGCAGCATCGTGATGAGCTTCCTACAGTGCCCGACATCCTCAACATAATTTGGAATCTTCTTGAGGGTGCGGTACCCAAGATGTCTCCAGTTCTTCTTTCCCAGCATGGTGATCCCATGCCCGAACTCCTTGATCGAGAACAAAGCTGGAAAAAAATTATTTTGTCAGATCAAACCTTGATGACTATTCAGTTAGGGAAAAACTATGTAGTTTTAGGTGCATTACCTGGCAAGCCCATTTGATGCCGTTGGAATGGTAACCATCATCGATTTTGATCCTGTAGCGTAAATGGGCATCGTAATCGCCCTACATATATAAAGTGGCCATGTATATCTGCATGTACCAAGTCTCGTACCACAATAGGGGATGTCCCGGGGTCTGAAAGAACACATCTGGCTCATGATAAAAGTCCAAATACTGGGGATCCTCAGCCGTACTGTAGTCCTCCTGCAGATGGTTGCTCCAGTCCCACTCCATTCGCCCTTTTGTGGCTCATCCTGCAAAGAACACGTTATTTGCAATACAAAACTATCAAGTAATATGAGATAGTTGATAATATGATACGACTTACTTGTGCAGGTCTTTGATGGTGGACCTCAACAAAGATGGGTCTGTGGGAATCAACGGCCCTTCTCCAAATTGACGGAGTACCCGATCTGGGTAGTGGTGCTCCACTATCCAGAAGTGTACGAGTGGACCTCTGTAGTACCACATCTCCTGCTCATGCAGACAACTATCTAGTAACAACCCCTCCTCGTACAACTGCTCGTACGGTGTCCACTCAACAAGATCTGCAGCCAAACTCTGTAGCTCTGAACGGACTGGCCTGATCCCAATGGTACTACCGTGGGTCCGATCTATGTAGAGATGGGAACCGTGCCACTTCTTCATGTATGCCGGGCATCTCCAAGTATCGGGCGATCCTCATGCCAGAGCCTCAGTCTGGATAGGCCGGCCCACCGGTAGTCGTGACCACGACCAGTGCTGAAGCAAGAGTACCGACCCATACATCAGCTTTGCCTTCTTCTGCATTTTCAAAAATTTTAGCCGTCAGGATATTTGGATTGATTGATTAAATAATTAAGTAAGAAAATAGTTAGAGACTTACCTCACAACCACGGCACAGGTGGGAGTACAGATGGGCTAGGACAATCCACCCCAGTTGTACGGTGACGGTTGATCAAGATCTGTCAGCAGCGGAAGATACATCATCGGCATCATATCAATTCTAAATCAGAAAACATGACAGAACCAAAAATATCCATCTCGTAGCCCCTTGTATATCTGTAATACAAAACATATAAAAAATCTAATAGAAACAATTTATAGTAAAAGTAATAGAAATAATTTATAGTAAATGTAATAGAAATAATTTATAGTAAATGTAATAGAAACAATTTATAGTTTTTACCTCTGAATTTCCTCATCGGTGGAATCTGCCGTCAGAACCGCACTGAAGTGCTCTCGTAACTTCGTCATCCTCAGATAGAATTTGGACTGCCCACGATCTCCAATGAGAGATACATGATCACCTCCCAATAACCGATCGATATCAACAACAAATCTTCGGCTATCAGATACGTCGCCAACGGGTGTGCCACGGATAGGCAAACCCCAAAGGGCACTCACATCCTGGAGTGTCATTGTCATCTCTCCGAATGGCATATGGAATGTGTGCATCTCAGGACGTCATCGCTCCGCTAGTCCTGCGATGAGAGATGCATTGATGATGTTTCTCTCAGTCCGTAAGATGTCCACAACCTGGTAGAGACCCATGTTGATGAGGTACTGGTCCATCACCTCGTAGTACCGCATGTGAACGCACTGCAACTTCACATCTAAAAGAAACGTATCATGCGTTCAAAAAAGTAATCGATATGGTGTTACCATAACAAAATTTAAACTTAACAAAATTTAAAGAAAACCTAAAAAAAGATACGTACCTCACGAGAAGCCAGTGAGACTCGGTGATCGTCGTGAGGCATCCACAGGAGAGGACTGATATGCTCGGTGCTGCTAATACTGATCGGCTTGTCAACTACTGGACGAGCCGTAGACTGTGCTCTACGCATCATGATGTAAAAAATAACCTAAAATAGGCCAATTGCGATTAAAATAACCTAAAATATGCTACAATACCTTAATTTCGGTAAAATATGCTAAAAAAAGGCCTGGATAGGCTTAATTATGCTAAAATATGTTAAAATTGTCCAATTGCGGTTAAAATAACCTAAAATATACTACAATAGCCTAATTTCGGTAAAATATGCTAAAAAGGCCAAATAGACTTAATTCTGCTTAAACAGGCTAAAATAGGCCAATTGCGGTTAAAATAACCTAAAACATGCTATAATAGGCTACAATACCCTAATTTCAGTAAATATGCTAAAAAGGGCCAAAATAGGCTTAATTCTGCTTAAACATGCTAAAATAGACAAATTGCGGTTAAAATAACATAAAACATGCTACAATAGGCTACAATACCCTAATTTCGGTAAAATATGCTAAAAAAGGCCTGGATAGGCTTAATTATGCTAAAATTTGCTAAAATTGTCCAATTGCGGTTAAAATAACCTAAAATGTGTTACAATAGCCTAACTTTGGTAAAATATGCTCAAATGGTCTAATTATCCTAATTATGCTAAATTCGGCTAAATTACGCTTAATTAGCCTAAATATGTTAAAAAATGCCTAAATACCTTAAAATATGGTCAACTATGCTAATTATACTAAATTACAACAAATTATCCTAAGCCCTAAACCCTAAACCATCAACCCTAAATTAAATAAAAAAAAATTAAATTAAATAAAAAAAATATTACCTTAAAGAAGAAGAGAGAAAAAACGGGTGAGATGAGTGAATTGTGTGGTGGAGAGAGAAAAAATGGTATTTATAGGGTTAATTACGGGTAAAAAAAATAGAAAACATGCCATTTTATAACCGGCTTCTAGGGAAGAGAAAACCAGTCACAAAATAACCAGTTTAGACATTTTTGGAAATACCCAATAATCCTGGATATATTTATTAATTTGTAATTAACTTTAAATATTAATAAAAATGTCGGCAATGCCCCCACATGCCACGCGCCTAGTGGGTCCACCACAACCATGCTCAGTCGACGTGGGAATATCCCAGGTTGACACAGCCATGTTTCTTTGACTATCTCTTATTCTTATTTTTATTATCCTAAAATGTTGACACGTTATTCATGTGTAGGCTTCGCATCGCTCCAATTTAGGTGCGGAAAAATAAAGAAACAACTCAACAAGTTCTGAGCAAATTTGAGTGGTTGGATCAGCTAACTAGCACCTTTTCATCAAATATAAATATCTTATTAAGGAAAATAAATATCTCCATCGCTCCAGATAAAATTTGCAGCGATAATTTCACACAATTGAATATTTAACACTACTGAAAACAAAAGAATATTGATAGAAAAAACAGAAAAAACAAAACAACTGTATAAACTAATAAGGATTCAAAACTTGATAGACAGGAGTCTCCAGTTCCGTTAACACTATAGAGGACCCAGGTATTTATTTCCCGAATGCAATTATTGCAGTTACACAGCTGGCGACCCCATGCGTTGTTCAAAGTTCAAACACCTGTGGAAGCAAATTAAAATCTCTAGTGGGTCCCAGTCGACGTGGGAATATCCCAGGCGTTAATTAGCACTGCTCTTCAAGAAACCCTAGGACGAACGGCCACAAAGAAAGATTTGACCCCGCCATTTCCGTTTTGATTGTTTTATACTTTTATGAGTTTCTTCGTACAAATCCCCGCTTTACAGAAGCCTGGGCCTGGCGCACAGAACTTTGAACCAAATGATTAATAAACAACGAACCAGAGATTAGAGAAGACCTTCAAATGTTTCAAATGAACAGATGAAAGTACTATTCTGTCCCGCATTAAAATTGTTTTCATTATGAAAGGGAGAATTCCATAATTCTTTTTGCTTATCACTGGTGAGCCGTGAGCAGCAATTTGCTTTCATTTTGGACTTTGAAAATGTAAAATTCAAAACGTTTATTTCACAGTTTATGAACAAACGTTTTGATATTAGTCACTCACTGTATATATGAAATAGGCTATAATGTTTTGAGAAGTAAAGAGGATATTTTACTTCTCTCTCATAAATCTATTTTCAAAGTACAAACAGTCGATCTGAACTTCTCAATATAATCTTCATATTGATATGTGTTTGGAGATCAAATTTTACATTTTTAGAAACTTTTTATTTATTTTTTAGAATTTTTGAAAATCATAGTTTTAAATTCAAAAAATAATAAAAAATTCAAAAAACACTGATTTTCAAAAATTCTAAAAAATAGTAAATAATTTTCAAAAAATGTAAAATTTGGTCTCTAAGCACATATTAATAGGAAAATCATGTTGAGAAGTTCGAATCGACTGTTTGTACTTTTAAAAAGTCAAAACTTAATACATATAATTTACTAATTATAGAGGTAAATATATATAGAGATACATATACATATACATTTATAAAGTCAAACTCAAAACATATACATTTAATAATTATATACATTTAAAATACTGATTTTTTATGGTCCACTATTTTCTGAAAAGCAGTGATTTCAAAAAGTTTCAAAAAATAGTTAAAAGTTTCTAAAAATTGTAAAATTTGATTTCCAAGCACAATTTAATGTGGAGATTAACTTGAACAGTTCGGATTGACGTTTTAAACTTTGAAATTGATATAGACGTGAAATAAAACACTCGCTTTATTTTACGAAGTACCGTAGCCCAACTCTCTCTCTCTATATATATGTTGACTAATATCAAAACGTTTGTTCCTAGGCTGTATAACAAACGCTTTGGTTTTTACATTTTCAAAATCCAAACAGTCGATCCAAATCGTTCAACATTCAAATATAACTTGGAGATCAAATTTTACATTTTTTTAGAATTTTTTTTACTTTGAATATTTTAATTCTGTTACTATTCAGTATTCAGTTGATAAGTTTAATCCGATTAATCTGATTATTTATTTGAAAATCGGATAAAATTTTGATCTTTAACTATTTTAATTCGGTTTCTCGTCTAATGAACACCCCTAGGCCCTAGTCATGCCACGACTGGACATCTCATACGACAAACTGGACATCTCGCTTTTGTTCAGTACTTGAGAATTGAGATTACCTATAAATCTATTAATTTAAAAGGGAACTGTGACTGGCCCTCCACGCTGTGAACGAACACGCCAACACGGGCATTTTGGTCATTCCTAACTCCTGACACCAGAGCTTATATCCAGTCCCGAGCAGGAAACTTCCAGCTTAGATACAGTCCGTCTGTTTGCTTTGACAACCGTGTAAACTCAATCTCAAATAAATCCTTGCAAAATCTACGGCGTAGATCCTCGCGGGACGCTTCCAGAACGGGAGAGGTGCAGTACTCCATCCATAGCAACTTTTATAACACCCGACTTCCGAGTAGCCAGGCCAGGGACACCTCACACAACTCAGTGACACAGTGTCCCTCTCTCTCTCTCTCTCTCTCTCTCTCTCTCTCTCTCTCTCTCTCCGTTTCTCATTGTGAAATACGAGCCTCTCTGCGCGCTCCTTCGCCAACCTGAGCGCTCAACTGTTATTGCTGCATTTTTGGGCATTACTCTGGTCAGTTCTATTTTTTTTTCTCTAATTTAAACCTTTCTTTTGGCTGGCTTTTAGAATTTTTTTGCTATTGTTTAGTTATTTTGTTTTCTTTTGCATAGAAATTAGAATTAGTACCTTAGTATTGACAAAGAAGGAGAATCTACAATATTTGGAGAATGCCTTTTTAAATCTACGATACTTGCTCGACTGTTCTTCATAAGTTTTGGAACATGGTCTTCCTTTTCCCTTTTTAAATTTCCCATCTACAATCTGTGCCTTCACTTGCCATCCCTAATTACGGCCTCTTAAGGCTAGATTTTTTGTGGACAATATGCTAAATCAAACGTATATAATTTTCATTGTATTTTTCAAAATCTATGTGTAGAATAAGTAGATAATAATGGCTTTTTATTTTCAAAAGCTATGTGTAGAATAAGTAGATAATAATGTTTTTTTGTTAGGCTCAAAATTTATGATTTTTCTCTAATAGAAATTGTCCAGTTTTTATGCTTTAAGGCAAATTTATTTAAAATATTTTTGTGGGTTTAGCTGTAGAAGTCTCTTTTAGAGTTGGGTTCATGATTTGAAGGATGTATATCCACGCACCAAAATGTCTCTCAGAAGTGGACATCATGTTTGCATCTGGGGTCTTGTGTGCAGGTATGGTTTGAACTTGAAGAACTAATTAGCAAATTGGTGAGGGTGTATCCGCAAAACCTTAGCGTTCATTATTTTTATTAGATGATATTGTTTCTCGTGTCACCTACCGTGCTCTACACGAGTAAGGCACATGCAGAAATTAAAACCCGAAAATAGTGAAGAGAATAAATGCAATTCTATATTATTATTTCAATTTTCCTTTATGACATCGGTAACTGAGAAATGAAATCTTTAGAATTTAGATTTATTGCAAAGGATTACTGTTTCAGTTGAATTGACATATCTAACAAGTTTGACTAAACACCAAATCTGACTTATAGGTGGGTCGGGGCTTTTCTTTACCCACTAATGAAACATTGCCAATATTCTAAAATAATATTTAGGATTATAAATGAAATTGTTTTATTCAATCTGGCGCTTTTGTTGCACTGTGCTGTATATGTTGAGGGATCATAAAGGCCAAACAATTACGCCTCATCTAGAGATCAAACAATTACATCTCATCTAGGGGTCAAACACTTACACCCCGGGGAAGAAGAAACAATCCCCACCTTAAACCTAAGGACCGTCCTATGCCAAAGATACCCGAAAACATAATCTTAAGTGCGGAATTATACCTGATTCCATGCCGTTTGCCATGGAATACCCTAAAGTCTTGAGCAAGCCGTCTCCGTGAGCGCGAGACAAGTCTTTAATCGGCAAGAAGTCCTTCTCGTCTTTGTGGTTGGATTGTGGATTAGATCTTCCAAAGCAACAAGATACGCCCTTGAGAAATCCTCTCCAATTTCCTTATGGATCTCTCCTCTCAATTCTTTTAATGGAGGAAGAAGGGAGAAGGCACTCAAAATAATCTGTCTAAGAATAACCTCTTTTCAGAAATATGAGTTGAGTTGGTTATCTTGTGCCTTGGGGACCCATCCTTATATAGTATTACACATCTGGCGCTGCGAGTGCGGGTGCACTGGGTCGCACTGGGACTCAGTGCGTTCGCACTGGGTTGAGACGTGTCCAAATAACTGCTTTTCTTTCAGCCCTGAATTTTTCCTAAGTCCTGAGTGCGTCCGCACTGGGCTCGGACTTTCTTTCCAGTTTTTACACTGGATTTCAGAAAATCGTCTAAGTCCTGAGTGCGTCCGCACTGGTTCTCAGTGCGTCCGCACTGGGCTCGGACTTTTCTCAGTTTCTGCACTGAACTTCAGGAAATTGTCTAAGTCCTGAGTGCGTCCGCACTGGGGCTCAATGCGTCCGCACTGGGCTCGGACTTTTTCCAGTTTCTAAACTGAAGTTCCTAAAATTTGGCTAAGTACTGAGTGCGTCCGCACTGGGGCTCAGTGCGTCCGCACTCAGGGTTCTGAAAGCAGTTTTCTGTATTTGCAAATCTCAAAATCAGTCCATCAATGATTTGATCTTTGCCCAAATTGTTCTACACATTTATGGACCACATCCTATTGAATACATAGATTGTCTAATGTCTTAATTCCATATTAGATCACTCTAATTGTGACAATCATATTGACAGTATACAATTCATAATTATATTACATATATGCTCAACGTTGGATATATGATCCAACAGTATAGAGGGCCAATGAAATGTGGGCCCAACTTGTCTCTTGCATATTGTGGTAATGTGAGTAATTATCAGTGTGAATCTACTCCACACAAGCCATCCTGTTATCTAAAGATGTTGGCACATAAATGGTGATTTAGAAGAAGTGCAAATAATTAAATTGGGTGGTTGGGCTATCTATCATATCCTATTGTGTTCTAATTTATGTTTATACAAATACAAGTCAATGAAATATTTTTGGCTTCTATGCATGTGTCTTGCATGCATATTCTCATGCTTGCATGGGTTCCTATGGTATAGACAACCTGTCAATTTTCTTAGTTTGCAATTTATAAACAGAAGGCTACCAAACTTGGTGTATCTATTAGGTAGGATTGATGGAAAGGAAGTGTAAATAGCAATGGAATTAATGGATTAGGACCACTTAATAATGTTTTCGACTTGTACAATATACATATTGAAAATTGTCATGAATGAAATTCGAAATTGAAATCAAACTTTTTGAATGAGATTTGATGCCTTTTTATAGTTGTTAATTAAATGGTTTGACATGTTCAGTGGTGTGTAGTTAACTTGTTTGATAGATCATTTAATAATATTCAAACTGCATTATATTTGACTGATAAAATGAACAATTGAAAAATAAATTTATAGGTATGTTATTGGACATTTAGATAGACTAATGATTAAATTTCATGCAATTTAAGTATTGTTTTATGATGCATGAAGAACCACTAATTGGGGACTTGTAATTAAATTATTTAATGGGCGATGAAACAAAGATGACATCTCGTCATATTTTTATGATATGTGGATAGCATAGATAATGCCTGTAATGTTGGATTTCAAATTTAAACTTTATTTTTTAAGAGTGTCAAAACAAGTGATTGTCAAATGATCCCCCTCATATTTTGAATTATGCCCTGAATCTTGTGTTTGCATGGTCCATATGGCCATATGGGTACAGACAGCTCATCATTAATAATATGGGAATGTTCAAGCTCATCATGTCTGATATTATTTAGCATATTAACAAGTTCAATATAGAATTCACAAGCTCTAAAATTTGTAATTTGGTTATACTATAAGGTTATAACTCAGAAATAGTTTGTTTTATATAATTTAAATAAATATCAAAGTATTGATGATTAAGAAAACAAACAACAAATTTGGGAATTTTGTTATTACTCTATTTAGTTATGAACTGCATGATTAAAATTGGCCTGAATATCATAGATGCTGATGGTAATTACCTGTCCTGCAAAATATGCTAATTGCTGGGAGTTATTTTAAAAATCATTTCTCCAGAGGGGTAAAAATGCAAATATGATAATAGTGCAGGGCCTTTTACAGAAGTACCATACATAATTTTTTAAGTTGTGCATGGATCTATGATAGATCCTGATAGTTGCACATGTCCATTCGGTTGTGGAGAACCAATCTTTGCTGGTCCCATCAACATATCTTACTTATCAACTGTTATTGTTGCTTGTATATGTTTGGAAGTTGCAGGATTATTTTTATTCTGCTTAGACATACTAGTACAGAATTCAGGGAGTTCTTACTAGTATGGGTCAGTGTGTCTCTATTTTATTTATTGTGGAACCTACACACATATTTACAAAGTAGACCTCAGACCTCAAGTCTAGTGTTATTCAAAAGGTAGAGGCCATTATTTGTTGGTGTATTTTGGTTTGGATCAATGTTGTAAAACACGGCCGTTTAGGCCGATTAGTTGTTGGCGGCGATCAAACCGTCACGGATTTTCCTGACTAATCGGCCGATTATTCCCGATTATGGCCAATTATTCTCAATTATTCCCAATTAATTGCTTGGCGGTACCCTATCCGTCTGACGAGTGTATACCGTTATTTACAACACTGGTTTGGATAGAGTTCTCTAATTACACTAGTCTCACATTATATCCTTTGGGTCTAATATGCACTCTTTAGTTTGCGTTATTTCATAAATTTTAAACTTAATTTGATTATTATCTTTATAATTTTATCGAGTATATTTGATTCAAATTTAGAAAACTAATTACTACATAATTCAATGAATATTATATTCTGGGATATTTGAAGAAAAAGAGAAAAAACGAAAACGAAAGACATGTTTAGTTCTGTGATAACATGTGGTAAGGCAAGTCAAGTATGTTCAAGTAAACATGGATCTTCGAAGTAGAAACAATTCCGATTATAGAAAAAAGGATAAATTCAACAGATCTGGTTCATATCACCAAAGAATTAATAGTCCTTCCGTGTTTCAACTTTATTGTTTTCTTTTCTGTTTAAAGGTTAATTGTGTGGTATTGGTGACAGCGGATGGCAACCAATAAGATGAAGAGATTCGGATCGAAGAAGTCGCATTCGTGGTGGTGGGATAGCCACATCAGCCCTAAAAACTCCCGTTGGCTTGATGACAATCTTCAAGGTATGCTCGTTTGCTATTTTACTTTATTTATTATATTGGTTCAGGATAAATCCTTCAAAAGTAGAAAGGAGAGTCCATTCAATACCTGATCGTATCTAATTTCTCATTTAGTGCACTTAATAGAAGAATAATTAATGGTTATAACTTTTAAAGAAAATTCGGGTGAGCTTATTAAATTGCCCCTGGGACAAAGTGCAAATTTTAAAGTTTACTGGAAAAAGTCAGTTATGTGTACCTCCTGTGTTATATGAGTTGGCAAATGATTTTTTTTTCCTGAATAATAAATGTGTAATCTGTGTATCAATTTGGCAGTACGTTGACGATATTGCAATTTATAGTTCAGACAGTCGATAAATATTAATTTCTAAATTATATCTATTCTTGCTGCTAAAAAAGTATTTGTTTTAAAAAAATATCAGTGATGGATAAGCAAGTGAAGGAGATGCTAGTCCTAATAGAAGAAGAAGGCGACTCCTTTGCAAAAAAGGCTGAGATGTACTACGAGAGACGACCTCAACTCATATCCCATGTCGAAAATTTCTACCGTATGTACCGGGCTCTGGCTGAGCGTTATGACAATGTCACTGGGGAGTTACGCGAGTCCATGCAACTCCAGCCTCAGCACAACTCCCCTAACGGGTCTGATTCTCCTCATGGGTCAGACTCCAGTTATTCTCCTGAGAAGAAGCCTCATCAGAGAAAAGGTGGCCAAGCTGCTGGTTTTGAGTTTTTTCTAGGGTCTGATGTTTCCAAGAAGGGAAGCAATGATGGATCAGAATCAGAATCCGAATCAGACTCTGGATCAGAATCGGATCAAAATGGAAATGAAATTGGTATTGGTTTTGAGTTGAATGAGAGAATCCGTGAGCTAGAAGAGGAGTTGAAGGGAGCGAAGGAAAGAATTAGATTTTTAGAGGAAGAAAAGTTGAAGTGTGATACTGAGGCTTCTAGTCACAAAACATCTGATGCACTGGAAGCTGATTTACTTGCAAATCGGCATGAAATGGAGTATTTAAGAGGTGCAATGGAGGTCGCAAACGAGAAATTTGAAGTCGAATTATCCAACCGTGATTCTGAAATTGGGAAATTGAGAGAAGATTTTGAGTCTGCATCTAGGAGGTTCTCAGAAGAGAAGTCATCTCTTGAGGCAAAAATATTGGGTATGCAAGGATCTAGTGAAGAATTAAGGATAGAAATGGAAAAAATTTTGCAAGAGAAAAGGGTACTAGAGTCTCGTGTTCTTGAGTTAGAACAAGTAGTTTCTGACCTAAAAGCCTCAGCTCAGATTTCAGATGAAACTTTTTTAAAAGAGAAGTGCAACCTTGATTCTAAAATCATGGAATTAGCAAATGCTAATGCTAACTTGGAGGCCAAAATAGAGCAACTCGAGCTGCATGCAAGTGACACTGAGAATCGAGTTTCACAATTAAATGAAACTGTAACCACACTTAACAAGGAACTCAGTATGCGTGCAGATGAGATTCTCGCACTAAATTCACAAGTTGACAAGCGCACAATTGAGATTCTCACCCTTAACTCGCAACTCGACGAGCGTGCAAATGAGATTCTTGCATTAAACTCTCAACTGGAGCTGCATGAAGAGGAGAAGAACTCACTTGGAGTAAAGGTGAAAACCATGGAGGTCCACTTGCATGAGCTCCATTTGGAGCATGCAAAACTGATTACAGAAATTGAGGTCGTAAAAAGAGAAGCTGTAGACTTCAAGGGGAGGATTAAGGAATTGGAGAAGGAAATTGAGCGACAAAGTATGGTGATTTCTGAAAATGCAGAAGGAAAAAGAGAGGCAATAAGACAACTTTGCATGTCAGTTGAGTATTACCGGGATGGGTATTGTCAGCTCCGGGAAATTATCAAAGGGCACAAGAGGCACTTTGTCATGGTTAATTAGGCTTTCTTTTTGTGTCATAAAATATCTTGGTGTGTATGTTCGATGTATTTCATTTGCGGTACGATCAATAGTTTCATGAGGTATGTTGATTGTGCAGTCTAGTGTCGGTATTAAATAGGTTATGTATTAATTGTATGTTGAGAAAAAAATGAGGCGAACTGATCATTATTGTTATAATATAGCTATTTGTTTGTGTTTTTAAGTTTGGTAATTTGAACCTTGTTTTTATTTGAACACTAATTGGATGGGTTACGAAAACAGGTGTGGTAATTACAGTGGCAAATTTTTCACATGTAAACCGTCCAATGCATAGGAACTAGGAAGTAGATCCTTCAGGTATATTTTTGTATCGTTACTAGAAAGTAAATTGCATAATATTATTTTGTAACAACTGTCATCGATATGCAATACTCCAATAACTCAATAAATTTTATATATTGATACTATGTTTGAAATTTTAAGTATGATGGAAAAAATATTTTTGTTTGTTGTTTGTTCATATGAATCATATCGGTATGTGATATTCGTTTTTAAAATAAATAAACACTTAACAATAACATCATTTGAGACGCCGAATAAAATAGTGCAAGTGGCCGCTGTGTAGTTGTAAAAAAAAAAATAGTAAAAAAAATAGACTATTCATTCCTATCTTTCATCCACTTCACATAACCTCGAAAGCGGTGCGCCAAACAAATGATCAAATAACAATTTATATACGGCACACCGTAAATCATGGAATTGGTACACGTGGAACAGAAAAATCTTTTTGGTTGGTGTTCTAAATTCAATAAATAAGTTTGTACTGTTATATATTATGAACTTATGGAGAAGGAAGGGGAGGAGGGATAATAATGAAACTCTTTGGGCTTATAAAAAGTAGCCCAAGAATTTTAAACAACAAAGACCCAAAGCACATGATGCGGGGACTTCATTCCGAGCGCACATAGGATTTCACCATAAGTTCTCAAAATTTGTAAAGCAAAGACTGTATATCACTTGAAATCTCGGCGCTCTAGTGACTGGGAGGTGTGGCATCCAATGGGCTTGCTCGGTAGGAACCGTCCGATCCAATCAAAATTCATGCCCACTTGATCTATACAAACTTAAATTTTTTAGCATGTATCTTGATACGAATTGGACAGATCTCATCTGGCGTCAGACCTTAAATTCCAAACAGACCCAAAATGTTTCATATACCGATAGTCAAATATATATGTGTATTTTGACAAGCATTAAATTTGAATCCCAACAATTAATTTCGATATTAAATATAACATAACTTTATAAATATTTTGAAATTCTTGATATTTCTTAAAAAAATTTTATTTAAAAGACTTTAAATTACATTTGAAAATACTTTTATAAAAAAGGACGCCGATATTATTCAATTAAAATAATTGATTGATTCAAGGGGAGGCTATGCCTCCCTCCTTTACCCTCCGATTTCATATCTTCTCTAGTGCTTGGTTCAAATGTAGGGGTGTCACCGAGTACGGTAAGGATCAGGTGGAAGCATTTTCATATCCGTACCAGTTACAAATTGTCCTTACTCGTATCCTTACCCGCTATAAATTATCTTATCCGTATTCTACTCTTACCTGTTATGGTTGTCGGATAACTAAACGGTAGCGGGTAAATAACAAGTAATACTAATATAATAATTATTTTTATTATTTATTAAATAATACATTAAAACATATATATTCATTTCACACATGTATAGTACTTTATTGAAAAAAAATTCTGATCATGCTAAGTGCAATTAAACTAATTAAAGTACTCTTTCAATGCTTATTAATATATATAATATATATAATTTTTTTTTATAATTATCCGATCGGGTAATGGGTACGAAATAGACTTTACCCGTACCCTTACCCATTTAGATAATGAAAAAAAAATCTTTACCCGTACCCGTAAATGATAAGTTTATGAAAATTTTTTTTTACCCGTACTCGTTTTATCGAATAAAAGGGTGCCATTGACACCCCTATTCAAATGGGACAACATCTAGACATTTTTCTTTCAAATCTTAATGCCGAACGACTTTCTGAATTTTTTCTTGTCTATTGACATTTTGTTTGAACCGTTCGATCTCAAATGAATTATCTAAATTTGTTTAGAACCATACAACCGGAGAGGAGCCGGGATGCCGCCTCCTGGTTACAAGTGGGTATCCATGTGTGCGCTTTATTTTTATTATTTTTGCTAAAATCGCAAGTATGGGGAGTATGTTTGCAATCGAGTACTTCTGGGAGTTTAGTCTTATATTGACATAGTATTATATATACAATGTACCTGAGGGGCCACTTGACCCTTGTTAGTAGTACATGCATGGATTATCAATGAGTTCAAACTGGATTGAGAGCAATTATTTTATGAACATCACATGATCTGCATGGAAGTTCGAATTAATCTTCTGTGAGTAGTACATTCCCTTCAAACGCAAAGAGTTCGGTGTAGAAGTTACCGAGGAAGCAAGTTGTAATGTATTTAGTGTCAAGTTTCTTTTCACCTTTTTATCAGTGAAAAGAGGGTTACCAAGCAAATCTGATAAGAGTAGAATTTAGTATCAAAAAGTTACAGATCCAAACACAACTTGATACTCAACCCTGAAGCATACCTGACTTCACCTGAACCCGATTTGCAATGATTCCAAGTTTCCAATCCCAATTTAAACCTGACACTACTGGGGGAACATATAGCTCAGATCCAAAATTTATAATGATCCATATCGTAACAGAACGTTAAAATTTTAAATTGAGCCAATGAAAAAGGCTTGGATCTAAAGCTGGTCAAAACTCGAATTACCCTTCCAATTTTTGTCCCGTACAAAACCTATTATACTTCTGAAGCCAGTGCCTAATATTACTCTATGTACCTTATGATGATAATTTAACTTGCTGGTACCAAATTCTCTTGCACAATGCTTATCCATTTGGCCTGTGATACAAGAGTGTAACATCGAAGCAAATTCCTTACAGAGTTGATCTTTTGAGAGAAGTTAAAAGGTCAAAATAACTATAATGAAGAATTGAAATTGATGATTTTTTTACTACCAATTTGCTTCCTGTATCAAATCTGCAACCATCGAGAGCTTCCATCAGATGGCTTCTAATAGAGGTTGTTGCACCATTATAAATGATAATGGCATACCATCCGTCAAGCATACTTGTCTACTTATTAAAAATAAAATAAAAAGTTTATACTTCTTGAGCCAGTCGCAGTACTACATATAACAAATTAATGTTGTGATGCAGGAGCATCTGAATCAGAAACTTAATTTCAACAAGCAAAATCAATAAAATATTTACTTACTTTAGTCTTATGGCAATATTTTCTATTTAGATTTTTATTTCCTGAATTTAGCCTCTGGATCTACTGTCTAATTTCTGCTCAAGTAATTTGCATTATTTCTATTATATGTTATCAAATGTTAGTAACTTTCCTAATTATTTTCTGCATTGAGTAGTAGTTATATTGCCTAGCTTGTGGGTGAATAGGGCTGACAATTTTCTAGAAATTATTTATGTTATAAAAATTAAGGAGAGACGTTTCTCCCCTTTGTTTTGGTGTTCTCTGAATTTTAATCTTTGAAGATTATTGGTATCACTCGCCTATAGAACAATCATCTGTTGTGCGCGGCTTCAGTTGGTATCAGAGTCAAAATCCTTCGTCTTAGTGTTGTTTCATCAGTTTTAATGGCGATGTGGTGATCATGGTGGTTGTCGTGGGCAGGTTCCGATGGAGGAAGCTCCGCACCGTGATCGCAACATCGAGCACGCTGTGTTGATTTGATGATATGCAGAGACAAATTGTAGAGCTCACCCTACTCCTATAGCGTAATCCTCTATTGGAGGTTGCCGATCGAAACCAAGACCGCTGAATGAGGCATGGATCTTCGAGAAGCAAAACTCGTTTGAGTCAAGACTGCCGAACGAGACACGAATCTGCGAGCTTCACCGATGTTTCTTCTCACCACAGCCTTCACAAGATCTTCAGCGACAATGTTTCTCCTTCACCTCACCCACAGCGGAGAGACAACCATTCGAAAGAACACAATAGTTGGCATTGTGGCGCTAAATCAAAAAATTTCTGTGAAGAAGATGAAGGTATGTTATTTCAAACTCCTCCAATCTTTGATGAATATCCCGATGATGAGCATGATGTGAACACCTTGATGGGTGAACCTGAGGCAAAAATGGAATCCTTAAACAACCCTTCAAACATTGATGAAGATTTTGTTGGTGATTTGTCGATGTTTCCGAGTAGTCTAGCAAATTGTTTTATCTTTGAAGGTTGAGGCTAATGTTATGTTGATATCAAAACATTTGTGTTTGACCAACATTGAGATCCTTAAGTCCGACTACAATGATCCATTTTTGCAGCTGAGATGCAAACCAGAAAATGCAAGGTTTGTGCTCAACAAAACTCTTGGGTTTGGCACAATATTTGGTCATGAACTTCTTCAACAAAATTTTAAGATGACCCAGCAAAATCTACATGCCAAGTTGCAGAAATTCAAGTTCACAAATCTGGTGTTTGTGGAGTACACCTTGCTGGACAAAACAACCAAATCTGACCCTATCGATTTAATGGTTCTTGATCTGAAATTGTATTGTTTAAAAGATATCTACAAGGATAAGAAGAAGAAGATCCGAACTCGAGGGCAAGTTCTTTTTCAACCTGGAGCGACTGATGCAGGAGCATCTGAATTAGAAACTTAATTTCAACAAGCAAATCAGTAAAATATTTACTTACTTTAGTCTTATGGTAATATATTCCATATAGATTTTTATTTCCTGAATTTAGCCTCTGGCTCTACTGTCTAATTTCTGCTTAAGTAATTTGCATTATTTCTATTATATGTTATCAAATATTAGTAACTTTCCTAATTATTTTCTGCATTGAGTAGTAGTTATATTGTCCGGCTTGTGGGTGAATAGGGTAGACAATTTTCTGAAAATTATTTATGTTATAAAAATTAAGGAGAGACGTTTCTCCCCAGTGTTTTGGTATCCTCTGAATTTTAATCTCTGAAGATTGTTGGTATCACACACGCCTATAGAACAATCATCTGTTCTGCGCGGCTTCATGTTGATTATCTAACTCGGGAATACTGACTTCTTTGTATAGTGCTATTTGATGTTCTGATACTTAAATTAACAAGCAAGCAATATTTTTTTTGTTCCAGTAAAGGTTGGAGGTCAAACCACAAAACTATTTAATATCAACAAAATATTGTCCCTTCCGAGTTTCGAACCTGCGACCTCTTATACGGAGAGCATTGTCTTTGCCACTAAACCAAATTAAGGCTGTTTCTCAACAAGCTAGTAATGTTCTCTACAAATTCATTTTTAGAAACAAACCACTTCTTAAAACAAAATATATCCAACAATTGAAATGAGAGGTCCCTTCACTACCAATACACTTCATATCCTGATAATGTGGCTCATCACATTATTAATTTGGTAATGGAGAAGGTCAACTGGTACTTCTTTTACTGAAATTAGGCAGATAGCTAGAAGTCAACTAGCATTAAAATAGACATATCAAGGTAAACATGATATATTTTTCTATAGAAGAGAATTAATTCTCCACCTTTTCGCTTCAACTAGGGCCAATCGCTTACTTTTGCTTTTATAATCAGTTTTTCCTTTTTTTTTTTTTTTTTTGAATACAATTGCGCTAGGTCAATTCATTAAATAATGTTTTTAGAGATGAATAATAAGATGTGCACGCATATTCAGAGATATCAGAAAGACTCCGGAAGAACTAATAGAGGAAATGGCGCAATTGTTACACCGTCACAATGAACAAGCGCGAGGAATCTGACTACTTAAGAAAATTTACATTAAGTTTTTTTATTTTATTCGCATTAGATCTTCTGTTTTTATTATTTTCCTTATTTTTATTTGTTTTACTTTTGCTCAAGACTATTTGAGCAACTTGTGTTTATTTTTATTTTTGCAACTACAAAACTTTTGTAACTGTAATTATCAATCAAATATGAGCCAGATCTCTATTTTTCCTAAAAAAGAGAGAGATGAATAAAAAGTTTTGGCAATTAATTCGTATATGTTGCTGTATTAGTTGCTGTCTTATGCATGCTTTACACAAATGACCCTACAATACCTAAAATTGGCAGCTGCTGACAAGTCAAATTGCTAAAATACCATCTCAGTTTATGCATTTCAGACCCATTCTTCGCTTAATATATATATATATATATATATATATATATATATATATATATATATATATATATATATATAGGGATGGGCTATGGTGCATTGCAATGCATAGGCCCCTCCGTGCATTGGACTAAAATCGTTGGATTCAAAGTCCAAATGACCGATCCGAACCGTTCAACTTGTTCTCCATATTAATATGTGCTTGGAGACCAAATTTTACATTTTTTGGAATTTTTTTGCTATTTATTAAGCCACTTTGAAAAAGTCTGATCACATGGTCCAGAATTTAGTTGCACTGTTTTTACTGTTCACCCGGATCAGCAATTTTCAAAGTAGCTTAATAAATAGCAAAAAAATTCCAAAAAATGTAAAATTTGGTCTCCAAGCACATATTAATATGGAGAACAAGATGAACGGTTCGGATCGGTCATTTGGACTTTGAATCCAACGATTTTAGTCCAATGCACGGAGGGGCCTATGCATTGCAATGCACCATAGCCCATCCCTATATATATATATATATAGAGTAAGGCTACCGTGCTTTGCAAATTAAACACCCCATTTTACTTCGGATTTGTAGCCGTTGGATCTGCTTCAATAGTCGTGCAGATCATCATGATGGACTTTGCAAATTTTCGGAACTGGACAGGTCCAGTTCGGAGCAAAATTGAATTTTCAGCAGCCCAGTCCGAAGCAGATCTCTTCTCCAGCGCCTCTCCCTCCTCTCCCAGCGACAACCCTAAGCCTCTCCTTCTCCGGCGCCTCTCCTCTCCAGCGCCTCTCCAGCGACCCTTTCCTCTCCAGCGCGACTCCGGCGAAAGCCCCTTGCTCTCCTCTCGCAAAAAATACACCGAAGCCCCTTGCTGGGAGAAGCTCTCTCAAATCGTACGAGTTGAGGTATCTTCTAGTGCTGGTTTTTTCAGGTAATATCCTCATTGCATTTTTTTTCATTTTTTTTTCAGGTAATCGTACGAGTAATGCCCTCACTGCATTTTTTTTTCAGGTTTGCACATTCAGTCTGGTACTGAAGAATGCCTCTTCATTGCTTGATGACAAGGATCCTGTTAAGTTAAAGGCTGAGGCTGACCTTAATCAGCTCATCAGGTAATATTTTTCTTTTCTTTACTTCACTTCAAATGTGTTTTAAGGGTGGCTATCAGCCTCATTCATTGTACCTGACATGCTGATTTGCTTTTTTGTGTCATCCAAAACCAAACCCAATGCAACATGTATAAAAGAAGTAATTTATTTATGCATCAGTTTATGAGTTAGATGTAGATAACTATATGTGTATTTATTAAACGAGTAGCTAAAATGCTTTTGAAAACTTATCTCAGAATAAAATTGCTAGAGTATGCTTCTACAGAATTTCTTGTTTTCTTGCATCAACTAGATTTTCTCTCAGATTTGGGTGCGGTTCTTTTCCTTTTCTGGTACACTAGTACCACTGGTACCAGCCCCTGTTTGGTGCTTGGCTTGATTCTGGTACACTAGTACCACTAGTAATTTTGACTTGCGTAATTTTGACTTGTGGTACCGGTTATATACTCTTTTCCTTTTCTGATTTTTGCTGACTTTGTGCCGACTTTGGTGCTTGGTTAGAGATGCTTAGTATAAACACTAGAAGGAATATAGCAAATCACACCCTTATGTCAGTTTGGGTCAGATTGGATAACTTTATGTGGCAATTGTGCACTATGTTTATAATTTTATCAGAAAAGAGCAAAGTCGAAGAATCCTGTACCAGCAAAGTGGCGGCCGGTGAGAGCAATTTCCTAATCATAAAAGGTTTTGAAGGAGGTGATGCAGAGGCAGCTTAAAGATCTCGAGTTTTTTCAGAAGAAAGAGAAATCTTCAAGTTAATGGATGGTGCGATTAGTTTTTCATTGAAGTTGGTTCTTCAACCGAAAAATGCATTGGCTTGAGTAGCGGAGAGAGAATTACGAAGGAATTTTGTGAAGCATAGATGTGATAAAGTGCTTATGGAACGTCATGGCTAATTTTATTTGTACATATGTTTTGTTCTTTTGTATTGATAAGTTAACGGTTGTCATACAAAACTTTAAAAAGTTTAATTTGTTGAAAAGTTATTGATCTCTGTTGGAAACCTGGGTGATAGTTGCGATTATATTATGACTATTTTGTACTTTGTTGCATTGTACAAGTTGTGGTAATTAATGTATATATGTACTTCGTTACATTTATTTTGTTAATTGTGTTATTTTATAAGTTGTGGTTTTTCTAAAACCAGAAATGATAGTAATTTCTACATGATAGTGAGGTGAAGTGAATATGTGCACAAAATACCCTAATTCACATGTTTTCATAATTCAGAGAGCCAAATTAAAGATAAAAATGCACACATTCATACAGCACATGTAAATTCTCCATATCTTAACAAAAGTACTTATAATAGCACACATGCACGAATAAACCATCATTTATACCTAAAAATTCATAAGAAACAGACATACAAATTTGAATACAATAAAAAGAAAGAAAACAGTACAAGCTTCTGAATGATTACATTGCAGCTATCATTTACAAGCACTAAATTAACAAAGTATAATATACATGCGACTGCTGCTCTCATACAATTAACCAAAGTATAATATACACGAGACTGGATGGATACAACCCTCACAACACTTCGTCTCATGGCATCTCATTTCGTCTACACAAACAATTTGCAAAACATAACATAAGAAGAAATAATCATACATACAATCTGACAAAATAAGAAACATAGTGCACAATTGTCCCATAAATTCTGAAAAAAAAATATATATTTGAAAACAACAATGCACAAATAAAATTTTGCAAAAAAGATCTGTAGAGAGTTTCAGAGGAGATTTGAAGGAGAGATGTGATGGCACGTGGGTCTGGCGCTGAGTCTTCCTCTCCACTCTCCTCATCATCATCCCTCTTTTGTTTGCCCTTTCTATGAGCCAATAAAATTAAACATGTCAGCAAGAAATATGAGTAAAGAAATGTACAACAATCACTAAACAATCTTGCAAACATTGTAAGTGTAAAAAAAAAAATCATGTGTACCGCTTTGATATAGTTAATTATTCTTCAATATAGTTAATAAAATTCTAATATGCTACAGAGTACAGACCTTCAATTTATTTGCTAATATACAGTATTATGTTTCTATACATGATGGGCTAAAATTTTGACAAACAAAGAAAATAGAGGGATAAACCTACTTGGCTTCTCCAGGGACAGTTCGCACAGGAGTTTGGTCTACGTGAACCGCTGATAGAGGAGAGAGAGGAGATGAGCGGGAAGAGCGCTGGTTTGGGGGTTTGGAGTTGCGGCGCCGAAAGAGAGAGAGAGGAGCGGGAGGATCTGCTACTGGTGCGGTGCCGAGAGAGGAGAGGAGCAGGAGAAGGTTGGTACTGGGTGCCGAGAGAAGGTGGCGATTAGGATTTAGGCCTCGATTTAGCGCTGAGAGGAGGGAGAGAGAGGAGAGGGGTCGGACTGGGGGAGGCGGGTTTAGGGTTTTCGCGAGAGAGAGAGGGAGAGGGAGAGGAGAGGGGTCGGACTGGGGGGGTGCTGTGTGATTTTGCTCCCAACTGGAGAGTCCAGTTCCGAAAATTTCAGATTTAATCTGATGATCTGCACAACTATTAAAGCACATCCAACGGCCACAAATCCGAAGTAAAAGGGGCTGTTTAATTTGCAAAGCACGGTAGCCTTACTCTATATATATATATATATATATATATATATATATATATATATATATATATATATATATTTCTATCTTCATTGTGTCTGCGATGACCCCGTTTTTTACTTCCAACGTACGGAATTAGTTTGGAGTAACGATCAGCATTGTGAAATTTTGTCAATAATGGATCGATATTGGATGTAATTAATAAATTTAAAATGGATTGAAACAATGGAAAATTTTAGATTGAAACCATGGAAAAATGATCCTTGAAATGTCGCAAGTATTATAGACTAAGATCCTTACGTATCTAGGTTCATGTAGAAAGTATATATATATATTATATGCACTACCTATTCAAAAATAAAATATGTAATTAAGCCGGCCTCGACATATTTTAGTCAAGACAGTGCAATGCATGTTGTTGGCTTGCACGAGAAGTAATATAATGTGCAAAAACTATCTGGGGCAATATTTTTCTGACTAGGCTACAATTTTTGCATGATTTCATATTATCAGTTTGGTCATCTTAATTTTGTTATTAGATAACTCTTGAATTAAAGGTAATCGATACCATATACGTATATGGTTCAGGGCAAAATATAATTATAATTTATCTTGAAATAATTAAAAAAGGTTTCAATAATTCCCTTGAAATCCTAACATCTCTTTTTATGGTTAGATACTCCTATTATTGTTCGGAGAACTTTTATGAACTAATATTCTGATCACCTTGTTAGATCAGTTTAATCCATAATTATATGTGGCACATATTTTTCCTAGACTAATATCAATGCATGTCTGCACTCTCCATGTGAGGTCGTTCATACATGCATGATACAAAAAATATAAAGTAATATGAGATACTAGATCTGCTAAGTCAACAATTGCTATAATGGCAATAAAACATGTTTTCATTTTTCAATAGTTCCACCGGCTTTGTACCTAATTGGCCCTAATTTTTACTCCAAAAAAAATGCACCCAGAGAAAAAAAGAAAACAAACATGTACTCTGTATCCTGTACAAAAACACTAAGATTAAACATAATTGCAGGGTGGCAAAAAAGCTCATAGCTCGTGGATCGATCGTGACGCGCATCTGACTCACTCGATAACAGCTCGTTCGTTAGTGCACCGAGTTGTTAATGAGCCAGCTTGTTACTAGCTCGGTCCAGAATTAGTGAGTTTGAGCTGGGGCTTAGCTCGCTCGCGAGCTGACGAACCAGCTCGGTCCAAGTATATTTGTGAATTTGTATGAATTTGTTTGATTTGGCATGCATGAATTTATTTTGTGAACTATATTTGTATGAATTTGAGGATTTGGTATTTTGATATATATGAATTTAGTTGTAAACTTAATTTATGACAGTTAATTTGCTTAGTTGCACTTGAATTAAGAGTATTGCTGAAGCTATGGAAATGAATTTATGATACAAACTATGTTTTGTTTGATAGGGTTTTATCATTTTAGTTTTTAATTTGTATGATTGTGGCCCAATAAAGTCCAACGAACTAATGAGCTAGCTCGTGATGATCTTGAGCTAAATTTTTAGCTCGGATCCTTAATCTCAATTCACTCGACTCGCTCGGTAGTTGTAGCAAGCTGATCTTGAACTGAATCAGCTCATTGTCACCCCTAACTGCAATGCTACTCTGCGATTGGTGACACTTTTTTTTTTTTTTTTCATATTTGAATATATTAAGCGTGGAACATATTTTATACAGATAAAGATTCCATAATTGGAAGAAAGTAGCATAATTTTTGTCTGGAAATATCCAATATATTTCCATTTCATTTTCTTACGTTTTTTCCAGAGATTTTTCTTCATTATTCCATTTCATCTCAATTTATTTGTATTATATGTCAAAAATGGAGTTCACTAAAATTTCATGTGATTTAGCAATCAGAATAGGAATTCCATCATTACTTGATTGTTCTATAGATAGGGAGTTGATGAATAGTAAGTAACTAATGGGATTTTTCTCGATAGACGGTTTGTCACTTTCATTAGTATTAAAGGTTTTCAAGGTAGATGAACAATGAAGTCAAAGGTTAATTAAGGTTTAACTTTTTCTTAAGAGCTTATTGGTGAAAATATTTTGATAACATTGTCAACGAGTGTTTTAAAACTTAAAACAGAATTGATAAATCAATATTATGTTAAATCAAATCAAATAGTATGCATAAAATAAATAAATGCAACTCAAAGTTTGACACAAGCTTGGATTATTTTGATACGTTGAATGATCGAGATGTATTTGCCGTAAAGATAAAATGGCACTCACTTGCAGAGTTAGTTGTTAGAGTGACCGGTGCTTTGGAAGGTAAAGAAGTTGTTTTACTTTCCGTTCATCACTACAGCAAAAAGGAGCATCAATGACCGGTTTTCCGGTCGCTGAAAGTCCAGGCACCGGTCGCTGATAGTAAACCCGGTCGCAGAAAGACGAGGGAGAGTAGCGATGAACGGAGAGTAGAACAAGGCACTTCTATCTGTCACGATGCAGTTGTGCGCTGCATGGAGAGAGAGATTCGTGGGAGAGTAGCGATTCGTAAAGGAGAGGGGAGAGAGTGATTCGTGAAGGAGAAGGTCAAGTCGGGGTGGAGAAGGTGGGGTCGGAGGAGAACAGAGGGGTGGCGCGGAGGAGCTAGGGTTTTAGTCTGACGGAGATGAGAGAGGTGGAGTCGCGCAGGAGAGTTTCTCATCTGGCGCCGAAGAAATCGCAATTTCATTTTTACCCAAAACTTTCAGCGACCGGTACTGGCGTCGGTCGCTGAACCGGTCTCTGAAACAAATAATCGCTTGATATTTGCGTAACTTTTTTTTTTTTGGGGAGAAAAGGGCTTTAGCGACCGGCGAAAGCATCCGTCGCTGATACCGGTCGCTGATGCTCCTTTTTGCTGTAGTGTATATCTCTATTTTCAAAGTTTAAATAGTCAATCCGAACTTCTCAACATGATCTTCATATTGAAATGTACTTGGAGACCAAATTTTACATTTTTTAGAAATTTTTTACTATTTTTTTTAAATTTTTGAAAAGTATTGTTTTTCTGAATTTTTTATTATTATTTTATTTAATGAAAAGCTGTGATTTTCAAAAATTCTAAGCAAATAGTAAAAAAATGAAAAAAAATGAAAAATTTGATCTCCAAGTACATTTTAATATGAAGATCGTGTTAGAATGTTCAAATTAACTGTTTGAACTTTGAAAATAGAGATATGAGCGGGAAGTAAAACACCCTCTTTACTTTACTGTAGGGGAAGTCCTGCGGAAAAATAACTCGATGCCAGAATGTGAAAAAGCTTAACACCTCTTTTTTGACTTTTTCACTATTTAGAAATACAAAACAAAGCTCAAATTGGTAGAAATGCTGCTCTTCGCAATACCGAACATATATAGGTTCGAGTCCGATTAGAAATACAAAACAAAGCTCAAATTGGTAGAAATGCTGCTCTTCGCAATACCGAACATATATAGGTTCGAGTCCGATTAGAAATACAAAACAAAGCTCAAATTGGTAGAAATACTGCTCTTCGCAATACCGAACATATAGAGGTTCGAGTCCGAATGGAATTTTTGGATCTTGACAATATCTCATGAATTGAATTAGAATTCAAAATATGCAAAGCATGATAGCCTATCTCATAAAATCCAACAGTTAACTATTACGAAGTTCAACATTGAGCAAATATTTTTGGATTCCTCTTCATTTGCATCGTCACAAATCGATCTGAAAATGTCAATTTAAAAAAATAAAGTCATGCATCAAATTTCTCAGTCAAATTGTATTAAAAGAAACGAAGAGTCACATTTTTGTTTTGTTTTTTGTTGTATGATTAATTGAGAGAAAAATAAAAAAAAGAAGCTTTTTTTTTTAGAGTAAGTTAGCAACTGCCGATCTTACGATTTCATTGATAAAGAAAAACAGCTTATGAGATAATTAATTAATAGACATCAACAGAAGTATTGTGATCATAAGAGAAACAAACACATAGATGCTCAATATCACTTTCTCATTGCTTCCCACTACCAATTAATAAGTCAAGTAAATTTGCTATGGACCAACAAGTCAAACTATCCGTTGCAGCTATTATTCCAACCAAATTTGTTAAAGAAAAAACGGTAGGAAAAAAAATTCAATTCGTGCCATGTTAAAATAGCGGTCATCATATTTCAAACATAAATCCATCATTAATTATGAAATCATGAATATTAAATCGAATGTATGATTGATTTCGTACTAATAATTTAATGCCTATCGATAGACATGGATATAATGACATTAGCTCTATATTCATAGTTTGAAATTTTATAATATATTATTTAAACCAAAATAGTACAAATCTTTTTTCATAGTTTCTGGGATTAATATTGTACTCAAGTTTTTATTATATTAATGGGAGTCGGTACTTTACTTGCTATCCAAAAAAGATTAAAAATTATAAACTCAAACCAACATGCATCTTCCATACTTGCTCTTAAAATTGAAGCAAACGATCGTTGCTTTACTACTTGGAAATTTGAAATCTGTTCAACACATAAATTAATACTTCATTCTCTTTTCATTCTTATATAAATAGAGAGAAAGCGAAGATCAGTCTCACCTCTTCAGTAGCCACTTAATCTGGTAAACATGAGCGTCAGATGTGTAATTCCTTATGTCCTCTGCCTTTTACTGTTGCCATCCTGCTATTCTCTGCCATTATGCACCGATTCAAGTAGGCCCTATTCTTTCCACTATTCATTTTGAAAATCTTTTAATTCTAGTAACTAGTTAGAAACTGAAATATACACCACAAAACAATCATAGAATAATACTAATCAAGCTCTTACTCTTGGCTTATGTATGTATTTCTTGATCAACAGCATGGCCGATAGAGAGAAATGATACACTTACATTTTGTGGCTACACGGGGTCGACTTGTTGCAATGCCACTGATGACTCGGATATCATGGCCCAATTCGCAGCCATGAACATCACTGATCCGTCATGCGCTTCAATTATCAAATCAATTCTTTGTGCGGTATTAACTCTTCACTTAAATTTTACCTGCTTTTTTTTATATTTAGCATCTACAATATAATCGATATATGATTACTACAGTTTCTATTAGTTAGAAGATATTAATTGCTTGACCATGTCCATTACTAATTAAAAACAACTGGATGGTGTGGTTGAGTTTTGTTTTACTATTTTGGTGTTGTTTCTAACCTCTCTTTTTTCACAAAGTCTCTTTCTTTCTGTACAAACAATCATGAATTAATTTGTCTTCTCAAAAAAAAAATACAAGAACATAACTAATAAGTGCATTTGCAAAATTTTCATGTACACAAAAACAGGGGAGGGATTAAAAAAATTTAGATTGGAGGCTGAAACATAAAATATATAATGTGCGACAGTTGGAATTTAAATTCAAGCCACGATCACAAAGTGGAATGCTAACCACTAGCTATAGGCACACATTTAACATTTATGAGGGGGCTGAACTAAATAAACACTTAAAGATATAATTAATTGCAATATACATGATTAAAATAAATTTATGAGGGTGGCTAAGCACCTCTGGCTTGGTAGTAGATCGGCCCCGCACAATAAGTCTTCAAACATATGCTGAAGAATGAGTAATGACTGTTGGATCTGTAGTGTGGTGGATAGTAATGTAAATGAATTTTAATTATTGTACGTGCTCAATGATTAAGGAAACGTATTATAGATGGATGATGATATCTTTGATCCTCTGATGTTAATAATACACCTTCTAAAGAAATAAATCTAACTATACTAACCAGCTATCCTACTTTTAACTTGCAGAAATGCAATCCTTACTCCGGTGAACTATACACTGTAGCCGATACTCCACGCACAACTCCTGTACTGTGCAACAACTCGACATCTGATTTTTGCACTGCAACATGGGAAACGTGCCAAAATGTCACCATTCCAAACAATCCTTTCTCAGATACCTCCACCCCAACCGAGCTCTCCGAACTATACAACTCGTCGGTCAATTTCTGCAATTCTGCTGGTGGCCCTGTAACTGACCAAACTGTCTGTTTCGATGGCTTTTCAGCTAGATTTCCACTGACAGTTCCAACTCCTAAACCTCAAGGAATATGTGTCGAAAGACTTGACAACATGTCTTTCACTAACATGTCACCCCACCCTGATGGATCAGACCGCATCTTTCTAGCTACAAAGAACGGCAAGATATTCCTAGCTGAGGTGCAGAATTTTGGGAATGCATTAATATATAATAAGTCTAATCCATTTCTTGATCTAACAAATCGGGTTTATTTTGCTAATCACTTTGGGTTGTTGGGTCTCACATTTCATCCGGACTTTACATATAATGGGCGGTTTTTTGTGTCGTACAACTGCGACAGAACAATGACACCTGACTGTTTGGGGAAATGCTCATGTAATTCAGAGATTGGCTGTGATCCAACAGATCTTGACCCAGATAATACAACAATACCGTGCCAGTATCAGGAAGTTGTTGCTGAGTATACAGTAAATGGGACATCATTTTCTCCTTCAATGGTATGTTACTTGTCGCTTTTTCTCAACCATCCACTAAATCCTTTCTTAAATTAATGTTAAGCTAGGCTATCAGTAGAATTACATTAATCCATGAACATGAGAAATCATTTGTTTATTTAGAAATCATCACAACTCGTATGTTACATCATTTTTTATGACTATTGTGGACATTATATATATTATTAATTAATTACAACGCAAGTGAGTCAAATGGTGATCGATGAATATGCATATACAATAAACTTACAGAGTTCTTAATAACAGACAAATTAAAATAAGGAAAAAGCAAAATCTTTATAAAGAAAGGGAAGAAATTTTTCAAAAAAAAAAAGAAGGACAATTTGCCAATTGTGACAATCAACAGGATAATTTCCTTTTTGTATGTATAATGTGCACATGCCCTTTCAGCTTTTCTCTTATCTAGGTTCTGATTAATTTGTATGTAAAGTAATTCATTGCTTCTTTTGTTGACATGAAAATATATATTAGGCGAACGTTGCAAATCCAAATGAAGTTCAACGGATATTCACCATGGGTCTTCCATATACAAGTCACCATGCTGGCGAAATATTCTTTGGTCCTAAAGATGGTTATCTATATTTGATGATGGGAGATGGAGGGAACAGTGGAGATCCATGGAACTTTGCTCAGAACAAGAAATCAGTACTTGGAAAAGCTCTCAGACTGGATGTAAATCATATATCAAGTATGTTATGTCACGAATTTTAAACTTAAGGAAAATATTTAATTTTTTATTTTAACTTCATATTATGTTTTGTTTTCAATTTGTTTAAAAAGGGCGGTGATCAGGACAATTTAGCTGTGGCTTAATTATCAATATTTGATCATATAATACTAAAAAATTACTATAGTCACAGTGGATGGTTCTGATCTAACAACATATATACTTGTATAATTTGTTATGACAATATATCGGAAGTTGTGCTGCATGTGCTTAGTCATCAATCATCGTACAGCAATATTGAACGGTAAGAAACTAAGAACATCAATAATATTCCACAACGAGACTATGAGAGATTGGATAGAGATACGCATTAATTTAAATAACAAGTTAAGCCACAAGTGTATGACTGAAATATGATAGGTCATTTGTGATCTAGTTTTCTTTTCATGAAATACTAGGGTGTAGATATATTTATTTACTATAAATGTTTTAAGTACTCTGTTTTTTCTATTTTTCCCTCTTCTTTTTGTCAGCTCAAACTGAAATTGACAGCCTAGGCTTGTGGGGCAATTATACCATTCCCAGTGATAACCCGTATTATAAGGACAGTGGGTTCAGGCCAGAGGTTTGGGCCCTGGGATTGAGAAATCCATGGCGGTGCAACTATGATTTGGAAAGGTCATCCTATCTGTTTTGTGGTTCCACAGGCAATGTAAGTTGCAAATATCTAAAATGTAACAAAATGAAAATTTTCCTTTAGAATACAGATCCTAATTGATTTACCACAAAATAATGTTACATATACATATATATATATACAGTGGCGTAGCCAGGATTTGAGTCAGGAGTGGACAGAACAATTCAACAATAAATACGAAATTTTCAACAAATTCAACAATTCATCCAATGATCTGATAAGTCCAATAATTCACCAAGAAATATGAAATTTTCAATAAATTCAAAAATTCAACAATTCATCTATAAGAAAATTAATAAGAATTGGGCTGTTGGTTCAATGGGCTTTTGTGGGCTAAAACAGGGGGAGGCAATTAATAAATCAAAGGTAGGCATAAGGTTAGAATCAGTATAATCGGTAACTATATTCAATTTCATTGCCTACCCCTGGAATGAATTGGCTCCGCCTCTGTATATATATATATATATATATAGAGTGAGGCTACGGTACTATGCATAGCACGGTTTGGTCCGTGCTACGGCTCAATATTTGAGTTTTCAAAATCCTAACGGTCAATCCGAACCGTTCAACATGATTATAAAATGAATATGTACTTGCAAACCAAATTTTACATTTTTTCGAATTTTTTTACTATTTTTTTAGATAGGTAGAAAATCATTTGATCTGAAAATTCTGGACCATCCAAAAACAGTGATTTTCTACCTATCTAAAAAAATAGTAAAAAAAATCGAAAAAATGTAAAATTTAGTTTGCAAGTACATATTCATTTTATAATTATGTTGAACGGTTTGGATCGACCGTTAGAATTTTGAAAACTCAAATATTGAGCCGTAGCACGGACCAATCCGTGCTATGCATAGTACCGTAGCCTCACTCATATATATATATATATATATATATAACTAGCTGCTGTCTAGTCTTTTCTGTTTATTTGCTCATATTTTCGGCCATATTGATTATTAAGACATAAATAATACAAGAACGGAGTAGGTCCAATGCCCATCGGACTTACTTTTAGGTTCAACGAGCATGGTAACTGTCCGATCTCATTTAAGATTGTGTGCACGAAAATTGAAATATACAAGCATGAAGTTAAAGCGTTCCACACGAATCTTAAAGTAAATCGACGGTGATTAAACCCATCGAACCAAAGTAGGTCCGATGCTCATCGGACCTACTCTCAAGTGAAATAATACACCCAATTTCAGGAGTCATACCTCCTATTTGATCACCAAAACAAGATTAAACCGAACATTAACAACCTTTTGTAGGATGATGTCACGGAAAAAATGGACGAAGTAGATCTACTGACGAAGGCAGGGAACTATGGCTGGAGGGTCTACGATGGCTTTGATCTTTTCCACACGAATTGGACACCGGGCGGTAGTACACCACCTGAATCCATAAATCCTATTTTTCCTACATTGGTCATGCGACACTCGGAAACACATAGTAATTTGGGCCTAGCTGCACTTGTTGCTGGATATGTGTACAGGGCAAGAAGAGATCCCTGCTTATATGGAAGGTACAAGTATATAAATACCAATTTTTTTTTCTGAACTAATTATAGAGAAAAATTAGTCATATCCATAATTCATTTCAATTCGTTGTAGATCCTTTTGCATTCATCTTGAAGATCAACAATTTCATTTTTTTTGCTTTGGATTCATGGATCTTCTATCATAAATCTAATTTACAAACCACTTGTGACCATACTGTAATATATATTTCAGTTATACTCATTTACCAACAAAAATCATAATGATTAGTAATGATTTGACATCCACAATTCTGAACCAGTGACATTTTTTTTTTAAATTCAACTGAAGAAAGCCCAAAAGAAATACAAAACCTAACAGAAAAATCAGAGCCAATGATACTAGTTATAAAACTAAAAATTAGTCGATGGTACATCTGTTCGGATATACAAATGACATCTTCAATCTAAAGAGTTCTCACAGCAGCATAATAACCTTTCTATTACTTTAGGTTCATCTACGCCGACTTGTTTGGGTTCGACATGTGGACCGCAGAAGAGATCCCGTACATGAGCGGCAACTTCAGCAGTGAGCGAGTGAACTTCACCTGCACTACTAGTTCTCCTATCCCTTGTAGCTTTGTTAACTCGACCACAATTCCGGCATTTGGCTACATATACTCTTTTGGGCAGGACAACAACAAAGATGTACTCCTGTTGGCAAGCACAGGAGTTTACCGGATTGTCCGATCACACCGTTGTGGTTATACATGCAATCTAGATCCATATTACCCATCACCGGATGATGTACAACCACCGAGTTACCCGCTGACAGCAACACCTGTAGAAGCACCGAGTTACCAACCGCCAACACCAAGCCCTGTGGAACCACCGAGTTACCAACAGCCGACAGCAAGCCCTGTGCAACCACCGAGTGACCAACAGCCAACAGGAAGCCCTACAGAACCACCAAGTTCTTCGCCGGTGGCAGCACCAACATCGCTTGGACCTTTCTGAGTCGAATTAAGACCACTGAATGTCCTGAATTTCAAGTAATAAATTTATTGGCACTAATAATAAATATTTTCAAATAAGTTGGAAGAATAATTCTGAATTAGCTGTGTGTGGAAGTCCAATTTAATTTGTGGCTCTCTTCTATTGTCATTATATGTTATGGTTTTTCTGCCACGGCTGGCATGGACGCATGGTAATTTTTCAAGTTCACTGCTTGTTTCTTTTTCATAAATTTTGTCGGACTTGTCAATTTTTCAATAGGTCCAGAAAAAAGACGGTCAAATAAGTGCTAAACTTACCTATTTTAAATTTCACCGAGTAAGGCTTTTTAAGAGCATCTATATTTCTGAAACTTTTGGAGTTTCTAACCAACTGTTACTACTTTAAAGAAATTATAGACTCTGGAGTTTCTAAATGTTCACATTCTTGAAACTAATTTTAGAGTTTCTAATAAGCCACATCATCAGTAATTAAAATTGATAAGCCACATCATCAGTAAATTAAACTAATTTTAGCGAGTACAGGTCAATCGTTTTGCCACGTCAGAGTTTATAAATAATTTCTTAATAAAAAATTATTGAGCAAAGTTGCTAAATAAGAAATCCATCTACATCACTGAAACTAGTTTAGCAACTACCACGTCAGATTAGAAACTCTAATAGTTTCAGGGATGCAGATGCTCTAAGTATCTGACCTGTGATTGTATATGAGTCTGTGACGGGCTTTGATATTTTATTTCAATTTATGATTGTTGAAATTACTGGGACGGGCTTAAGGTTTACCGTAATTTTTATTAATACCCTCAATAAAAAATTTAACAAATTTGCTCTCGATATGAAAATAATTTCAAAAACACCCTGACCGCTCTAGTTTAGACAGTCCAATCTCAGTACCAAACCGCCCCACAGTGGGGCGGTCAGCTCTTCATACCAGACCACCCTACTATGGAGCAGTTTGGTGTTTTTTTTTTAAATCGCAACCAAACCGCCCCACCCCACCCTTCCTCTCTCTTTATAATTAGCGTAATTTAATGTAATATAGTGTAATTCAACATAATTTCAAGTAATCTAGTGTATTTTAGTATAAATATGCTAATTATAAATCAAAAGAAGTAATCTAACAAATAATTTAACAAAAAGTTCGAATTTTCAGTGTTAGATTTCATTATCTTGCTCTTCATAGTGTCTCTCTAAAAAAAAAAAAAACGGCTATTTTATGGCCGATTTGGACATTTTTGGAAAAACTCGGAAATTTATTAATTTGTAATTAACTTTGGATATTAATAAAAATGTCGGCCCAAATCCCATCTCAATTTTCATTTCCCCTCTCTGAATTTTCGTCAAAATTTTATTCCCTTCTCTCAATTTTCAGTGAATATTTATCTCCCCGCCAAACCCTCCCCCGCTAATCCTCTGTTCAATCCAGTGAATCCAGTGAGGTTTCTCCGACAAAGGAACCTCACCTCACCCCGCTAATCCTCTATTTATCTAGTGAATATTTATCCAAACCAAACTTTGGTAGAAGTTCCGAAGAAAGAGATGAATATATTTTTTTTAAATCAAACGAATTATACTTCATTCATATTTTTATTTGACCGAAGCACAACTCTTTCTGTCAATTTTATTGAGTCAAGTCATTGGATGATAAATCAAAATATTCTTACTCACAGATTCTTTGAGTTTAGCTTGAAAATAAATCATCGTGGTTCTAGTATAAATCTGAGGTTTCAAAGTGATTCATAGAGTCTCAACAAGAAAATTCCTATCAATTAGTAAAAAAGAAGAAGTATAATTTATGCACAGAAAACAATAAATCCAATAAACAATAAAAATTTAATCTCGGGCAATGCAAACCCTCGGCCTGCCCTCGCCCCGCCTCCACGCTTCCCTAGCCTCCTCCTTGGACGGCATTCTAGGGGGAGACTGGCAGCGGGTTCGAATGCCGAAGAGACAGAATGAGCTGACGGAGGCTCTAGAGAAGAGCACAGAGGAGCTTCTGGAGGAGATCGTCAAGAGAAGAGCTCAATCCGTTGCAATCGCAAGCTGGTACTGTTAATTTATTCTCCTTTGTTTTAATATTTGGTTATTCCTTTTTGAAATTTTTGATGTGCAGCTGTGTCGAAGTTTAAAGTTGAAACAAATAATAATTGGTGCTGGTATTGTGCTGGCTCTGCACACTAATAATTGTCAGGTCCAAGTTAGCCAGTTTTAATCTCCTACTCCAATTTGTCCAATTCCTAGTTATTTATTGGATTTCATTTATAAATACTAGAAAATGATTGTGTTTGTATAAATGGGATTCAGGGAAAATTGGGACCAGTAAAACACCGAGAAAAAAAAAGAGAACACTGTCAAATTTTCAACACTTACAACTTTAAAAGATTGTTATCTTTTTTTTTTTTTGTCTCTTAGTCTTAGATGTTGTGTCTTATAATAAAAAAGGACAAAAAGTTAGGCATATCATAAAAAAGGACAATCTAAAAGTTATAAACTGACCCAATGAAAACTTTGTGATCTATGGTAATTGTATTTCTATTTTTTATCTGTACATATCATGTAAAATATATATTGTCTACTTGATGTTGTACTTCAGCATCCCAGCCAATCAATACTTCTCATTTTTTAAATATTTGATTTGTTTTCAATTTCAAGATGGAGCTAGTGAGAACAAATAGCACAAAAAATAGGAGCAACAAAGTAGCCTGAGGACCATGCACACATGCCTCCTGAGCTATTGATCCAAATAGACGTACCGGTGGATGTCCTCAAGTCATTTTACTTGTTGCCTTCCATGGCTAAGCAGGGGCAGCGGGGCTGACGAGGTGCACTCCTAATCATTTCACTGATTTTTATTTAGTGGTCAGTCATAGTCCTTGAATTAGCAGTGTGAATGAACTTGTTTATTAATTAAAGTTGTATAAAGGCTTACTGCTATGCTAAATCCGTGACTTGGAATTTTCAGTACCTTTCTTAAAATTCCTCATATTGATTTAATTGATTGAATTTATAGTATGGATTTGACCCAAAAATATTGTATTAGTGAGTAATTTTCTGATCGATGAATTAATTGGGCCTAATGAACCGTGCCTCTTTGCTCCCTAATTTTTGGGTGAAGCATTTCGATGTTATAGGTCATTGTTCATTTATTCATCACGTCCTCCCTCATATGACTGGTCAGTACAATGTGCCAATAGAAGAGAACTTGATGGTCATGCACCTTGCATTATTTTTTATGATGCGGATATTGATGTTGCTGTTAAAGGCAGTGCAAGCAATATAATAATGATATTTTTATTCAAACCCATGTACAAACTTCTTAAATCTTAAAGTTGTTCTTTATAATCATCCTTATGCAAAACTTTGGTTAACTCAATTTTCTGCAATGGTTAAAATAGTTAATTGAATAAAACTAAAAATGAATTTCTAAACTAATCTTGATGCACACTAGTATGAATTTATGTTCATGACTTGAAAATGTTTAATGATCTCAGGTTGCTGGCAAGTTCATAAACAGTGGCCAAACATGTGTATGTGCAAACAGAATTTTGGTACAAAAAGGTAATCTTACCTTTTTTTTTGTCTTTCTAGTAAGCCAGTTTTACTTTTTATTTGTTTTTCTTTGTTCATTTGATAATTGAACAAATCAAAGGGTGCATGGAGGGTTGTTGTGGCTTACTTTAAGGCCGATTGAAGCTTAATTGTACAATTATGGTGTATCAAGACTCAAACTGTCATTTTCTGACAATATGTTGTACACATCGCTATTACTTATTCATTATCCTTTAAATAAAATTTTCAACTATTTTTTAGACATTTATGAAGAGTTTGCAAATGCTTTGTATAGGCTGTTCAGATTATGCAAGTTGGCAATGACCTAGCTTCTAGAAGACACATCTCAGGTATTTCTCCCTCCATGCCTCTCTCTGTAGATTTGTATTATTCAATTATTTGCAACTTTTAATCGATTATGCTATATTATTTTGCAGGGTCCATTAATATCAATGAAGCTGCGATACAGAAGGTATGGCATTAAATTTCACTTAAACCATTTATTGTTGATTTTAGGTTTTGTAATCCCAATGCCCAATAGCTAACAAGGCCATTTGGGTCATTAAATAGGATTTTCTATGGTAAATGCAGTCAAATTGTTAATAAACTACACATGTTAAATGTGGTAAGTGCAAACAGGTATGGTTTTTGGTGTAGATGATTATCCATACGAGGACTTAAAGTCAAACATAAAATATCTACATGCCTTAAGACTTAAAGTCAAACTAAAAATAGCTGACTAATTAATTTAGCTTTTATTTGATAATCTCTATTCCAATAATTATCCTTATAGAACTTCCTCTATAAGATAGCATAGCTGAAATAAATAGTCTAGTATAATACTAAGAATGGCTTATGAAATAGTGATAGAGTAGGGCTTATACACTGGTCAAGAACATTTGTGAGGCTAACGGTGAACATTAGGTTTTAATGCTTTTCTAGTCTTGGTACAATGTATTATCAATACTAACTTCCATTCTATGCCAATGTGGCATATGTAGGGTCTATTGCTGCTTTTAGAGAATCAAATGAGGAAGGCACTTTCCAAGCACTCCTCAATGCACAATCTGGACAAGAGGTGGCAATGTGTTAAGCCGCAATGAGCCAATGGTTTGGGGGAAGGCAACCAGAACAACCAACCCTTCTAGTGTGGGGTTTTGTCAACCTTTATCACAGAAAAACTGTATTTTGAAACTCAAAATTAGGAAAATCTTTGGGGATAGCCTCTTTTCTATATTTTGGGTATAGAAACAAGTTCTTTATAGTTATGTGGTTGCAATCCTTTTTGGTCTTATGCTACAATGCATGCTTGAATTTACTATGTTGATTAATGATAAGTAAAATGTTCCTCTCTATATTTTATTGTGTTGTTCTTATTTTGTTTTAATGGGAAATGTAAAAGATTTCTGGATTGTCACTGGGTTGGTACTAAATTAGTACAGGGAGGATTATAGAAATTGGGCATGTTGATATTTTGCTGAAATGTCAATTTTTTTTATCGGAATATTCATACAAATATGGGGTAATACATTGCATGAAAAAGGTCCAAATGATACCCTTGCAAATAATCTAGTGGGGCCCATCTTCGTTAACCATGCAAATAAACATGGGGCCCAACCTTCTCTACCCATGCAATTATTCAGTTCACTTGCCTTGCAATAAACCGTGTGGGACCCACGTTCTCTACCCTTGCAGTTACTCAGTTATCTATCATTGCAAATGCTAAGATGGGGTCGACGCTCTCTACCCTTGCAAATACTTCCTGCAGGTGCCAAATCTCAGACTTTTTGCATGGGTTCTTTTTACATGCGCAGGCTCATGTAAAAAGATAGAAAAAAATTATTATAAGGGTAGCCCATGTAACAAGTCTGAAATTGAGTATTTGCATCGAGACTTGTAACATGGGTAGTTCTTACATGGGTGACTCATGTAAATGACTTTTTTCAGGCTTGTTGCAAGGGTGAGCTCATGCAAAAACCAAAATCTTGCCCATGCCAAAATTCTAGTAGTGATATAGTCGATCCAAACCACTCAACATGATCTTCATAATAAAATATGCTTGAAGGCCAAATTTTTTTTTTTTTGGAATTTCTATACTATTTTTTTAGATAGGTACAATATCACCTTTTTGGATGGTTCAAAATCTCCTAAAAACAATGATTTTGTACCTATCTAAAAAAATAGCAAAAAAAGTTTCAAAAAATATAAAAATTGGTCTCCAAGCATATTTTGTTATAAATATCACGTTGAGCAATTCAGATCGAATGTTTGAACTTTGAAAACATAGATAAAGATATGGAGTATAATTAGAGCACAAAACCATAATGTATTTGAACCCTCTCTATAAAAAATATTAAATTAATTTTGCACATATGCTATAATTTAGAAAATAATAATCAAGAAGCACGACAAGCTATATATTTTTTTTCTAGCAACACGGACCAAGTATTAGACGAGTAGCATTTTTAGAAATTCCAAGCACATGAAAAGCTTTTGATTACAAATTATTTATTACGCAAATGAATAGGTAGTAAAAAAAAGTCAAGCAGCATATATTATTCAATATGAAATATACAGGAAGTATTCTCAACTCAAAATTGAAAAAAAAAAATATGCCCCCTTGAGATTATATATCCGAGTTTTCTTACAGCAAGTTACAACATATATAAATTAATTATGGACAATCAAAACAACAGTTTATCATTTGTTTGGAAGTTCAGAAACGAAATAATTTTATTTTGTCAGAGCTTTCCGGGCCATCCGATCAAAGTCACAGCTTATATTAAAAAAGAAAAATAAAATTCATCGGACGGATTAATTAAACCAATAGTGAGGCTACGTATAAACTTTAAATGATGGGGCGGATCATAACAATATTGTAAATGGAACCGAATCCTATTCCGAGGAAAATCCTGTATGCCCACTTGACACATAGTACTCATTTTTTAATAAAGTTAGTGTGTGCTGCTTACCTGAGAGTTTTGGTGAACATAAGCTTGAAAATTTATAGAATTGGTTTCAAACGACGAATTCAAACTGTTAAAACCGATCTACTTCACGAGTGATGTATGTACATGCAAAATTTTGAAAATTTTGAATTCATTTAGTATAATGTCAAGCGGTCAAAAATGATAAAAATGAATACATTAAAACTTCTAACACTACATTTTTCATTTTTTTGACCGCTTGACTTCGTTCTATATTATAAGTTCGAAATTTTCAAAAGTTTGCATTTATATGCATTACTCGTGAAGTATGTTGGTTTCAACTATTTAGATTCGTCCAGTCCAATAAATTTTAGAGCTATGCTCACTAAACCCTTTAATGAGTATAGCACACGCTAGCTTTGCTCTTCATCTTTTATCTCATTAATGAAGATCTTTTCATTTAAAGTGCTATTCTAAAGACAATTATTTCAATAATGAGAGCTGGAAAAAAATTTCTTATACTAATACTCAATTTTCCCTTCTCTTTTAATACAATATCTGAGTACATAATTAATAGATAACTAATATAGAAGTTATTCAAATCTCAAATATCTTTCATCTCTTTTTGTATGCATAGAACTGAAACCAATTAAATTAAAATTTCATTTTAATTAATGACCTTATTATAAATATACTCTTTTTGTCGAAGGTGATGGTGCAATCTTCTGCCCATAAGATGTTTCATTGCATAGAAGTTTATCTAATGTATTTTCTTAATGTTTGAAATCAGCTCCTATACTTCATGTTAAATAAATTGAAATATAACTTCACTTTAGAGTGCATCTATCCAAACAGAATCAATGATATTCATATGTTTTAGTCTTTTCCACACTTGCCAATATCCACTTATCTAAACTTTAATGTATTTTGTAATGTATAATATGAAACTATTTTGTATTTTATAACAGATAAATCTAATTGAGTCAGTCATTATGCACTAATGATATGGAGCATGAAAATTTTCTAATTAATTAGCTTAAACTTTGAGACTTACAATGAACTTGGTCATGGATGTTATATATGCATATTTAGTTCTTAAGAATGTATTATAAAGTTTATAAATAGTTTTCATACCATTAAACGAGATGTTTGGTTTATTGGATTTGCTTGGTTCGATTGGTTTATTTGATATGTTTGAGTACTGTTTGGGTTACTTGGTTTATTTGATATGTTTGGATGCTGTTTGCTTTACTGGTTTATTTTGATTATGTTCGAGTATTATTTGTTTACTTGGTTTTGTTTTGATTTATTTGGTAAGTTTGGATATTGTTTGGTTTATTTTGGTATATTTGGGTATTATTTGGTTTATTGTATTGATTTATCTTATTTTAAACTTAGTGCTCAGTTTGATATTTGAATCATTTCCTTATTAGTCATCCATTAATTACATATTTATATGGTATTAAGATAGAAGGACAAACTGGAAGTTAGTATTAGAAATTTTCTCTCAGCTCTTATTATTGAAATTATTAATTTTAATACAACACTTTGCTTCTATTTAATTAATTGATTGTGAATGGACTAAAAAATAATTTTTCAACTAATTAATTAATGAGAATTTTTTTCTTTCCTCTTTCTTCGTCTCTTCACCTTTCATTTCAGAACTAATTAAAAAAACAACTTTGGTTAATCATATTATTTTATATTTTGCCTTCTTTATACCTATACCTAACGAATTGTCAAAATTTATATATATATATATCAAATCAAAACTTGACAAGAATGTAACAATATGACTATATCAATTTTATGTTCAGCTATTATCTAAATTAATTTCATTAACGAAAAGAGAAAATATAAATTAATTTCATTAACGAAAGTTATTTTTCTATTAGTTTTATAATTGGAACCACATCTTTCCTTGCAAATTTTTTTATCCATAGAAATTAATAAAAAAATGAAATAGGGAAGAGGGAAGTAGAAAGAGTAATGTACGTAGTTGTTAAATTGGTAGAAATATTGGATTCAATGTTTCCGATTCAAAAATGTGGATTGGATTCAATGGTCTCGATCCAATCTTTTTTACTTTTCAATTTACACAGATTAACATGGGCCACAGTAGATCTGAAGAATTTGGGTACAATACTTTGTGCATGTTCTCTCTCCTCTTTGTTCTCCGTCCGGACCGTTCTTTTTTTTCCTTGAACAAAACTGAATAATTTATATGCCGTTTATGTGCAACTTTTGTTGTAACGCCTCTAAATACTGGTATGATTAAATTTATACAGAATTCTGTTTAGGAATAATAAGATATATTAAATCGGAAATTAACAATTAATAGAAGTCAATAAATAACAGATGATAAAATTTAGGAGAACGAATAATTGAAATTTAGTCAAATTATATTAATAGGTTTATTCATATGTTAAGCAAACTCAAAAATTAGAAGAAAAACTAATCTAATTTCAGCCACACCTCCCCAATTAATATATCCCTCTCCCCTCTCCCTCCACAGACAATCATTCTCTCCTCATAACTGTAAAAATCTCTTTCTCTCTTTCTCTCTTTCTCTCTTTCTCTCCTTCTCTCCTTTTCTCTTTTTCTCTTTTCTCTCACTAGCCGCCGGCCACAAGGCCCCTCCCCTTGGCTACTGCCGCCGGCCACCACCCCTACCCCCGCTGAGAACCCTCCCAGCCGACCCCTGCCCCGCGCGCCGAAACCCCAGCCGGCCCTGCACCTGTGGCCGAACCCCCCTGCCGCCAGCCCCTGGCCGAACCCCCCTGCCGCCAGCCGAACCCCCACCCGTGCTCTCCCTTCCCCTCTTCCCTGCCGGCCGAACCACCTAGACCCGAACCCAAAACCCTAGACCCGAACCCCTAAAACCAAACCCTAAACCCGAATCCATTAACCCCAAACCCGAAACCCAATAACCCAATATTCAATTCAAACTTTCTTATCTCTTGAAAACAAGTAATTTGTACAAGAATCGAGGTTAATTTCCAATAATTATGCCAAATTGAAATTGTGGGAAGAATCGAGGGTGGTAGTTTATTTAATTAAGTTTAATTGTGGGGAAATGGATTAAGAGTCATAGGTATTGTGATTTATATTGGAATTGGTGTGAATTAGGTGACAATTGCCATAAATACAAATAGAATCGTGAGTAGAACCATATCATGCGAGATTTAGGGTATTAAATTTATTATGAATCCTTTGGATTAAATGGAAAATAAGAATCTAATTAAATGTGTTAAAACTTAGGAGCAAACCGCGAGATTTTAGGAGACGCTGCGAATACGCGAGATATCGACACACGCTCAAACGAAGTCAGTGAGAATACAGGTGCGGGTTCCTGGTCTTTTTACAAATAATATAAAAATGCATGGATTAAGGTAAGTGGTCCTTTTTTCCAATCTGGTAGATAAACTGCATCTTGTGAATATCGAACATTCGTTTGATTTTGTTTAGAATTGCATAGCAGGAATTTCTTGAGACATGAAATTGAATTGACAGGAATTAAATGTGAATTTGGGAATGGGGAACTTGGATGAATTGTTTTTAAATTGGGGCCGTCCGTGTGAGGCGGCTCTGCATGTGTTTTTTTTTAAAACGGGTGGTCCACGTGTGGCAGCTCAGTGTGAGAACAGAACAGAGCAGAACAGAACAGAACGGATCGCCAAATTCGCGGCGGTTCGCCGGATGGGTCCCCGAAATGGCCCATCTAGAGTGTGATATTCGGGTCGTCCTTGCGTGGCGATTCGCCGGGTTTTCATGTACGGGCATGGATTCCCAGAGTGTGGAATTTCAAAACCTTTTGAAATAAGTTAAAAGGGGGCGGGAATAAAACTGGTTATTTTAAAGTGATTGCATATCCGAATTGATAGGGACATGGGGGTAATTTCAAAAACCTTCTTTTTATGTTATTTGGGGAATTAAATGCATTGATTTGTAAAAGCACCGGGCTGGAACTAAATCCCGCACTGAGAGTTAGTTCGATCTCTCACCGTACCACCTGTTATGTGGGTTCCAGGAAACGAAGAAGAAAGCATGGAGGAAGGCCGCGAGTGAAGAATTAGTGGAAGTTGTTAAGATAGCCACTATCTGTTTATCTTTATATTTGTATGAACAATATATTGTGTGGACATGGCAGTGACTGTTTGACTAGCCATGTCTGACATGTTATCCCTTTTCTATTTGTTTGTGAACTCCATTTACTTTTAAATAAAGTGGCTTGTTGGATGTTTTCATTGATGATGTATGTGATGTGCTTAACGCCTTGCGCATAAATGCGCGGCGGGTTGTCCGGAGGTGTGACATTTGTGTTGCTGAGGCAAACTACAAAATGCAAAAAAAAAAAAAAAATGATTGGATCGGGAGCATTGAATCCGATCCAAACTTTTGAACATTGAATCCGATCTTTCTATTAGTGGAGGAAAGTTTGTAACCTTCCTATTTTCCTTCCTCATTTTATATTGATTTCTATGAATAAAAAATTCTCTCTTTCCTTCACTATGTTAGCAGCTTAGCGAGGCGTCTGGAAGATGAGGGTTAGAAGGAGAGAGGAGATGAGGGATAACAGAATTCTGTTCTCTTAGAACAACAGCAATTCTGTTATTTTATTAGTACAACAGCAGATTCAAATTCCTTAGCGAGTTATATGGCAGATCTATTGTAAATTCGGTAGGTACAGAAGTTCAACTCGGTTATCACTCATCTTTTTTTTTTTTCCTTTTCGAAATGGAGCTCCGTCCCCTCCCTTCTAGTGCTAGATATAATATCAATAAGAAGGACAATTTGGCAATTTTACATTGAATTTTAAAAAGTTCAAATTAAAATTAAAAAATAAATTTATAAATATTTTTTTGGACATATAAATAATCTCACAATTAAATTTCATGCAATTTAAAGTATTTTATTTATGATGAATCAAGGATTATTTCTATCAAACCGTTAATTCAGTTATTCTCATTATACGTGGATAATATAATAATACTTGTGATGTTAGATTCAAAATATAAACTACATTTTTCAAAATCGTCACAGTGCTCTCATCTTTTATCAGTTTCTTTATATATAACGTTGATAGATGTTATGGACCACTACTTCTCTAATATTGAATTTCACATAATAAAATTTAAATTTAAATTTGCAGTATCAACTCATTGGTATTATTAGCTACCAAGCTGACCGCAGTGGCAAGAGCACTTACCAACTAGGCAAACTCCAAATTCGAGAAAAAGAAACCTACTTGTTGCGATCAAAGTGGGTGGTAAGACAGTTAGATAGGGCGGAGGAATCTAGGAACTTAAACACTCTGGAATTAAGATTGAGAATCCAATTACGAGAATATATATTCTACCTGGCACAATTAATGGAGGCCAAATGGAAGCAGAGATCAAATTGCCAATGGTTGAAGATGGGTGATAAAAACACAAAATATTTTCATGCGTCGGCCAATGCAAGAAAAAATAGAAACTCAATTGCTTCTATTTGTAGGGACGACGGCTCCCAAATTGACCCACAAAATCTGGAACAGGAATTACTAAATCATTTTCAGAGTCTGTTGGGTGAGTCGGTACGAGGAGCGCCGTTTGACCTAACGGGAAGAGTGGGGCCGAACCTACAACACCAGCTAAAAAGTATGGATGATAACATCTCTCCAAATGAGGTACATCAGGCCATAATGCTACTACCGAAGGGCAAGGCTAGTGGACCGGATGGGTTCCCCATCGAATTCTATTAGGAATTTTGGAACGTCATAGCTAGCGACTTCATGGCTCTCATCTCACAGGTACATACGGGCCGGTCTAACATAGCGTATATCAACAAAGCAGCCATCACTCCTATCCAAAAGAAAAATCAACCTATAGTAATTGGAGACTACAGCCGATTAGTGTTATCAATACTTCGGTCAAGATAATTACAAAGGTACTGCCAAATATACTACAACCCGTATTAGATTCACTTGTCTCCAACAAGCAAATGGCTTTCATTAAGGGACGTTAAATCATGGAATCATTTCTGGTGGCGAGAGAATTTCTTTGCTCGTGTAGCAAGAGAAAAATTCCATCCATTCTTTATAAGGTGGATTTTGAGAAAGCGTTCGACTCGGTTAGCTGGTGTTACTTAACTAACCTCCTAATTGAAAGGGGATTTCCGCCCTAAGTGGATAGCGGTGGTTCTACTCATATTAACATCCTCATCTTCGACGGTCAGATTCAATGGCAAAAATACGAGGTTTTTTAAGCACGCGCGTGGACTGTGGCAGGGTGACCCGCTATCTCCTATGTTATTCATCATTGTGGCGGATTCATTGAACTGGTTGATCAAAAACTCATTGCCGGTCATGCATACACCAATTCACATCCCACCGCAACCGATCCAATATGCAGACGACACAATTATTATTGCGGAGGCCCACCCAAGGACACTGAAGGTAATCTCCCTCCTCTTATCTATTTATGAGTCTCACGGGTTTGAAAATAAACAGATCGAAGAGTTCCTTTGTTCCAATTGTGGTTCCGAATTACCTAGTGGTGGTCGTTGAGAGAATTTTGAGAATAAACAGATCAAAGAGTTCTTTGTTGCAGATCAAATACTTGGGTCTACCGCTGTCGGACAAGAGATTAAATAGGATTGACTACTTGCCACTTATTGCAGCAGTCGAAAATAGGGTGGCAAGCTGGAAATCAAAACTCCTGTCTTTTGGAGGCAGACTCATGCTCATTAAATCGGTCTTATCGACAGTGCCACTACATTACATGCAAGCCCTCAGGATTGCGAAGTGGGCCTTCAAGCGGGTTGACCGGATTAGGAGAAATTTCCTATAGAAAGGAAATAATACATGCAAACTAATAAATTGCTTGGTTAACTCGGAAAGAACATGTGCATTGAAGGTAAACGGAGGGTTGGGAATCACACATCTCGAAACTCAGAACGAAGCACTCCTTGCAAAGTGGATCTGGATCATGCATACAAAAAGAGAGAGTAATTGGGCGGGGGTTCTTAGATTGCTCTACGGAATCAATAATTTCGAACAATTAGGCGAAGATGTGCATCAATCCTTCTTTCTAAGGGAGTTGAAAGACCTCAAACCATTATACAAAGTTTCTACTATAGTGGAGCAGTACACAAATATGGTGATCTAGAACTCGAATGCATCGGGGGCATTCTCCACCTCCTCAGCATATCATCTGATGCACAATAGGGGTATCTCATGTAGACATAGCAACAAAGTTTGGAAATCAAAGACCCCACCAAAGGTTCGGGTCTTCCTTTGGGTTTTACTACAAAACAGACTTCTCACGAGAGCAATGCTCAGGAGGAGGGGATGCATCGCACCGGAGGGTTGCTCCTTATGCGGAGGACCTCGGATAGAGGAAATAGGGAAACATATTTTCTGGAATTGCACATACTCAGCGGAGTTTTGGGTAGCATTATTTGTTGTCCTCAACCTCGGCCGTATTCCGAACACAGTCAATCACCACATCCGGCTATGGAATGCTCATCCGGCAAACCTCACCACGGAGCAGGCAAGAATTTGGAAGACGGCATGGGCCTCGAGCCTATGGGCGCTATGGCGAGAGAGGAACGATATAATCTTTAACCAAAAAATGAAATGTGTTGCAGTTTTAGTACATGAAACCTTGAATGAAGTCACACAGTGGATTAACTACTGCTGAGTGAATAGGATTCGTTTAAGTAGTTAAGAGCTTTACCATTTGTGTATAAGTGACTTTTGAGTACTACTTTGTAAATAATTTTTTTTATCAATACAAAAACGTAGGATGGCAACTTGCCACCTTACCATAAAAAAAAAACTCATTGGTATTATTATTGATAGTACCATTGACTCACTCTAAAATCATATTATATAGAATTGGAGACAATTATAAAAAAAAAAAAAACAACTGTAGTCAACTATTGAACGGATTCTTGTTATCAATAAATATGCTCAATAATCTAAACGATCTGGCTAGCATTATCCATTTAATTATTTTATAATTTAGAAAACCTAGCCGTATTAAAATAGGTACTTCAAGGAGGTGGCTAATAAATGTACCAACATTTTATACAGAAGAAAATATATTTTTTCTCAGAAAAATAAAAGTTCGACTGATTCACATCTACTGAGGGCCACTCTGTCTCCTATTGTTTTAAAACTATATATAGAAAAGAGGAGGGTTCAAATGCCTCCATTTTTCATGCCTCCACCATGCCTCCATTTTTAAAAACTTTAATAACTCAAAATTTAAAACTAAAAAATCAAAATAAAACCGTTGGATATGATCTACATCATTTTATCTATGCACGTGTAAAAAATATGACATTTCAATTTTGTTTTGGTTGTCATCAAGAGCTTGCAAAAAATGTACTAATGTGGATAATTTCTAGACGTTGATTTTTCAACTTATTGATTCACATAAAAACAAAATCAAAATGTGATATTTTTTTATGAGCACATAAATAAAATGATGTAGATCATATCCAACGGTTTTATTTTGATTTTTTAGTTTTAAATTTTGAGTTATTAAAGTTTTTAAAAATAGAAGCATGGTGGAGGCATGAAAAATGGAGGCATTTGAACCCTCCTCTATAGAAAAATAGCATTTTCCAGAAGCAATAATTGTACGATTAATTAAACTATGTGGTATTTCGCTGGATTGAAATTTTTTGAAGAAATGAATTCAATGTTTCCTTTTCTTTTTTTGGGCAATTTCTTGTAGTCCAGGCGTTCAATAATTTGTAATGTTATTGGTGGCCCACCTTTGTTGTTTGACTTTTATAAAAATCATAATTTCTGTTAAATGAGTAGAGGGAGGTTCTTAATTTCTTATCTGATTTCAATTAAACAACTTTGTGTGACGACATGCATGACCTCTATGTATGTGTAAATTGAAGACCAACCTTTCCTGTTATATTTTTAGCTCCAAAAAGATCTGAACACAATTTTATAGCAACGATGGTGAGAGGTCTATTTTCATTAGCTGTGAAATAACAGCGCGATATAAAGAGAATGTTGAACAGTTTAAATCGACTGTTTAAATTTTAAAAACGAAGATATAAGTTCTTAGCGTGAACCATTGTATAAACAGGGAAATATATTTTCTGGAATTGCACATACTCAGCGGAGTTTTGGGTAGCATTATTTGTTGCCCTCAACCTCGGCCGTATTCCGAACACAGTCAATCACCACATCCGGCTATGGAATGCTCATCCGGCAAACCTCACCACGAAGCAGGCAAGAATTCGGAAGACGGCATGGGCATCGGGCCTATGGGCGCTATGGTGAGAAAGGAATAATAGAATCTTTAACCGAAAAATGAAATGTGTTGTAGTTTTAGTACATGAAACCTTTAATGAAGTCACACAGTGGATTAACCACTGCTGAGTGAATAGAATTCGTTTAAGTAGTTAAGAGCTTTACCATTTGTGTATAAGTAACTTTTGAATACTACTTTGTAAATAATTTTTTTTATCAATACAAAAGCGTAGGATGGCAACTTACCACCTTACCATAAAAAAAAACTCATTGGTACTATTATTGATAGTACCATTGACTCACTCTAAAATCATATTATATAGAAGTGGAGACAATTATAAAAAAAAAAAAAACCCTCCTTTTGGCACCAAGTTGCCATCCTACGTTTTTGTATTGATAAAAAAAATTATTTACAAAGTAGTACTCAAAAGTTACTTATACACAAATGGTAAAGCTCTTAACTACTTAAACGAATCATATTCACTCAGCAGTGGTTAAAATGTACTTGCATAAATCAAATTTCATATTTTTTTAGAATATTTTTACTGTTTTTTAGATAGATATAAAAACATTTGATTTAAAAATTCTAAACCATCCAAAATCAATAATTTTCTACCTATCTAAAAATATAGTAAAAAAAATTCTAAAAAATGTAAAATTTGATCTACAGATACCTTTTTATATGGAGATCATGTATAACGTACTCGGATCAACTATTTAAACTTTCAAATAAATATATGAATCCATAGCACAAATCGATATATAATATACAACATAGCTTCACTCTTTAATTTATGCAAAAGATATCTGAAAAGAAATACAAGCCAGAATTAACGAGAACTCTAATATGAAAAAAAATCATCTTTACGAATCTACGTTGATTAAATTAAAGGTGTATTTGACAAGTAGTGTTCTTGTGGATCGTGATATCTTGTGCTCGTTTTCTTAATTACCAATTCTTATGAGAGGGCATGTTTATCGAATCTCAAATGAAAATAAATATTAATGGAGTTCGGAAGTCATATATCTAATCACTTGTCGGTAGAGCGGAGACGAGCTCAAGGGATCGACCAACTTAGTTGACCTTTTTCTCTGAAACTGTCACCGGGAATCATGCCCGGTGGCCGGTAGCTATATTTTGCACATGAGCCCCCAGCACAAGCACTCATTCCATGGGATGCTGAGACCTGTTTTATGTCGATGCAGAATTTTTGTGAATTTTGTTTTCCTGTGTTTTTTTAATAGAAAATTTTATTATTCACGCATTTAATCTATCTTCTTTAACATCAAACGGCGCTGGAAAATCCTCAAAATTTTGTTTTTCTGGTGACTTTTTTAAAGGCCAACAAATTGTGTGCAGTTTCCTTCCTTTTTTTCAAGTTTTCAACCATTTACTAATGACATGTCAATGGGAAAAACAACTTCCTGTTTTTACACTTATCTCTTCCATAAGTGTATCATCTTTTCATTTTTTGTAAAATTTCTAATGTTAGGTTAAAGATTGATTCTGATCATTACATTCTTATATTTTTTTCTTCTAATAGTAAACCCTCCCCTCCACTTGAAACAAGTCTGCAGAGCACAGCCGAATCCCGGTTGTCAGTTAGTTCTGTTAGAGGTTTTATCTGGCCCAATGTTGATGTAATAAATTTAAGCTCTATTGCAATTTTTTTTTTCTTTTTCTGGCAAAAATGTACTTGAGCTTTATATTATATTTATGAGCTGGAACCAACTATTTGAAAACGACAGAAAAAAATAAAAAAATCAAACATCGTGCTAGCTTCTTATTGGTTCTGGAAATTAAACAAAGAATCATTGCTTTACCAACCGTGATTTTTATTTTTACCCAAAAAAAAATATATTTTAATATAAATAACCAGGTTTTTAAAATATTTTTATTTTTACCCAAAACGCTAGGAATATTAGCGTTTCGAATTCTTAATTCGGAACGCTAATATTCCTAGCGTTCCGAATTAAGAATTCGGAACGCTAATATTCCTAGCGTTCCGAATTCTTAATTCGGAACGCTAATATTCCTAGCGTTCCGAATTCTTAATTCGCAACTCACAATTGATTGACGTAAATGATAATGTGGGCGCCAGATCTTATAGTATAGCTATTTAGTGGTACTTTGTGCTAGAAAATGTAGGTGTTACTGGATCCTTTTTCTTATAAGATAATATTTTTTTATTAGACTTGACTGCAGTTCTGGAACTATAGTATCTTCAGGCATGAACTAGGTTGCTAGACACTATAAATAAGTTCTCATTTTGCATCAAGCTTCCTTATATTTAATTATTCATTTTGTTTTCTCTGCTTCTTTTAAATCAAGGGTTTTTTTTCTTTTGTTTTCCCTATGGTTTTTGCTTTTGTGAAGTTTGAATATTTAATGCTAAAGAAATTTATTGTTAAAATATTTAATGTTAAAATAGTTGTTTGAGCTAAAGAAATTTATTTCAAGTTTAAAAAATATGTTCTAAAGCTGAAAAATTATTGTTTCATTCAAAACAATGCAAACTTTGTTCCAACTGATCAGTGGGATACAGCAGCCTCCCCGCCACCGCGTCAGCCGTATTCAGAGATGGCTCACGTTTGGGAGGCCTCTGGTAGTCGGACTCAGGCTGATTATGACTCCCAGTTTGTGGCATCCATATTCCATACTCCCACGCCACCGCCAGCTACCGACGTGGCCTCGGATCCATGGGATACATCCTTGATTTATATGATGTGATATTAGAACTAATTTATCATTAGAATATATATTTGCATTGTTTTGAATGAACAACTATTCAGCTTTAGAACAGATTTTTTAAACTTGAAATAAATTTCTTTAGCTCAAACAACTATTTTAACATTAAATATTTTAACAATAAATTTCTTTAGCATTAAATATTCAAACTTCACAAAAGCAAAAACCATAGGGAAAACAAAAGAAAAAAAAACCCTTGATTTAAAAGAAGCAGAGAAAACAAAATGAATAATTAAATATAAGGAAGCTTGATGCAAAATGAGAACTTATTTATAGTGTCTAGCAACCTAGTTCATGCCTGAAGATACTATAGTTCCAGAACTGCAGTCAAGTCTAATAAAAAATATTATCTTATAAGAAAAAGGATCCAGTAACACCTACATTTTCTAGCACAAAGTACCACTAAATAGCTATACTATAAGATATGGCGCCCACATTATCATTTACGTCAATCAATTGTGAGTTGCGAATTAAGAATTCGGAACGCTAGGAATATTAGCGTTCCGAATTAAGAATTCAGAACGCTAGGAATATTAGCGTTCCGAATTAAGAATTCGGAACGCTAGGAATATTAGCGTTCCGAATTCTTAATTCGGAACGCTAGGAATATTAGCGTTCCGAATTAAGAATTCGGAACGCTAATATTCCTAGCGTTTTGGGTAAAAATAAAAATATTTTAAAAACCTGGTTATTTATATTAAAATATATTTTTTTTTGGGTAAAAATAAAAATCACGGCTTTACCAAACACAGAATCCAACTAATTTCTTTTTTCTCATCCTTATAAATAGATAGACCGAGAAAGAGAACAGAACAGTCACTCCGAGGAGGCATTTTCAAATTTGGTAGAGATGAGGGGTGAAGTTGTAACTCTTTTTCTCTTCCTCTCTCTTCTTCTCTTGCCAAGTTGCTATTCACTGCCCTTGTGCACGGACTCAAGTACGCTCTTTCTCTGAAACATATTGCAATGTTTTTTAGTTGCAAATTTATATAAATTCTTAGTTCCTATGTCGTTCATTTATTGCTTGACATATATATACAGCTTCGCCGGTAACAAGGAATACTACTCTTGCCTTCTGTGGCTACAGTGGGCCAACCTGTTGCGATGCCACCGATGACTCAGCTATCCAGGTCAAATTCACGGCAATGAACATCACCGATGTGTCATGTGCTTCGATTGTCAAATCAATTCTTTGCGCGGTACGTATTAACACTTTACTAGAATTTTCTGAAATATCAGGGAATAACCTATTATTTTTCAAAAATACATACATGGACATCCGATTCCCCATACAATATTTGACTAATCCTTGTCAGATATAGCCTTGACATCTATATGATATTCCTTCGGCAGCTTCTATTCTAGTTTTTTTTTTCAGAAAATCGGCAGTTTGTATTTCTTTCATTTTTGTATCACTTTCTCATCTTTTTTCTGTATATCCGTTTTGTTCTTATACATTGATGCTTCATTAGAAATTAAGAATAGTCAATATATAAAATACATAACCATCAAAAATATATTTAAATACATGTATATATAAATGATTCACAAATTAACTATTGGTCATCACATAACTATTAGTTTCTTGCATTTTCCAAATTTTCTTCTACATAAACGACTCAAACATCTTTGAGTGATGACCACCGGCCACCGGGTGATGAGTAGATGTTCAGGTATCTAAAATAATTTAAATTATTTTAAGATTATGAGGAAACTGGAAACTTGTGCCATCTAATTATATCCATCTTAGAAAAAAACAAATCACACAACCAATTTGGCTCTTGCATTGCAGAAATGCAACCCATATTCCGGTGAACTATACACTGTAGACACTACACCGCGCAAAACCCCCATCCTGTGCAACAACAAGACAAGTGACTTTTGCGCCACGACATGGGGCGCATGCAAAGATGTCGCCATCGCAAACAATCCCATCACGGGTTCCTCCTCACCGACCAAACTCTCAGACTCATTTCACTCGTCAGCAGACTTCTGCAAGTCGGCTGGTGGTCCTGTAACAAACCAAACTGTCTGTTTCAATGGCCTCTCCGCCACATTTCCACCGACCAAACCAACTTCATCACCTGAAGGAATATGTATTGAAAAACTTGACAACGGTTCATTCGTCAACATGGTACCCCATCCCGATGGCTCAGACCGGATTTTCTTATTTACCCAGGCGGGAAAGATATTCTTGGCTGAGGTGCCAAACCATGGTTCTAAGAAGACGCTAAAATATAATGCTTCGAAACCATTTCTTGACCTGACAGACCGAGTACTCTTTGATAAGGATTTTGGTTTGCAAGATGTCGCATTCCATCCAAATTTCAAGAAGAATGGGCGATTTTTTGTGTCATACAATTGTGATAGCACAACAACACCAAACTGTCTGGGGAAGTGCTCATGTAATCCAGAGACTGGCTGTGATCCATTAGTTATTGGCATCATTAATGGTACAGCACCGTGCCAGTTTCAGGAGGTTGTTGCTGAGTATACTGTCAATGGAACCTCATCTTCTCCTGCTACAGTAAGTCGTTTCTTTCTTATTTATTACTAAATCATAATAATATTAGGTTAACCAATGGAATCGGGTGAACTAATTGATTATTTGGCAGAAGTCAGCATGACTTGTCTGTACAGTAAGCACTTACGGACAATCTCAGGGTTAATTAGATAGAACCCGTACAGGGGTTTGATCGATATGCAATATTCAATCATGTCTATGACCAAAAAAACAATCAATAATGTCTCAAACTTAATTTTTTTTTTTCTCTTGCTAATTTTAGGCGACAATTGCCAGTAAAATTGAAGTGCGAAGGATATTCACCATCGGTCTTCCATACAGAGACCAACATGCAGGTGAAATATTTTTCGGTCCGAAAGACGGTTATCTATATCTAACGGCCGGAGATGGCGGGAACACTACCCATGGAGATCCATGGAACTTTTCTCAGAAGAAAAAATCACTGCTGGGGAAAGTACTCAGAGTGGATATAAACCATTTTCCGAGTAAGTACGCATGGAAAAAGGATTTGCATTTTTGTTTATTCTTTTCCTTTTTGAAAGAATTTATTTTTGTTCATCTTGTTTTTATTTTCTCTTTTTGGTTTACTTATAGGTTTATAGAAACCAATTGAAAATGGTCTTCACTCTTGATTGAAATATGTGAAGGCTAACTAAAACAAGCATGAATCGAATTAGAAATTCCAACAAGAAAAACAAATTAATCTGAAAAAAAAAAAAAAATAAGACCTATGTTCTAGCAATATTTCATGACCTATTAGTAATTCTGCTCCGTTGAATTTTTATTTATCAGCTCCAGCTGAGATTGTCAGCCTTGGATTGTGGGGAAATTATACTATTCCTAGTGATAACCCGTATACTAACGACACCGAATTGAAGCCTGAGATTTGGGCCTTGGGCTTTAGAAATCCATGGCGGTGCAGCTTTGATTCGGAAAGGCCATCTTACTTATTTTGTGGTGAGACAGGACAGGTACTTTGCTTCCCATAATCTCATATGCAAATTGACATAAGATAAATTAACACATAAAATTCTACATTATTGAAATTATGGGAAATTAATGTTGTGGATAGTCCATTTTATTCCCTCAACAATGCCGTTGGTTGACTTGTTACTAACATCTAATTATTTTTGGTTTATTTGCTTCTATTTTTAATGGTTAGGATCGTGCCAATGCTTCGTCTACGTTTGAAAAGGTGAGTCTGGTCACAAAGGACGGCAACTATGGCTGGAGAGTCTATGATGGCTTTGATTTGTTCTCCCCGAACTACGCACCCGGGGGTAGTACACCACCTGACTCCATAAATCCAATCTTCCCTATATTAGGCTATCACCACGCAGAGACACAGAATCCATCCTTTTCTGCAGTTGTTGCTGGATACGTCTACCGGGCAAAAACCGATCCATGCTTGTCCGGAAGGTACAAATATTCATAGAAATATGACATGAGTGTAGTTTACCTACATACCATACTAGAATGGAACATTTTTTTAAAATCAAATCAGACAAAGAGAACTCAAAGAAAAATGATTAAATAACTTGAGCTCAAGCACCTGCTCTTGAGCTCAACATGGATAAAGTGAAAAAAGGCAACGTCAGTATACACTATAAACCACAACATTACAATATCAAATTTACCAGATTTAAGTAATCCATGATACGGCTAACATGTTTCATCTATGTCCTCGTATTCACCATTTTTTTTGGTTATTTTTCAGGTTCATATATGCCGACATATTGGCAGCTGATATGTGGGCTGCTGAAGAAACCCCATACATGAGCGGCAATTTCACCACGCAGAAAGTCAACTTCACCTGCTCCAAGACAACACCTATCCCTTGCAGTTTTGTTGGCTCAACAAGCATTCCTAAGCTTTCTTTTCTATTATCAATTGGCCAGGACAACAACAAAGATCTGTTTTATATGACTCAAACAGGAGTTTACAGGATTGTTCAATCAGTCCATTGCGGTTACAAATGCAATAAATCGTGATTTTGTGTATCTCTCTCCAGCATCAATACCTGCGCTACCTTGAAGTAATTACCCGGCCCCCCAATTCTATACATGCCTCAAGTTTGGATTAGTGTTGGGTTTAGCTGAGAGTTCTCGTCTTCTGGTGGAGTATTGCTACTGAATTTCATTTCATTTTACTTGTTTATGTTGTCTTTGATTATCTTTCCTTGTGTGTGGCTTTTCTGTGATGTTATGGTATTTGTATGAATTCATTTCTTTAGTTATGTTGTTGTGCACTGTACTATGTAATTGTTTGCCTGTGGGTATATACATATTTTAATTTCGTTTTGTTTCAATTTGGTTGATGATACTCCTAAGTGTTTGTATCATTGTAGTACTAGGTTTTTGTTGAATATTGTATTGTAATATAAGGGTATTTAGGTAAAAGTGTGAATATACTAGTTATAGGGACTAAAGTGTAAGATTGAGTTGTATATGTAGACAGACTATCAATGAATGAGAATTAATCCCAAAATACCGTAAACTTTATGGTATCAGAGCTTAGGGTTTCTCTCCGCTGCGTGTTTCGCGTGAGCGTCCGCCGCTGTCGTGCCTCCGCCTAGAGCGCAAGTTCGCCGCTCAGAGCAAGTCCGCCAGCGCGTAGTCGCAGCCAGCGGGTAGTCGCAGCAGCGTGTAGATTCAGCGCGGTAGTCGCAGCCAGCGGGTAGTCGCAGCAGTGTGTAGATTCAGCGCTGACCGTCGGTTTCTCTTTTTGTTTCCGCTTTCTCATTTGTTTCCTTGTCTCACTCACCTCCGTTTAGAAATAAAAAAGAGGAGAGACACAGGAACCTTCGCTGTTTCTTTATCCTTCGCTGTGTGTTTAGTAGAAGACAGGAACCAACTTCTCTAAATCATCCCATTAAAAAAAAAAAAAGAAAAAAAAGAAGGGAGAAATGGCAGAAGACAGAAACTTCTCTAAACCATCTCAGGTCATCTCAGTGAGATTGAATGGGGCTGAGAACTATCTGTTGTGGTCAAGACAAATGCTTATGCACTTGAAAGGTCAGAGATTAACCGGGTATGTTACCGGTACGGCAAAGAAACCAGAACTTTCAGAAGCCGAGAAGAAAGAGGGCAAGATAGAGGAGAAAGTTGAGTTTCAGAAGTGGGAGGCAGACGATGGGCAAGTTATGTCATGGCTGGTCAATTCGATGGAGGTTAGACTGCAAAGTCAGTTTATGATGTTGAACACTGCTCGACAAGTGTGGGATCGGGCAGCCGAGATGTACTCTCAAAAGGGTAACCATGGGCAAATCTATCACCTCCAGTCTAAGTCAGACAGTCTAGTACAGGGAGAAATGAGTGTGACTGAGTATTTCTCAGAGTTGAACAATATGTGGGAGCAAATGGATTTCTTTGATCCTTTGGCTATGACATGCTCGGTAGATGCACTAGCCTTCACAAACTGGTTGGAGAAAAGAAGGACCTTTCGCTTCCTTGTTGGCCTCAACGTTGAGTTCGAGCAGATTCGACAGAGTCTCTGGCAGAGGAATCCGCTACCTGCTCTTCGTGATGCCTTTGCAGTAGCGGTTCAAGAGGAAAGCAGGAGGAATGCAATGATATCCTTGCCAGTACAGGAGGGTTCAGCTATGTTCATCCAACCACACTCAGTGTCATCCCAGGGTGACAAAGTCTGTGATCACTGCCATAGAATAAATCACACTCGGGAGACTTGCTGGGACTTACATGGAAGACCAGCTAGAGGTCGAGGTCGTGATGGTGGACGTGGCAGAGGACAAGGTAGAGGTCGTGGACCAGGACGTGGTGGAGGATACCAAAAGGCACATGTGGCTGACAACACTAGTACGCCAAGTTCAGGCACTAATGATAGGTTGACTCAACTGGTGACTAAGCTTGCAGCTCGTCTCTTGTCCACTACCTCAGCTAGCAGTGCCTCATCTATTGCTGCTCCATCTGGGGCTGACGGTTACATTCCTTCCTCTCTTCTTACCACTGTAGTTAGACCTGTTGGCACTATTATAAAAGCCCTAATAGCCGAGTCTAGCCCTGATCAGTCCTGGATTGTAGACTCTGGGGCATCTAAACATATGACCCCTGACCCTACATTGTTCAAAACCTATAAGCCTATGTCTGGGAGAGAAAAAGTACAAACAGCCGATGGCTCGCTTTGTTCAATAGCAGAAGTTGGGGATGTAACATGTACTCCAGACCTCCAGCTATCATCAGTCTTTCATGTTCCTAAATTCACCAATAACCTCCTATCAGTTAGTCAATTGGTAGACGATCTTAACTGTGTTGTTTCTCTGTCTCCTACTCATGTTGTGTTGCAGGAGCTGAAGACAGGAAGAGTGATTGGTATTGGCAAGAGGAGTGAAGGCTTGTACCGACTTAAGCAAGGAGGGGAGGTTTTGGACCCGAGAGCCTGTTTGGCAGAGACTCCAGAGTTGGAGATGTTTTTGTTACATAGCCGTTTAGGGCATATATCTTTTACTGTGCTTGGAAGGTTGTATCCCAAGTTGTATTCTAAGTGTAGCAAGACTAAACTAGTATGTGATGCTTGTGAGTTTGCTAAGCACACCAGAACAATGTATCCCTCTTTTGGTAATAGAAGTGTTTCTTGCTTTGATATTGTTCATTCTGATGTTTGGGGGCCCTCGAGAGTTACTGCTCTATCTGGTTCAAGGTGGTTTGTCACCTTTATTGATTGTTATAGCCGGATGACTTGGCTGTACCTGTTGAAGAGTAAAGAGGGAGTTTTGGAGTGCTTCAAGACTTTTCACAAGATGGTGGAAACCCAATTTGAGAAGAAAGTGAAGGTGTTACGCTCAGATAATGGCACAGAATACACCAACAGGGCAATGCAAGACTTCTTACGAGGTAATGGTATTGTACATCAAACTACATGTGTGAATACACCTGAACAAAATGGTGTTGCAGAAAGGAAGAACAGGCACATCCTGGAAGTGACGAGGTGCCTCCTCTTTGCCATGAACGTTCCGAGGTACCTTTGGGGAGAAGCAGCGCAGACTGCTACGTATTTGATCAACAGAATGCCTTTGAGAGCGGTGGACTTCAGTACACCACTCGAAATGCTCACAGGGACCACCTCATTCAAGGTACCTCCCAAAAAGTTTGGTTGTGTGTGTTTTGTTCATAACACAAGTCCAGGTATTAGCAAACTCGATGCGAAGGCCCACAAATGTGTGTTTGTTGGGTACTCCAGTGGGAAAAAGGGGTATAGATGTTATGACCCTGTGAAAAAAAGGATGCTGGAAAGCTTGGATGTGACATTCCGAGAAACATAACCCTATTTTACTCTTTCCGATGCACAGTCCAATGCATCTTCAGTTACATTTCATGATCTTCTTGAGGTGGTTGTCACCTATCCCTCGGACCGAGTTGGTCGAGAGGGGGAGAGTAAGGAATCTGACAACAGTATGCCCGATACTACGATTGGCCTAAGTCCAACTACAGAGACAGATCTGGACTCAAGCATTGACCAAAGCCTACCACCTCCTAATAGGCAGATCAACAAGGTTTACACTCGAAAATCTCGCCATGAGAATGTTGAGCAACCTCCGGTCCAAGATCAATACCAATTACTTGCTCCTGTCGACGGCTCGCTCACACCACAGCCTTCAGGTAACTCAGAGTTACCCTCAGGTACTCCTCTTTTCTCTGATCTCGATCTTCCTATTGCCTTGCGCAAAGGAGTCCGGTTAACTGTATTGAAGCAAGGGGAAGATGTCTCAACCTCGCATCCTATCTCTCACTATGTCTCATTTGAGACACTTTCCCCTACTTACAAAGCTTTTGTAACCTCCTTACACTCTAACTCTGTTCCATGTGATTGGAGGAAAGCAATGCAGGACCCAAAGTGGAAGAAGGCAATGTTCGAGGAGATGAGAGCATTAGTCAAGAATGACACTTGGGATATGGTCCCTAGACCGTCCAACAAAAGCACTGTAGGATGCAAGTGGGTATACTCGACAAAATATACTCCAGAGGGAAAGGTGGACAGATTCAAGGCCAGATTGGTGGCCAAGGGCTACACACAAACGTATGGTGTGGACTATGAGGAGACCTTTGCTCCAGTGGCGAAAATGAATACTGTCAGAACTCTCATCTCGTGTGCGGTAAACTTTGGGTGGGATTTGTGCCAGCTAGATGTTAAAAATGCCTTTCTTCATGGGGACCTAAAGGAAGAGGTATATATGGAGATCCCACCTGGGTTTGAAAATGAACAACTGAAGGGTAAAGTGTGTCACCTGAAGCGCTCCCTGTACGGGTTAAAGCAGTCACCACGAGCCTGGTTTGACAGGTTTTCTATGGCAATGAAAAAACTAGGCTATCAGCAAAGTAGTGCCGATCACACTATGTTCATCCAAAGGAAAGGAGAGAGAATCTGCATTCTGGTGGTGTATGTGGATGATATAGTGTTAACAGGTAATGATCCTGTTGAGATGAAGAGGCTTAAGGCCAACTTAGCCACATAATTTGAAATGAAAGACCTGGGTGAATTGCGCTACTTTCTAGGCATTGAGGTTGCTCGCTCAAAAAAAGGGGTAGTTCTTTCACAGTAAAAGTATGTTCTAGATCTACTGAGAGACACGGGAATGCTTGGGTGTCGACCTGTCAATACACCCATAGACCCTAATAATAAGCTGAAGGGAGGAATAGGTGATCAAGTAGATAGAGGACAGTATCAGCGCCTAGTAGGCAGACTGATCTACTTAGCACATACTCGACCTGACATTGCATACGCTGTGAGCGTAGTGAGCAGGTATATGCACGACCCTATAATTCCACATGAAGAGGCCGTGTATTAGATTCTGAGGTATCTCAAGAGTTGTCCAGGAAAATGTGTGCTCCTGAGTAAAAATGGGCACACTAGGATTGAAGTCTATACAGATGCCGATTGGGCAGGGTGTCTTGATGATAGAAAGTCAACTTCAGGCTACTGTTCGTTTGTTGGGGGTAATCTGGTTTCCTGGCGAAGCAAGAAGCAGAATGTAGTAGCAAGGTCTAGTGCAGAGGCTGAGTATAGAGCCATGGCCCAAGGTGTGAGTGAAGGGTTGTGGTTACGAAGATTGCTATCGGAATTGGGGTTGTTGGAGAACAAACCCATAATGTTGTACTGTGACAACAAGGCGGCTATAAACATAGCAAACAACCCAGTACAACATGATAGAACCAAACATGTGGAGATTGATCGACACTTTATCAAGGATAAACTTGACGAGAGCATTATATGTATGCCTTTCGTTCGTACCAAGGAGCAAATTGCTGATGTCTTCACAAAAGGGTTGAGTGTCACAGACTTTTCCAATGTAATAGGCAAGATGAACATGATCAATATCTATGCATCATCTTGAGGGTGAGTGTTGAATATTGTATTGTAATATAAGGGTATTTAGGTAAAAGTGTGAATATACTAGTTATAGGGACTAAAGTGTAAGATTGAGTTGTATATGTAGACAGACTATCAATGAATGAGAATTAATCCCAAAATACCGTAAACTTTAGTTTTCATAATATAGTTTAAAAATATTTCTCTCTTTGCCTGATCAGGGTAATATAACAAATTCAATATATACAAACAAAGAGCATTCTTAACCTAATTCGCACTTGATAAAGCAACACAGACATCTTGAGTTTGATAGTTTCTACTTGGGTAAATTGAGACTACCTAAACCTTTTCTTTTCAAACTAGCGCAAATATATGCCAAATCATCTTTTATCGTTCTTTTTTTGTCAGAGTAAAAACTAGATTGAAGTAATTGCTAGCACAGAGGCACTACACACAAGGCAAAAACTGAGAAAGATGCATTGAAAACATCTTGTCTTGTCTGGCCTGTAGTAGTATGAGTCTCTTTTTTCTCAGATTTCGATTTGAATTTATGGTCGCCTCAAGCTCAATCTTTATAAGAACAACAACCAACTAAATGCCTACATTCAGCAATAGAGTAAACAGATGAACCATCTAAATCTGTACAAGTCATTCAATTAACCAGAATTCAGAATCATTGCATTTATTACATCACTAGCGTTCTTAACCTGCCCTTTCATACACAATGCTGCAACAGTTGGGTAATAACTATCAAAATCGTCAAAAAGCGATTTACCTAATAAATTATCGCCATTATTCAAATTATTGTCCTTCAATTTATATAAATCCTCTGAATTTTTCAAACTTGAATTAAACATGTAACCCACCTCTCTTAATATAGTTACCACCTCATGTATTTTTCCTTGCTCACATGCATCTGATAATATGGAAACAAGTGGCTCATCATAAATCTCACCCCCATATTTATTTACCAGTACCTGGATTTCGGTGCAACTGAGCATTTCTCTTAGAATCCCTCTAGCCTCCTCCAACCTACCCCTGGAATAAAACCCATCGACCAAATGCATAAAGCCGAAAAATGTTGGTAAAATGCCTTTCCTTTTACACTCACTAAAGAAACCAAATGCATCTTCCATGTCACTTCTGAACGAAAAACCCTTGATTAAAGCACTTACTGTAAATTTATCTGGTTGTATATTATATTTCTCATCCATATTCGAAAGAAATTTTATTGCATCCTCTACTAAACACATATTGCAATAACCAGATATAACCAAGTTAGAAACACTAGTATCAGGTGTAATGCCTCTGTTAAGCATTTTATCGAACACCTTGCTTGCATCCTTCAAAAGGCCTTCTTTGCATAAAGCAGCTATTACAGGGGTATAAGTGTAAACTGTCAGCTGAACATCGCTCCTCTCTAAAGCATCCAAAACCCAAAAAGCTTCAACAAAGCATCCCTGGTTGCACAACCCATTAAGAATTGAGTTGTACAATTCAACATTTGAGCAGATCCCTCTTTCTCTCATACTTTCACATAGGTCCAGTGCTTTCTCAATAGAACCAGCTTTACAAAGGCCGTCGATCACTGATGTACAAATAATAGAGAGATCAATGGAGATTCCATTTTTGTTCTCTTTTTCAACAATATTACATGCATCATTTATTTTAGCTTCCTTTACGAGCTTAAGAACAGCCTCCCTCACAAGACCATCTGAAATCACCCCCTGGCTCATGGACCTTGAGGAACGTAGTGAGAGTAGGTTAAGTGTTGTAATATCAAAAATCCCATGCAACTTTATGCACTCACATAAAAAACAAAGGGTGGTGCATTCTTCAATTCTATTTTGAATAAGGCTCTTCAAAAGCATGTTACTTGTTTTACATGTAATTCTCAGGCCTCTCTTATGCAAGGGAAGGTACATCTTCAATGCCTCATTAGGGCATTTTTTCCAGCTCAAGAAATTAATACCATAGTCACAAATTGAAGACAAAACTGCACCATTTTCAAAATTTTGTATCTCTCTGACAAGCTTTAAAACTCCTTCCGCACCACTTTCTTCAAATTGAGCCAAAAAGAGTTTGAAGCTTGTACATGAATCAGGAACCAGAAGTTCATTTACAAGGTCCACAAAAATATGAACGGCCATATCTAATCTACCTGCTTTAATTAGTCTTCTAATGATAAAATTATAGCATGCGCTACTGAGGTGAGGAGAGGACTCTCTACACTGTTTAAACAAATCCACTGCCTTGTTTGATTCCCCATTTTTGCAATAACCATCAATCATTGTACAGTATGTAACTGAATCAGCAACTAGGTCCCTTTCAAGCATTTCATCAAACAGGTTACATGCATCACCAACCTTACCAATGGCAAACAATGCCTTGATCAGCATGTTACACGTCACAATATCCATGCTAAGGTTAGATATCTCTAGCCTCTTCTTTATCTCTATTATGCCTCTTTCATCTCTCTCTTTCAAAAAGCCATGTAACAAAGTTGTATAAGTGAAGTTATCTGCAACTAGACCTTGTGCAACCTCGCTTGCTTCATTTGTTCTTCCTGCTTTACACAGTCCATTTATCAGTGCATTATATGTTACAGTTCCTGGTTTTATCCCCTTATTTTTCATTTCTCTAAGGAAACCAACGGCCATATCTAAATCTCCATTTTTGCACATGCTATCTATCAGAATTGTTTCCGCAAAATTATCGGAACTAATGCCCAATTCTTCAAATTTGTAATAAACTTGCAATGCCTCCTTGAACCGGCCTCTCTTGCAAAAACCACCAATTAGCGCTGTTAAAGTCACCAAGTTAGGGATGATATTTCTTCTCGTCATCTCATTTAGAAACCCAAATACCTTGTCTACACTACCTTCCTTGCAAAAACCTTCTATGATATTGGTATAATTAACAACATCAGGACTTAGGCCGTTCTTTATCATTTCACAATATTTCATCAATCCATCCATTAAAAGTCCTTTTCTGATATATCCAGAAATTAAACTACTATATAGAACTGGGTCTAAAACAATCCCTTTCTCCTCCATTTCAGAAATCAAATAAGAAGCCTCCTCAATTCTACCATCTTTGCACAGTGCATCAGCTAAAGCTGTATATGTAACCAAATTTGGAGAAAATCGGCCTAATTTTTTTACTCTTTCATAAAATCTAATACCCAATTCAAGCTTCTCGATCTTAGAGTACCCAGAAATTAACATGCTACATACATAGTTCCAATTTAGGCATTCTATCTTACTTGCAGACATTACCTCAAACACCTTCACTGCAGTATCCATCTCGCAACTAGAGCAAAATGCTGATGTCAGGGTGGATAGAGTATTCCTAGAAGGTAGCAATTCATAATTCTTCACAAACTCTTGTAATAAACCAAAAGCCCAATCGGGGTCTTTCTCCAAGACGCAAACTTTATCTACCAGAGCATTTAAAATGCCATCATCAGCCTTGATACCAAAATTCCCCAAGTACGAGATGAAATTCTCCGAATCTTTTGAACCACCACAGGACTTCAATAGAGCACATGCTACAAAGCCATTGGATTTCGGGTTTGGGGTAATCGAGTTAGAGATGATCTGAGAGAACAAACTGAGACAAAGTTTAAGCCTTTCGGATCGGAGGAGAAAGGAGAGGTAGCGGTTTAGGTCGCTGATTGAAGGCGTCACGCCTCTCTTTATGAGGTTTTGTATGGTTAATCGCTTGGCTATGGGTTTCGAAAAATTTGTTGTAAGAAAGGAAGTGGAAGAGGTAGAAGACAAGAATCTGTGGAAAAATTGAGAAGGGGATTTCATAATAAGTCTGAATTCTGCTGCTCCAGGGAATCATGCAACTAAAATAACCTGCCCACGAGAGAGTTGTGAATTTGCTGACGAGTTCGAGTCCGGCCTGAAACGAGAGAGTTGTGTGCCACTGTACGAGTGTTGTGTGGGAAGCGTATCCTCTGCGGAGTAATAAGCTGCGGAGCTGTGCGGAGCTTTCAATCTGGTCCGTTCGTTCTGGTCCGTTCGTTTTGATCAGACGGATCAGATCAGATCTTGTCCGAATTGAAAAAAAAAAAAAATTTCTCAAAATTTGCCCTGCCCTCAGAGGATACGCTTCCTGCCCACCTCTCCTCTCCTCTCAAAATTTGCCCTGCCCTCCTCTCCTCTTCGGCGCCAACTTCTTCAGCAACAACCGCTCCTCTCTCGCGGCGCCAACTCCTCCAGCAACAACCGCTGCTCTCTCTCCTCTCTCTCGGCGAAGCTCTTCTCTCGGTCCTCTCCTCTCAGCTGAAACTAGAGTCACGACTTCCTTCGGGGTCTTGTGAAGTTGGTAAGCTCTCTTGATAAAGCATAAATGGATACATCAAGTGTTACATGCACTGGAGAGCTAATGAGTACACCTCAACGGTTCATACAGAGACCTCTCTACATCAGATTCTCTTTGTCTCTAAATTACTTTTACTTTAGTAAAATTGTAATTAGGGTTTTATATGACAGCACATTTTCCTATATAAGATGTACTGTAATCAAAATACAAATCAAGAAAGAATAAATAAAAGTTCTTCTTCAATTCTATCTTCTTCTCTGTATACGTTCATGGTATCAGAGCCATGGATGAAACTCCTCATCCCCCTCCTCCCGAGTCTCCTCAAATCCAAATCCAAATGACTAATTCCAACCCACCTCAGATTATTCTTCTCAATCACCCAATCTCTACAAAACTGACCCGAACCAATTTCCTTGCTTGGCAATCCCAGATTCTACCTATACTACACGGCTATGGCCTTCACCGATTCATTGAGCCCTCTCCTCCTCCTGCTGCCAAAATCACTTCTTCCACCGGTGTTCAATCGGATAACCCAGACTTCCTGCCTTGGTCTCAACAAGATCAGATGGTTCTTGGCTGGCTCCGATCATCTCTTTCTGAATCTCTCTTGGGTCAGATGGTCAGGTGCAAAACTTCAGCGCAACTCTGGAGCTCTCTTCAATCCATCTTTTCGGCCTCGTCTCGTGCTCGAAAATCAGACTTGCGCCGCAAACTCCAGAATACCACCAAGGCCGGTTTGACCTGCGCCGACTATTTTCAAACCATGCGAGCTATTGCCGATGAGTTGGCGTTCATCGAGGCTCCCATCTCCGATGAAGATCTGATGATGCACATCCTTGGTGGCCTTGGTCCAGACTTCAACTCCTTTGTGGCGGCTTTCAACTCCAGAGATGATCTGACCATTGACCAGCTTCAAGCTTCTCTATTGAGTTTTGAATCCCTCCTTCAATCTCAGGTTACTCCCTCTTCTCTTCCCTCTGCCACAAATCCAGCTGCCTTTTACTCCAATTCGGGTCAGACCCGTTATTCTTCTTCTAGACCCGGTTCGGCTAGGCCTCCACCTCGATTTCCTGGTTCTAAAAATAACAGGCCCATTCTTCCTACTCCTCACTCACGGCCTACTTATACTCAAACTTACAGACCCAATACCAATAACCAGCGATCTGCCCCAAACCGCCCTCCTCCCAGACCCGGATCCGTTACCCAATCTTCACCCGAGTTCTGTCAGATTTGTTATAAAAGAGGTCATACCGCTCGGGCTTGCTGGTACCGCAGTGACTTGGTCAATTATCCTGAAGAGGAACACCGTTTTGTTGAGGTGTATAGGGGCAAGAAGTTTGATGTAATATTTGAGGAAAATGGCGGGGTATGAGTTTAAATTCGGTACCACCATCAGTACGAAGGATTTTAAGAGAGGAAGAGAGAATGTTTTCAACTTGTGTTTTAAATAAAGAGAAGGCTTGGAGGACTTCATCCTTTGAATGTAAAAAGTAAATCCAAGCAAATTTAGTAAAATCATCCACAAACACCACATAATAATGAAACCCGGATTTAGATATAATCGGGGCCGGTCCCCAAACATCCGCATGCACAATTTCAAGAGGAGAAAAAGTAGAAGTAGAACTAGGGGAAAAAGGTAACCTGTGACTCTTTGCCATAATACAATCATGACAAGTATTCAATTTATTGAAAGAACAAGGTAAATTGTGCGAATGTAAAACTTTCAAGGTAATGGTAGAGGAGGGATGACCAAGGCGAGAGTGCCATTGATCTGTCGAGGCTCGAACACCAACAAAAGCTTGCGGGAGTGAAGATAGAGGTAGGTGAAGAGAGTAAAGACCACTAAGAAGCTTGGCTTGAAGAAGAGTTGTTGAAGTGAGGCGGTCCTTTATTATGCAAGAATGAGAAGAAAATTGAATAAGAAGAGAATTATCAAGTAGTAATTTCGAAAGGCTAATGAGGTTTTTAGTAAAAGAAGGGACATGAAGAATATCATTGAGATAAATTGTATGATTAGAGAGTTGTAAAGAAGAAGAACCAATATGTAGGATGTGCATACCCGAGCCGTTACCAATGTGAAGTTTGTCGAATCCTTCATATGGAATAAAGGATGACAAATTGTTGAGGTCACTTGTTACGTGATGTGTGGCCCCGGAATCAAGGTACCATTCGGTTGAGGGAGAGATTGAAGCCGGCTGTGCCACAAATGCTTGGGGGGCAGCATAATCATCATAGGAAGACATGGCCGGTTGAGACACAAAGTCATGAGGGGAGACCTCTTCAGGATAATTGACCAAGTCACTGCGGTACTAGCAATCCCGAGCGGTATGACCTCTTTTATAACAAATCTGACAGAACTCGGGTGAAGATTGGGTAACTGATCCGGGTCTGGGAGGAGGGCGGTTTGGGGCAGATCGCTGGTTATTGGTATTGGGTATGTAAGTTTGAGTATAAGTAGGCCGTGAGTGAGGAGTAGGAAGAATGGGCTTGTTATTTTTAGAACCAGGAAATCAAGGTGGAGGCCTAGCCGAACCGGGTCTAGAAGAAGAATAACGGGTCTGACCCGAATTGGAGTAAAAGGAAGCTGGATTTGTGGCAGAGGGAAGAGAAGAGGGAGTAACCTGAGATTGAAGGAGGGATTCAAAACTCAATAGAGAAGCTTGAAGCTGGTCAATGGTCAGATCATCTCTGGAGTTGGAAGCCGCCACAAAGGAGTTGAAGTCTGGACCAAGGCCACCAAGGATGTGCATCATCAGATCTGCATCGGAGATGGGAGACCCGATGAACGCCAACTCATCGGCAATAGCTCGCATATTACATCAAACTTCTTGCCCCTATACACCTCAACAAAACGGTGTGGCGGAACGAAAACATCGCCACATCGTTGAGCTATCTCTTGCCATTATCAACCATGCCTCCATACCTCTTCATTTATGGGACGAAATTTTTGCTAGTGCGGTCTATCTTATAAACCGCTTGCCTACACAAACCCATGCTTCTCCCTATGAACTTCTCTTCCAAAAAGAACCAAATTATTCTATGCTTCGCACTTTGGGATGTCTTTGCTTTCCCTTAGTGCGTCCATACAACAATCACAAATTGCAAAATCGAGCTTTACCTTGTGTTTTTATTGGATATGTCTTGTCTCAAAAAGGATATCGTTGTTTGCATGTTGAGACAAATCGAATTTACGTTTCAAGACATGTCCTCTTTGATGAAGAGGTGTTCCCCTTTCGGGCTTCCACTGTCTCTACAACCAACCCTCCTTCAGATATACCACCACCTTTAAACCCTCTGCCTATTCTATTTCCTTCTACCGCAACCCCTCCTTTTACTTCCCTCCCAAATAACTCCTCTCTCCAGCCCATATTGCAGCAGGCCGCAACTTCACTTCCCCAGCCCATTTTACAACCAGCTGCATCTTCACTACCCCAGCAAGATTTCCACCAGGCCGAACCTCTCCAGCCCAACTTGCAACAGGCCTCTCCTCCCCAGCCCGCTTCCCCCCTCCAAGCCGTGCCTCTCCAGCCCAACTTGCACCAGGCCGAAAATCCACAACCTACTTCCCCACTCCAACCCGATCCCTCTTTTCAAGCCGTAACCTCTTCACAGGCTGCTGCCACTCCAGCCGAACCTATTCAGCCCTTTCATCACATGGTCACTCGATCCAATGACCATACCAGACAGCCCAAATTGTTTCCAGATCATTTGGCCCTGCTTGCTACACCATCCACCGATTCAGAACCCACTACATTTAATCAGGCTAATGCAACTCCTCACTGGCGAACAGCAATGGCTCAAGAAATTGCTGCCTTAGCACAGAACCGAACCTGGACCCTTGTACCAGCTCCACCTGATCAGAATATAATTGGATACAAATGGGTTTATCGAGTCAAGCATCGTGCCGATGGTTCTATTGAAAGGTATAAAGCTCGACTCGTTGCTAAGGGCTTCACTCAACAAGAAGGTGTGGACTATTTCGAAACTTTTAGTCCCGTGGTTCGTCCTACCACGATTCGAGTAGTGCTATCTCTTGCCCAAACCTATGGATGGCCCCTCCGTCAATTGGATGTTCAAAACGCCTTCCTTCATGGTGACTTACATGAAACCGTTTACATGCACCAACCGCCGGGTTTCTTAGATGCTTCTCACCCGACTCATGTGTGCCTCATCTCCAAGGCGTTATATGGCTTGAAACAATCACCTAGGGCATGGTTCAACACCTTGAGCACGGCCTTAATCTCCTTCGGTTTTTCCCCGTCTCGGTATGATCCCTCTCTTTTTGTGTTTCATTCTCGTGATGTTACATTGGTTCTTTTGGTCTACGTGGATGATATAATTGTTACCGGTAGCCATTCCCATGCCCTCATGGAGTTGATTTCCACTCTTCAAACCAAATTTGCCTTGAAAGACCTTGGTCCGTTGCATTACTTTCTAGGCATTGAGGTTACTCACACAAATTCGGGTCTTCATCTTAACCAAGCCAAATATATTCGTCAACTCTTAACCCGATCCAATATGCACCTTGCCAACCCGTGCCCTTCTCCAATGCTCCCTAACCTCCAATTATCTAAAAATGATGGTGAACCTATGGCTGATCCGCACTTGTACCGCTCAACCGTTGGAGCATTACAATATGCTACCATTACTAGACCGGATTTGACCTTCGCCGTTAACAAGGTCTCTCAATTTATGTACAATCCAACTAACACACATTGGTCAGCCGTAAAACAGATTCTCCGTTACCTCAACGGTACTATTTCTCATGGCCTTACCTTCTCCAAGGGCTCTCCTCTTACCCTACATGCTTATAGTGACGCGGATTGGGCAGGTTGTCCCGATGACCGTCGTTCTACTCGGGTTATTGTGTGTTTTTAGGCTCCAATTTAATCTCATGGAGCTCCAAGAAGCAGTCCACGGTCTCTCGGTCCAGTACCGAGGCCGAGTATCGTAGTTTGGCCCTTGCTAGTGCCGAAATTATATGGGTACAGTTTCTATTAACTGAACTACATGCCACTCTTGCCTCATTGCCTATCCTATGGTGTGATAACATTGGCGCAACATTTCTTGCCTCCAATCCAATGTTCCATGCACGAACAAAGCACGTTGAAATTGACTATCACTCCATTCGAGAACGTGTTGCTTCCGGTCAACTTCAAATTCAATTCCTATGCTCTAAAGATCAAATTGTAGATGTTCTCACTAAGGGATTGAGCACTCCCAGATTCCAGTGGCTACGTGACAAGTTGATGGTTCAAGCACCCCCATTAACTTGCGGGGGGGCTGATAAAGCATAAATGGATACATCAAGTGTTTCATGCACTGGAGAGCTAATGAGTACACCTCAACGGTTCATACAGAGACCTCTCTGCATCAGATTCTCTTTGTCTCTAAATTACTTTTACTTTAGTAAAATTGTAATTAGGGTTTTATATGACAGCACCTTTTCCTATATAAGATGTACTATAATCAAAATACAAATCAAGAAAGAATAAATAAAAGTTCTTCTTCAATTCTATCTTCTTCTCTGTATACGTTCATCTCTCCTCTCTCTTGTTCTCTCTAATTTCTTTGATATTTCTTGTCTATGCGCATGCCATCGTTGCACTTCTAGTGTAGTTTGTTTCAAAAGCTCA